>CM067372.1:173696663-173724163 GCA_034401795.1 Chaetoderma sp. LZ-2023a | reverse complement strand
CTATCAACCGTGCTAATCGAGGAAGTAGCAAATGAATATGCAGTGATATTAACCGCCTATTTTATTTTGGGCCGGGCTTTTGATCAATTTGAGTGTTAAAGGGTTAGCTGATCACGCTAGGGACACAAAATGTAAAGTTTTATATTAGTGAGAAGACTTCCACCAATCACCTGTCTTAAAGGATCACTGACTTTTGGTCGCATGCAGTCTCTCAATCCACACGGTCAATGCACCAGATAAGATCGTCTCAAATAAACTCTATCGTTTGACGGTCGCGTAACGGGACTTTCGATTCGAGCGATTTCGTGTCAAAATTGTTGCGTCCATTGAAAATCACGAACCATTTCACGGGATCAGTAGTGCTTGTAATAAGCAGCTGTCGTCCGCTTCGGTGAAATTGGACGTTAGTGCGCAATCAATATTTAATGAACTTGTTAGCGGCTCAGCAGCCGATAAAGCTGAGGGATCATCGTGCAGACGTCATTAAAGGACTTGAACCGGAGCAGACGACACAATAACTCACCAGGTAGAAGATTTATGAACAAAAAAGTAAAGACTGACACCTTGAAACGACAAATTCGATAAAATAATTAGGATGTGCTTGATATTGACATGTGAATATGCATTATCAAACAGTCTCACCCCACCCACCCTGCCCCCTTCTTCTGTCAATCTTCCCCTCTTCCTCCGTCCCTAACCCCCCCCCCCCCTCCCTCTCTCCATCAACCTCTCCCTCGATCTTTCTCCCTCTCACCGTCCTTCCTCCCCCACTTCCCTCCCTCTCCTCCCTCCCTCCCTCCCCTCCCTCCCTCTCGCCATCCCCTCCCTCCGTCCCTCTCTCCGTCCCTCCCACCTCCCCTACTCCCTCCCTTCCGCCCTCCCTCTCCCTCCCCTCTCCATCCGCCTACCACACACCTCCCTCGCTACCCGCCCTCCGCCTCTCCATCTCTCCCTCCACCCCCTCTCTCTCTCTCTCTCCTCTCTCTCTCCATCAACCCCCCCCCTTGATCTTTCTCCCTCTCACCGTCCTTCCTACCCACCTCCCTCCCCCTCTCCTCCCACACCTCCCCTCTCACTCTCCCTCCCTCTCGCCATCCCCTCCCTCCGTCCCTCTCTCCGTCCCTCCCTCCCTCCCCTCCTCCCTCCCTTCCGCCCTGTCTCTCAATCCCCTCTCCATCCGCCTACCCCACACCGCCCCTCGCTCACCTCCCTCCGTCTCCCCCCCCCCTCCTGGCCCTTTCGACTTTTCCCACCCCACCCCTCCCTCTCGCTCTCTCCCTCAATCTCTCTCTCACTCCCCTCTCCCTCCCTTCCTCCTCTCCACATCCATTTCCCCCTCCCTCTCCTCTCTCTCTCTCTCTCTCCCTCCCTCCCTCCCTCACTTCTTCCCTCCCCCTCCCTCCCTCCCTCCGCATGCATATATCGTCTCCAAAGTGGATATAATTCGCTTTTGGAAATTTGAAGAAAAATGAACAGAGGCAAATTTATATATTTTTGCCAGAATTAAAATTGTATTGGCTATTATAATGACACTTTACTCGGCTACGTACTAGAATTAGTAACAAAAACATATTATTTGAAAACTGTGCATCCGATGAGAAAATACTAATCTCTGAAATGCCGCTTTTGAGAGGGTCGTGTGCGATCTAGTAAGTATATACTAAATCTATGATTGAACGCTACCAATTTCCATCTTAATAATTGTGTTAGTTATTTGAATAGAATGGAATATCAGATTAAAATGACGAACTTAAAAACAGAAATAAATCCGGTATTCAGGATGATGATGATATTTGCGATAACAGGTAACTCTACACCTTTTTACCGTATATATCGCAATATATATTGTTTTAATTGTGTATAGGTGTTGGGAAAATTCGATGTTTTGATAAAACGCAAAAACTTCTACTTCAACATCGTAATATTCAGATACGAATACTTTTGAAGCAACACATTTTCTTGACTATTTTATGAAAGGTCAATAGGTCGCCAAGTGCAGACGGGTTACCAATTCGACGCAGTCTCCATACCCGGCCATGTATGATTAGGCTACTGTATTCTGCGGCTGTAATAGTAGATCTCGAACCTTCTTACAGTTACAATCAGTCCTTCTTCGCTTTTGCCCACTGTGCCTTGTCCTCAGCCGGAATCCTTAGCTTCCTCAGGTCCATTCTTGACTTGAGAGTACCTAATCCTGCTTTCTTGAGGTCACCTGGTAGCACTCTTAGCAGATTTATGCAATGCCGTCCTCTCCTGGCGTTGTGTTTGCTGGCTCAGAGTAGGGAGAATTCCAAGGCTCTCTGTGCTGGTGTCTCTTCTGGCACGCCGATATCAAATTCGCTATTGGTCAACGGCACAAGACCAACGGTGCAGATTCTATATTGGCGCGTCGCATATATACGTACACACTTATGCGTGTTTTGTTTTTGCTTTGGAAACATGCATGTTAATCGATAAATTATTGAGCTGTACCGTAGGAAAACACGTAGCCTATACACATTTAAAGCTGCGCTACCCACACTAATTATATTTATATCTCCAATTATTTGAAACAAATGTAGATTGGATACATGTATTATATACACTTGCAGCAGAATGTTGTTGTTGTTGTTGTTGTTGTTCGTATATCACTCCTCTTGATAGGAGCATCCACATGTGTGGTTACGTAAACTACATTTTGATTTATGAACATTATATAATTGTAATTTTAGTCCGCAATTATAGATTAGCTAAATATGTTGTCCGAATACAGTTCAATAATAATAACACAAACACTGTTCAGCACCAGAGTGCATGGACAATTATATATAAATACAGTTCTGATTCAGGATATCAGTTAACAGCAGTTACTGTTGATTAATGTTGTTGTGGAAGCTGGTTAAAGAGGAAGCTTCTACCGCAATACAGGTTGTAACATAGTTTTCTAGTTATACATTCCAATTCACATAATAATGAGAAGTTGTTAGGTAGTAATCCAGCCCTGACTAGACGTGTACAGTCGATAATAAGTTTTACGAGGTGATCTTCTATGCTGGAGATATATTTCCAGGAATTCTCACCAAGGTGGTCGATGATGGTTTTCTTGAGCAGTGATAAATATTGATTTCTATACTGATGGAGTGCACCACGGTGTAGCAAGAAGTGTTGATAATCTTCAGAACTCAACTGACAGAGTCGGCATGTGGGGTTCACAATGTTTTGGTTGAATTTACTTAGTGTTGCTTGTACTAGGTATGTTCCTGTGATGAGCCTGGCTTTAATGACACTACGTTTTACATCCTTGTTGCCATTGTCTACAGTGTGCACGGATATATGGCATTTCCCAATACAAAAGTCTTTAGGGTTACAGTTTTTAAGTGTACTTTTGGTTTCTGTAAGTCCTCGTTCCATTGGCTGTCCACGGCAGATTTTACTACTGATTTCCATTTTAACTTAGAGGGTAAATTCAGAATAAGCTCTTGGATGTTTGATAAGTTGTATCTCTCTAGCAAATTCTTAATATAAATAAACTAACTGCCCGATTTTGGAGTCTCAAACGCCAACTGTCTTACTAGTGTGTGGTTAAGTGGCTTGTTTCGGCATGCCAGGATGTTCCTCAAAAGTGTTAGTTGACGTATGTGTAGCTCTGCAGTGATTGGTCTAGCGCCAGGTAGAAGGAGTACAGCACATGTCGCGGTCCTCGTTGGAAGGGCTTGTATCTTCCTACGTATGTCAATAAAGAAGCTTTCTAGTTGATCAAGTTCTTGTTTTTGTAGTACAAGGATCTCTAGTCCATAGAGTAGTCGAAGGATGACATAAAGCTGGATGATACGGTATGCAATTTTTGTTGATATACCATTCGAGCCATGCAAACCTGTGCCAGTGAGACTATAGAGTGTGCGTCTAGCACAAGATATACGCTCTTGAACATTGATATTCGTTTCTTGTTTTGTAGTTCGAGATAACCCCAAATGAGTTGCTGTTGTAGAGACAGGTATTTCTAATTCGCCAAGACACCATTTAGGCAAGTGCAGAACAGATTTTGTGCGTACTGAATTGTGCAGTATTGTAGACTTTTCTGGATGTATTAGGTATCGCTCACGAGTTGAGTAACGATATACAATATCAAGCATACATTGCAGTTCAAATTCTGAGTTGCTCATTAGGGTGAGATCATCAGCAACTGTTGGGCATCCTGTATACTGAGTTCCCATGAATGTTCCTAGTTGTGAAGATTCTAATTGCTGCAGCAGGTTGTTAATGTAAACTTTGTACAACCCAGTGGAGAGGATGCCCCCTTGAAGGACACCTTGCAGTATCGGGAATGAGTGGCTTAGAGAACCTCCCCACTTCACGTTCGCAGTAAGATCCATGTAGAGCAGATCAGTAATTTGCAGTAAGTGTAGATTTATACCTTCGTCATACAGCTTACACTTTAAGGATGCATGATCCACCACATCAAATGCCTTCTGAGTGTCTAGGAAGGAGGTAGACAGCGGGACATGTAGATCTTTGCATTCTGTAGTAGTTTCTGAGAGTATTAAACCAGCCATAAGTGACGAAAGTCCTCTAGTAAATCCAAACTGCAGAGATGATTGATTGCATGGTAACGACTCTTCAATTTTGTCAAGGATGACATGCTCAAAGATTTCCCCCAGTAGAGATGTTACAGTGATACCTCTGTAATTACTCAGATTTGAGGGGTCCTTTCCTTTCTTATGTACTGGAGTAATAATTCCCCGTTTGAAGATGTCTGGAATCTGTTTCGACTCAAAGATGTAGTTGAACAACTTGGCCAGTAGTGGTATAATTGACTGTCCTGCATGAATAAAGTGCTCTGCATTGAGGCCAAATTCATCTGCGGAATTGCCAGTGTGGAGCTTTGAAATAGCTTCATAGATTTCGGTAGGTGTTACTGTAGGAAGTATTTCTTGATTCTGGGCATATGTACATTGGATCAAATGAAGGTCGATCTTAACTCGTGCATGGTAATCATTATCAAAGTTTACATGTTGGGAAGGTTTTGCTAGGTCTTCATAGAAGGCTGCAAGTCCATTCCGTTGCTTTACCATATCTGTAGTGGGAACTCCATTGACAACTAAAGAGTCAGTATCACTACGCCTTGTCTTTGTTCGATTAATAAGCCTGTAGAAATTTGCAGAACCATACTCAACCATTACTCGGTTGTACAGAGATTTTCGCTCTACCGCGGCTTCAGTACGCTGTTGGGAGCGGAGCTGTCGTTTCAATATTTTACACTGCATAGAAGTAGGATGATCTGGTCCGGGTTTACCTGCCTCAATCCAGTTTTTGTGTAAGTGCTTACCCTGGGTGAATATGTTCCTTACTATTGGAGATGCCTTCCATTTCGGGCCACACATTACCAATTGTCTGGATTGGACTGTAATGCTGGCTGCACACTTGAGAGCATTTTGAATATTGTCTACAAATGTGTCAATGTTACAGTCTTCCCTACATGCAGGTATGACACTCAGCTTTCTTGCTAGAGTTGACTGGTACTCATCTTTATCCATGTTTGTCCAAATCAGTTTGTAAATTGATTGTTTGTTCTTTGCAGCAGAGAGTTTTGTGACACTTCTGACAGGAATAAAACAGGAGACCGGTACATGTGTAGAGGTATTGATACAGTGCATGCTGGCAATGGACACGTTCAGTATATTTGTAGGATTATGGTAGAAGTAGTCGATTTGTGAGGAGCTTTTCCCGTGGATGTATGTTGGTGTAGTCGGCATATACGGTACTGTCACAAAGTTTAGATCCTTTAGAATGTTGTTAAGTAGGTTATCTGATTTATTGTCTCTCAGTAGAATGGTAGCATTCATGTCTCCACACCAGATAATGCTATGGGTGAGGCGATATGATTCCACGATGGTATTCTAAGCATTCAGAGTATTTGTCCGTAAGTATGGCATAGGCTCAGAATTAATTTCGATAAGACATATTCTTTCATTTCCTTCCTTCAGAGGTTTGACAAGATTATTGACTTCCTGACGCCAGAGTATGGCAACTCCTCCATATCCTCTACGACGTTCGAATTTGCATGTTGGAGTGTTTGAATCTACAGACTTCGTGTTGTAGTAGAATTTGGGTAGATATTTCTGAATGCTTTTGTATTTTCTCACCATTATGGCGTTAAATTGTGACGTCATACTGCGGCGCAAAGCTACATGCACAGTGCGACCCAGAAATCATTTGGAGTTGAAATATTGAAGACTGGTTATGACGTTAAACACGTCTTTAATTTGTTTGTTGGGCAAAACGCGAAAAATTATGCTTTCGTATAATGTAAATAAAAGAAAATATATTGTTTGCATATTTTCTAATGCTTTAGTAGTAAATTTCGCCACGGAAAGTAATTTTTTTCATGAAAATCACGGAGAAACGTCATCGCGTGAATGATCGTTGTGGTATGAAGTCATTGAGTGAATAATATTTTGTTGTCGATGATTCAAGTACCGCTCCTGCACACCACCATATCAATGAGATATTAAGCCAATTTAGAAGAACATTATACAGGCTGTTAAACTAAAGAACTACGCGCGAGCTAGCGTGTGTGCGTGGGCGCGTGCGTGAATACATGCGTGCCTGCGTGTACGCGGACATGAAGATGTAGGCCACGTGTACGGCTTTAAATGTTCATAGGCTACGTGTCTGCCTACAGTACACCTCATAAATTTATAGATTAACATGCAAGTTTCCAAAGCAAAAACAAAACACGCAGTTGTTAGTAAGAATTGCTCTGTCGAATATTTTGAACATAATTGGCAGCGATGCGTTCTTATCCAATTACGTTCAAGATAGATAATTTACCATTAGGCCTACATTTTATTTTGTTGTCGAAACATTCGATGTTATTTCTGAGCTGTACTGTACATGTGTATTATGCACGTGTATGTAGTTCCCAATCCATATTGAAGATTTTGGTATCTCCTTGTTCGAATTAACTGATTCTCACTACTACCCGGAGAAGACTTATGATGATAGATTGCTGCGACAACCTATCTCCTCCGAGTGCTAGCAAGATGATTACTATGCTCGCTTCTTCTGATGGTGTTGAAGATATTTATTAAGTAATCGGGCCTATCTGACTCTATCGAAGATGCTCAGGTACGGCAAGGGGTTTGCTCCTTGCTTCTGGAGTATATTCACAAACTCAACTACGAGATATGCTTGTATAACTAATTGATTATTTATTCGCTCCACTATACTGATATAACAATATATGACGACTTTTACTGTCGTAAATATGAAGGGTACTTTTTACAATATGATATGATTTACTTTTCAACTAAACTATTTCGTATTAACCCTATTCGGTCCTATCTCTAACCTGAAGAATTACTCCCAACCTGCGTTGGTGTGCTATTCAACTATTTATTACGATTTACTGCTACTCGACTTATTTTCACGAAACACCACTGTTACGGAATCACGGATGACAGGATTAAATCTTTAATAGACCAGGTGCCCATTATATAACTTCCAATTGTCCTACTATATCTATATATATTACGATATATAGATTTATATATATCGTAATACATAGTTTTCGTTTCTATCATCCTTCTAGGTAGTCATAACCACAGTTTGATTGGCCTGCATCATTCTTGCCCCCAATCAACATCTGCTTATCCCTTCCTAGAAGTCTGTACCTATTCTCGTTGGTCGTCCTGACCAATCCCTGTTCGCCTAATCTCTCGATTTTACTTCAAAACTCTGTTCCTTTGGTTTCTCTGCCACAGAGTTTGAGTCGATGCTCATTGATTATGACGTCATCCCGACCAATCAAACTCTGGGCTTCTCTTCTGCGGATACGCTGCCAAACAGGGTCAAAGCGGTATTGGCTGGTTCTGATTTGATGCGATCTGTCAGCTAACTAACAACATTACGGTATGTGTTGTTGTAGCATGCCTTTCTTTGATTGACATATAGTTGATATACAAATTTCGATTGTGTTATTAATTCCTACAGGACGCTATAATGCCTATGTCCTGTCCCTTGCCTATCTTGGATAAGCTTGTAGGAAGCAAACGTTAATAAGCACATGAGCTGTATGATCTCATTGCCAGCTGGTGTTGTTGTACTTGCTTAAGGGAGTCGGAATGCCGACCGTCAACAACTAAATGTCCGTCTGTTTCCTATAATTCACTATCACCTCTCTTGATTCCCATCGATTCTTATCTATTCTTATCACTCTATTATTTACTAAACCATTGGCCGAAACGACTGCTGAACATTATAAAAGTGTGTGCCGATCCCACAGCAACAACTTTTATCTTCAACTATTGACAGATATCACCAACCCAGAACCGTTGGTCCTATTTCAATCTATTCCACTTTCTAACTTATTGGTATGAATTTACTGCTACAGTTTCAATATAGTTTCTAATCTATTTCCGCGAAACTGTATCACAAGCCCTGGTCAAAGTCACCCAGTGCATCTTCCTACCTATACCTAACTACTATGATGTTTATTCAGTCCTTAGCTCACCTGGTATTTTCAAACATAAATTTCACTGAGGTCTTACTCGCAAATATAAGACGTCAACGGGGTCATGACTTCCCATAAGACGATCCGATATCTACAATATGTATACAATTAGTGCCTACGTACGCATACATGCACGCGCACACGCGCGCACACGTAAGCATACGTAATTGCATATATAGGCCTATAGGGCTAGGCCCCATGTGCATGAGTGTGTACGTATATATGCAGCGCGCCAATATAGAATTTGCGCCGTTGGTCTTGTGCCGTTGACCAATAGCGAATTTGATATCGGCGTGCCAGTTGGTCAACGGCGCGGGGGACCAATATCAATTACTATATTTGTGCCGATATGAAGCAGTGAGTTTGCACACATTTCTGATTGCATGCGTGCCAAAGCACCCAGTCAAATTAGTTTCAAAATATTCAACAGCTTACCTGTATGCACATAGTTACCATTAAATTGGGATTCTGGTCATTTCGGATTCAAAGTAGGACCTATTCGCTATATATCGTCTATATAAATCGCCCGATAAATCGACCCAACATAAGTATGGACGGAGCATAGCTAGAGATGGATGGGGCACAGATAGAATTGCATCCCACAAACACGCACGCACGCACGCACGCACGCACGCACGCACGCACGCACGCACGCACGCACGCACGCACGCACGCACGCACGCACGCACGCACGCACGCACATACGCATGCACGCACGCATTGTGTGCGCTATACTAATGGCGGAATCCCCAACAGCTCTCCAAAATGCTTTAGATACATTCCAAGATTACTGTAATGAATGGAAGTTGAAAGTTAATGAATCTAAAACAAAAACAATAATATTTCAAAAACGCTAGAAAACCAATCAACCACAATTCCAAATTGGAGGTCATGACATTGAAATAGTGGATGAATATCTATTCCTAGGAGCTCTATTCCAATATCGTGAAACAAGGGATAAAGGCAATGTACGCCCTTATACAAATGATTAAAGAAAATAATGTACCAATTGACTTACAATGTTCACTTTCTGATTGTATGGTCTCACCAGTAACGTTATATGCATCTGAAATTCGGGGTTTTGAGAACACTGATCTACTTGAGACTTGCCAAATAAAATTTTACAAAGTCCTTTTACACATAAAAAAGAATATACCAAATATTATGATCTATACCTAACTAGGAAAATATCCCCCTGCACATAAAGATACAATGTAATTTGATTCGGTTCTGGGCTGACAGAGTAAACGCTGGATACGGAAACTGACTGTCATCGAGACTATATTATATTAGTCTACACAATACAGAAAAAAGAATACACAGTTTAAATGGATAGAGACGATAAAAGCAATCCTAACATTAACACGCTTTGTTGAAGCATTTGAGAAAGACAATATAAATAAATTTAAAGAGAAATGTAGAACTGACATCAGCGAGTCAAGCCGGTTATCATTCTATAACAAAATAAGTAACGATGTAAATTTGGAACGATACTTCGCAATTCTACCCGCACCGCGATGCAATAACGTTATGCTATTTTAGAACGCTAAAGCACAAATTAGCTATTGTGACTGGGGGTGGGCGGGAAGGGAAAGGAGTGAACGTCTCCGTCATAGGATGAACTGCACTTTCGTTTTGCCTGTCCCAAATATAACGCAAAAAGACAAAAATATATCCCGGAGTACTACACTATTTTTCCATTCGGAGTTTATTACTATCGAAGATTACAATTTTTGTTTTGCTTTTGTTGGCCTGGGGGTTCCATCTTGTGCATTAGTATCAAAACCACAATCGGGACACACTAGCTCGAAAACAATTTTGTTGCTACGGGTGGGACACCCGTAGCAACAAATTTGCTTTCGAGCCAGTGTGGGAAAATTTCACAATTAGTCTTCACAAGACTAGAGCAGACGCCGTTTTGGCCAGTTTGAGTCTTGACTCGTGAACCCCGTGCTCGTATCAAATAAAATGAACTTGGACGTGTAACTGATAGTGGTCCAAGAAAATTGCGTGGATTTAGAAAGAAAAAAAAAATTCTCCCCACCATCAACTTTAAATCCACAAATTTTCTCATCTAGGCCTACGTCAAGAAAACAGTTGAAGAAACTATTTATGATTCATTAATAATTGATAGTCGTTTAATTATGCATCCCCGCGTGGGTGTCACTCATCTTGAGCCGCCTGTGTGCCTAATTGATGGAGTGTGACCAGGGGACGGCTTAACTCATTGAACCCCGAATTTACAGAATCTCAAAACTGTACAAGTTAGATGTTGAATATTTTGAAACTATATTTGGCTGGAAGTTGTTGCTGCCACAGGTAGCAACAACTCCCAGTCAAATTAGTTTCAAAGTATTTAGCTGAATACTAATTAAAAGGTATAGGTTTTTGAATTCGGTGCTTTGTGGGTAAAGAGTTTAAAACATCTTCGTTCGTGCAGCGGAGATCGCGGTTTTACCGATCATAATCCCGATTACCGATATCCTTGTTCTACCGTTCCTTGTTTTCCTACTCGCCTGCGATCAAGAAACATGTGGTGATCGAATAAAACGAGGACTCCGTGGGATTTGAGAACGGCAACGGATCGTCCGCGGAACAATTGCGGTTGTAAAGCTTCATTTGTGTTGATGTTTTCTTGGAGCGGAGAGACTCCGCGAGTCTGTCACAATTGCGCGGAAGATAACGTGACGAGCCGGTTTCAAATTTCGTTGTTTCACAATAAAAATTGTGTTTATTGCGAAATTTGAAGTTTCAATTGTCTGGACAATGTAGCGTTGTTGGTTAAGCTTTCACATAAATATTATCCAATATAAATGGCATAAATTATAATAAATATGGTAAAAGGTGCAAGGTTATCTGTGGCAGTTCCGTAGATCCATATATATTTCAATTTCCAAAATATTATTTAGATCTATGTGACATGGGGCCCATGTATGCACTTCCGGTCGTCCCCGATAAAACCACAACACCAACCAACCATATCGATATGTCATCCACGATCATTCGTTTCAACCGTTTTCAAGACGAGCGCTATTGCGTGATTGTCAGTTTGCAGCAATTGCTGGCTAGCGTGGATAAAATGCATTAAATCTATTTACAGTTTTACAATTGAGAATTACAATTTCAAGTTTATTCGATAGCTTCTTCAGAAGTGTACGAAACATATATGCATGAAACATAATACAATGGCGGCTGCGGAGTGTTAATAGGCCTAAATAAGTAAATTTTATATTGTAAGATTTCCCAGCAAAAGCTAGCTAAAATAGCTAAGCCACCAAAAATCTGTGACAACTTCACAGTTGGGCATCAATTCCTAGATAACATGTCTACAATGCAAAAGATATGCATGTAGCGACCCAAAACTGGTAATCAATCTGGCCCGTTTGTAAACGGCGCAGAACCGTTTGTAAACGGCGCATAGACCGTCTTCAAATATGCGTTCGTGACGTACTTATCGACGTCATTCATTATGATGTCATTCTACATATCGCGCTGTTCATTATGACGTCATAGATGGGTGGGTGCGTCTGTTTGTAAACGGCGCAGGCCCATATACCAACTGGTTATCAGCGCGCCCGTTTGTAAACGGCGCATGGTCGATATGTCAATGTCAAATTTGCGCCAATAAGCAATACATCAATTTCATTAATTCCGTCTTAGTCATAATTTCAGCAATCATTTCAGCTGTTCAGACACGTCTGCCTGTATGCGTGTGTTGCTAATTTATGTGTTCGTCTGTCACTCCGTCTGTTCATTCATTCACTCATTCCTTCAGTCGGTTAGTCAATAATTCTGGATGCATAGGAAAAAGAATGGGGGAGTGTAGGATTGTGTGTGCATCTGATCAGCAAGTAGCTGAAAATTGAATTAATTGAAGCCGCATATTAATCAATTGTTTTGTGATTACACATAATGTCTGTCTGTACAAAGTGATTATTGAGAAGTCTAATATAGCGCAAGGATCAAATGACGTGACTAACATTGAGTAGAAGTCACGTGTTATTGGATACATTCATATACACTTTAAATAATGCTCACGTTTATTAAAGAAATTTGAAATCTTCTCATAGAAATTATCCATTTGTAGAGCAAGAGATTAGTTTGGAAAACTCAAAAACCTCGGTCAGTGATTGCCCACGCATGTCATACAAAGATTCAGCGAATGACCACTGCCTTGTTTGATAGACGGTGTTTCTTTCAGTAAGACATATCAAATAAATTACCCCAGCGACTGAAAATTAATCCTTGATCTACGCAGGTAGCGGTAGAAATCACAATTCTTTTTAACTATGCACATTTCTTATTGGCGCAAGTTTTATATTGGCATATGGGCGGTGCGCGTAGTGCGCCATTTACAAATGGGCACGCCGATAACAAATTTGCAAATGGGTCATGCGCCGTTTACAAACAGGCGCACCAATAACAAATTGTGACATGGGTCAGCACCGTTTACAAACGGGCGCGCCGATAACAAATTGTCATATGGGTCTGCGCCGTTTACAAGCGAGCGCACCTATAACAAATTGGTTTATGGGCCTGCACCGTTTACAAACGGGCCAAATTGTTTATTGGTCCGTTACATACATACTGGCAAAGTGATAAAGATCGAATTAAAATTAGACGATTGCCAGCCTGAATGGACCTTTCCAGTTTAGCCAGCGATAATATGACGTCATAATCAACTACGTGAGGTATATGATGACGTCATAATCAATGAGGTCATGAATGACGTAGATGAGTTCGACACGAACGCTTAATTGATGACAGACTAAGCGTTGTACGAACTGACTGTGGCGTAGCCCGGTTTTAATGTACAAGGGAGCAAGCAGTACAAAAAAGGCGTCAAGACCATGGGTGGTGGTGGGATCAGGGGGAAATTTGTAAATCTATATGCTCTCACGTGGCCTCTCCTGCATTTTCAGAGGTAAATATAGTAGTGGGGCGGATATGTAACAAATTTGAGGTAAGATGTTCGATTCTGGCAGAAAGCATGAAATTTGGCATATAGGTGGTGTAAGGTATGCTGAACATACTTAGATGCGGTGCCACTTGATTCTACCAAGGGAACCCATTCAAAATGGCGGATTCAAAATGGCCGCCTTCCCAGCGGAAAATCTGCATTACTCAAGTTCTAGATGGAGTAGAGGGCTGGAATTGATGTCAAATTAAGGGTTTCTTGGGTCACTGGTTATGCCTTTACCCATTACAATACTCGTCGTCGTCGTCGTCGTTGTTGTTGTAACATTTGTAAATTAGTAGTATTATTGCTAAACGTTTGTACACACATGTTCCGGGCGGAACATTTTAGAAACAAGTTTTCGCTACTCAAAACAATTGGTCTACACGTTTTCTCCAGTAAAAGTAATTGTATACCAGCCCCTCGCTTCGCCAAGCATTATTTCGTTGCGGATTTCCATATAATTTTTGTAGTTTCCTAAACTCACACTGACTATTTAAATATATCAGGAGAATACATAGCTGCATAGCAATCACGCAAAACAGAGGAAGAGTACCAGAACCAACAAGAAGCTTGTTGCAATGAAGAGAGATATACAGTTATTCTCTAGACTGTACATTTCCTGCCAATACAGAGACGGAGACCTTGATTCATTCTTTGAGTATGAGAATCATCCAGGGCCCCCATCACTTGCTGAGAGCAACGCAATGCGCCAAGGCAGCAAATCAGATCTGATGGGATGTTTGGAAGCATTAGTAGCTCGTGCAGCTGATTGTCCAGGGGTTGAAGTGAAGATCATTGACGGAGCAGCTATGATGCATAATCTAGATCCCAAGAAATGAAACGTGGTTGTGAACACATTTGGAGATTATGCAGAGCACGTGTTCCTCCCACACATTGATAGACAACGACAGACGGTTAAAAGAGTGGATCTTGTATGGGACATGTAAAAGGCGGGAAGCTTGAAGGCACACGCTAGAGAATTAAGGGGGCATGGTGAAGCTCTTCGTGTTGCATCGAGTACAAGACTCCCTCAAAATTGGAAAACTTTCCTACGAGTTGATGCAAACAAAACAGGCCTCTTCACCTTTCTCGCACATACATTGGAGTCATTCGAGCTACAAGAAGGAAAGCTACTCAACACAACATGTGAGGAAAACGTGCTGATGAGGCCAGAGCATGACGCCTCACAACTCGCGCCATGCATGCAAGATGAAGCAGATGGTAGAATGTTGCTCCACGCCTTCCATGCATATCACCAAGGTTATCGAACAATGATTCATGCTACAGATACAGACGTCGTAATCCTAGCCATACGGACAGCAAACTTTCTTCATGGGTGTGATCTCTGGGTCGCATTTGGCCATGGGAAGACCCTCAGCTATGTATCAGCTCATGGCATTGCAACAGTTTTTGGTAGCAGAAGCGTCACAAGGACTGCTATTTATGCATGCTTTCTCTGGGTGTGACACTGTGTCTGCATTTTGTGCGATTGGCAAGAAGACAGCATGGGAAGTTTGGAGGACTTCAGATCTTTTCAGGCCACTATTTAGGAGACTGGCTGATGCCCCGGCCTGTCTGCGTGACAATGCCATGGAAACGCTGGAGAGGTTTGTCGTACTACTGTACAAACGCACCTCACCATTGTCAAAGGTTAATGAGGCACGAAAACTCGCTTTTGGCAACAGGCAGCTAGAAAACATTCCTCCGACCAGTGCAGCTCTGCTACAAAGACCAAACGTGCTGCGTTCCAGGCAGATCATCTTTGGGGCCAATCACTCCACGCAAATGCAAAAACGCCATCGCCAGCTGACCGGGGTTGGGTCAGAGATGGAGACACTTGGTCACCGCAATGGAGTTTGCTTGCAGACGCATCTGAGGCATGCGGGAACTCATGGATGGATAACACATCTTAAAGAGCCACCGTCTTTTGACATCAAACACAGGTGGTCGCTATGGAAGGATTGATATTTACATATTTAGAGGATTGTAGTGAGTAGAATTATAACGATTGACCCATGAAACCCCTAATTTGACATTAATCCCATCTCTCTACTCTGTCTAGAGCTTGAGTAATGCGAATTTTCCGCTGGGAAGGCGGCCATTTTGAATCCGCCATTTTGAATGGGTTCCTTTGGTAGAATCACGTGGCACCGCATCTAATTAAGATCAGGATACCTTAAAACACCTATATGCCAAATTTCATGTTTTCTGCCAGAATGGAACATCTTTTTCACATATCTGCCCTATTATAGACCATGAGTTGGGTGTTAAATTATTATATCTTGAATACATGAAGTTGGATGGGAACTGAAATTAGTTGTGGGATAGTGTTTGCGAGATGCACTCCAGCCCGACCCCCTGGCTAGTGGCTGCCACTACATGCTTAAATAAATTCAAAACAATGTCAACTAAATGTATAATGCTGGTCAGCATAGAACAGAGATGGTTGGCAGGGTTGTCTTGGATGTTGCCAGAGTCTATGTGAAATCAATCAAATGTCCATGGTAGGATTGGTATAGATGCTCATAATTGCTGGCTCCACCATCTCTTCATTGGCTTTGAGTCAAATTATTTTCAAAATATTCAGGTTTCTTGTATGGTTGCTTTTAAATTGAGATAATGACCGTGATCCGTGAAAGAGGTAATGAATAGAATTGTAAATGATGAAACTAGTGTTGCATTGTATAAAGCTCTCAGGACTCAATTTCAAGCAATGGCTTCCAGTCAAATTATTTACAAAATAGTCAATAGGTGTCCTCTGTATTAGCATTGAAATACATGTAAGACGATGTCTTTCATTGGCGAAAGATTTAACGAACAAGCTGGTAAATGATAGGAAAAGTGAAAACGGGGTGGGGGTGGGGTGGGGGTGGGGGGCGAAATATAATATTCAGCAATCTCAATTCAATTACAAGGGAACCACAAATGAAATCTCTTGACCAGAGACAGCAAAGCCTTCCACCAAAATATTTCATGTCTGGTCACCCCCATATACTTTGTACAAAGTCTGGGTGTAATAAGTTTATCAGTTATCAGGTTGTTTTGATATTCATATAATATCTGTTGCACGAAGCAACTACACCAGCCTATTTCTTTTAGGCTTCATCCTAGCAAAGTAATCTATTTCCTTATTACAATCCAGTTCAGTAGCCAACTGTCTTTCGATGGAAAGCTAAGCTAACGCGGACAGTCTGTCTTCACCCGTTGTTGAACGAAGGTAGGACTTTAAGAGTTTGAGTTGGCTAAAGGATCGTTCCGTAACGGTGCTATTTATTGGCAAGTTCTGAAAAATCGTGTACAGTGTACATAGGTTGGGATAAATCGAACACATATCATTGGAGATAATGAACTTTAGAACACTGTTGATAGTTAGTTCCTCAACACTTGAATTATTTGCCTTACAGCGCATTATCTTTGTCCATATCTTTGAATGAATGAAATTCTTGCACAATTTCAGTTTGACTGTCGATGACGTCTGCGTATGGGTCTGCCAAAAACTCTAATTTGTCTGTGTCATCAAAATGTTTTGGATCTAAGCCACTAAATTTAGAAGCCACCTTTGTAAGATTCTAGAAACGTTTACTTGTGCTATTTATAACAGACTCTAGTGACACGAAGAATGATTCAACTATAAATTTCCTTCTGGCATCAGATATTCCTTCATCCTTTGTCTTTTCCTCATGGAACCTTTTCTTTTACGTACTCGCTGCTGCTTGTATTCTGTAGTAATATCACATAGTCCAGCCAACTCAGTTACTTCATTCTCAATCTGTTTGAATTCAGATTCATGGTCATTTCGCATCTTTTTCACTTCATTTGCGCAAAGCCGGATCAAATGAGATGCTGTTACCAGACCTAAACTACTCTTCTGTAAATATGTAGATAACTTGAATGACTATAAGAACTCGTAAGTATCGACTGTCATCAGGATACCCTTTGCCTCAGCGAATGTTTTGAGGTACAGTTTTTTTATCTCACGATCCACAATTCTTTACATGGCAACTACTGACGCTGGTAAGTTCTGCAAGACTGCCTCTACTGCTGCCTTTCTGGAAGTGCAAAGCTTCTTTAGAGTGAATGCGAAAGATTCAATATGAGTACGTTGTTCCTCCTTTAGTATTGATAGACGGGGTAGAGTGCCAGACAAAGGTATAGAGAGCTTACAGAATTTCAAAGAACAACTGAGTCTGGGCGTTGGAGGGTACCGCATCGATTAGAATTAAATTCAAATTGTGTACACAGCAATGTGTAAAGCGTGGGTTTGGAGCCACTTACCTAATCCGTGTTTGGAGACTTGATATTTCACATGACATGGCATTTGCTCCATCGTAAGACTGACCATAGCACATAGATATTGAAGACCCAAAGTTTTTGCACTTGCGCACTTTCTCCAGGAAATTCACTGAATTGTATAAATCGCCACCGTTTACCGTTACATCGCAAAGATAAAGAAAATTGATCGATTCTGCTAATATCAATAGTTGAGTCAACAATGACTGCAAAATACTTAGCCAGTTTGATTTCAGCTACTATTTTCGATATAAGCTGGGATGATAAGGACTGTATCAGATTTACACGTGATTTAGGCGCCAATTTTGGGAGGATGGGCTCGCGGGTGGGGGGGGTTGGCGATCGTAATACGAAACTGATTGACTTAGATTTCTATCAATTACTGACTAACGAGGCTAAGATGCAAACCAGCTATCTACAGTGAAACGATCATCAACAATTGCTGGATAATCTGGCTAATATGCAAATGATCTATGCAGAATTGGACGACTGTCAGCATTGGATTTAGGTTTTTTTGGCCAATCACACCTAGCAATTGCTAGATAACGTGGTTAAAATGCAAAATATCTATCTACGCTGAATAAAACAATCTATCAAAAGATCCATCGAGAATTTGCCAATTGTCAGCAATTAAGCCTTCTACCAGAAGTCCATAATATGGACTTCTGCTACTACCTAACAGGCTTGAGGCTAGGCCGCAAAACATCTACCTATCTACATCTATCAAGCATTGCTGTCTAACGTGACTAAATGCTCAAAATCTTACTAGAATTGCACGATTTCCTGCAATTCACCCTTCCCGAGTATCCATCTATCAATCTGACGTTATATGACTTCATAATCAGCCACGTGGCGTGTAGGATGACGCCGTAAGCATTACGTCATAAATGATTCTATTTGTCCCGTCTTTAACTCTTAATAGTCCGACACGTTGTACGAATTGTATGTCTCTACTATTTCATAAACATGCTGTTGAATATTTTGAAATTAATTTGACTTGGCACTGTTGCTGCCATAGGCAGCAACAACAACGCACAGTCAAATTAGTTTCAAAATATTCAACAGCTTACCTGGATAGTTTTCTGGAAATTGATAGTCAGGAAGTTTAGAGATCTCAACGCAAGCGAGGTGTGGGTGGAGCTTAGATAGAGATGGGCGGGGTATAGCCAAAATGGAAAAGTCCATTTGTGAGTTAATGTGGCTTAGATGCAAAACATCTATCTAAGTTATAGCTACAAAATGCAAAACAAAATCTACATAGAATAAGACTATTGGCAGCAATTGCTAACTAATCTTGCTAATATGCAAAAGATCCCTCTAGAATTGCACGACCACTAGCAATTGAGGATTCCAGTTCATCCATCAATCATATGACGTCATAATAAACTACGCCATGTGTAGGATTACGTGATAATCCATTACGTCATGAAAGACGTAGATAAGTTCGTCAAGAACGCTTAAATGATGACGGACTAAGCGTTGTTGAACGAAGTGTATGTCTTTACTATTTAATAAATATTATGGTGAATATTTTAAAACTAATTTGACTGGACACTGTTGCTGACACCCAATCAAAGTAGTTTCAAAATATTTAACCGCTTACCTGTATAGTTGTCTGGAAATTGATAGTCAAGGAGTTCAGGGATCGATCCATCCCAACGCGAGCGAGCGAGGTGTAGGTGGAACCTAGCTAGCGATGGGCGGGCAACCACGCAATGAGATTGCGCTTGCAGGAGCATGTACAATTTCGGTTTATCATTACTCTTGGTGGGTGGATCACGTGATAAAAATAACATTTTGCGAGTCTCTTTTGAGTGACTGGATATTAATGAAATCTCACCAAACAGTAACAAAACGAACCGATCATTTTATCCCGCCTTGAAATATGACTCTTGCACGCTTAAGCATCTTTTTTGTTGACACGATTTATTAAATATCCGCATGTGACCATGTTAGCTTTTCTGGTTTTTGCGCAAACAAAATTATACCAGGGGCAAGCTTCAGTGGCGGTAATGGCGTGTTTTGCTACAGTCATCAAATCGCAGACGACGCGAGAGAAAATTGTTAGCGCGTGGATTTATTTATCCGCTCCAAGAATTAAATCAAGACGGTTTTGAAAGCACTTGTGTTAAACGCAAACACTAGAAAGTCAACGATGGGGACAATTTTTAAGTGGTTTTTATTTGTTTTCTTCTTTTTCGACCCTTTCAACCTGTATCGATCCAAGTACATCAACTTCATTACGTTGTAAAAAAAAAAGTTTGTTGAATATTTTGAGATTAACTTGACTGGAAGATGCTGCTGCCATAAGCAGTAACAGCTGCCAGACAAATTAATTTCAAAATATTTAACAGGGTACTGTAAGGTTAGCTTGAAATTTCAGGGTGCCAAGGGTTAATTTTCCTTAGTTGGGTATGACCATTGAACACCTGAAATTCCATGACGTCGCTCACAAGGCAACTATACCGGTAAGCTATTCGATACATTGAAATTAATTTGGCTGGATCATTTTGCTAGAGCTCACAGTCAAAATAGTTTCAAAATATTCACCATAACATTTCCTAACTCAGAAAAAAATTTATCATTTCTTATCTACGCTAAGGGTTAGCTAATATTTATTCGTATTTCGCTGTAGCGGTCTTCTCATCGCACGCGCCATGCATGCTCCGTCACGCGCCCTGTAGGCGCAGAACAGTAGCGGAACAACCCAAACACGTGGCCCCTGGTTATTCCGCCAGTAATGATGGTGCTCGAGAATCGGTTTTTATTTGTTCAAATCCAGGATTGAAGTGAATAATATCATCAATTACTATCTATATTATTTCAAAATAATCTGATGGCTTTCAATATTCACGTGTTGAAACTGATTGTTCTTTTGTTATTATCACGTGACCCGATGTCTATAATGCTGCTGCTACTACTGCTGCTACTACTACTACTACTACTACTACTACTACTACTACTACTACTACTACTACTACTACTACTACTACTACTACTACTACTACTACTACTACTACTACTACTACTACTACTACTACTATTACTACTACCACTACTACTACTACTACTTCTACTACTACTACTACTACTACTACTACTACTACTACTACTACTACTACTACTACTACTACTACTACTACTACTACTACTACTACTACTACTACTACTACTACTACTACTACTACTACTACTGCTGCTGCTGCTGCTGCTGCTGCTTCTACTGCTGCTACCGCTACTGCTGCTGCTGCTACTACTTCTGCTACTATTACTACTTCTGCTGCTGCTAATGCTGCTGCTGCCACTACTTCTGCTACTGCTCCTGCTGCTACTTCCGCTGCCACTGCTGCTACTGCTACTGCTGCTACTGCTGCTACTACTACTGCTGCTACTGCTGCTACTACTTCTGCTGCCACTGCCGCTACTACTACTACTGCTGCTACTGCTGCTACTGCTGCTACTGCTGCTACTGCTGCTACTGCTGCTACTGCTACTGCTGCTACTGCTGCTACTACTTCTGCTGCCACTGCTGCTACTGCTACTGCTGCTACTGCTGCTACTGAGTAATTCAGTAAAGGTATATAAAGCTATCTAGACTGAAGGACTGACAGATTTGTCATACATGCTACTGATGAAGCGCATCCCTGCGAAATGCATTTAGCCAATTGATGGTGTCCATAATTACTGTGAGTAACTTATAATATTGCGTATTGTATTGTTGTATTGTTAACCCCTGCATATCACATGTTAATTATATAATTTGTCTTTCAGGTGTAAGTAATATATTGGTTCAATTTGTAGTTGGTGTGAATGAATTTGTCTGCTTGAATTTGAGTTTGCTTAATCAAATTTTTCTTGTCTGCTCAACTGCCTGTTTGATTGCTAGTTAGATTGAGCGCTTGTCTGTCTGAATAGCTATTGTGAGGAAGAATGGTCGTAGGAAGAATGCAGATCGTAAAGGAGGTTAATCTGCGCATGCGCGCGTGGTAAAGCTGTATTACCAAATAATTCAGTGCTTCAACCATATTGCTACGCCACATAGGCATTTAGATGCCGAAACTCTCCCTGATGGGCTTAGCAGGAAGGTGGAAGAACTGAATGGACTTTTTAAGCCAGATATGCCAGATGATGACATCTACTTTGCGATCTGGAATGTGAATTTTGAGTGGGCAAAATCTACCATTAAGGCCATGATAAATCAATATAATGAAGAACTTGGTAGTATTAGAACTGAAGTAGTCCTCACACAGGCAATGCCACATTTAGACCTAGGTCGTGCTAAATCCAATGCTATACGCTGGGCAAAAACCAATTATAATAGAAAGCTCAACATTAATGCGATTAGTTCTTTTTACGATTTTGTGCGATCGATAGATCCATCTCAGCAACCAACTCAAAATCTCGCACAAGTCACGCCTCTGGTCATGATATCAACTGTGGCACCACAATCACAAATGAAAAAACGTCTCAGATCACCTACTGAAACATCGCCGCCAGTCACAAAACGAGTAGACAATAAGACCTCTCCATTGCTACCATTAGACTCTGGCCCTACAGATCTGCTATTTGAAGCGTCATTAATCCCACTACCTGACTCTCCACTAGGCAATCTAAATGACCCAAACGAATATCCGCCCTTGCCACAGAGGGAACGGGTTAATGGTAGAAAATCTGGTCCACGGACCTGCGCTTCACAGAAATCCCCTCATAGCAGTCAACTATTGGGTCTCAAGACCCCATCCCCAATAGGGAAACTGCCACAGCCCAGCTTCTCTCCAACTCCGGGTCCGAGTAATGCACCGGAGGTGCGTTCTATTAAATTTGCAAATAGGCCCAAGCAACCAACCATGTTGGAGAGAAACATATTTTGGAAATTTCGTCATGAAATCGAAAATAAAACTGACTGGCGACTACCTGTTCTCACAAACAAAGTACTCATCTTTGGAGCTTCGAACCTGCGTCGCATTAATGTTGGAGCCCCACCCTGACACGCAAGTTGCCTGCTACACAGGAGCTAAATTGTGTCATGCTAGTGGACTAGTTCAAAAGTACACTGGCTCATTTAAACCAGAGAAAATAGTGATTAACATTGGTATTAATGATATGAATGAACCCATCTCTAGTTCAAAACATAGATTAATGCTGCTTTTCAGTGCGATTAAGTCCAAATTCCCAAAGACCGCGATTTATTTCGCAAAGCTTAACTATTCAAGTCGGTTGACAGCTCAGCAGAGGTTGGCAATTCAGTCCCTCAATTCGACGGCTGAATCATCACAATCTGTGACTGTCATTCCTGCACTCAGCCTCTCCGAATTTAATGTTGTTAAGGATAACATACATTGGACTGAAAAGACAGCTAACTCTATGTATTCTGCCTGGCTTAAATTCCTAAATTTAAACTAGACAGGGGCCAAGGTAACATCCGCCCGGAAATAGGACTGGGCAGTAATATTGTCAATCTAACTGGCTTCCCATTAGGTGATGCCGAGCAGTCACTGCTCAATTTCGGTCTTACGTTTGTCCCAACACCAAAACCTAAAACAGGTTTGGATGCCCTTTTAGATAATGGCTGTATGGAAATATCTGAATTTAGTCACCGTATTAAGTTAGCAGACTTCTTTCGTAACTCTAATAGTAACATTCCACCAGTCATTGAAAAAAATGGCTGGGCACCAAACGTAAAACTCCTGGACCCAGCGATCGGTGAAAGCATAGAACTCTTTTCAGAACGTGTTAAAAATTCTACATTCCCTAATGATCAACCAAATTTACCCTATGGGGAACGCCAAGTCCTAATTGAATTGTCTAAAAACAGCGAAATTGTTGTCAAACCTGCAGATAAAGGATCGGCGAGTGTAATAATGCTTAAAGATAACTGTAAACGTGAAGCACAACTACAACTTAGTAACCCAAAGCATTACCAGAAACTAAGCGAGCCACTTTGGCAAAATAATTGCAGCAAATTTAATGAGATTCTTCAAAAATTGCTCAATAGCAAAAAGATCACCGAAAAGCAGCATAAGTATCTCTTTGCTACGCTTGAGTCAAAACCACGGACTTTCTATCTTTTGCCAAAAATTCATAAACCCATAGATTCGTGGTTGGACCCAATGTCACCGCCCGGGCGACCTACAATCTCTGATTGTGGTTCGGAATCCTACAGAATCAGTGAATACATCGATTACCATCGACAGCCAATAGCAAATAGACACCCCAGCTTCTTGAAAAACACAGAAGACTTCTTATCCCAGGTCTCTGAGACCTGGATACCTCCGAATTGATTCCTGGTCACGCTGGACATCGATGCTATGTATACAAACATTGACATCGAGAAGGGTATACATTCTATCCGTAAAGCATTCGTGAACTACCCAGATACCAACAGGCCAGACAGAGAAGTAATAGCTCTATTAGAGCTGAGTCTGAAAGGCAATGATTTTGAATTCGATGGCAAAATTTACCAACAAATTTGCGACTGCGCGATGGGCAAGCGCTTTAGCCCATGTTTTGCCAATATTTACGTAGCAGAGTGGGAGGAGGAAGCGTTAGAAAAGTGTCCAAAACAGCCCCTCATTTATCGCAGGTACCTTGATGACATTTTTATGATTTGGCAACACACAAAGGCAGAGTTTGATGAATTTTTCGAAATTCTGAACAATCATGATCCGAATATCAAATTAAAAGCAACCATTAACGAGATGTCTGTAGATTTCCTGGATGTAACTGTATATAAAGGTCTAAAGTATGAAACAACTGGCTACTTAGACTACAAAGTGTATTTCAAAACAACCGATTCGCATCAGCTATTGCACAAAAAATCTTTCCATCCACCGCATACTTTTAAAGGAATAGTAAAATCGCAAATAATCCGTTTTCACAGGAATTCGAGTGATAGGAAAAACTTTGAAGAAGCGTGCTCTACCCTATTCAAAGCCCTCAAACCACGAGGTTACTCCTCACGATTCTTGCGCAAAATCAAATCTGAAACATTGGACGGCTTGGAAACCATTTCAGATAATGCCTCAAATCGTCGGCCTACCAAAATTTCTCACAATCGTCCGATTATAGGTGTAGGCGAATCTCGCAAACGCGGAAAGAAAAGGTGCAAGTTAGATGAATTTCTCCCAAACCAGAATACTTTCACGAGCTTTCAGAACAAAAGCAAGTTCCTACTTCAGTCTAATCTAGATTGCGACTCTGAAAATGTTATTTATCTAATTTCATGCAAATTGGGCCAAAAACAGTATGTCGGCGAAACCAAATGTCCATTAAGATGGCGGGCAACTCGACACCTCTCAGATATTAGGCTAGAGGAAGACACACATGTTTCCGAACATTTTAATCTTCCTGACCATTCAGGTCATCGTGACTTTGAAATTATGCCGATTGAACAGCCACCCCTTTCAGATACGGCAGAAGAAACTGATAAAAGAAAACTTCGAGAATCGTTTTGGATTAAAGAACTCGAAACACAGTGGCCAAGGGGAATAAACTCGGACCCAGGCTTATCTGATCAACGTGACAAAATTCCATTCATTCTGACCTATAATCGGAAAAACGTTGAAATTTCCAAAATATTGAAAGATGAGTATCAAAACCTACAGGAGAAACTGAAACAACCCTTTAACAAGCGTCCAGTAATTGCGTTTAAGAAAAATCCGAACCTACGTTCTTGGTAAAAAGCAAAACTCAAATAGCTATCCAGAATATCCATCTCAATCATTCAACATTAACCCTTTCATGATGGTCAGCCAAAAACGGTCAATTTAGTGATCTTGGGCAATGTCCATTTGCCTGCGGGGACTGGAGTATTTTTGAAAATTTACCGCTGTAATGACTGGCTCGGGAACCGAGACAGTCGTTCCAGTGGCATATTCTCGAGAATGACCTTGTCTGTGCCTGCAAATGTGCATTAAATAAGTAAGCGCATATTTGGATTTTACTGAACAAATTTAACCAGTAAAGGGTTAACATTAATGCCATATGGCTTTCCCCAAACAAAATGACAAATCTCAGGCAGTAAGATAAACCAAAATATCTTAAATTTTTGAATTTTTTCAATTATTGAAGATTCTGAGCCAGTGCGTTGACAATATTAACTACTACTACTACTACTACTACTACTACTACTACTACTACTACTACTACTACTACTACTACTACTACTACTACTACTACGACGACGACGACGACGACGACGACGACGACGACTACTGCAGCTGCTGCTGCTGCTACTGCTGCTACTGCTGCTACTACTGCTACTGCTGCTGCTGTTGCTACTGCTGTTACTGATGCTATTGATGCTCCTGCTACTGCTACTGCTACTGCTACTGCTGCTGCTGCTACTGCTGATACTACTGCTGATGCAACTACTACTACTACTACTACTACTACTACTACTACTACTACTACTACTACTACTACTACTACTACTACTACTACTACTACTACTACTACTACTACTACTGCTACTGCTGCTGCTGCTACTGCTGCTACTGCTGCTACTGCTGCTGCTGTTGCTACTACTGCTGCTACTGCTGCTACTACTGCTACTGCTGCTGCTATTGTTGCTGTTACTGCTGCTGCTACTGGTGATACTACTCTGCTGCTGCTGCTTCTACTGCTGCTACTGCTGCTACCGCTACTGCTGCTGCTGCTGCTGCTGCTGCTGCTGCTGCTGCTGCTGCTGCTACTACTTCTGCTTCTGTTACTACGACTGCTGATACTGCTACTGCTACTACTTCTGCTGCTGCTGCTACTTCCGCTGCCACTGCTGCTACTGCTACTGCTGCTGATACTGCTGCGACTGCTGCTACTGCTGCTGCTGCTACTGCTACTGCTACTGCTACTACTAATGCTACTGCTACTGCTACTGTTGTTGCTGCTGTTGCTGCTGCTACTACTGCTGCTGCTGCTGCTGTTACTGCTCCTACTGCTGCTGCTGGTGCTGCTACTACTTCTGCTGGTGCTGCTACTGCTGCTACTATTGCTACTGATACTGCTGCTGTTGCGGCTGCTACTGCTACTGCTGCTGATACTGCTGCGACTGCTGCTACTGCTGCTACTACTACTGCTACTGCTGCTGCTGCTGCTACTGCTACTGTTGCTCCTACTGCTGCTGCTGGTGCTGCTACTACTTCTGCTGGTGCTGCTACTGCTGCTACTTCTGCTGTTGCTACTGTTGCGGCTGCTACTGCTGCGGCTGCTACTGCTGCTGCTGCTGCTACTGCTGCTGCTGCTGCTGCTACTGCTGCTACTACTGCTGCGGCTGCTACTGCTACTGCTACTGCTGCGGTTGCGGCTGCGGCTGCTACTGCTACTGCTGCTGCTGTTGCTGCTGCTGCTGCTGTTACTGATGTTGCTGCTACTACTACTACTACTACTACTACTACTACTGCTGCTGCTGCTGCCACTGCTGCTGCTGCCACTGCTGCTACTTCTGATGCTGCTACTACTGCTGCTGGTGCTGCTACTACTCCTGCTGGTGCTGCTACTGCTGCTATTACTGCTGTTGCTACTGTTGCGGCTGCTACTTCTACTGTTGTGGCTGCTACTGCTGCTGCTACTACTGCTGTTGCTGCTGCTACTGCTGCTACTACAGCTGCGGCTGCTACTGCTACTGCTGCGGTTGTGGCTGCGGCTGCGGCTGCTACTGCTACTGCTGCTGCTGCTGCAGATACTGCTGTTGCTGATACTACTACTACTACTACTACTACTTCTGCTGCTGCTGCTGCCACTGCTGCTGCAGCTACTGCTGCT
>CM067372.1:173621663-173691663 GCA_034401795.1 Chaetoderma sp. LZ-2023a | reverse complement strand
CTTGCTTTACAATTTGAGGCAGATCGGACCAGTACTTTCCGAGATATCCATGTGATTCAAAATTTGATCCGATTCGGATCCAGGTTTTTTATCCGGATAACGGCCAAGATCTGGCCATCCTCGTTAGCTGTTTATTCGTTGTGTTAAAATTGAGCGAAATAGTATCGGCATTTTTTCACAACCAAGTGCACGCGAACGCGCCCGCACTCACACGGGTACGCGGGCAGACATAAAATGAATTCCTATTAGGCCCTACTGATATATTAGTCCCACAGATGTTGGAGATGGCTTGAAATGAAGGGAACCGATCTGTCACTCAAGTGTCTAACGCCGTAATCAAAATATGCCACTTGTTAGCCAAATCAAATAACATAGACCCGTCACGAAAGTGGTAAATTACGTCACAAAAGTATTTGGATGGCGGAATCCAGTTTTAGCTATGTCACGTCCATCTGTAGCTAAGCTCCATACACACTTCGCCGGTGTTGGGATCGATCGATCCCTGAACTCCCTGCCTATCACTTTCTAGCAAACTATATAGTATATATGTTTATTAAATGTTAAAGACATACAATTCGTTCAACAACTCTTAGTCCATCATCAATTAAGCCTTCGTGACTAACTTAACCACGTCATTCATGACGTAATTGAATGTTACGAAATCCTACGCGTCACGTAGTTCATTATGACGTCATATGATTGATGGATAAACTGGATTCCTCCATTTTATGTCTGTGTGAATTTGCAATTTAATAAACATTCAATTGAAAAATCTGAAACAATTTCGTTGCAAAATAATTTCAAAAATATTCAACAGCTTAATTACGTGTGTAGTTATCGTCGAATTGATATGCTAGGAGTTCTGGGTGCAGTGTTAAAATCGATTCAGAAGGTGGATGAAGCTTAGCTAGAAATGGGCTGGGCATAGGTATAAACGGGTGGGTGTGGGGGAGTGGTTGGAGGGGGGGGGGGGGGGGGGGGGGCGGCGCGGCACAGCCAACCTAACAACCCATTTATTCTTCTACTTGTTGTAAAAACAGCATGTGACCCACAGTCTAGTTATTTTAACAAATTTGGAATATTCACTCTAAGAAGTATAATAAGCAATAGCAGTTGAATATCGGTGTAGCTAGCATGGCTGCCTCCAGTTATAACAGCTTCTCGTCTAATTGGTTCCGAAAATAGCACAGCTTACTTTTATAGTGGCTTGCAATTCATCCCAAGCATTCGTAGTTAGCTTCTTGTCTAATGTAACCACAGTTTGATATGGTATGGCACTGGATCACTGGACCCCGGTTTTATAAATCATAGAAAGAAAAATATATTAGGTAACCTAGATCAGTTTTCCACCTGACCGACGATTAATATTTACCTCCAGAAATGTAGGAGACGCGACCTGAGAGCATCTGGATTTTAAAATTTCCCTATGGATTGTCTTCAGTATCGTTTTTACATACATCTTGATGGGAAGTGGTGTTACCTTATCACCGCTTCATACTTCACTGGCCAAATACCACATTCCTCTGACATCAGAGACCCCAGTGGCATTACGGTTGAGAGTCTCGACTCTAGCTTTCGCGTGATGCTAACTGCAGTTCCGAGCGCTTTGTACAGCCTAAGTCCTAAGTTCGACACTGGCAAGAAGTGGGTCTATTTTGTTAAAAAACTATCATAGAATCTATTGGCAATATTGGTAAGCGTGTTGCCTAACTTGACCCTAAGCTATAGACAGCGGTGCGTCAGCTATTGTCATCCCAAGCTAGGATTGTGAGTGTACCTCATCGCCATCCAAGCGGCATTTATATCGATTTCGGCGTAGGGCCTATCAACCTATAAAATAATATTACGCTACAGTTTTGTCATCATTTCAAATTCAATTACGATTCTTGTAAAAATCAATTTATCATCTTTTTTCTGATAAATCGTTAAACCGACTAAACCGTATATTCCGTGACCGTATCCATGACTGGCTTCAGAGGATGCGCCATCGCGAGCATCACTTAATCCACGCACGTGCATGCCCATTCAAACACGCGTTCAGCCGCAGGTTAAAAGCTTAAATTAATTCATTTTCGGGTATGTTTCACGTCGGAAAGCCGGAACAATTCTGCTTTCCATTGAATTGGCGAAGAACCTGTTTTTCACGCGAACAGAGGTTCCACTTAAAGTAAATAGCAATTACCAGGCGGGAAGCAATCGACTACCTGACGCCTTTTGTCAGGGCCGAGTCGATAGAAAGAAGGAAATGTTTTAGTTTCATTTTCATTGTGTCTAACCCTTTTAATTGTTAGTTAAATTATCAGATTTCGGGTTTGAAATCGGTTTAAAATGAAACCAGTTCAATTTTATTTGTTATCTTTTAACAGTTTTCAGTCATTGCATTTTCAAAATATGTTACTATAGTGCAGATTGTATTATCATCTTTAATTATATGGGTTAACGGTCTTGCTGGTGCAAGCCACCTGATATTAAGCTCGAAGATCAAAAACCCTTGACTTGTTGAATATTTTGACAACAATTTGACTGAAAGTTGTTGTTGGCTTAGCCACCAACAACTTTCAGTCTAATTGTTTTCAAAATATTTAAACAGGTCCATAGATATAATCCCAGGAAGATGTCGTCTGTAAGACTCAACAATCAGACGGTTAAAAAGGAATATGCCTATGGTTGCTCGCACGACAGACCACTTATGTCGCCCGTGTCCAATCATATATTAATCTGATGTGGTGACAGAAGGTGAAAACTCAAACGTTTTGACAAGCGGAGATGGCCACCGGATGTATTTGGTGTCAGCGATTGGCTGGCACGTGACAAATTGATTTGCTTTTTTAAGATCATCTTTGACACGCTAAGACATAATCGATTAGTACATGTGTACGACAAACATTCCCTTTCATTGGAATTCTATAGTAGTAGCTATGAATAAGTCTAAATAGGTGCTACTTCAAAAGGATGAAATAGATTATAAATCTTTTCAAGTTCCTGTGATGCTTATGGTATGAGAATGAAGAATGTAGCCTACGGATAGACAGCGGAGTACTGTTCCAGGCTCTTTCAATCCGAATGGCCGAATGCGAAACACGTCGCATTATTTGAAACTAACTTCATGGGCGTCAGTCCGTCAGTCTGGGATTCCTCAAACATGGACTTATATGGATTATGGTCTGGTAAATGTGCGACCCTCCCTCCTCCACTCACACTCACCCACCCACTCCTACCACCCCCACCCCAACAGACGTTATCTCTTTCTTGGGGTCCGGTAATCTTACCATGAAATTTTGAAATCTAGATATTAACAGTTGATAACAATGATGAATGGTATGTTGGGCATTGCCAATGTTACAGGGTGTATATAGGCCAATACTAAATGATTAACAAAAGCGAAAAAGCATTTCGAAATTCAAAGAAATTTGACGTCATATGATTGACTGCGAAACTGGAATCCTCTAACTAGGAATGAAGCCTATTGCGCACTGTTTCTCATGGCATCTAAGTTTTGGAGTTCCCAAGGACCCGCCCCGCCCCCGCCCCCCACATAGAAATCTAGGGGGTCCCAGCATGAAATATGTGGGTCCCAAGCTAAAATTTGGGATTCCCATACAGTTTTTCTCATCTATGTTAAAATTAGAGAGTACTACGGGTGTATCGCTATGATTTATGCTAGATTTGGTGGGTATGTTTGTGCAAACAGCTATAAATCTACTTAATATTTAACCATCATGCAATATTTTCAGGGGTCCGACCAACTACCACAACCTTTGGGGGTCCCCAGTTACGTTTTGGGGTCTATACCCTCGAAAGAACACTTATGAGAAACCCTGCTATAGGGTGCCTCTTCCCAAGAGGTGTAGTTTCTGGAACAAACGACCAGAAGAGGCAGTCATGGCGCCATCCATTGACTTCCGTAAGGAACAGCTGATCAGTCTAAGAAACGTTCTCATAGACTAAGCTATAATGGAATGATCCGATCTGTCACTCAAGTATGTGACGTCATAGTCAATTACGCTGACGCTACAATAGGCCTACATAGTGCCGTTGGCCTATCTATCTCCGTCATAAACATTGAACAGTTATTGAAAAGTCGTTCACTTGTTTTATATTTATGTCTTTAGTATTCAATAAATATTCTGTTGAATATTTTGAAACTAATTTGAATTGGCGCCGTTGCTGCCATAGGCAGCAACAGCACCTAGTCAAATTAGTTTCAAAATATTATACAGCATACCTGTATAGTTACTTTGAAATTTGTATTCTGGGAATTCCGGATACAAAGTATATAACTTGACTCCAACACGCGGAAAAAAGTTGGCGGAACTTTGCTAGAAATGGGAGGGGTATAGCTTGAAATTGATACCTCTATTACAAGTCTTTTTTAATTGTACATTACCTAGTCGTAATCTTTTAAAGTGATAACGTCTTTCAAATTAACAGTATAAACTAACACCTCATATGTGAATCTGCATCATGCAAGCACAAACCACGTGCTTGTTTTTGCTGATCACATCTTTCTTCTTTTCTATTATTACCTAAACTGTATCTTGTTAAGACTTTCCTAACAATTTGTGTTGCAGAAGGTCATGAGGTGATCGCCATTGTCGATTCTTGTTCTTCCTTATCCATACGGTCCAATAATGTTGTGCAGACATGATCACCTGGATCAGGTAAAGCAAGCGACGACAATGCCAAACGCCTCGTGACCTTCTGCAACACAAATGGTTACCAAACTCTTCACAGGATGAAGTTTATGCAGTAATAGAAAAGAAGAAAGAAGATTGATATGAAAAAAGCACCTTTAGTGTCCTTGTACTTACGTACTTGGTGCAGCCGTCAATCCTGTTTAATTCTGAGCCTGGATGAATCTATGGTGACATGGATATTATTATTTCTGAATATACCGGCTTGCTCCATTAAATTCAGCCTTCTTCATTTGGGTTTGTCTATTAACAATCTCATTATTTATTCCATTTCTATGAACACTGTATCCAAGTTATAGGTGTAAGTTTCCACGATGTTTATAAGATCATATCGTTTGGCAGAACAAGTAAATTGAAAAGTCTTGATCTTGATTAGTCATGGTGATATGTCCTAAAGACACTTAATTGTTCACCACATGTTCATCAAGTAACATGGCAATGTTAGATCAGTTTTCCCTGCTGATTAATAACGTAAAATCTTCTTGTAGAATTTTGTTGCGTTTTCTGGACTGTTTAAAGGAGATTCTAAATGGATCAAGAGTAACAATTTAGTATTTTAATAATAGATTGACTCCTTGCGCAGTGATATATGACGTCATTCTAGCTCAAATGAATTTACACGTGTGAGCTGTGCAATACAATGGAATACTTTCTGAGAGTGGTAAGCTGACCTGTTGTCTTGTTTAAGGATCCGTACTTGGTCCCCTGCTGTTTTTATTATATATGAATGAATGAAAGACCCACCTACACTCTACAACCATTTATCCGTAATGGGTAATCCGTAATCCCAGATGACACCAATGCTTTCTGTAGCCATACCGATATAGATACTCTATGCCAAAATATAAAGAGATGGAGAGATGGAAAAGTTAATACCATGGTTTAATGTAAATAAATTATCTTTAAATATTAGTAAAACAAATTACATCTTTTTTTTTAAATAAGGAAAAATTGGTTACCTCTCCGGGATGTAGAAATTGTTTGAGTGTAGCCTACATGACCATCTCGGTTACTTCTTCAGCCCTAATTTTTCCTTATTATGGATCATCCTGGGATCGCGAACAATTTTTTCGGAAATAAATTACATCTTATTTACGAATATGAAAAAATCAAAAAGTACCAAACTCCCAAAGATTCAGGTAAATGATCAAGAAATACACGAAGCCCAGTTTTCACATTCTTAGGTGTATACATTTGGACAAGAACCTTGCTACAATTCCCTGGAGCGGTTCGGTATGCTGGCCAACATTAATGTTTGCCATGGGACACATTTGTCGACCCATACCTTCACACTATTGCATATCCCGATCCAGTGGAATCTCTGTTTTATCCACATGGTGGTTCGCTCGACGGCTAGGTGTCCAGCGCTATCATGTAGCTGTTCCAGAATGGTTTCACGATAATGCTCCGGGATGACTATCTGGTTATTAATGTAGAGAATGTCGTTCTGTATGTGACACTCTCCAAACCACTGATAGTAGTATTTTTCCATCGCGGAATGTGGTGTAACAGATTCGTTAGGAGGATGTACCCCCTCCTGGATCCACGCGTATATGTTCTGTGCTTGCGTGTCTGTTGCTTGCTCATGAGCGACTGTCTCCGTGTGCCACTCTGCGCACCGCAATTCAGGGAACACTGGAGATGGCTGTGTAGTATGTGTCACGGTGGTGGCCACTTCTTGTTCATCCTCAAGCCCAAGGCATCAGCATTTCGATGCAGTTTGCCGGGTCTATGAACAACATTGAAGTTGAAGGCCTGTGGGGATTCCTGCCACCTCGCTACCTGGCCCTTCGGATTTTTTAGGTTTCTGAGCCAACGTAGTGAGACATGATCTGTATGCACGGTAAATAGGCGCCCGTACAGAAAGTGTTCATAATACTTGACAAAATGCACCGCAGCTAACAATTCCCTCTTGGTGGTCGCATAACATTTCTCCATTTTGTTCCGAGTATGCGAACCATAACCCAGTACCTGCTCTGTTCCATCTTCTGTGACCTGAGATAGAACTGCGCCAATGGCATAAGCATCAGTGCCTAAGATGAAATTGAGGCTAGGATTAGGATGAGCAAGAATTGGGAGGGTCCTCAAGAGTTCCTTCAGTGCCCTGAAGGAACCTTCACACTCACTCGTCCACTCGAATGTTCAATCTTCCTTGGTGAAACTGAATAATGGTGATGTAATCTCACTAAAATGATGGATGTATCGACGATAGTACTGGCAAAGACCAAGGAAACTTTGGGTGTCTGTGACTGAAGTGGGGGTCTGTGGCTCTGCTACCGCTTGTGTGTTTGAAGGCTGTGTAGCTACTCCATGGCCGGATACAATGTGTTCTAGGAGCTCGACGCTTTGTCTAAAAAGATGCCACTTTTTTTGTTTGAGCTTTATATTTGTTGTATGAAAACGCATTAGAACGAGGAGCCAAAGACGATTACGTCATCGATGTAACAGAGACAGTTTTCCCATTGGAGGGTAGTTAATACCTGCTCAATGAGATGCTCGAACATTCCAGGAGCATTACACAATCCGTATGGCATCTTGCAGAACTGAAAAAGACCGTCTCTGCACACAAACGTGGTCTTCTCCCTGTCAGCCTCATCCATGGCTACCTGCCAGTACTCACTAGCTAAATCAAGAGTACAAAACCACCTGGCTCCGGATAAGGAATCTAAGGCCTGATCTATCCGGGGTAATGGATAGGCGTCCTTGACACTAAGATCATTAAGGCGGTGGTAGTCTATACAAAACTGCAGAGATCCATCATTTTTGCCTGCTAGTACAATGGGACTGGCCCAGGGTGATGCTGATGGCTGTATTATGCCTGTCCGTAACATGTCGTTCACCTGTTGGTGTGCCTCTGCTTCCTTATGAATGGGAAGACGTCGAACGGGTTGTTGAATGGATCAGTTGTTTCCAGTGTTGATGGAGTGTTGCACGAGATGAGTTTCCCCGAGGTCCATGTGTCCGGCCGAGAAACTATCATGATATTTGTATAAGATTTTCCGTATATCTTGTTTGTGGCATTGCATCAACCCAACTGTGGCATGCAGATATATGTCATGCAAATGTTCTGGCAAATCATCAGAAGTTGTTGCTGGTGTAGATGTAGTAGGGGGTGTTTCCAGTGATATCACATCCACCAAATGGCCACAACGAACTCCTGCTTCAAGTGTTATTGGGTCCGTTGTGCCATTAAATACGCGAAATGGTATGTGATCCTTATTGGCGATGTGAGGTGAGTATATACTCAGGGTCGGGTTCCAGCATGGCTATGTGTGTGTTGTTTCCTAACTGTGGTATGGCAGCCCAAAAAATTTTCTCCTGTCCCGGCTCAACTGTGGCTGTAGAAGCTAAAATCACTGCACACATGTTGTACAGTGATGATTCCAGTCCAAGGGGTATACGTTGGCCGTGTATGTCTAGTTCCTGTTGTCTGCAATGTATGACGGCTTCACTGGCACTGAGGAAATCAGAACCAAGCAGGGCATCATTTTGAATAGAGGCAATGAATACTCACTGGATGAATTGTATCTCCTCTATCTGTATCACAAGGTTTATGGTACCAGTCACGGGAACATCAGCTCCCATAGCTGTTTGCAAAAATATTTGTGTAGGTTTAAGGGGTGGCTTTTTATGAGGTGGCATGCTCTCATACAAGCGCTTGTTAAAACGGTGATTGGAGCTCCAGTGTCAACAGTAGCACTGGTGGAAACACCGCTAAACAGACAAGCACACTTATATATCATTTTACGGTGTGCCTGCAGAAGAGCTTCCAATCATACTGTCCGTAGGAATGTTTTTGGTGCAGTATCATCCTGTATATAGTCAGCTTGTTTCCGCATAACTTCTGTGAGTGCAGTGGGTGGCTGAGTGTGGAAAGGGCCAACCCGTCGTCACTGCTGCTGTGATTGATTAGGCGATGATGGAGCTGGGGTGGCAATTGTGGTGGTGTTGATGCCAGTGCGGATAGGATTGTCATGATCACGGATGAGGGCTACCTGTGTGAGTCACATTTGACAATGCATCATGGGATGTTTAGTGGATGCACAGAAAAAGCAATGCCAGCGTGGAATTTTTCCATCCTTCGTACGATGCTCCTTCTTGTGGGTCTATGAAGCTGAATGTTGACTCCCATCCGAATCACTGCTGCTGGATGTAGCAGATAATGCTGTAGGAACTTGTGAATTGCAAACCACTAAGGGACACCGGGTATTAAGTGCCTTGGTGGTGGGTCGTGGTGCGCATATAAACGTTGTTTCAGCGGAGGTGCTACAACCTACCACTGCCGTTTTACATAGAAAAGAAGGTTTGTTAGATGCGAAAATTGTGGGGGTCACAATTTCCCGTAGGGGGAGATGTCAGTGCTGCAGATGCGGTATGCACAGTGTTGCCCACAACATCTGATTTTTGGAGGTCCCAAGGACCCCCACACCCTCAGATTTGGGGGTCCCTCTGGAAAATCTGGGGGTCCCATGGGGTCCTCATCTAAAATATGGGGGTCTCATCTTTTTTCCTTAAAATAAACACAACACATTGATCTAATTATAAAGCACTTTATTAAACATGTTGAAAACAATGCCAGTCAATCCAGTGGTAAATTTTCAAAAATATGTATTCTGTGATCTACAATGGTGGCTAAAATTGATCTATTGAAATGGCCCTTGTATATTTAACTAATAACATTTGAACTGCATGTCAATAAGCAATAACTTAAAGCACTGTACTTGTTTGTTGTCTGATAAACCAACCAACCTACATTGACAACCTTGTATGATTAACATTTCCAAAGACCACGACATTAGTAATTAGCAAAGACCACTGCATTAATTTTTCTATTAAACCCTAACTTGACTTTGGACGAATTGAAAAATTACGAGTATCTGGGGCGAGTTTGCTCGATACAATGCGCACGTATTTTTTATAATGTAACTGGAATGCCCAAATATAGTGGAATACATAGGTTAAGATTAGACTTAGTCGTTCAGAGGCCACAGTTGAGCCGGGTTGTGAGAATGGGCACCAAAGTGACTTTGTAATCAGTGCCCTTTTTAGTTTGATGGGGGCACAGGCTGCCGGGTACATCGGTCAGCGTTTGGAGTTGTTGATGGAGGGCTATTAGGACATCGCTCCTTCCAGTGGCCCGGCTGACCACATCCAAAACATGTGTCCGGTGGCGGTGAAGAAATCATAGTGATTGCTGGGCGTGTTGTTGACTGCATTGCTACTGTTGTGCTGAGGGTGGTGACTAAGTTAGTGAGTGCTGTGATTTGCTTGGTGATTTCTTCTAACCTATCATGCATGTTTTGCATGTTGTTATTGTTGTGCTAGTCCCCGCATCCTGGGGCATTGTTGTGGCCCCCATGATGGCCATGCCCTCTTCCTCTAGACACGTGATTCTGGCCGGTGGGTTGATCGGTTTGGGTCTGCGGGTCTGATGCTTGTGTGTGTGTTGATGCAGTGCTGCTTTAGGTAGTGGTGGCGAGATTCACATTGTTTACTTCATTGATTGGATGCAGTTGTCAGCGATTATTCTTTTCCCGCTCCAAAAGGTTTTCAATATGAACCGCGGTTGCTGTCAATTGTTGAAGACTACTGTGCTCTGCAGGGAATAGTTTTTCTTTTAGGGCGGGTTCACTGCTCAATGCGTCAATGAGGGTGTCTAGATGTAAGTGTGTGACACCCTTGTGATTTGTACTGGGGTAAGCATGGGTAACTAGTCACCGAATATGACTAGCCAACTTCGGAAGTGTTTCTCTCGAACGTTGACGCGTGTTCTTTAGTTGCAAATGACTTGTTTCCCCAAGGGCTGTGTCGCCAAATATTTCTGACAACGCGCTCTCCAACTTTGTGTATGTTGGTGTGTAGTCTGTAGCAAAATCTGCCAGGACTTGTAGGGCTTTCCCGAACAGCTTTGTGGTCAGATACTCTCCCATTTGTCAATTTGTTCACCGGTTTGTGCGACTTATTATTTCGAATTCAACTTTATAGTTAGCCCAAACATTCTCCCCGCTAAATTCGGGGAGGGGGTGGGGGGGAGAATGATCCGGTCATGTCCACGAGGTGAAGTGATTGGCGCGAATCCAGGTGGTGGTGCTTGGGACTGATAAAAACGTGGATGCTGGTCTGCATGTTGGTAGTGGTGGTGTTTCCCGTTGATGTCCCTGATGATCATGATGATGATACCATGTCCTTGAGGGCGATTCTCGTCGGTGGTCCTGTGCATGATATGTTGGCTCCGCGGAATACCGCCCTGATGCGGGTCCATAGACAGCTGTTGGTCTATAGACTCGTGGAGGCGTGCTATGTAGATGACGTGGACGCTCTACTGGTTGTTGTGACGGATGTTCCTCATATGGTGGCGGTGCAGGTGACTGATGGGGATGGTGTGTGCTATGTGATGGTCTTCTGGTGTATTGCTGGAAGGGTGTTGCCACATCCTCCGGCTGGTATCATGGCACCGTCGGATAATATGGTGACGACGTACGTAGTGGCAGGGATGCAGGATATGGTACATGAGTGTCCGACCACTGGTCACCCAGTGATGACGTTGGCGAACATAATGGTTGTGAAGGATAAGTATGTCCCCGTAGGGGATTGTCTCATGGTCGTCCGTGATCTGGCGTAGATGGTGGGTGCCTATCGTGGATATCAGACAAGGTTATATATTGAGTTCCCGCCTGCTAGGCATCACAGACTGTCCCCTCGCTGATCGGTGAAAACTTGTGTGAAGGCAGTGCTGGTCGTTCTACACCGGGGAAATTAGTTACATTGTCAGTGAGCATGGGAGCCATTCGTCCGTCATAAGATGCTACGTCCATGTCTAGGGAGAGCTGGCTGTCTGATGAAGGAGACTGAAACTTGAGAGTTGGCGTGGGTTCAGTTCTCGTTTGGGCCCCACATCAGGCGCCACTTGTATCTCGTGGGGGTATGTGTTGGTCCATCATGTTGCTCCACTCCATTGCACCACATGTACAGGATGCGCGGGAGGGCTGGTTAGCTGCGGTTCTCAGGGTTGCGGATCCCGCATCGCGTCTCTCCGGAAGGTACAAAAACCGGCCCCTAGATCCGGTGGAACGTTCACGTTCCAGTGGGGCTGTGCAACCATTGCTGCCAAGATTGAACCCCACGGTCTCGTCCCAACTGTTGGTGTCACCGGTATGATGGTCCATTACTAATTTAGAAGCCTGGACATAATGGTATAATTAAACAGTCACAATTAATACCTATACAGACAATGCTCGTCGCTTGACAGTAATGAGTAAATAATACAGTACATAGAGCCATCCAGTGTTCTTTCTATGTGGTTTCGCCGAAGATACCACACAGATCCATAAATCCGCAGAGGTATCCCCGCAAAGCAGCATCACAACGAGGCCACTTAGTCGGTTAATATAAACTAATTACACCCCTAACACACACAAAATGTTGTTGTTGCGAGAGGAAAGTGCCTCGCGCGGGCCTCCGTCACAGGAAAATGCCTTCAAAAAGCTGGCAAAAAGGGATACTCTTTTGTTCAAACAAAATGCTAAGTGCTGGGCAATCCTAGTGAAGCCATATTTAATGTGATGCACACTGGTTTACGTGAAGACTGGACGAATGATTTCCCAGGATATTCACAGGTCACCATCTTATGTAGGTCCAAAGATACTGTATTGGTAGTTGCCGCTTTATTTATGCGGGCCTTCTGCTACATTCTAACCTACCATTTCTTTATTAGATACGGTTCCAAGCTTTGGCCGCAAGTCGCAGGTATTCCTACCTATCTTTAGATACATACATCCAACTGGCGAAGATGCCCAGCTTCCCGAAGTTTGCCCCGCCTAGCATCTACCTCAGAAAGATAGTGTGCATATATGTTACGGAGCAATAGCTCCCAAATCATATGATGGTCACCATTGTCCCGCAACCACATATAACATCACTTGGACAAGTTTACAGTTCACAAAAGCAATTTAGAAAGCGCTATGTCATTTATGATCGGGAGTGAGAGATGGATATCCATCACTAGCGGCCTTCCCGTGATGGCGTCGTGGGTTCTAAGACCTCACCCAGACACTACAACAAATTGGATGGAGATCCGCATCTCATCCATCACCACGTGTTTACGGAATTAACATTTTACCTGCCATTAGGGTTAAGCTCCAGAATGCCCAGAGATGCACTGCAGGCCGGTGTTATATAATATAATTAATTTCTTTCCGCAGTGCTTCCTACATTGGTTGCCCATTAACAGAGAGGGATACAGTTGTGATTTAAATATGCAAATAACAAAAACTGGGTACACGGTGTGGGATACATCGCATAGCTCTTTAGTCACACCAAGCAGAGTCCCACCAGACTGTGGTGTAAAAGTTAATTAACACACGTGACATGCAGCGTGGAAGTTTGATAACACTTTTCAGCATGGTCGGAAGATCCGGCGAGTTATCCACCAAGAATCACCATCAGCTCAACATCCTGTGGAATCACATCGGGCCCGCAAGGCCCATCTGCAGGAAACTCCTCTGAGAAAGTTCCAGAAAGGGAGTTCTTATATTAATTTATTACCCCGGATGGTCATCCGGGAGCTTCCAAAATTATAATGGCGGAAAAGTCTTAAGACTGCTCACCGGCGCAGGAGATCTCAATTCCGAGAGGCCCCGCAGTGGTGTTGGTACCACCGTCGGTTAGCAGTTGTCCCCCGTCTTGCACTGCACGGGTCCAACAGTCTTCCTGACTGTGTCGGCTTCCCGCCAATGATGCTCTCGATTTTCGTTTTCTCGTCCCGTTTATACTACTCGTGACGTCCATGGCAGACGCTCCAGCCAATTAGAGGGCGAGCAGTAGCCAATCAGCATGCAGCTAGAAGTGGTGGCGTGTCTATCGCGTGAACAGCACATTCCCCATTCAGTTAATGCATACACGCAATTACGACGTCAAAGCAATATTTTGAAGATAATTCTTTAAACGGGAGTTTTAATGATAGCTCAGCCATTTCTGGTCAGATTTCAACAAAGTAAAAGGTTTTGTGATCCTCGTTTCATTCCGGTCCTGATTGGTCCCAAATACGACGAGAATAGTGCGATTTGAGAAAATCACAAGTACCAACTCGATACACTATAAGCATACACTCGCTCCCAATCCTGACACGTGTTGTCAGGGAAGCTCTGACGCGCACGCATGCGCGCTACACGTTCTTACAGACTTAGCCATTTTTAAAGAAAAATTCTCTCTCATAGGGCTTTATACATATGTACTATCCTACTCAGGGGGAGGGGCATGCATGGAGCGAATCCAGAACGGTCGTCCCGCACCCAGCTTAGCTGGGATGGTTCGTACCCATCCGGTCGATCAGTGCTACAGTTTCTATATAGTCAACCAATTATTAGCCGCCTTGGGGTAAGCTACACATGGCTTCTGTTTTAAGCTACAACTCACACAATCTTGTATCCTGACTGGCAAGTCCCAGTATACACTAGCCCAACCAAGAAGACATGGTATCACACTGATACAACGAGAATTTTTACCTTTACGCTCTACATTCGTTAAAGGGGCTATACTAGCTGATAGAGCTATAAATGTAGTATATGGAACAATGTCCATAAAACGCATTCATTGGGCCAATACTCTCATTTTAACATTAATTCTTATATAAATACGCCTACTCAATATCCAGGAAAATTCAAATTATGAATTTCACAAATATAAAAAATGCAAACACATTTAAGGCTGCATGACGATCGGATGCATCTCCATTTCACAGAGAAACCAGAGAATTTGCTACTTAGCGGTGGCTTGCAATTCATCAGCGATCTTGTATAAACAAAAAATATTATTATGCAACTTATTTGTTTGATGTCCTGATAGAATTTTTGCGGTTTCAGCCCTCCCCGCGTATAGCTCTTTGATGCTTCTGATCGCTGATTGCCATGGCGCTAGCATTTTGTCTGTCGCCGCCGACCTGTCCAGACATATTTAAGTTTTTCTGAGTTCTTTCCAATAGAATTGCTTTGTAAATATAATGCTTCCAGAAATTGAAAACTCACAGGCGCACACAGCTCAGGTTTCCAGAAAAGCAACAAATAATAACAAATATAAGTGACGGTGTTGGAATTTATGTATTGACATCTGCAATAATAATAATGCATCCGTAATTGTTGCTGTGGATGATGCAGTTGTGTATAATAATAATAATAATAATAATAATAATAATAATAATAATAATAATAATAATAATAATGCACCAAGAAAAAAAAAAGAACAATATAAAAGAAACATGGAAATTAATAAAAACACTATTGAATAAACAAAAAAGCAGTTCAGAAACATCCCGGTTCATTTATAATAATACAATTATAACTGACAAAAAAGAAATTGCGGATAAATTTAATGAATACTTTATAAATATTGGGCCTAATTTATCTAAAAAAATACAGACCAGTCCTCGAATAAATGTGCAAGACTATCTGACAGGCGACTACCAATCCGCAATGTTCCTGACCCCTATTGACAATGAAGAAATTTACAAAATCTTAATGAAAATTAATCCAACTAAGAGTGCCGGCATTGAAAACTTTAAATGGAAAATCTTTAAAAACTGTGCTAGAGAAATACTAACTCCACTGAATCACATCTGCAATCTATCATTTTCACAGGGTATATTTCCATCCTGATTAAAAACTGCATGCGTAACACCTATATTCAAAGCTAAAGACCCATCTGATTTTACTAACTATAGGCCAGTCTCAGTACTTCCGCTTTTCTCTAAACTTCTAGAAAGATGATACTACAATAGAACTATAAAATATCTTAATACAAACTCTATAATCTATGAATCCCAGTACGGCTTCAGAGAAAAACACTCTACCATGCTTGCCATTGTGGATATGCTTGAAAAAAATAACCACATCCCTTGAGAGAAATGAACACACTCTAGGTGTGTTCTTGGACCTCTCCAAAGCATTCGATACTATTGATCATGAAATATTATTTTAAAAACTAGCCCACTATGGAATTAGGGGCATTGACGCGTGTTCTTTAGTTGCAAACGACTTGTTTCCCCAAGGGCTGTGTCGCCAAATCTTTCTGACAACGCGCTCTCCAACTTTGTGTATGTTGGTGTGTAGTCTGTAGCAAAATCTGCCAGGACTTGTAGGGCTTTCCCGAACAGCTTTGTGGTCAGATACTCTCCCATTTGTCAATTTGTTCACCGGTTTGTGCGACTTATTATTTCGAATTCAACTTTATAGTTAGCCCAAACATTCTCCCCGCTAAATTCGGGGAGGGGGTGGGGGGGAGAATGATCCGGTCATGTCCACGAGGTGAAGTGATTGGCGCGAATCCAGGTGGTGGTGCTTGGGACTGATAAAAACGTGGATGCTGGTCTGCATGTTGGTAGTGGTGGTGTTTCCCGTTGATGTCCCTGATGATCATGATGATGATACCATGTCCTTGAGGGCGATTCTCGTCGGTGGTCCTGTGCATGATATGTTGGCTCCGCGGAATACCGCCCTGATGCGGGTCCATAGACAGCTGTTGGTCTATAGACTCGTGGAGGCGTGCTATGTAGATGACGTGGACGCTCTACTGGTTGTTGTGACGGATGTTCCTCATATGGTGGCGGTGCAGGTGACTGATGGGGATGGTGTGTGCTATGTGATGGTCTTCTGGTGTATTGCTGGAAGGGTGTTGCCACATCCTCCGGCTGGTATCATGGCACCGTCGGATAATATGGTGACGACGTACGTAGTGGCAGGGATGCAGGATATGGTACATGAGTGTCCGACCACTGGTCACCCAGTGATGACGTTGGCGAACATAATGGTTGTGAAGGATAAGTATGTCCCCGTAGGGGATTGTCTCATGGTCGTCCGTGATCTGGCGTAGATGGTGGGTGCCTATCGTGGATATCAGACAAGGTTATATATTGAGTTCCCGCCTGCTAGGCATCACAGACTGTCCCCTCGCTGATCGGTGAAAACTTGTGTGAAGGCAGTGCTGGTCGTTCTACACCGGGGAAATTAGTTACATTGTCAGTGAGCATGGGAGCCATTCGTCCGTCATAAGATGCTACGTCCATGTCTAGGGAGAGCTGGCTGTCTGATGAAGGAGACTGAAACTTGAGAGTTGGCGTGGGTTCAGTTCTCGTTTGGGCCCCACATCAGGCGCCACTTGTATCTCGTGGGGGTATGTGTTGGTCCATCATGTTGCTCCACTCCATTGCACCACATGTACAGGATGCGCGGGAGGGCTGGTTAGCTGCGGTTCTCAGGGTTGCGGATCCCGCATCGCGTCTCTCCGGAAGGTACAAAAACCGGCCCCTAGATCCGGTGGAACGTTCACGTTCCAGTGGGGCTGTGCAACCATTGCTGCCAAGATTGAACCCCACGGTCTCGTCCCAACTGTTGGTGTCACCGGTATGATGGTCCATTACTAATTTAGAAGCCTGGACATAATGGTATAATTAAACAGTCACAATTAATACCTATACAGACAATGCTCGTCGCTTGACAGTAATGAGTAAATAATACAGTACATAGAGCCATCCAGTGTTCTTTCTATGTGGTTTCGCCGAAGATACCACACAGATCCATAAATCCGCAGAGGTATCCCCGCAAAGCAGCATCACAACGAGGCCACTTAGTCGGTTAATATAAACTAATTACACCCCTAACACACACAAAATGTTGTTGTTGCGAGAGGAAAGTGCCTCGCGCGGGCCTCCGTCACAGGAAAATGCCTTCAAAAAGCTGGCAAAAAGGGATACTCTTTTGTTCAAACAAAATGCTAAGTGCTGGGCAATCCTAGTGAAGCCATATTTAATGTGATGCACACTGGTTTACGTGAAGACTGGACGAATGATTTCCCAGGATATTCACAGGTCACCATCTTATGTAGGTCCAAAGATACTGTATTGGTAGTTGCCGCTTTATTTATGCGGGCCTTCTGCTACATTCTAACCTACCATTTCTTTATTAGATACGGTTCCAAGCTTTGGCCGCAAGTCGCAGGTATTCCTACCTATCTTTAGATACATACATCCAACTGGCGAAGATGCCCAGCTTCCCGAAGTTTGCCCCGCCTAGCATCTACCTCAGAAAGATAGTGTGCATATATGTTACGGAGCAATAGCTCCCAAATCATATGATGGTCACCATTGTCCCGCAACCACATATAACATCACTTGGACAAGTTTACAGTTCACAAAAGCAATTTAGAAAGCGCTATGTCATTTATGATCGGGAGTGAGAGATGGATATCCATCACTAGCGGCCTTCCCGTGATGGCGTCGTGGGTTCTAAGACCTCACCCAGACACTACAACAAATTGGATGGAGATCCGCATCTCATCCATCACCACGTGTTTACGGAATTAACATTTTACCTGCCATTAGGGTTAAGCTCCAGAATGCCCAGAGATGCACTGCAGGCCGGTGTTATATAATATAATTAATTTCTTTCCGCAGTGCTTCCTACATTGGTTGCCCATTAACAGAGAGGGATACAGTTGTGATTTAAATATGCAAATAACAAAAACTGGGTACACGGTGTGGGATACATCGCATAGCTCTTTAGTCACACCAAGCAGAGTCCCACCAGACTGTGGTGTAAAAGTTAATTAACACACGTGACATGCAGCGTGGAAGTTTGATAACACTTTTCAGCATGGTCGGAAGATCCGGCGAGTTATCCACCAAGAATCACCATCAGCTCAACATCCTGTGGAATCACATCGGGCCCGCAAGGCCCATCTGCAGGAAACTCCTCTGAGAAAGTTCCAGAAAGGGAGTTCTTATATTAATTTATTACCCCGGATGGTCATCCGGGAGCTTCCAAAATTATAATGGCGGAAAAGTCTTAAGACTGCTCACCGGCGCAGGAGATCTCAATTCCGAGAGGCCCCGCAGTGGTGTTGGTACCACCGTCGGTTAGCAGTTGTCCCCCGTCTTGCACTGCACGGGTCCAACAGTCTTCCTGACTGTGTCGGCTTCCCGCCAATGATGCTCTCGATTTTCGTTTTCTCGTCCCGTTTATACTACTCGTGACGTCCATGGCAGACGCTCCAGCCAATTAGAGGGCGAGCAGTAGCCAATCAGCATGCAGCTAGAAGTGGTGGCGTGTCTATCGCGTGAACAGCACATTCCCCATTCAGTTAATGCATACACGCAATTACGACGTCAAAGCAATATTTTGAAGATAATTCTTTAAACGGGAGTTTTAATGATAGCTCAGCCATTTCTGGTCAGATTTCAACAAAGTAAAAGGTTTTGTGATCCTCGTTTCATTCCGGTCCTGATTGGTCCCAAATACGACGAGAATAGTGCGATTTGAGAAAATCACAAGTACCAACTCGATACACTATAAGCATACACTCGCTCCCAATCCTGACACGTGTTGTCAGGGAAGCTCTGACGCGCACGCATGCGCGCTACACGTTCTTACAGACTTAGCCATTTTTAAAGAAAAATTATCTCTCATAGGGCTTTATACATATGTACTATCCTACTCAGGGGGAGGGGCATGCATGGAGCGAATCCAGAATGGTCGTCCCGCACCCAGCTTAGCTGGGATGGTTCGTACCCATCCGGTCGATCAGTGCTACAGTTTCTATATAGTCAACCAATTATTAGCCGCCTTGGGGTAAGCTACACATGGCTTCTGTTTTAAGCTACAACTCACACAATCTTGTATCCTGACTGGCAAGTCCCAGTATACACTAGCCCAACCAAGAAGACATGGTATCACACTGATACAACGAGAATTTTTACCTTTACGCTCTACATTCGTTAAAGGGGCTATACTAGCTGATAGAGCTATAAATGTAGTATATGGAACAATGTCCATAAAACGCATTCATTGGGCCAATACTCTCATTTTAACATTAATTCTTATATAAATACGCCTACTCAATATCCAGGAAAATTCAAATTATGAATTTCACAAATATAAAAAATGCAAACACATTTAAGGCTGCATGACGATCGGATGCATCTCCATTTCACAGAGAAACCAGAGAATTTGCTACTTAGCGGTGGCTTGCAATTCATCAGCGATCTTGTATAAACAAAAAATATTATTATGCAACTTATTTGTTTGATGTCCTGATAGAATTTTTGCGGTTTCAGCCCTCCCCGCGTATAGCTCTTTGATGCTTCTGATCGCTGATTGCCATGGCGCTAGCATTTTGTCTGTCGCCACCGACCTGTCCAGACATATTTAAGTTTTTCTGAGTTCTTTCCAATAGAATTGCTTTGTAAATATAATGCTTCCAGAAATTGAAAACTCACAGGCGCACACAGCTCAGGTTTCCAGAAAAGCAACAAATAATAACAAATATAAGTGACGGTGTTGGAATTTATGTATTGACATCTGCAATAATAATAATGCATCCGTAATTGTTGCTGTGGATGATGCAGTTGTGTATAATAACAATAATAATAATAATAATAATAATAATAATAATAATAATAATAATAATAATAATAATAATAATAATGCACCAAGAAAAAAAAAAGAACAATATAAAAGAAACATGGAAATTAATAAAAACACTATTGAATAAACAAAAAAGCAGTTCAGAAACATCCCGGTTCATTTATAATAATACAATTATAACTGACAAAAAAGAAATTGCGGATAAATTTAATGAATACTTTATAAATATTGGGCCTAATTTATCTAAAAAAATACAGACCAGTCCTCGAATAAATGTGCAAGACTATCTGACAGGCGACTACCAATCCGCAATGTTCCTGACCCCTACTGACAATGAAGAAATTTACAAAATCTTAATGAAAATTAATCCAACTAAGAGTGCCGGCATTGAAAACTTTAAATGGAAAATCTTTAAAAACTGTGCTAGAGAAATACTAACTCCACTGAATCACATCTGCAATCTATCATTTTCACAGGGTATATTTCCATCCTGATTAAAAACTGCATGCGTAACACCTATATTCAAAGCTAAAGACCCATCTGATTTTACTAACTATAGGCCAGTCTCAGTACTTCCGCTTTTCTCTAAACTTCTAGAAAGATGATACTACAATAGAACTATAAAATATCTTAATACAAACTCTATAATCTATGAATCCCAGTACGGCTTCAGAGAAAAACACTCTACCATGCTTGCCATTGTGGATATGCTTGAAAAAAATAACCACATCCCTTGAGAGAAATGAACACACTCTAGGTGTGTTCTTGGACCTCTCCAAAGCATTCGATACTATTGATCATGAAATATTATTTTAAAAACTAGCCCACTATGGAATTAGGGGCATTGCATTAAATTGGATATATAGCTATTTAACTAACAGAACACAATGTGTAAAATTCAGTGGGGCCATGTCAGGAGACAGGAAATTAGTCTGTGGCGTTCCACAAGGATCAATTCTTGGACCTCTGTTGTTTTTACTATACATGAATGACCTACCCAAAGCATGTAATCACCTCACACTAATATTGTTTGCAGATGATACCAATGCCTTTTGTAGTCACAAGGACATAGACACTGTATACAAGTATGTAAATAATGAAATGAAAAAATCCTAGACTGGTTTAAAGTGAATAAATTATCTCTGAATGTCGATAAAACTAACTATATACTTTTCACAAAATCTAAGAATTTAAAACAAATAGCTCGCCCCAAAATGCATTTAAATAATCAAGAAATTCATGAAGCACAATATGTCAAATTTCTCGGCGTCTATCTGGATAAAAGCTTAACCTGGGAGAAGCATATAGAAATAGTGAGATCCAAGGTAGCAAAGAACATAGGTATCATGCGCAGACTTAAGCCATATCTTCCCCTTAATATTCTAAAAACTCTATATTGTACACTGATCCTTCAACATATCACATATTGCAATGTAATATGGACTAACACTCATAAAACTAAACTAGCACATCTAAAATCACTACAAAAGCAGGCAATCAAATTATTCGCACAGCCAGCAGAGGGCCAGGATGTCTTTAAAACCGAAAAAAATGCTAAAACTTGAAGACATTGGAGCTGTCCAACTATACACTATCTTAAGGGACTACCATAATGGCAATCTACCCTCCTTATTATCAAACCTTTTTAGGAACAACTCCGATATACACTCGCACAACCCACGAACTAAGAATAACTTACACCAACTCTATTACAGAACAATGACAGCTACACAAAAACCATCCCACCAAGCAATACAACTCTGGAACAACACAGATATAAATATACGCACACAAATTCTAACACAAAGCTCTTTTAAACAAAATATTTAAAAAATAATCCTAGAAAGATACTAAAAATCCAAACCAATGACATGAATGCAGAAGTCACCACCATGGCAGTACAAAAACAAGTATGTACCCAGTTGCCAGGATAACAACTAGAATGTAAAATACACATCTGCAATAATAATAATGCATCCGTAATTGTTGCTGTGGATGATGCAGTTGTGTATAATAATAATAATAATAATAATAATAATAATAATAATAATAATAATAATAATAATAATAATAATAATAATAATGCACCAAGAAATGTTGATACAAATTAGGCCGTATATATGACAATAATATCGTCACCCATGATCCAACTATTACTGAATTATATGTTTATTATATGTTAAATGTAAGGGGTCCAGCGCTGTATAGGCTCAGCCTTTGGTGGACTGCCTGTTGTGTAAATGTAAAATCTGTGTTATATGAAAATAAATAATTTTGAATCTTGAATCTTGAATCTTGTATGCAAATTAGTATGTGGTAACAATACACCGGGACCATTATATTACAGCAAAAATACTGAAAATTTCCAAATTTATTTTGATCTCGGATGTTATGTATCTTTAAGACAGCAGTGCTTCCTGGTGGTCCTCAAAGAGGCGGGATATACAGAACAAGTGATAAGTAAGAAGAAGAAGAATGGCTTCTCTTACAAAAGTTTGTAGTCGTCTCGCACGATTTTCAATCGTTTATCGGCCATTGTCAACAACGTCAATATGTCAACTAAGAGACGCTGAGAATGTAGATGTACAAACACACACTGACCAGGTCACTAAACAAAAGTTGCTTTAAGTAAATTGTTATCAGTTTTCGTTATTTTCAATAAACAGCCATCATGATCATGGGTGATGGATCGCAGGCATTTGAAGTTTACCAGCCTATTTCATATTATTAGTATATTTCATATACTACTATATATATAATACTATATATAGTAGTATATGAAATATGCTAATAATATGAAATAGGCGTGTAAACTTCAAATGCCTGTGGATGGTTTGGATTAGTCTCTATGAAGAGCCGCAGTCTACAACTGCGTCTCTAACATCTGCCTATCGATTCCTGTCTGGATTTTCCGCCGAAACGGTCCATATTTAACACGCCTTTTTTAATACGAAAACTGGATATACGTGCGAAACGAACTATGCAGTCAATAAAAATATATCGGCAACATCAGATTGCCGTAAATAGTTTAGTGAATTATTCTCTTTAAACCATTCAGTCTTCGTTTTATTCAAAGTAAACAACAGGCATGTTTGTCTGCGCGTACATTCTGTTTTTTCGTATCTTCTCGCTTCGGTTGACGACTCACGTGACGAGCGAGTCCGCGCTAAAACTAGTGCTGAAACGGGTACAGAGATTTTGTAACCGAATACCCGTTTGCGCTAACCGGTTAGTATTCGGTTACCCGTCCAAAAGACTGCTGGAGTGAAAAAAAAATGGCTTCTTGTTTCGCTAGACTTATTTATTCGGCGATATTACCTAAATATCCTTTCCGAGAACGAAATAAATAGATGTTTTTGTGACTGTAATGTGTGCTAAACTATTCCACAATATGGATATACCTAATAATGGAGGTTGATCGGTAAGAAAATTATATTCACGAGTCGACAAACTGAAGCGAAAGATCGCTTTGTAATAGTGCAAGTTTGTGGAATATTCCATACATAACATGTAGTGGCATGTAGACGTTCAATTAACTGAATCTCGCAATTTGATTGGATGATTCGGAAAACCTTCTGTCAATCTGTCGGCAAAAGCCAGTAAAAATAAAGGAGCGGAATAGCTAGAGGAAACACGAAACAAATTTTCTGTTCAATTGTATCTGAAGAAAATGTACTTTTCATTCTGATTGGATAATTTCCCTCGTCACAGCCAATGAAAATAATGGAATGGAACGACCGGAAGAAACACATTGAACACGCTCAAGTGTCAAAATATTATGACGTAAAACATCTATTGCATGTTAACTTTGACTGAATAGGAATTACTTCATTTCGGTAAATAATCCTTTATATAATATGATTTTTGGTCTCTGTTGATTAAATCCACTTACTAGCATCCATACAAATCGCCCACTTGTTTGAAATCAATGATCTCGTTCATTTTGGCGGCTCGACTTTAAACATTCCAGTGAAGTGTTAAATTCGTCCGAATTTCATAAAGTCTAGTCGTACCTTCAACAATTTTCTAAAAATCTTCACAGTGACCTCACATATTTTGGATTCTGTGATACATGTACCCATGGGATATTAACACATAATGTCCAAATATTTATTTATATATATATATATATATATATATATTTATATATATATATATAGCAGGGGTGTATGTGGTAGTGGGGTGGATGGATGGATGGATGAAAATTCAAAAGCCTGTGCTCAGACAATCTCACAACAGGCTCCATTTGGGTTGAGGGAGGCTAATATATAACGAAAAAACTTATCTATCTCTGCGGGATGTTGAACATCTCGGTCACCTCTTTAACAATAATCCTGATGAAGTAACTCACTTTTTTTATTAGGAAATTAATAATTCTGGGAATGGGATCAACATTTTTGGAAATATGACCAAATTTTGGTGAAATCACAATGTGGTTTTACCTTTTAAGCGAAGCAAACCAATTAATTATATGGCAATTTATTACTCAATAATTCACTATTTCACATATATGTGAAGCATAACATGTTTATTATCAATGGATGGATCCGATCTTGGGAAATCTGTCAGTCAAGTATATGACGTCAATACTTAATTATGTCATATGTAGGCCAATTGTAGGGGGACGTCACAATGCAATTGAATGCATAGTGGCGTATCTAGCTCCATCATAAACATTGCAATGTCCCTCAAGTGTATATATATGAATGCTTAAAATTGTATGTCTTAGACTCTTTACTATTCAATAAACAGGCTGACGTCGGTTGAATATTTTGAAACTAATTTGTCTGGGGGCTGTTGCTGCCATAGGTAGCATCAGCCCCCAGTCAAATTTGTTTCAAAATATTCAACAGCTTACTTATATAGTTAGCTTGAAATTGAGATTCTGGGAATTCATCATTCAATGTATATAAATCGATCACAACATGCGCAAAACGTGGACAGAGCTTAGCTACAAATTGGCAGTGAACAGCTAGAGATGGATCCCTTATCAATTATCATTCAACTCATATAAATATCATTATGATGGCTGATCATTAAGTCTCATCAATGTGCATTGTGGCACACACAGTGCCACAACACAATCATCACACATAAGCAAGAGATCCGAAATCAGTCAATTGACCCTTTCAACAAAATCAAACAGTTCAGGGTTCATAGTTTTCATTTGAATAATTTCATACTTTTCCTGACTTTCCATGCTTGTGTATACAAGCATGGAATGTCAGGAAAAGTATGAAATTATTCAAATTATAGGAAACCATTTTCCACCCTTAAAGAATATGGAAAATTAGATTTTCTGCTAATGTCCTTTTGCAGACCAAGAGAAGACAATTTGACTGACTCGATAAGCAAGCCAGTTATTCTAGTGGTAAATTTTCAAAAATAGTCTCAAGATGGCTATTTTTTAAAGAGTAAATTGAAAATTTTAAAACAAATTTGAGTAATAATTATTAATTAGCCAATAAAGGTCTAATCTGACTGTAAGTCTGTGGTGTTACTTTGAACATGAAAACTGAGATATGGCTGTAATGCCAAGGTAACCCTTTAGTGGTCAACTGGCCAGTAGCAGCATTGGCAGTGGTCTTGAGAAATGTCCATCTGCATGCCAAGAGAAGACTATTTTGAAAATCTGTCACTGATAAGTCAGTGATAAATTTGTTAAAATAGTACTGAATAATCAAATTGTGATATATAAATTAAGTTTCAAAATATTCAACTGCTTAATCTATAAAAATCAATAATTATGTTTTTTGTTTGGCTTGAAATTGAGATACAGGTACTTGGGTAAAATGCTATAAAATAAACACAACCGTGAGAACACCTCGGAACAATAACAATGCACAAGCAACTGCAGAAACAACGGGTAAAACTAATCCATCGGTCAGTCTGACTAGAAACAACAACTTTAGAACCGACTCATCCGAGGAAATTTGAAATTATTCAAGCAGTTCCTCTGGAAGAGTAGGTAATGGAGGCAGTTTAAGTACATTTATTGAAACATCTGTGGTTTCACTTTCAACACTTGGAGCTGACGTCGATGCTGTTAACTCCGATGGAAAAGAACTTACTCTGTGCTTGTCACGGAAGTTTTCTCGAAGGAAGATTAGTTCGTTTACAGTATCAGAATCGAGTGAGGCTCTCTTCTTCGTCACAATGTTTCCTGCTGCTGAAATTATACGCTCAGATGGAACCGATGTTCCGGGAATGGCGAGAAATCTCCTGGCAAGTGTGCTCAAAGATGGGAATCGACCAGCATTTAGTTTCCACCAGCTGAGTGGACTCATGTCCACGATGGTACGTTCATTGCGGTATGATAAGAGTTCGGCATCTTTGTCACATTGAGTAACATTCTCGGAACAGTCGTACAGATCGCCCATAAGGAACGCCATTGTTTGGTTTGCTTGCTCCAGTTTAGAACGCTTAGGTTGAGACCCCACCAAGTCTGTGGCATGGGCAATTTCTGTAGATTTCTGGTCAGTGTTACCTGTGATCATAGTAGTGTCTGTCCCATCATTCATACCCTCAGCAGTGGCTGCAGTGCTGTCATCATTTGGTTGAGCGTGCAATAGAGTTTTGACATATATCCACACAGCCGTTTGATCACCCTCTGGCAAGAACTTCAGTGATTTGTACCGTGGGTCCAGAGCTGCTGCGATAATGTATGGTTGTTTGTGAAGATCACTGTCAGGTTTGTATCTCTTGGTGAGATCATTCCTGACAGTCCTCTTGAAATCTGAGATGACCTTGATATCGGTGGTATCATCTGAGAGGTGGTTTTGAACCAGACCTGAGACTATAGGGTATATCATGCTCAAAGTTGGGAAATCTTCTGAGCAGACAACTGCTGTGGCCAGCTGCAGTGGTTTCAGAACAGGTGTTATCTCTTCTATTGTTCGCCATATGTCATCACTTAGTTCCAGTACTCGGGCATCACCTTGCTTCGTGACTTTTTCATCATGGAGGACAGCAAAAATCGCCAATCGCTGCTCCAAGAGACGTTGAAACATGAAATATGTTGAGTTCCACCTGGTGGCAACATCTTGCAACAGTGCATGTTCTACAATCCCCATCTGTTTCTGTTTAGTTTTCAATGCACTTGTTGCCAAGGCAGATTTCCTGAAATGTGTGGCAACACGTCTACCGGCACTCGCAGCTTTAGAGATTGGGCCTAGATTAAGTCCAGCGTTTACACTTAACTGTAGGGTGTGTCCAAAACATCTTATGTGTGGCCACTTTAATATTTGCATACACAGGACAATGTTAGACGCATTATCAGTTGTTACACCAGAAATAGTCCCCTCAGATATTTTATATTTCTGTACATGTTCTTGGAGCACATTGGAAAGATGGTCCCCTGTGTGGCGATCATGTATTTCACTGCTACACAAAACGTTGTGGCGAAACAACCAGTTCTTATCAATATAATGAACTGTGATTGTGATATACCCTTCTGCGGCACAACTTGTCCAAGCATCTGTTGTTAGGGCTACAGCTGTTTGTTCATTCAGTTCGTGTTGGAGTGTGCTATGGAGGGACTCGTAGTAATATTTTGTGTAGTTTCTAATCGTAGTGTGGCTTGGTACCTGGTAAGAGGGATCTAGTTTGGATACCAAATTACGAAACCCTGCACCATTCACTATGCTCAGTGGCCTTATGTCCGTAGCACAAAATTCGACAATACTCTTGGTAATGTCTTGCCACTTCCCCTTTGGCATAGGCCTATTACGGTTCCCAAATGTGAGCGGTGATTGTACTTTGGAAGTACCAGTACTAGTAGTTGTACCCTTATAATTGTCTGCCGTGTCTGATTCTAATGTAGTTGGATGTCGAAATTTTAGATGATTTTTCATACTTGACGTCGATCCAGCATACGCAATTTTTGTCTGACATAAAGTACATTGTTTTTTTATTTTCCTCAGTTAATTTAAAATGATTCCATACGGTCGATCGACGTCTATGACAATCCATTTTAGCGCTAGCTGACGATATTGCATAGTTTGTTTACATCTGCATTAGGGTACACGTTGTATAACCGGGTAACCGGTTATTGATTTTATAACCGGGTACTCGCTAATTCGTACCCGTTGGCGAGTCCCCGGTTACCCGTTTCAGCACTAGCTAAAACACGGATCACGTATTGCGCTGCCGGACGGCGCCCGATTGTAGATTGAACAATCTACGAGGCTGAATAGAAAAGGTCTGATTGAAAATATTTTATTTTAAAATTGTTTAATAAATAAATGAATAATATTAATTATATTAGTAATAATCATAATAGTAATCAACATAGTAATAAGAATAATAATAATAAGAAGAAGAAGAAGAAGAAGTAAAATAAATAATAACAATTTGATGTTAAAAAAAAAAAAAAAATAATAATAATATGAAGAAGAAGAGGAGGAGGAAGAAGACGAAGAAGAAGACTTTTCAAGTTACTTTATTACGATTCACGTGCCATTAAAACATATCACAAATTCATATATCACAGTCAATCAATATAATATTAGGTCAATAATAAAATAAAATAAGCGGATTGATATCACATAAAAAAATTTCAAATATGATTCAAAATACAGTGTTTCATGTAAGAGGCATTAATAACAGCTATATTCCATAAAAAATAAGTGCATTGTTTTCAACATGACAAATAAACTTGTTGACAGCCCAAAAGTTTTAAAAAATTTCCTAAGAATCTATGTACAGTCACTTCAGTCCAATCAGCTGTAGCCATTTTGTTTTGAAATTTTTCTATATTCTCATTGCCAAAATCTCTCCAGATTATTTTTTCTTTTGCAAATGGCAAGTGGGCTGTGTGTACATATAAGCTGTATTAGAGATCTGTAATTGAGCATTACAAGGGAGATAACTTGCATAGGTGATATCAACATAAAGCATTAATGGTTATTTCCCTTGTTTTGGGCTTTACGTTTGTAATATATTTCTATGTGGCTGTTGCACAACCAACTGCTTCTACTGCTTGATCTTCAATGTTCCCATACAAGAATAAGGATATAGTCTCCTCGTTTTCGCAAGTGACTTGGTTCGTGGAACCCAGGAACCAGTGACCACGAACCAGAAATGGCATTTATGCAAATTGATGAGGCTTGCCGATTGCAATTTTGTGGCAATGTTCTGAACCCACAAACATTCTAAATTGTGTTAACTGTAGCAATTAATTTGATCGTGATTTGAAATAAAAAATTGTGCAATTACGGTAATAAGGACAAAGTGGTAAAATTACGAATTTCCATTTGTGGGTCTATAGAAATGGCGGCCGCTTATCAAAACACATCGGCTTCCATTATGTCAAGATGTGGTAATTGCTCAATCTAGCCGACATTTGAGAACAGCCCATAGAGTTAAAATGGCAGTAAAGTGTTTATGCTCATACCTTTATTTCGGCATATTATATACATGTAGCCTCAAAAAGGGACTCAATTCTCTTGATAATTGGAAGAGAATTTGAATAGAGGCAAATTTATATGTTTTTATGAGAAATGAAATCGTATTGGCTATTTTAATCTGACACTATTCAACTACGTAATAGAATTAACATACACGCTCTACGGCTATTCTATATCTATGAAACAGCCTGCCAAGATTCTCTAATCTTGTTAATCAGCATTTTTCGCCTTATTACATCGTTGGATTAATAGTATGTGAAAGTTAGCATTATGCGAGAATCCCGGAAGCTGGTTTGTTTATGATAGCTACAGATATGCAATTCACTTATATAAATATACCGATGTAAATCGGAAATCATCCATCCGTTCAAAGTGTGAGAAAAATCAAAATAATAAGTCTCTACCAAAATATTGGAACATGAATTTCGTGGTAATAGATTTTTCTATGACCGCGGTATGAGATTTCGTGCACAATGGATTTCAGTCTTTGTTTTCCAATTTAATGTCTAAATATAAAAAGTAATCAGCAAAGTTTGTGGAAGAGCTCAGTGCAACCTGATAATGCTGCAATAGCAATAACCCGATAATGCTGCAATGCCAATAACCCGATAATGCTGCAATACCAATAACCCGATAATGCTGCAATACCAATAACCCGATAATGCTGCAATAGCAATAACCCGATAATGCTGCAATAGCAATAACCCGATAATGCTGCAATACCAATAACCCGATAATGCTGCAATAGCAATAACCCGATAATGCTGCAATAGCAATAACCCGATAATGCTGCAATAGCAATAACCCGATAATGCTGCAATACCAATAACCCGATAATGCTGCAATACCAATAACCCGATAATGCTGCAATACCAATAACCCGATAATGCTGCAATACCAATAACCCGATAATGCTGCAGTAGCAATAACCCGATAATGCTGCAATAGCAATAACCCGATAATGCTGCAATACCAATAACCCGATAATGCTGCAATACCAATAACCCGATAATGCTGCAATACCAATAACCCGATAATGCTGCAATACCAATAACCCGATAATGCTGCAATACCAATAACCCGATAATGCTGCAATACCAATAACCCGATAATGCTGCAATGCCAATAACCCGATAATGCTGCAATGCCAATAACCCGATAATGCTGCAATGCCAATAACCCGATAATGCTGCAATGCCAATAACCCGATAATGCTGCAATAGCAATAACCCGATAATGCTGCAATAGCAATAACCCGATAATGCTGCAATACCAATAACCCGATAATGCTGCAATACCAATAACCCGATAATGCTGCAATGCCAATAACCCGATAATGCTGCAATGCCAATAACCCGATAATGCTGCAATGCCAATAACCCGATAATGCTGCGCTGCAATGCCAATGACCCGATAATGCTGCAATGCCAATGACCCGATAATGCTGCAATGCCAATGACCCGATAATGCTGCAATAGCAATAACCCGATAATGCTGCAATAGCAATAACCCGATAATGCTGCAATAGCAATAACCCGATAATGCTGCAATAGCAATAACCCGATAATGCTGCAATACCAATAACCCGATAATGCTGCAATACCAATAACCCGATAATGCTGCAATACCAATAACCCGATAATGCTGCAATACCAATAACCCGATAATGCTGCAATGCCAATAACCCGATAATGCTGCAATGCCAATAACCCGATAATGCTGCAATGCCAATAACCCGATAATGCTGCAATGCCAATAACCCGATAATGCTGCAATGCCAATAACCTGATAATGCTGCAATGCCAATAACCTGATAATGCTGCAATGCCAATAACCTGATAATGCTGCAATGCCAATAACCTGATAATGCTGCAATGCCAATAACCTGATAATGCTGCAATAGCAATAACCTGATAATGCTGCAATAGCAATAACCTGATAATGCTGCAATACCAATAACCTGATAATGCTGCAATACCAATAACCTGATAATGCTGCAATACCAATAACCTGATAATGCTGCAATACCAATAACCTGATACCAATAACCTGATAATGCTGCAATAGCAATAACCTGATAATGCTGCAATAGCAATAACCTGATAATGCTGCAATAGCAATAACCTGATAATGCTGCAATAGCAATAACCTGATAATGCTGCAATAGCAATAACCTGATAATGCTGCAATAGCAATAACCTGATAATGCTGCAATGCCAATAACCTGATAATGCTGCAATGCCAATAACCTGATAATGCTGCAATGCCAATAACCTGATAATGCTGCAATGCCAATAACCTGATAATGCTGCAATACCAATAACCTGATAATGCTGCAATAGCAATAACCTGATAATGCTGCAATGCCAATAACCTGATAATGCTGCAATACCAATAACCTGATAATGCTGCAATACCAATAACCTGATAATGCTGCAATAGCAATAACCTGATAATGCTGCAATGCCAATAACCTGATAATGCTGCAATAGCAATAACCTGATAATGCTGCAATAGCAATAACCTGATAATGCTGCAATAGCAATAACCTGATAATGCTGCAATACCAATAACCTGATAATGCTGCAATACCAATAACTTGATAATGCTGCAATAGCAATAACCTGTTAATGCTGCAATAGCAATAACCTGATAATGCTGCAATACCAATAACCTGATAATGCTGCAATAGCAATAACCCGATAATGCTGCAATAGCAATAACCCGATAATGCTGCAATAGCAATAACCCGATAATGCTGCAATACCAATAACCCGATAATGCTGCAATACCAATAACCCGATAATGCTGCAATAGCAATAACCCGATAATGCTGCAATGCCAATAACCCGATAATGCTGCAATACCAATAACCCGATAATGCTGCAATAGCAATAACCCGATAATGCTGCAATAGCAATAACCCGATAATGCTGCAATAGCAATAACCCGATAATGCTGCAATAGCAATAACCCGATAATGCTGCAATAGCAATAACCCGATAATGCTGCAATAGCAATAACCCGATAATGCTGCAATAGCAATAACCCGATAATGCTGCAATACCAATAACCCGATAATGCTGCAATACCAATAACCCGATAATGCTGCAATACCAATAACCCGATAATGCTGCAATACCAATAACCCGATAATGCTGCAGTAGCAATAACCCGATAATGCTGCAATAGCAATAACCCGATAATGCTGCAATAGCAATAACCCGATAATGCTGCAATACCAATAACCCGATAATGCTGCAATACCAATAACCCGATAATGCTGCAATACCAATAACCCGATAATGCTGCAATACCAATAACCCGATAATGCTGCAATGCCAATAACCCGATAATGCTGCAATGCCAATAACCCGATAATGCTGCAATGCCAATAACCCGATAATGCTGCAATAGCAATAACCCGATAATGCTGCAATAGCAATAACCCGATAATGCTGCAATACCAATAACCCGATAATGCTGCAATACCAATAACCCGATAATGCTGCAATGCCAATAACCCGATAATGCTGCAATGCCAATAACCCGATAATGCTGCAATGCCAATAACCCGATAATGCTGCGCTGCAATGCCAATGACCCGATAATGCTGCAATGCCAATGACCCGATAATGCTGCAATGCCAATGACCCGATAATGCTGCAATAGCAATAACCCGATAATGCTGCAATAGCAATAACCCGATAATGCTGCAATAGCAATAACCCGATAATGCTGCAATAGCAATAACCCGATAATGCTGCAATACCAATAACCCGATAATGCTGCAATACCAATAACCCGATAATGCTGCAATACCAATAACCCGATAATGCTGCAATACCAATAACCCGATAATGCTGCAATGCCAATAACCCGATAATGCTGCAATGCCAATAACCCGATAATGCTGCAATGCCAATAACCCGATAATGCTGCAATGCCAATAACCCGATAATGCTGCAATGCCAATAACCTGATAATGCTGCAATGCCAATAACCTGATAATGCTGCAATGCCAATAACCTGATAATGCTGCAATGCCAATAACCTGATAATGCTGCAATGCCAATAACCTGATAATGCTGCAATAGCAATAACCTGATAATGCTGCAATAGCAATAACCTGATAATGCTGCAATACCAATAACCTGATAATGCTGCAATACCAATAACCTGATAATGCTGCAATACCAATAACCTGATAATGCTGCAATACCAATAACCTGATACCAATAACCTGATAATGCTGCAATAGCAATAACCTGATAATGCTGCAATAGCAATAACCTGATAATGCTGCAATAGCAATAACCTGATAATGCTGCAATAGCAATAACCTGATAATGCTGCAATAGCAATAACCTGATAATGCTGCAATGCCAATAACCTGATAATGCTGCAATGCCAATAACCTGATAATGCTGCAATGCCAATAACCTGATAATGCTGCAATGCCAATAACCTGATAATGCTGCAATACCAATAACCTGATAATGCTGCAATAGCAATAACCTGATAATGCTGCAATGCCAATAACCTGATAATGCTGCAATACCAATAACCTGATAATGCTGCAATACCAATAACCTGATAATGCTGCAATAGCAATAACCTGATAATGCTGCAATGCCAATAACCTGATAATGCTGCAATAGCAATAACCTGATAATGCTGCAATAGCAATAACCTGATAATGCTGCAATAGCAATAACCTGATAATGCTGCAATACCAATAACCTGATAATGCTGCAATACCAATAACTTGATAATGCTGCAATAGCAATAACCTGTTAATGCTGCAATAGCAATAACCTGATAATGCTGCAATACCAATAACCTGATAATGCTGCAATAGCAATAACCTGATAATGCTGCAATAGCAATAACCTGATAATGCTGCAATAGCAATAACCTGATAATGCTGCAATAGCAATAACCTGATAATGCTGCAATACCAATAACCTGATAATGCTGCAATACCAATAACCTGATAATGCTGCAATAGCAATAACCTGATAATGCTGCAATACCAATAACCTGATAATGCTGCAATACCAATAACCTGATAATGCTGCAATACCAATAACCTGATAATGCTGCAATACCAATAACCTGATAATGCTGCAATACCAATAACCTGATAATGCTGCAATACCAATAACCTGATAATGCTGCAATACCAATAACCTGATAATGCTGCAATGCCAATAACCTGATAATGCTGCAATAGCAATAACCTGATAATGCTGCAATAGCAATAACCTGATAATGCTGCAATGCCAATAACCTGATAATGCTGCAATGCCAATAACCTGATAATGCTGCAATGCCAATAACCTGATAATGCTGCAATACCAATAACCTGATAATGCTGCAATACCAATAACCTGATAATGCTGCAATAGCAATAACCTGATAATGCTGCAATAGCAATAACCTGATAATGCTGCAATACCAATAACCTGATAATGCTGCAATAGCAATAACCTGATAATGCTGCAATAGCAATAACCTGATAATGCTGCAATAGCAATAACCTGATAATGCTGCAATAGCAATAACCTGATAATGCTGCAATAGCAATAACCTGATAATGCTGCAATACCAATAACCTGATAATGCTGCAATACCAATAACCTGATAATGCTGCAATAGCAATAACCTGATAATGCTGCAATACCAATAACCTGATAATGCTGCAATAGCAATAACCTGATAATGCTGCAATACCAATAACCTGATAATGCTGCAATGCCAATAACCTGATAATGCTGCAATAGCAATAACCTGATAATGCTGCAATAGCAATAACCTGATAATGCTGCAATAGCAATAACCTGATAATGCTGCAATACCAATAACCTGATAATGCTGCAATAGCAATAACCTGATAATGCTGCAATAGCAATAACCTGATAATGCTGCAATAGCAATAACCTGATAATGCTGCAATAGCAATAACCTGATAATGCTGCAATAGCAATAACCTGATAATGCTGCAATAGCAATAACCTGATAATGCTGCAATACCAATAACCTGATAATGCTGCAATACCAATAACCTGATAATGCTGCAATGCCAATAACCTGATAATGCTGCAATACCAATAACCTGATAATGCTGCAATACCAATAACCTGATAATGCTGCAATGCCAATAACCTGATAATGCTGCAATGCCAATAACCTGATAATGCTGCAATGCCAATAACCTGATAATGCTGCAATAGCAATAACCTGATAATGCTGCAATAGCAATAACCTGATAATGCTGCAATAGCAATAACCTGATAATGCTGCAATACCAATAACCTGATAATGCTGCAATACCAATAACCTGACAATGCTGCAATAGCAATAACCTGATAATGCTGCAATGCCAATAACCTGATAATGCTGCAATGCCAATAACCTGATAATGCTGCAATAGCAATAACCTGATAATGCTGCAATAGCAATAACCTGATAATGCTGCAATAGCAATAACCTGATAATGCTGCAATAGCAATAACCTGATAATGCTGCAATAGCAATAACCTGATAATGCTGCAATACCAATAACCTGATAATGCTGCAATACCAATAACCTGATAATGCTGCAATAGCAATAACCTGATAATGCTGCAATAGCAATAACCTGATAATGCTGCAATAGCAATAACCTGATAATGCTGCAATAGCAATAACCTGATAATGCTGCAATACCAATAACCTGATAATGCTGCAATACCAATAACCTGATAATGCTGCAATACCAATAACCTGATAATGCTGCAATACCAATAACCTGATAATGCTGCAATACCAATAACCTGATAATGCTGCAATACCAATAACCTGATAATGCTGCAATACCAATAACCTGATAATGCTGCAATGCCAATAACCTGATAATGCTGCAATGCCAATAACCTGATAATGCTGCAATGCCAATAACCTGATAATGCTGCAATACCAATAACCTGATAATGCTGCAATACCAATAACCTGATAATGCTGCAATACCAATAACCTGATAATGCTGCAATAGCAATAACCTGATAATGCTGCAATGCCAATAACCTGATAATGCTGCAATGCCAATAACCTGATAATGCTGCAATGCCAATAACCTGATAATGCTGCAATAGCAATAACCTGATAATGCTGCAATAGCAATAACCTGATAATGCTGCAATAGCAATAACCTGATAATGCTGCAATAGCAATAACCTGATAATGCTGCAATACCAATAACCTGATAATGCTGCAATACCAATAACCTGATAATGCTGCAATACCAATAACCTGATAATGCTGCAATAGCAATAACCTGATAATGCTGCAATAGCAATAACCTGATAATGCTGCAATAGCAATAACCTGATAATGCTGCAATAGCAATAACCTGATAATGCTGCAATAGCAATAACCTGATAATGCTGCAATAGCAATAACCTGATAATGCTGCAATAGCAATAACCTGATAATGCTGCAATAGCAATAACCTGATAATGCTGCAATACCAATAACCTGATAATTCTGCAATGCCAATAACCTGATAATGCTGCAATACCAATAACCTGATAATGCTGCAATGCCAATAACCTGATAATGCTGCAATAGCAATAACCTGATAATGCTGCAATAGCAATAACCTGATAATGCTGCAATAGCAATAACCTGATAATGCTGCAATAGCAATAACCTGATAATGCTGCAATACCAATAACCTGATAATGCTGCAATACCAATAACCTGATAATGCTGCAATAGCAATAACCTGATAATGCTGCAATGCCAATAACCTGATAATGCTGCAATAGCAATAACCTGATAATGCTGCAATACCAATAACCTGATAATGCTGCAATAGCAATAACCTGATAATGCTGCAATAGCAATAACCTGATAATGCTGCAATACCAATAACCTGATAATGCTGCAATACCAATAACCTGATAATGCTGCAATACCAATAACCTGATAATGCTGCAATAGCAATAACCTGATAATGCTGCAATAGCAATAACCTGATAATGCTGCAATACCAATAACCTGATAATGCTGCAATACCAATAACCTGATAATGCTGCAATGCCAATAACCTGATAATGCTGCAATGCCAATAACCTGATAATGCTGCAATAGCAATAACCTGATAATGCTGCAATAGCAATAACCTGATAATGCTGCAATGCCAATAACCTGATAATGCTGCAATAGCAATAACCTGATAATGCTGCAATAGCAATAACCTGATAATGCTGCAATACCAATAACCTGATAATGCTGCAATAGCAATAACCTGATAATGCTGCAATAGCAATAACCTGATAATGCTGCAATGCCAATAACCTGATAATGCTGCAATGCCAATAACCTGATAATGCTGCAATACCAATAACCTGATAATGCTGCAATAGCAATAACCTGATAATGCTGCAATAGCAATAACCTGATAATGCTGCAATGCCAATAACCTGATAATGCTGCAATGCCAATAACCTGATAATGCTACAATACCAATAACCTGATAATGCTGCAATAGCAATAACCTGATAATGCTGCAATACCAATAACCTGATAATGCTGCAATACCAATAACCTGATAATGCTGCAATAGCAATAACCTGATAATGCTGCAATAGCAATAACCTGATAATGCTGCAATAGCAATAACCTGATAATGCTGCAATAGCAATAACTTGATAATGCTGCAATACCAATAACCTGATAATGCTGCAATACCAATAACCTGATAATGCTGCAATACCAATAACCTGATAATGCTGCAATACCAATAACCTGATAATGCTGCAATACCAATAACCTGATAATGCTGCAATACCAATAACCTGATAATGCTGCAATAGCAATAACCTGATAATGCTGCAATAGCAATAACCTGATAATGCTGCAATACCAATAACCTGATAATGCTGCAATACCAATAACCTGATAATGCTGCAATACCAATAACCTGATAATGCTGCAATACCAATAACCCGATAATGCTGCAATAGCAATAACCCGATAATGCTGCAATAGCAATAACCCGATAATGCTGCAATACCAATAACCCGATAATGCTGCAATACCAATAACCCGATAATGCTGCAATAGCAATAACCCGATAATGCTGCAATGCCAATAACCCGATAATGCTGCAATACCAATAACCCGATAATGCTGCAATAGCAATAACCCGATAATGCTGCAATAGCAATAACCCGATAATGCTGCAATAGCAATAACCCGATAATGCTGCAATAGCAATAACCCGATAATGCTGCAATAGCAATAACCCGATAATGCTGCAATAGCAATAACCCGATAATGCTGCAATAGCAATAACCCGATAATGCTGCAATAGCAATAACCCGATAATGCTGCAATACCAATAACCCGATAATGCTGCAATACCAATAACCCGATAATGCTGCAATACCAATAACCCGATAATGCTGCAGTAGCAATAACCCGATAATGCTGCAATAGCAATAACCCGATAATGCTGCAATAGCAATAACCCGATAATGCTGCAATACCAATAACCCGATAATGCTGCAATACCAATAACCCGATAATGCTGCAATACCAATAACCCGATAATGCTGCAATACCAATAACCCGATAATGCTGCAATGCCAATAACCCGATAATGCTGCAATGCCAATAACCCGATAATGCTGCAATGCCAATAACCCGATAATGCTGCAATAGCAATAACCCGATAATGCTGCAATAGCAATAACCCGATAATGCTGCAATACCAATAACCCGATAATGCTGCAATACCAATAACCCGATAATGCTGCAATGCCAATAACCCGATAATGCTGCAATGCCAATAACCCGATAATGCTGCAATGCCAATAACCCGATAATGCTGCGCTGCAATGCCAATGACCCGATAATGCTGCAATGCCAATGACCCGATAATGCTGCAATGCCAATGACCCGATAATGCTGCAATAGCAATAACCCGATAATGCTGCAATAGCAATAACCCGATAATGCTGCAATAGCAATAACCCGATAATGCTGCAATAGCAATAACCCGATAATGCTGCAATACCAATAACCCGATAATGCTGCAATACCAATAACCCGATAATGCTGCAATACCAATAACCCGATAATGCTGCAATACCAATAACCCGATAATGCTGCAATGCCAATAACCCGATAATGCTGCAATGCCAATAACCCGATAATGCTGCAATGCCAATAACCCGATAATGCTGCAATGCCAATAACCCGATAATGCTGCAATGCCAATAACCTGATAATGCTGCAATGCCAATAACCTGATAATGCTGCAATGCCAATAACCTGATAATGCTGCAATGCCAATAACCTGATAATGCTGCAATGCCAATAACCTGATAATGCTGCAATAGCAATAACCTGATAATGCTGCAATAGCAATAACCTGATAATGCTGCAATACCAATAACCTGATAATGCTGCAATACCAATAACCTGATAATGCTGCAATACCAATAACCTGATAATGCTGCAATACCAATAACCTGATACCAATAACCTGATAATGCTGCAATAGCAATAACCTGATAATGCTGCAATAGCAATAACCTGATAATGCTGCAATAGCAATAACCTGATAATGCTGCAATAGCAATAACCTGATAATGCTGCAATGCCAATAACCTGATAATGCTGCAATGCCAATAACCTGATAATGCTGCAATGCCAATAACCTGATAATGCTGCAATGCCAATAACCTGATAATGCTGCAATACCAATAACCTGATAATGCTGCAATAGCAATAACCTGATAATGCTGCAATGCCAATAACCTGATAATGCTGCAATACCAATAACCTGATAATGCTGCAATACCAATAACCTGATAATGCTGCAATAGCAATAACCTGATAATGCTGCAATGCCAATAACCTGATAATGCTGCAATAGCAATAACCTGATAATGCTGCAATAGCAATAACCTGATAATGCTGCAATAGCAATAACCTGATAATGCTGCAATACCAATAACCTGATAATGCTGCAATACCAATAACTTGATAATGCTGCAATAGCAATAACCTGTTAATGCTGCAATAGCAATAACCTGATAATGCTGCAATACCAATAACCTGATAATGCTGCAATAGCAATAACCTGATAATGCTGCAATAGCAATAACCTGATAATGCTGCAATAGCAATAACCTGATAATGCTGCAATAGCAATAACCTGATAATGCTGCAATACCAATAACCTGATAATGCTGCAATACCAATAACCTGATAATGCTGCAATAGCAATAACCTGATAATGCTGCAATACCAATAACCTGATAATGCTGCAATACCAATAACCTGATAATGCTGCAATACCAATAACCTGATAATGCTGCAATACCAATAACCTGATAATGCTGCAATACCAATAACCTGATAATGCTGCAATACCAATAACCTGATAATGCTGCAATACCAATAACCTGATAATGCTGCAATAGCAATAACCTGATAATGCTGCAATAGCAATAACCTGATAATGCTGCAATAGCAATAACCTGATAATGCTGCAATGCCAATAACCTGATAATGCTGCAATGCCAATAACCTGATAATGCTGCAATGCCAATAACCTGATAATGCTGCAATACCAATAACCTGATAATGCTGCAATAGCAATAACCTGATAATGCTGCAATAGCAATAACCTGATAATGCTGCAATACCAATAACCTGATAATGCTGCAATAGCAATAACCTGATAATGCTGCAATAGCAATAACCTGATAATGCTGCAATAGCAATAACCTGATAATGCTGCAATAGCAATAACCTGATAATGCTGCAATAGCAATAACCTGATAATGCTGCAATAGCAATAACCTGATAATGCTGCAATACCAATAACCTGATAATGCTGCAATACCAATAACCTGATAATGCTGCAATAGCAATAACCTGATAATGCTGCAATACCAATAACCTGATAATGCTGCAATAGCAATAACCTGATAATGCTGCAATACCAATAACCTGATAATGCTGCAATGCCAATAACCTGATAATGCTGCAATAGCAATAACCTGATAATGCTGCAATAGCAATAACCTGATAATGCTGCAATAGCAATAACCTGATAATGCTGCAATACCAATAACCTGATAATGCTGCAATAGCAATAACCTGATAATGCTGCAATAGCAATAACCTGATAATGCTGCAATAGCAATAACCTGATAATGCTGCAATAGCAATAACCTGATAATGCTGCAATAGCAATAACCTGATAATGCTGCAATAGCAATAACCTGATAATGCTGCAATACCAATAACCTGATAATGCTGCAATACCAATAACCTGATAATGCTGCAATGCCAATAACCTGATAATGCTGCAATACCAATAACCTGATAATGCTGCAATACCAATAACCTGATAATGCTGCAATGCCAATAACCTGATAATGCTGCAATGCCAATAACCTGATAATGCTGCAATGCCAATAACCTGATAATGCTGCAATAGCAATAACCTGATAATGCTGCAATAGCAATAACCTGATAATGCTGCAATAGCAATAACCTGATAATGCTGCAATACCAATAACCTGATAATGCTGCAATACCAATAACCTGACAATGCTGCAATAGCAATAACCTGATAATGCTGCAATGCCAATAACCTGATAATGCTGCAATGCCAATAACCTGATAATGCTGCAATAGCAATAACCTGATAATGCTGCAATAGCAATAACCTGATAATGCTGCAATAGCAATAACCTGATAATGCTGCAATAGCAATAACCTGATAATGCTGCAATAGCAATAACCTGATAATGCTGCAATACCAATAACCTGATAATGCTGCAATACCAATAACCTGATAATGCTGCAATAGCAATAACCTGATAATGCTGCAATAGCAATAACCTGATAATGCTGCAATAGCAATAACCTGATAATGCTGCAATAGCAATAACCTGATAATGCTGCAATAGCAATAACCTGATAATGCTGCAATACCAATAACCTGATAATGCTGCAATACCAATAACCTGATAATGCTGCAATACCAATAACCTGATAATGCTGCAATACCAATAACCTGATAATGCTGCAATACCAATAACCTGATAATGCTGCAATACCAATAACCTGATAATGCTGCAATACCAATAACCTGATAATGCTGCAATACCAATAACCTGATAATGCTGCAATGCCAATAACCTGATAATGCTGCAATACCAATAACCTGATAATGCTGCAATGCCAATAACCTGATAATGCTGCAATACCAATAACCTGATAATGCTGCAATACCAATAACCTGATAATGCTGCAATACCAATAACCTGATAATGCTGCAATAGCAATAACCTGATAATGCTGCAATGCCAATAACCTGATAATGCTGCAATGCCAATAACCTGATAATGCTGCAATGCCAATAACCTGATAATGCTGCAATAGCAATAACCTGATAATGCTGCAATAGCAATAACCTGATAATGCTGCAATAGCAATAACCTGATAATGCTGCAATAGCAATAACCTGATAATGCTGCAATACCAATAACCTGATAATGCTGCAATACCAATAACCTGATAATGCTGCAATACCAATAACCTGATAATGCTGCAATAGCAATAACCTGATAATGCTGCAATAGCAATAACCTGATAATGCTGCAATAGCAATAACCTGATAATGCTGCAATAGCAATAACCTGATAATGCTGCAATAGCAATAACCTGATAATGCTGCAATAGCAATAACCTGATAATGCTGCAATAGCAATAACCTGATAATGCTGCAATACCAATAACCTGATAATTCTGCAATGCCAATAACCTGATAATGCTGCAATACCAATAACCTGATAATGCTGCAATGCCAATAACCTGATAATGCTGCAATAGCAATAACCTGATAATGCTGCAATAGCAATAACCTGATAATGCTGCAATAGCAATAACCTGATAATGCTGCAATAGCAATAACCTGATAATGCTGCAATAGCAATAACCTGATAATGCTGCAATACCAATAACCTGATAATGCTGCAATACCAATAACCTGATAATGCTGCAATAGCAATAACCTGATAATGCTGCAATGCCAATAACCTGATAATGCTGCAATAGCAATAACCTGATAATGCTGCAATACCAATAACCTGATAATGCTGCAATAGCAATAACCTGATAATGCTGCAATAGCAATAACCTGATAATGCTGCAATACCAATAACCTGATAATGCTGCAATACCAATAACCTGATAATGCTGCAATACCAATAACCTGATAATGCTGCAATAGCAATAACCTGATAATGCTGCAATAGCAATAACCTGATAATGCTGCAATACCAATAACCTGATAATGCTGCAATACCAATAACCTGATAATGCTGCAATGCCAATAACCTGATAATGCTGCAATGCCAATAACCTGATAATGCTGCAATAGCAATAACCTGATAATGCTGCAATACCAATAACCTGATAATGCTGCAATAGCAATAACCTGATAATGCTGCAATGCCAATAACCTGATAATGCTGCAATAGCAATAACCTGATAATGCTGCAATAGCAATAACCTGATAATGCTGCAATACCAATAACCTGATAATGCTGCAATAGCAATAACCTGATAATGCTGCAATAGCAATAACCTGATAATGCTGCAATGCCAATAACCTGATAATGCTGCAATGCCAATAACCTGATAATGCTGCAATACCAATAACCTGATAATGCTGCAATAGCAATAACCTGATAATGCTGCAATAGCAATAACCTGATAATGCTGCAATGCCAATAACCTGATAATGCTGCAATGCCAATAACCTGATAATGCTACAATACCAATAACCTGATAATGCTGCAATAGCAATAACCTGATAATGCTGCAATACCAATAACCTGATAATGCTGCAATACCAATAACCTGATAATGCTGCAATAGCAATAACCTGATAATGCTGCAATAGCAATAACCTGATAATGCTGCAATAGCAATAACCTGATAATGCTGCAATAGCAATAACTTGATAATGCTGCAATACCAATAACCTGATAATGCTGCAATACCAATAACCTGATAATGCTGCAATACCAATAACCTGATAATGCTGCAATACCAATAACCTGATAATGCTGCAATACCAATAACCTGATAATGCTGCAATACCAATAACCTGATAATGCTGCAATAGCAATAACCTGATAATGCTGCAATAGCAATAACCTGATAATGCTGCAATACCAATAACCTGATAATGCTGCAATACCAATAACCTGATAATGCTGCAATACCAATAACCTGATAATGCTGCAATACCAATAACCTGATAATGCTGCAATAGCAATAACCTGATAATGCTGCAATACCAATAACCTGATAATGCTGCAATAGCAATAACCTGATAATGCTGCAATACCAATAACCTGATAATGCTGCAATACCAATAACCTGATAATGCTGCAATAGCAATAACCTGATAATGCTGCAATACCAATAACCTGATAATGCTGCAATGCCAATAACCTGATAATGCTGCAATACCAATAACCTGATAATGCTGCAATACCAATAACCTGATAATGCTGCAATACCAATAACCTGATAATGCTGCAATACCAATAACCTGATAATGCTGCAATAGCAATAACCTGATAATGCTGCAATAGCAATAACCTGATAATGCTGCAATACCAATAACCTGATAATGCTGCAATACCAATAACCTGATAATGCTGCAATACCAATAACCTGATAATGCTGCAATACCAATAACCTGATAATGCTGCAATAGCAATAACCTGATAATGCTGCAATACCAATAACCTGATAATGCTGCAATAGCAATAACCTGATAATGCTGCAATACCAATAACCTGATAATGCTGCAATACCAATAACCTGATAATGCTGCAATAGCAATAACCTGATAATGCTGCAATACCAATAACCTGATAATGCTGCAATGCCAATAACCTGATAATGCTGCAATAGCAATAACCTGATAATGCTGCAATAGCAATAACCTGATAATGCTGCAATAGCAATAACCTGATAATGCTGCAATAGCAATAACCTGATAATGCTGCAATACCAATAACCTGATAATGCTGCAATAGCAATAACCTGATAATGCTGCAATAGCAATAACCTGATAATGCTGCAATACCAATAACCTGATAATGCTGCAATAGCAATAACCTGATAATGCTGCAATACCAATAACCTGATAATGCTGCAATAGCAATAACCTGATAATGCTGCAATAGCAATAACCTGATAATGCTGCAATGCCAATAACCTGATAATGCTGCAATAGCAATAACCTGATAATGCTGCAATAGCAATAACCTGATAATGCTGCAATAGCAATAACCTGATAATGCTGCAATGCCAATAACCTGATAATGCTGCAATAGCAATAACCTGATAATGCTGCAATACCAATAACCTGATAATGCTGCAATACCAATAACCTGATAATGCTGCAATGCCAATAACCTGATAATGCTGCAATAGCAATAACCTGATAATGCTGCAATAGCAATAACCTGATAATGCTGCAATAGCAATAACCTGATAATGCTGCAATAGCAATAACCTGATAATGCTGCAATAGCAATAACCTGATAATGCTGCAATAGCAATAACCTGATAATGCTGCAATAGCAATAAAAAACAGTTCAAAAGACATGTTTATAAGCGAGAATATACAGAATGATGACCGGTTTTAAAGAACAGAAAACGGTGATACATACATGTACATGCACATTGCAAATCAATAAAAAAAAAATTCTATCCAAAAATGTAATGGTAAATGAACTCGCACAATACTAGATGACTATATTTACATTTTACCACCGGAATGACTGGCTCGATAACAGTCAATCATTCCAATGGTAAAATTTCATAGATATTCTTCTCTTGCTTTGTTTAAAATCACGTGTTTTGCTGCTTTTTTAATTACTACTGAACTACTGAAAGGTTCCTCAAACTACTGAAAATCCACTACTGAAAGAGTGTGTGAAACTACTGAAAATCATGTTTTTTCACCTGCAACTACTGATTGCTTGAACTAGGAGTTGGCAGCTCTGCATTGTTCCACGCATTACCTGCAATATAAAAATATATAACATTTTTAACCTACCAAACAATGCTGATTGGCCCTTTAATGGTCAAGCCGGCCAAAACTGCCCTTTCCAGTGGTCTTGAGGAATATCGATGTGCAGGCCAAAAAGAAAATTTTTGAAATTTTACCGCGGGAATACCTGGCTCGATAAACAAGCCAGTCATTCTAGTGGTAAATTGTCAAAAGTAGTCTTCTCTTGTCCTGGAAATGAACATTCAATAAACAAATATTTTTATTTTCTTGGGAAAATTTGGCCATTAAAGGGAATCGGTAATGGTGATAATACATGTGTGAATAGAATTGTTACAATTATTTCACTGGCATGACTGACTGGTGGCAATTAGACAGGCGATACTCATAGTAGAATCGCTACCTGGTAAGGATGCTGGTGAATAGAATTGTTCAAGTCTTACGCCACGATGCCTATCTTTAGAGGGACAATACTGTGTAAAAGAGTCACTACAATTATTCATTGACAGATTATAAGCTCACAGTACTCATAATAGAATCACTAACTTGAATATAGAATCACTACAATTATTCAAAGGCCATTTATAAGACGGATAATACTCTGAATAGAATTGCTACGGTACTTGGTGAAGTTACTGGTGAATAGAATTGTTCAAGTCGTACACGAAGCTGGTTCGTATTGGTCATGGAAAACCTGGAAAGTCACAGAATTTGAACATTTAAATTCCAGACATTGTAAGTTATGGAAAATGCAGGACATAATTTATCTGGTATCGCATCTCAATTTGCTACACTTATTTAAGCAGTTGCTATACATTCTGCAACATGCGTAGCTGTATCTGCTTTGTAAAATTTATACGTGATTACAATTTATCATTGATTTTTAAAATTCTATCATTAACCCTTTTAACAACAAATCCCTGAAAAAGTACATTCTTTACAATGTATAACATATTTTGTTGAATATTTTGAAATTAATATGACTGGAAGGCATTGCTGCCTAAGGCAGCAATGGCTTCCAGTCATATAAATTTCAAAATATTCAACAGCTTTCCTATTTGTTTGCTCTGAGATTGATATACAGGGAATTTATCGGTGAAAAAGTTGATTGCTATACATTTTTGCTGATAGCTATACAATTTATAGTTTGCAAATATCAAATTCTAAATTATGCCCTGAAATGACCATTCGTTTTCATGGGTCATGAACAAATGCTGGGAAATGGTAATCATGCAAAATAACCGAGATCTGTTGACATAAATTTCCGCCGTCAGGTTTGTTTGTTGAAAGACAAAATATTCAGCCATTTTGCAGAATAGCTTCGATCGTAGTTTATGTAGCTATGTCATAAACACAGATCTAGATATTAATTTTTGGAAGCCATGGCATTTGATAATTTTCGTCATGGAAAAATCACGGAACTTCAAACACAGAAAAGTGTCCGAATTCTGACTAAGATGAGCAATCTTCCTGTCAAGTATCGTTTGCTGGACAATACTGCGTAATAGAATCGCTAACTTGGGAAAATACTGGTGAATAGAATCATTACAGTGATGACATGAATAGAATCACTATTGCATTGTGTATATTCGTAATAAAAGTAATAATAATAATTTATCTTTAATTTTGCTTTGCACTTCGTATGTAAATGCTCGTCAATGAAGTGTATTCAGTGCTGTGTGTTTTTTCTGCAGGTTTGGGATAAGGACGACTATCGGCGCATAAGATTCTTGCATGGAACGAAAATGGTGGGTACATGTGCTGTTTATCGTATAAATGCTTTTAAAATAAATATAATAGTCACCCGATAAAGATTTGTCCCACACAGGCTGGGTCACTTTAATTGTCCTGGCTATTAATTGGGCTATTGTCCTCTATCCACTATACTCCTAGAATCGGCACACTTGATTTCATATGATTCAGCTGGTCATAATTAGGAACATTCTAATTTATGCTGGTTAAAATCAATAATATATAATTCCACGCAGAATTCCCTATACCTCAGATCAAGAATGGAGCCGAGGAAGCTAAAGATTTTGGCCGAGGTCAAGACACAGTGATTAAAAGCGAAGAAGGACTGACTGCGGCTGTAGAGTGTTTTTACTACTACAGCCACAGAATACAGTAATCATACATACAGACATACATACATTTATCATAACATGTAATGAATCTTTCCAGTGTTTAGCTATTCCCCACCCACACCTCGCTCGTATTGGGATTGTCCGATCTCTGAACTCTGACTATCAATTTCCAGAAAGCTATACAGGTAAGCTGTTAAATAGTTTGAAACTAATTTAACTGGGCGCTGTTGTTGCCTATGGCGGCAACAGCGTCCAGTCAAATTAGTTTCAAACTATTCAACAGCAGGCTTATTAAATAGTAGACATACTATTAAGAGTTAAAGACGGGCCAAATACATTTTGTAGAATCATTTAACTGATTATGACGTCAGATGATAGATGGATACTCTGGAAGGGTGAATTATCACATGTAATAATGCTGATTCATGATGCCATGGAATAAGTTGTCCCTTGTCAGAGCAAATATGTATAAATATACATATATATAATAATTTTATATCACAATTATAATTAAAGGTGCATATTCACACCAAAATGCTTGAAAATAAAATTGTTGAAATTGTGTACCGCAATGTAATGAAACAAAATAAATCTTGACATATGATGAGTTCATTCCATATAAATAAATTTTGTAGGTTTAGTTGTGAAGTTTAATTAAGGGACTCGTGCCTCTAGTTCAATTTGACAACCAAAAAAATTATATTAATTTATACATAATGAAATCATCATATGTTAAGATTTATTTCAATACATCTAGGCACACAATTTAAGCTTCTAAAAGTAAAGAATTTTAACAATTTTATTTTGAACCATTCTGCTGTGAATATGCCCCTTTAATTTGAATATCGTTAACCCTTTAATGGTCAAATTTGGTCAAGAAAATCAAAATGTTTCCTTATTGTATGTCCACCTGCTGGTAGAGACCTTTTTTTGAAAATTTACCACTGGAATGACTGACTCGATTATCGAGCCAGTCATTTCAGTGCTAAATTTTCAAATATACTCCTAACTTTACCTGCAGATGGACATACCTTGAGACCACTGCAAAGGTCAGTTTTGGCCAGCCTGACCTTTAAAGGGTTAAGCCAACCAATAACGACCTCAGCAATGCTCATGAGTAATGTCCATCTACAGGTCAAGACACCTATTTTTGAAGATTTACCACTAAGCCAGTCATTCCAGAGGTGAATGCCGTATCTAAGTCCGCTGGGAACTTAATAGTCCGTCATATGTACGAATTGTATGTATTTCCTACTTCATAACCATTCTGTTGAATATTTTAAAACTAATTTGGCTGGTGGCAGCAACATCACCCAGGCAAAATATTCAACAGCTTATCTGTATAGTTTTCTATAAATTGAGGTTCATGGTTGGATCAATCCCTACGCGGGGAAAGAGTGGGCGGAGCTTTATTTAAAGATGGGTGGGGCATAGCTAAAACGGGATTCACCCATTGGACTAATTGTCCTAGTCATACTGTTTTCTAATAATGTCTTACTTTTTACTCAGACCACCTGTGAGGTTTGCATATGTTTCAGTCATCATGTGTCAATCATTGCATTCTCATTTCTATTCCTCAGGTTAACACAGAGTTTGCAGTCAATCTTGTCGCTAAAGAGCCAATAGTGGTGGTCAACGCGAGGAATGTTTGGAGCGACGGCGGTGGGCCGATCGGTCATCCTAAAGTGTTTATCAATCTGGTCAGTCATGTGTCTTAGCCTGTCTCACGCTGAATTGTGCACCAATTTTCTATGTTCCAGTATTGCTCATGTTATAATCAGCTACGTGACATGTAGGATGACGTGAAAATCGATTACGTCATTAATGACTAAGTTCGTCACGAACGCTTACATGTAATTGATGACAGACTAAGCATTGTTGTACGAATTGTATATCTTTATTATTTAATAAACATGCTGTTGAATATATTGAAACTAATTTGACTGCCAGTCAAATTAGTTTCAAAATATCCAACAGCTTACTTGTATAGTTTTCTCGAAATTAAGTCAGGGAGTTCAGGGATCGATTAATCACATCACAGGTGACGTGTCAATCCTCCGTTGTTTCAGTCAGATTTTTTTTATTACAATTGTCCTCATGCAACAGCTCAGGGGAAGTAACCTATTCATTTAATGTACCATTTATGAGACAGGCTTATCTCCCTTGATTATAGAATTAGATAATTTCTGCACATCTAGCTTTACACTGTAATGAAGAAGTGAAAACTTCTTTCAGCTACAATCAGTTTTTCTTCCACTTTCTCCACTGTATCTTGTCTACTGCGAGCAGCCAAAGCTCTTTTAGGTTCTTTCTCGTCATTTTCTGGTCCTAGACTACATTCTTTGAGGTCTGATCACATGGCACTTAACAAGTTAATGCCTGATAACTGTTGCAACATATGTCTGCAAATTCTAGTGCTTTCTAAGTAGGCGTTATTTTCAAAGAACATGTCCGAACCTAGACCGTCGCTGTTCCGCTACCCTCACGGATAGTGGCTTTGTGTTACACAGTTTGTAGAGTGCTGCATTTGATATTAGACTTTGTGGTCAGTGATGATTTGTACCGGCTCACAGATGTTTTCGGTGACATGCATCAAGTTTGTTCAGCCCCTTGTAAAGTCTTAACCCTTTAACCCTCGAATTTGCTCAAGAAAATTTCAATTTTTTCGTAGAAAATGGTCCATTTGCAGACCAAGTGAAGACTGTTTTTGAAAATTTAACACTGGAATGACTGGCTCGGTTATCGAGTCCGTCATTCCAGTGGTAAATTTTCAAAAATTACCTCTTGGTCTGCAAATGGACATTTCTCAAGGCCCCTGCAGAAGCCGTTTTTGGCTGATGTGGAGGTTAAAGGGTTAATGGAAGGCATCATGTACTGTAGCATCTTTACTCGATGGTTTTTTTAGAGCAGGCTTGCGCGATTATTTCTTTGAGTCATCGCTATCGATTATTTAAGAATAATCATGATTACTCGATTAATCGGCCTGGTTACAAATTATACCGATATAACAACGAAGGTATGTCAATGATGAAAGCTGCAATGGTGTTTAGAAATGGTCATTTGCAGGCCAAGAGAAGACTATTTTTGAAAATGTATCTCTGGAATGCCTGGCTCGAGCACTGCAGCCGTAATGTTAAGACTTTAATACTAAATGCCACAGACAAAATTGACTCCCATTTTTTATACAATTTGAATGAGTTGTTGGGTTTTCTGATTCAAGAAAAGCTACTATTTTCTTATTTTTCATACACCAGTTCAAGGGAAGTAACCTATTAATTTAATATACCATCTATGAGAATGGCTTATCTCCCTTGATTATACGAATAGATAATTTCTACACATTTAGCTGTACACTAATTCACTTGAGGTAGTCGGCTTGTTTTCAAAACATCTTGCACATTTTGACTGTATTTAATTCCATATAGATTTGGAAGGTTGGTTTAGGCTGATTTCTTTGTTGTTGTCTTCTGAGATATGACAAGCAAGTAAATAGTATTTATGTGATTTCAATTTAAAACCTAACCGTGTTGCTGCTGCAAGCCAACAGACAATAATTTCAATGAGAAAAAAGCTTAACTTGCTGAATATTTTGAAACAATTTGGCTGAAAGTTGCCAACAACTTTCAGTCAAATTACTTTCAAAATATTTAGCAGGGCCAGAGACCCTTGGAATATGTTGCCTGCAATACTTGAATAGTTTTATTACAGTCTATCAATTCATTTATCTGACAGTATCCAACTTTTACTCTAGCTAATAAGTTAATGATTTTACATTGTAATTTTACAAACATTTATACTTGGTGAGTCGCCAAGTAAACAAGTCTTTTGTGAATGGGACCCTGAATCGACAATCGACACCAATCACAGTAAACAAACATTTGATTAGGTGTCGGGTCTTAGCATGTAGTCACAAAATAATTACTAAATACATTTCACTGTCTCTTTGTTCAGATAATCCAATAATTAACCCCATGTTTTAAAAAAACCATGGGATATTGGAATCGCCCTAATCTGTCTGTCCGTCCATCCATCATGCTATCTCCTCCAAAACTGTTGGTTGGAATTCAACCATATTTGGTATGTTGGTTACCCATATGATTCTGCATTGCATGACAATATTTACATTTGACTCCACCCATTTGGTGGGCAGGAGTCAAAACATCAAATCACTTGTAATGCAATTCCTCTGAAACCGTTAGACAGAACTCAACCAAATTCAATATGTGAGTTATCCATATGATTGCGGCGTGCAACAGACCATTTAGCTTTGGCTCTGCCCCCAGGGGGAAGGGGAGGTGTTAAAAGGTAAAATTTTAAAATTGATTGTAATACATCTCCAAAACCGTTGTACAGAATTCAATGCAATTTTGTATGCGAAGTACCCATATCAATGTGTAGTACATGAGCACATTTACATTTGGCCCCGCCCCAAGGGGGGGGGGCTGGGGGAGTGGGTCAAAAGGTAAAAAAATTGATTATAATGCAACTCCTCCGAAGCCATTGAATGGAATTCAACCAAATTTTGTATGTGAGTTACCCATATCAATGCGGAGTGGATGAGCACATTTACATTTGTACATTTGGCCCCTGGCCCACCCCTTTCGATGGGGATAGGGTCGAAAAGGTCTCCAAAACTGACGGAATTCAAACAAATTTGATGTGTGAGTTACCCATAGGATTGTGGAAGGCAAAAGGACACATTTTGGTCTGGCCCCCAGGGGTGGGTGGGGTGTGGTCAAACGTTCAAAGCGGTGAACGCATGCATCATCGACCGATCAATCTAGTTGTATATATTCTAAGCTTTATGCAGTATTTTCAAGCTATTGTGAAGTAATTCAATAATACATGTAGGTGCACATTAGACTCAGTACCATGGCTAGAGATGTCCAGGTAAATTCACATGAAAGTTTGTCTTTGTTTATTTAACACTTTCGCGATGAAGACGGCCAAAACCGGCCTCTGTAGTGGTCTTGGGGAATGTCTATTTGCAGGCCAAGAGAAGAGTATTTTTGAAAATCTACCACTGTTTGGGGCAGTCTTTCCTATGGTAAATTTAGAAAAATACTCTTCTCTTGGTTTGCAAATGGACATTCAATAAGCAAATATTTGGATTTTCAGGACTAAATTTAGTGACTAAAAGGTTAATGGCTGGTGTGTGGATTAAAACAACTATTCCTGGCTTGATAATTATTGTCCAATAACATTAACATGATTCATCCTGATTGAGTGTCAGCGCTTAAGCCATTTGTGAATAAAGTATTTGAAAGTTTGACATATCTTAAGTTCAATTTTACTCACACTGTCATAGAAACCGTGAATTCGGAATTTACTTGAATAAACATAAATCTGTGATAAAGGGAGATAAACCCTTCAATATTTATTTTATGTGAATGGGTTAGTTCCCTTGAGCTGTAAAGAGATGCACATGGAAAATTGGACCCACACAACTGGAAGTCTTGAATATTTTGAAAACAATCTGACTGCAAGCCTTGGCTGCAGCAATGTCATCCAGCTGCTTCAATTCCAAACTATCAAACAAAAGAAGGAACATGGCTCTGGTATGGAAATGGTTAACCATTTCACCAATAAATCCATATTTTCAGTGCCTAAAATTGTCTTTGTAGCCAGTCTTTTAGCCTCTTCTTTTAGTGAGCTTCTCATTTCTTTATCCACGAACAATTTAATATTTGGCACTGGTAAATATGCCTATTGTGTCTTATTTTATTTACATTTATAGAATTTGAGGCAAACAAACATGAAAGCTGTTGAATGTTTTAAACATAATTTGATGGAAAGCCATTACTGCCTTTAGGCAGCTCAATGGCTTCCATTCAAATTAATTTCAAAATATTCAACAATATTTCTCACTTTGTGTTAGATCTGTAGAGCATGGATAAGGCGTTTTAGTCAAAGTTTTTGCCAATTAAGAATATTTTTAGTTTCGACTAAGTGGCTAATGGGTAGTGCAGACACCGATTTTAACATTAATAATACTGGAAGCCATCACTGCCTAAGGAAGCAACGACTCCCGTCATATTAATTTCAAACTATTTAAAGGTCTGGTGAGGACTTGCGGTCGATAACGAGTTTTAATTAATTTTATGGTCTACTACACTATTTAAACACAATAGCGTCACTTTGGAGTGAGAAAAATATGTTAGGCAGCCCAAATAACGAGATTAAATGACGCCTCAATCTGAATCACATCACCACTCGCTGTGACGTCACACCAGGAACGGCGCTGTGAGCTGGGTCAATATTTCTCTGTCTGTAGTACAAAGGTAACATATTTTAAAACGATTGTTTAACAGGATAGACTTCACCTACCATAACATAAATTTTGTCAGGTTGAAGCTAAGTCTTCAATAAATGAAAAAGCATGATTTAAAAAAAATCTATTATGATATTTACTCATTTTTAATGGTTTCATGAATAGCTATATTTGCATAATAATAGGCCTATAACTATGGTAAACCATGGGCAATGCTGAAAATCGGCAATATTTCAATGCATGTGACAAATACTCTGTAGTCTAGTAGGCTTAATTGCGGATCCATTACCATTCTTGAAAGGACTGGGTGTACTATGTAATATATGGGATGGATGGATGTGAGCATGATGATCAAGGTGGGTGAGTTTGACGATGGCTATAATTGTACTATTATTCATATCTAAATGTGTAGAGTGCAGCTACAGAGTGCAATTACAACTTTTTCTGAAGATTACGAATGTACAATAAGTGTGTCAGTGTGTCCTATGTGAAATTTCCCGTGATTACTGATTAGAATGTAATTGTTTACCTATAAGCTTTTGGCAATGTGTTTGTATAATAATACTGTAGAGGCATGTACGGGTCAACACGTACGTTGGTGTGTGTGTGTGTGTGTGTGTGTTTGTGTGTGTGTGTGTGTGTGTGTGTGTGGGGGGGGTGGGGGGGGGGTGGGGGTGCATCACGCCTGTGACAACCATATGAACTATATCGTTTTCAAACCAACTTCTTCCATGTATGGAAGTAGCATACACTCATATTTCAATGTTATGAAAAAGCAAAACTGTAGCGGATGAGCAAATGTTAAATAGGTAGGTGAACTGACAAATGTTCAGAGGTCGCTAGCGTATCATCTTTACTTACAGTACAGCTCATAAATAAGTTTAAATGCTTCCAAAGCAAAAACACAAATATGTTAGTTAGAACCATATGACCATGATACAAGAAACATTATGTTGAATATTTTGAACACAATTTGGGTTGAAATCCAACCCAATTATGTTCAAAATATTCAACAGTATATGTTATTTAAGTTGTACTATAAGCGTGCGGATGGCAGTGAAAGCCTCGCTACGCACCTAGACCGCTGCCTAAATTGTAAACAAACCGTGTACTGTCAAAAGTATGTCAATGTAGACTATACGCAAATAGATTAGTTTAGATTAGATTTAGATTTATCCAACATTTTAGTTAACTTTAAACACATAACTGGAGTAACTGCTATATTGCAATCATAAATTTATTCTGGTAATGGTAAATTGCGATCGTACGTGCACTGAGCGGTGTAGGCCTACTTAACTATCATTTAAAAAGTTGTGTACATGCATGCCTATCATCTATGCAAAATCTCTGCAGTCAATCCAGAAAGATAAGATATATATGCATTTGTAGAATTGTATTCCAAGAAGTGTGTGGGTGGGTGGGTTTGATTAAATATAGCCTAATTCACGTATAAGAAATCCGATGTTACAGTCACCTCTAACAGGCCTATACGTTAGAATTGTGATGTCAGGCACCGTGGCCATGAGGTCTGTCCTTTAAGTTTAATCAACAAAAATATCAGCAACTTCAATATTATTGAACCTTTGTGCATCTCGAACAATGTAGTGTCCCTGTGTGAACAATGAATTGTCAAAGAATATGTGCATAGGTGCCTAATACGCGCAGCAGTAGAGAGCCTAGCTATGCTCCCCGAGATAATAATCTAGACTAATAGGAATTGGTGTCATCCCGGTGTGACGTCACAACTCTAGTACAAATGTTTGGTTGTCAAGGCAGTTGCTATATGCTTATCTCAGCTTTGGCTGGGCCGAATACAAAAATTTTAAAAGCATTTTGTTCTTCTAGTAAAGGAGAATCTGTATTATGATTGTCAAGTTAATCAGAACGATCGGGTATCTAGTCCTCACAACATCTTTAATAGTTTTTCTGTATGTTTCATCGATGAAACGCTTAACCCTTTTATGACTGAATCTTGTCAAAAATGTTAATGTTTCCTTATTGAATGTCCATTGGTAGGCCAAGTGAAGACTATTTTTGAAAATTTAACACTGGAATAGCTGGCTCGGTTACCGAGCCAGTTATTACAGTGGTAAATTTTCAAAAAAGGTCATCACTTGACCTACAAATGGACATTCCTCAAGACCAATGCAGAGGCCGGATTTAGCCAGCTTTGTCATAAGTGTTAAGCAAGATTTAATTACTTCTTGTTCTAAGTTTGACATTGACCAACTTTCTCTTCTATTTTGCAGGATCAAGCTGAAGTCGGTGTTTGTGGATACTCAGGCAGAAAATTCATCCAAACCAAGTTTTACAACGCCTCTATACACGGCCCATCAACCACTTACGAAGAATATTTGAAAGAACCTCGATCTTAAAAAATACTTACATGTATATAGAATATTTAAATAGATTTCTAAATTATTTTCCATAGCACTTCTAGGAAGTTTTTTTCACGGTTGCAGTATTTGAATATTAAGCATTTAGGGGTCAAGGGTGATAATTCCTGTTTGAAATTTTTGTTTGTTATTGTTATGGGGAGTTATGTCTCTTTGTAGTGTAATGACAAATCAGTAAGAAAATTGTTTCCATATTAAAATGGTCATGATGTGATTTGGGAAAACCCTTCACATGTCGCTAGATTACTCTTTAAGAGAACTGCAAACAACATGTCAAAACATATTTTTTGCTCAATTTTACTTTTTGCATGTTTTGACACACTGGCCATTCCTCTGTTATATTTCAAAGTATAAAGCACTAGTAGCCTTACAATATATTAACATTAGCCAGTATTTAATGATAGCATACGCTTAAATTACTATAGATTTAATGTATAAGTCAGAAAATGCGTTATAGACCTTTAAATCGGTTTTCTCACAATTTTGTTCCGAATAGTGACATGATTCACATTGCCATAACATTGGATATTCTTAACATAGAAAGGAAACAGCTTTAGAAAGCCTATGGAACAATCATTTACATCGTGTATATATCCTAGAAAATCAAAATTTCAATATGTAAAGGGGTTTCCCAGATCGCATCACGTATATACCTCTATTGTCAGTTTTGATGTTCATTTACATTTAAACAGTATCTCAATGGTTAAATTAAGCTTTTGACAACCAACCCTACCAAAAACAGTCTCTAGAGTGTTCTTGAGAAATGTCCATTTGCAGATTAAGAGAATACTATTTTTGAAAATTTACCACTGGGATGCCTGACTCGATAACCAGGTCAGTCAATCCAGTGATAAGTTTTCAAAAATAATTTCTTGGTTTGCAAATTGACATTTTATGTGAGATCATTGAAATTTTCTTTTTAAAAATCTGATCATTTAAGGGGTTAATAATTTACTGGTCCTGTTGACCAGAAACTGGCTTCTGTATACTGTTCTTGAGACGTGTCAGTTTGACGATCAAGAGAATTCTATTTTAGATAATTTACCACTGGAATGACTGGATCGGTTATCAAGTCAGTCAGTCCATTGGAAAGGCTTCAAAAATAGAATTCTCTCTGACTGGACATTGATTAAACAGCCATTTATCTTTTCTTAGACAACTTTGATGGGTACATGGTAGGGCTGCGTGATATACCGATACCATATTTAAAACCGATATCCTACACTGACGGTTTCATAACCGATTATAAAAAATAAATATCGAAAAACCGAATATGAACATATTTTCGGTTTTTCGTATCAGGATTGTTAAAAATAAAAGATACTAACGAGTATGAAAATCGTAATGAATAATAATGGCCATATTTTCCATTAAGCTATGTTCTGGGCAACTAATAATTGAACGTGGCCCCAATTGCGCATATTGTGTAACTCCATGTAACTCGCTGTACGCCGAGAGAAATCAAGCAGCGAATTAATTAAATAAATATCCACTCGTCTTTTTTCTGGTAGTCTCAGATAAATTTGCAATATAAAACACAATACTAATGTGGGAATTTGTCATTAAAATTTGTATCGGGGAAAACATTTCTAAACAACGGCATCCATTTTATTTACGTCACCGGCTAATTGACATAATGCAAAGTCGTCCCAACTCTAAATCGCCCGAATGCATCAAAATCTCGCCAATAAATACAATGCTGAATACATTTTGCTGATTAGGATATAATTTTAAATAAAATTATTACTCAAACCGTTTTCAAAACGTTAATTTCTAAACACAATATCATATTAACTTATGAAATTCGCGATCGCAATATTACAGTTAATATTTTCTTCAAGGCATGATTTCTTCCTCGGGCCGAATTGGAATTGAAAGAAGAAAGGGAGATAATTACATCATAATTAATTACAATCGCGTGATTTACGTCTTTTCGCAACATGTTTTGCTGATTTATGATTAATTTTGACAAAATAAATGATGTTTATTTAACTGTGCGATAATTTAGGCGGTCTAATTAATAATTTCACTCCCGCGATGATGGATAGTATAAGGTATATTAAGCTTTAAAGGCGTGAAACGTTACAAATGTATCAGGGCATGAAAATACGTTCTGTTTTCGTGCTAATTTTTATCATTTAAATTTTTTGTTTCATGTCCATAAAACCGATAATCGGTTAAAACCGATATGAAAAGTCATATCGAAACCGATATGGCTGTAAGCCAAACCGCGCAGCCCTAGTACATGGTTAACTATTACCACTCTGATGTCAAAATTGTACATTTTTAAATTAAATTAAATGAACTAGTGTTCATTTTTAAACAAATTTGGTGAAAGACGACAGCAACATCTCCACCAAAATTGTTTACAAATGTACACCAGCTTCTTGGCTGCTGGCACAATAAAAAGAGAGCTGACATCAGAGGTAAGGATTAAAACCTGTAGTATTCAAACCTGCCACATTGGCTTCTGCAGGGTCCTGAATAATGTTAATCTGCAAACCAAGACAAATATATTTTAGAAAATTTAGCACTGGAGTGACTGCATTGCGGCAAGATTAGCAAGCAATTCAGTGAGATGTTTTTAAAAATATTTTACTTGGTCGCCCACTAAATCTAAGTCTGGTCATTTTTGTGGGTATACTGGTGTATATATGCATACAGCCTTTGGATAGAGATTTTAATTTTATTATTTATGGTAGCCGTGGATGTTGACTAATGATTGTGGTTATCCATGGCAACCATTGTATTAGTTAGTTCATATTCCTGGAAGATTGTACATAGTGAATATATATATATATATATAGTTCTGAATTAGTTAGTTAATGCTGGATTATCACAGAATACAGTGTGGTATGTGATGAATATTTGAATTGTTTTGAAGTTTCCACTTGATTTAGTAATCAACAGTAGAAATTCTGTTTGTCTGTCCATCCGCACAAATTTATTAAATACCCACATTAGTATTATATTTCAGTTAGGCCACCATGAGGTCTAAATGTCTAGTTTGGAAACGGTTTTGCTAAAAGGTGTTGTTGCGTTTTAGCTTTCGACCGTAAAATTGGCACACATCTTCGGGACTCCACTGACTAATGTGCACCCAAGTTTGAAGGGGATCATAGTAAAAGTAGAGTTATTTTTAAATGTTCCAAAAGTTAACATTTTGACAACAATATTGTTGTAGTTTAACTTGGGATGCTGCAATAGACCTTATCACTTATCCATCCATCATATGATGTCATAATTAACTACTTTACGTGTAGAATGACATCATAATGAATGACGCAGATAAGTACGTCACGAATGCATATTTGAAGATGCACTATGTGTTTTCGTACGAATTGTATGTCTTTACTATTTAATAAATATTCTGTTGAATATTTTGAAACTAATATGACTGGATGCTGTTGCTGCCTATTCAACAGCTTGTAGTTTTCAGGAAATTGATAGTAAGGGATCGATCAATCCTAACACGGTGAAGTGTGGGTGGAGCTTAGCTAGAGGTGGGCGGGGCACAGCTAATACTGGAAAGGTCCATTGGGAGATATCTTGGGGAGGGGGGCGGCCCCACGGGCCAGCTTCCACCCAAGTTTGGAGAAGATCCCTCCAGTAGAACCAGTGTTATTGTGCATGTTGGGATCGATTTATATACATTGAATCCTGAATTCCAAAATCACAATTTCAAGGCAACTATACTTATGAATATTTTGAAACTAATTTTACTATGGCAGCAACAATGCCCAGTCAAATTAGTTTCAAAATATTCAACAGAATGTTTATTAAATAATAGACATACAATTCATAAGTGCTTGACTGACTATTCAATGTTCATGATGGACCTAGTTATATAATGCAGTACACATTTTGAGTTTGACGTCAGCCTATAATGTGATGTAATGGACCTTTCCAGTTTTAGCTCCGCCCACACCTCACTCGTATTTCCAGGAAACTATACAGGTAAACTGTTGAATGTTTTGAAACTAATTTGACTTGGCGCTGTTGCTACAGAATGTTTACTAAATGGTAAAGACATACAATTCGTAAAACGTGTATGACTATTAAATATTAAAGACGGTCTAGATCGAGTCGCTCATGCCATAATTAATTATGACATCATCCTACACGTCACTTAGTTGATTATGACATCATATGATGTCAGATGATGGTTGGATAAACTGGAAAGCTCCAATGATTATGTCATATACTTGAGTGACAGATCTAATCCATCCATTAGCCTATATAGAGGGTCAAATGTATCGCTTCGCTGAATTTCAAAGTCTGTAAAACCGGCTGTTATAGAGAAGTGGATATCACAGCAGATTTAACGGCACTGAAAGGAATATAAATCGAACAAGACGAACTGAAAAGATTTGATTTCGAAAAAAGTTTTATTTACACATTCATATATCAGCCATAAACAAATATAATGCAAAATGGTAAAAAAAAATTAATCAAATCGATCTGCATATTATAAACAGTAGCTTAAATATGATAAATATAATCTGGAAAAGCTCGTCATTTCTCAATAAATTTATCAAATAAGTTTAGTAAAATTTTTGATTTAAACAGTTTAGTGTAATATTTGTAAAAAGCGGCCAGGTTACAAGTTGTCACAACATAGAATTACCTTTTCCCAACCAGGGCGGAACGTAAGACAGTACAACAAGTGCATTTGCACAGGACCCACACATTTCCAGGGCCCCAATATAGTGACACAAAAATTATGTTTTGTCTTCATTTTGGGGCCCTGTGTAACTTCATGTTACACGCATAGATGCCAGATGTATAGTACAAACTCAAATCAGTCAACATGTTTCAAAATGAAAACGATCTTGAACATGATATTAAAAAATGTTCTGTTGAATATTTTGAACATAACTGGATTGGAAGACATTGTTGTCTTAGTCAGCAATGTCTTTCAATCCAATTATGTTCAAAATATTCATCAACAGTATCTTTTTTTTATTTTGCGATTATTTTTTAGCTGTACTTAATTTGCACAGCCCTTCTTCCCCCCCCCCCCCCCCCCCCCCGACTCCTAAGTTCTCCACTGAGTAATATTAAAAGATGGGTACTAACAATGTACTGATGGTGTGGCCGGTGGTTGGCAATGTGTCAGGGAAGCGGGGTGGGCTTCCAAAAAGCCTGCACCGCCAAAAATTGTACCCCTCATCCCCCCCCCCCCCAAATATTTTGCACTGCCAAAAAAGTGCACTGCCAGAAATTTTCCCTGCACCACCAAAAAGGGACACCCCCAAAAAAATTCCATCACCACCAAAACGTGGTGCACTGCCTAAAGGGTTTGTCCTAGTACCGCCAAAAACCGCTGAACCGCCAAAAATGGTACAAAAATGCCCCTGTTGGGCATATCCGACCCTACTTCCGGTCCGCTGGAGAGAGAGAGAGTATAAAGGGAGCCGACTTGCAGAGCTCAGATCATTCAGACCTTTGGTCTCGCAGAGAGAACAAGCGCCAGGCTACTAGAGAAGTCAATCCAATAGACTACTTTGTTAGTACCATAATATTAAAAGATAGCCAGAGATCATTCCAAATGAGAAATTACTAAACTAAGTTAATAAATTTGATGCGAAATGACAATCAGTTTGAATCCTATATGATACGCACGCATGCGGTTAACTGTGATATGATGCACCTACATTGTACCTGGGTGAATGTAGTTGGCATTTCCACGTGTTCTCATCTTGACAACATCGCTGGCATTTTTATGGTCTCCGAAGGGAGTGGGGTGGGGTGTGGGCATCTGAACATGTTTAGTCAATGTAAGTTTAGAGCGGTCAATTATTTTTATGCGCGAGTCCCAAGTCAAGAAGACCCGCCATGTTGTCAGGATGACACGAAAAAATGCCAATTACAATTGACCCGCTAGCTTCTGGTATCACCAAAACAAGGTTACCATGTGTGGGTGTGTATGAGTCTCCCATTTCTAACTAAGCCTGATCCACGCATGTTAGATGTTTGAATGTTTAACATTTTGAACCTTAAATTCAAATTAGTTTCAAAATATTCAACAAAATGATTATTAAATTGTAAATTAATCAGACACAAGTCAGCCAGTTAACCCTCTTTACTCCTTGAAATCCTTTCAAGAAAATTTAAATTTTCTCATGAGAAATGTCCATTTGCAGACCAAAGGAAGACTATTTCTGAAAATTTACCACTGGAATGACTGGCTCAATAAGCGAGCCAGTTATTAGTGTTAAATTTTCAAAAATAGTCTTCTCTTGGTCTGCAAATGGATATTTCTCAAGACCTCTGCAGAAGCCACTTTTGGCTGAAATGAGTGTTGACCGGTTAAATGACTGACCATTGGTACCATTAATACAAACAAACGTCATTTTAATTGTGACATCAGCGAATAAATGACGTATTTGATTACGACGTCAGATACTTGAGTGGCAGGTCAGATGTCTCCATTCATTAACAGGATAACTTTTAGATATTAACTAATAATATAAAGTAGATAAATTTATAATTGTCTTGTTTAATTTATTTAACTCCTTGACGAAGCCAGCCATGACCGGCCTTTGTAGTTCTCTTGAGGAATTCCCATTTGCAGACTAAGAGAATACTATTTTTGAAAATTTACCACTAATGACTGGCTCGGTAACCGAGCCAGTCCTTCCAGTGGTAAATTTTCAAAAAATACTATTTGCTTCGCCCTCAAATGGACATTCAATAAGGAAATATTCTGATTTTCTTGACCAAATCTAGTCATGAAAAGGTTAATAAGCTAAGTTAATTTAAGGAATGCATATTAAATAGATAAGATAGTATTACTATCTAACTTATCAAGAAGCTCCCTGCACACCACTACAAATTAATTAGGGTGGGTGGTGGGTAATTCGAGCTTTGTAGAAATGTATATATTGCTGAATTCCAATGTTGTTTGATCTTCCAGGTTCGTTCATTATTCAGCGGTTTCATCTCCTATGGTTTCATCTACGGAGGAAAGTCACAAGTAATAATAAAATAATGAATAATATCAGAGATGTTTAAATGTGCTTCTAAAAATAGTACAAAGTCCATGATGTCTGTTGTATAAATTTATCAATCGGCTTCATTTGAACAATCCTGGATCTCTATGACCCAAGGACGCTTCGGAAAAATGTGGTTGGAATTGACATAATGGTTCATGAGAACAGGTCGTTAAAGGTGCATATTCACACTAAAATGCTTGAAAATAAAATTGTTAACATTTTATACTTTTAGAGCCTTAAATTGTGTGCTTAGATATAATGAATTGAAATAAATCTTAACTTATGATTATTTCATTACATCTTAATTAATTTAATGTTTTAAGCTATGAATTTGAATTAGAGACACGGGTCCCTAATTCAACTTCACAACTAAAAAAATATTAATTTATACGGCGAAAAATCGTCATAGGCTTGGGTTTATTTCGTTTCATTACATTAAGGCGATTACAATTACAATTGCAATTTAAGTCTCTAAAAATATACAATTTTAACAATTTTATTTTCAAGCATTTTGGTGTTCACCTTGACCTTTAAAGCTAGCTGTTTTTTTCCTATGGAAGATTTGGCAGGAATATAATCTAAGTTGACCAGCGGTCAAACTGGACGATTCGTTTCCTTTTTACACTTCTACATCTCTATACTGCAGAGATGATAAATTCTTTTGAAATCCATCTGCTGGTTCTTTAGAAGTCATTAACCTTTTAACACTCATATCGGCCAAAAAGGCTTCTGCTCTGGTCTAGAAATGTCCATTTGCAGACCAAGAGAAGCCTATGTTTGAAAATTTTACAACTGGAATGACTGGCTCGATAACCGAGCCAGCCATTCCAGTGGTAAATTTTCCAAAATAGGCTTCTCTTGGTCTGCAAATGGACATTTTCTTTTTCTATAAGAAGATTTAAATTTTGTTGAATAAATTCGAGGGATAAAGGGTTAAAATGTCCGCCATTGTTTTCCTTTTGTCGGGGAAATATCTAAGATGGCCGCCAAATAGTTAATGTGACAAAGTGCAAAATTTGACATCGCCATACCCATAAACATATATAAAGCAATTTTCTCCATCAAATTCCATCAAATAACAAAGTGCACTATGGACACCAAATGCTACATTTTGATTGATCCACGGCAGCAATGTATTCGCGGTATAAACTCCCATGAACACACTTTAATGGCCCCTAGTCTCTAATCATATATGCCAAATTTCTGCCCAGTCCATTCATCGGTGTTGAAGAAGGCCAACCAAGATGGCCGTGAGACAACCGATCAGGTTCTCTTGAACAGACTTGGTTTAGTACATGCCCCATGTCTTTTTAGTTTCAAATCAATTGTAGATTTTTAAATGTGTTTCTAAAAATAGTGAGAAATCCAAACGGGCCGCAGCCCAAATCGACCTATCAGCCTCATTTGAACAATATTGGATATCTATGGCCCAAATTTGGTTGAATTCGGCCCAATGGTTCTTGAGAAGATGTTTAAAAGAAGATTGACGACCGACATACAGAGATTTCAGGCCAATACCATACTTAAATAATATACACGAATCTTTTTTATTGTGTGGGTGGGTATATTGTATGATATGATATGGTTTATTCTCTAAAATGTACATAATTATAAGAGATACATAATATTGTACATTTATACATTATTATGATGAGTATATTTTTCAAAATATATAGCATCCATTACTACCAATAATCATCACCACCACTACTCTCATTGTTATTAACTCACCTGACCAGAATGGCCAAGTGAGCTTATGCTACGGCAACCGTCCATTTGTCCATCAACTTTTGCTTTAAGATGTATCTCCTAAATCGCTTGGCGAATTTTAACCAGATTTGGCTGGAAGGATCCTATGGTTAGTAGCTTTTGAATGTCCATTCAGAATTTTGATTGGTCAAATTTTTTTTGTGAAAATACTAGATTTTAAAGATTTACAGGAAATTGTCAAAATGTATGTCCTCCCTAGCCGCTTGATGGATTACAACCAAATTTGCTCCAAAACATGTATTCAAAATTTTGATTGGTAATTTTTTGGTGTGAAAATGCTAGATTTTACGAAAAATTTACTGGAAATTGTCAAAATGCATGTCTTCCTTAGAAGCGGTGGATTTCAACTAAATTTGGTTAGAAGAACCCTATGTTGTTACTTTCCAGAACCTCTATTCAAAATTTTGATTGGTATTTTTGGGGGGAAGAATCTTGGATTTTATTTAAAATTTACTGGAAATTATCAAAATGCATCCTACTTAACCGCTTGGTGGATTTTAAGCAAATTTGGCTCAAAGGTATGGTGGTAGGCTCCAGACGTTCTATTCAGAATTTTGATTGGTTGATTGCTTTTGGCAACCATCTTGGATTTTCTGGAAATTTACCAGAAACATTTAAAAAGCTGCTCCTTAATCAATGGTCCGATTGGCAACAGAACTGGTGGAACTGTCTTATTGTGGTAGGCTTCAACATATCACACAAGAATTTTGATTGGTGAGTTGTTTGGGTGGCCATCTTGAATTTTCCGGAAAATTATCCATCATGTCTATTTAAATGCAAATGGTTCAAATGCTAATGGTACAGCTAGGTCAACATCACAGGCCCTTGCTGGCCACAAACATTACACATTCCTGCGGTCCCAGGCAACCACTTTTTTACTGCAGGGCAACTAAATTTTAATACACTGGTTGCCCTAATTTGTTATGTTCAGTGCCTGTATATGTACTCATGGTGAGTATTTGTTATTTTCAGGGCCTGTATATGTACTCATGGTGAGTATTTGTTATTTTCAGGGTCTATATGTACTCATGGTGAGTATTTGTTATTTTCATGGGCTGTATAGGTACTCATGGTGAGTATGTGTTATTTTCAGGGCGTGTATATGTACTCATGGTGAGTATGTGTTATTTTCAGGGCGTGTATATGTACTCATGGTGAGTATGTGTTATTTTCAGGCCTGTATATGTACTCATGGTGAGTATGTGTTATTGTCAGGCCTGTATATGTACTCATGGTGAGTATGTGTTATTTTCAGGCCTGTATATGTACCCATGGTGAGTATGTGTTATTTTCAGGCCTATATATGTACCCATGGTGAGTATGTGTTATTTTCAGGGCCTGTATATGTACTCATGGTGAGTATGTGTTATTTTCAGGGCCTGTATATGTACTCATGGTGAGTATGTGTTATTTTCAGGGCGTGTATATGTACTCATGGTGAGTATGTGTTATTTTCATGGGCTGTATAGGTACTCATGGTGAGTATGTGTTATTTTCAGGGCGTGTATATGTACTCATGGTGAGTATGTGTTATTTTCAGGGCGTGTATATGTACTCATGGTGAGTATGTGTTATTTTCAGGGCGTGTATATGTACTCATGGTGAGTATGTGTTATTTTCAGGCCTGTATATGTACTCATGGTGAGTATGTGTTATTTTCAGGGCGTGTATATGTACCCATGGTGAGTATGTGTTATTTTCAGGCCTATATATGTACCCATGGTGAGTATGTGTTATTTTCAGGGCCTGTATATGTACTCATGGTGAGTATGTGTTATTTTCAGGGCCTGTATATGTATTCATGGTGAGTATGTGTTATTTAGTCTTAACCCTTTAACACTTGAGTTGGTATTTACAAGGATTCTGTAATCTATATCTCTTACAACAATACATATTTTCAACAGAATTTACAGAAATGGGGCAACCTGGAAGTACAGTGGGCAACCTAATTTAAATGGCATATTTGCCCCTGGGGGCAACAATTTTTTTAATTTTCGAACCCTTCCTTGGGCCTCTTGTTATACAAATAAAGTTATCTCCCCTGTCATAAACATTGCTATCATCAGCATCAATTGAATATAAATTGAAAGATGCGATTTAAATATTTGGCTCCCCGGAAAAAGCATACACACAGATTTATGTAGAGCGTAGTTCATGTTCATAATATAGAAGACCGTATTTGTTACGATCGTCTTAGACATAATACTGTTACAACGCAAAAATACAGTAAATAGGTATCCTATATTATAAACATGAGCTACTGCCTACATAAATCTGTTTGTCTGCTTTTTATGGGAGCCAAATATTTGTATCCCCATCTTTCATAGCCTTGTACCCGACTCCTCATACCATCACTAGCAATTCTTTGGCTCATGATATACTATTGTGATTATGAGCAATTGGAGTCGGTTACCAGCTTACATCTTTCAATACCGGTAGACCTTTCACACACTATCTAAAAATAGAGGCGTGGCTTCTACGAGAATACTTTTCTCGATCTTGAATCGAAGGAGATCTCGCGAGATACGAATGCTTTCTCGCATTGACGTCATTACACGACGATTCCCCCTAGCATTCAGAGCACAACTGCTGGCTGGTAACGCCGCCAACGAGCAGCCGACCCACATTGCGTTACTATTGCACTAAAATACACCGCAATTTAAACCGTTCCTATGATAAGCTACAATCATTATATTATTTAAGTCATACGTCATTGGAAAATGCATTCAATTTAAATTCAATTCAGCAGCCCGGGCCCGACCATTGATGTCAAAATTATTTACACGCCATCTAATCCACTGCTTTGCCCCCCCCCCCCCCTCCCCAAACATTACCTTTAACTCTTCCACCGACAAAGTAAAAATTGTATGATATAAAACTTATTCTGTTGAATATTTTGAAATTATTTTGATTGGAAGTCATTGCTGCCGACTTCAAACGCCTATGGCAGCAATGGCTTCCAGTCAGGTTAATTTCAAAATATTCAACAGTTTTCCTGTCTGGCTGCCTTGAAAATGAGATGTCGGGAATTGATCCGTGACAGATTAAGCGTGTGCCTGCTGAGTGTTTGCAGATGACATCACACGGGTTTATCTCTGGACCTGTTAAATATTTCGAAAACAACTTTTAGTCAAACTGGGTTTTTCCCCCAAAATATTCAGCAAGTCAAGAGTTTATGGTGATTACAATTATTATTTGGTACCTTGTCGCAGCGATTGTGTTGAATGTCTGAAAACTTCACAAGTGCATGGTTTTTATACGCCCGCGGAAGCGGGGTCGTATTATGTGATGGCATTATCCATCCATCCGTCCGTCAATCTCTGATTTCTTGTCCGGAGCAGATCTCAGAGTTTTGAACCTACACTCACAATTTTTAGCTCACCTGGCCTCAAAGGCCAAGTGAGCTTATGCCATGGTGACTGTTCGTCGTCCGTCAACTTTTCCTTTAAGCGACTTCTCAAGAACCACAGGGCTGATTTCGATTCAAATCTCATGAAACAGCATCTAAGGAAAGAGGTAAGCCAAGTTTGTTCCAGAGGACTTGATTGACCAACTGGTTCGGCAGCCATCTTAGATGACCTAGCTTTCCCGAAAACGACTTCTTCCGCAGAACCGTTGAACAGATTGGGGCACAATTTGGCAGCTATGATTAGGGCTGAAACACCATTAAATTTGTCCATAGAAATTTGATATGTCAAAAAAACGTGTCCGCCATGAATAAATCAACATTTTTGGCTGACATCTTGTATTTTCTGCAAATTTCTGAGAAAATCATAAAAAGACCACTGGACCAATTTTAATAAAACTTGGGCTAAACCTTCACAGGAATCTTATTGGTAAATTTTTCCAGTGGCCAATAA
>CM067372.1:173274163-173616663 GCA_034401795.1 Chaetoderma sp. LZ-2023a | reverse complement strand
TGGTAAAAGCAAATCTCAAATAGCTATCCAGAATATCCATCTCAATCATTCAACATTAACCCTTGCATGATGGTCAGCCAAAAACGGTCAATTTAGTGATCTTGGGCAATGTTCATTTGCCGGCGGGGATTGGAGTATTTTTGAAAATTTACCGCTGTAATGACTGGCCCCCCACCCCCGCCCCCGTAAGCTGTTGAATATTTTGAAACTTCATTAGGCAGCAACAGCGCCCAGTAAAATTAGTTTCAAAATATTCAACAGCATCTTTATTAAATAGTAAGGACAAGCAATTGGTACAACAATTACGCTTAGTCCGTCACCAATTATGCGTTCGTGACGTATTTCGTGATCATCGAGCCGAGATATTGTATATGGATAATTCTTCGGTAATTTCTCAAAGTGATGTCGTATGATTATTATGCATAATATGGTAATTATAACAACGTCTCAATATAAAAATAAAAGCCTGTCATTCTGAACATGCTTTATGTGAACGCGTGACAGAAGACCAGATCGTTGTTCATGAATTAGTTTGGTCAAGGTGATTGAAAGTATGGCATGGGGTGGGGGTGGGGGATGGGGGGTGTCTTCAAATCTTCGTGTCCTACCCATGCTATGGTAACACATTTTTCCTTCTACTTCTGGAAATTAATGTCTTCAATGCATATTATTCATGAATGTTTATTGTATTGCCAGCCTTTAAGTACACGCACGCACGCACGCACGCACGCACGCACGCACGCACGCACGCACACATGTATAATCAGTATCATTAAGTTCACATTCACATATAAACTCCCTCGTAGATATCATATGTCATGTCAGTCTCAACCACTTTCTTTATTGAAATTCCAGATAACAAAGGTAAAAATAAGATATTTGGAGTCATTTATAGACCATCTGGAAAGGATACTGAGATCTTTATCAACATATTTGAAGACATTCTCAAAATTACACAAAAGGAAAATAAATTATGTTATCTTGCAGGTGATTTTAATGTCAATTTACTGTTTACTAATTCAATGCATACCCAGAACTTTACTAACTTGTTAAACTCTTATTCCTTCATACCAACAATAACAAAAAGCAACAAGAATAACAAAATTTACTGCAACACTAATTGACAACATTTTTACCAACAACATCTTCTCAGAATGTAGCGGATCAGGCATTTTTGTGTCTGATGTCTCTGATCATTTCCCTGTCTTTCTTCTAGAATTAAAATCATAAAAAGTGAAATTATTAATTGCAGCGATTTTAGTAGCTCCAACATGGATGCATTTAAACTCAAAATTATGGAACAGAATTGGGATGAAGTAGTGACACGATGTTCTTGTGAAGATGCCTACAATGCATTTAATAGCACTTGTACACACATCTTTGAACAATGTTTTCATTTTAATCAAATAAAACGATGTAAGAGAAATCCAAAAAAACACCCATGGCTTACAAATGGAATTCTAGCAGCATGTCATAAGAAACAAGCTGTATCTTCAATTTTTTAAATGTCAAACAACCAATGAAAATACAATCAATATAGAAATAAACACAATCAAATAATCAGAAGCTCTAAAAGAAATTACTTTTACAAGTTAGAGGAATTAGAATGTGATATAAATGGCACATGGAAAGTAATCAAGTTAATTCTAAATAAAAATAGGCAAAGCACGACAATGGTAAATTAATAACAAATGAAAAGGAGATTGCAAATGAATTCAATGATTATTTTATAAACATAGGCTCAACATTAGCTAATACAATCAAATCAAGCGCAACTTTTGGCCAATACCTGAATTATAGGTATATGTCCTCACTATTCGTAAGCCCTACAAATCATGAAGAAATCACTTAAGTAATGATTAATTTTAAGCTAGGAAAAAGTGCAGGTATTGATATGTTTAAACGGCGACTTTTCAAACCATGCACTGCAGGAATTTTATTACCATTAAGCCATATTTGCAATCTCTCTCTCTCTCTCTCTCTCTCTCTCTCTCTCTCTCTTACATAGGGAATGTTTCCATCAATGCTGAAAATCACATGTGTCACTCCTCTGTATAAAGCCAAAGACGCATCACTATTTAGCAATTACAGGCCTGTATCAATATTACCTATATTTTCAAAATTACTAGAAAGACGTATGTATAACCGTTTAATGAAATATTTAGATAAGTAGAAAATACTATATTCAAGACAAAAGGGATTCAGATAGAAACACTCTACTATGCTGGCTTTAATAGATATATTAGAAAAGATTAATGAATCATTGGAGAATAAACAACACGTCATTGGCATTTTCTTGGATCTTTTAAAAGCATTTGATACGAATGACCATCAAATCCTCATGAAGAAATTGTACTATTATGGTATCAGGGGAGTCACACTTGACTGGTTTAGGTTATACCTGTCTGACAGGACACAATATGTTCAATACAATGTACACCTTTCTGATCCAGCACATGTAGTTTGTGGTGTTCCACAAGGATCAGTTCTTGGCCCCTTACTCATTCTTATCTATATAAATGTTGTACCTAAAATATGCAACCAGGTCTCTCTCTCTCTCTCTCTCTCTCTCTCCCCCTCTCTCTCTCTCTCTCTCTCTCTCTCTCTCTCTCTCTCTCTCTCTCCGCAGATGATACTAATGCCTTTAGTTCTCACAAAGACATAAATACACTATATGACAGAGTAAATGAGGAAATGGGCATACTTAGAGTGGTTTGCGCCCAATAAACTCTTATTAAATGTAGACAAACCATCACATATGTTATTCATATACAGCACAAAATTTGACAGAAGTAAAATACCAAAACTCCTGATCAACAACAAAGAAATTGCGCAAACAAACTCGGCTAAATTTCTAGGTGTTCATTTGGACATCGACTTATCCTAGAGCTGCCACATAGATTATATTAGCAAAAAGTCACAACACACCTAGGTGTGTTACGACGATTATCCCAAATAAAACGCTTAAGACACTGTACACAACACTCATTCTTCCACACCTAACATATTGCAATGCAATCTGGACAAATACACACAAAACAAAACTCAACAAGTTGGCTGGATTGCACAATTATTCACAGACAAAAAAGTACACCAAAATATCTTTAAAAAAGAGAATTTATTAAGGCTGACAAATATTGGTAGAATGCAGCTGTATACCATGGTATATCACTTCCATCACAATATCTTGCCCAGCTCAATATCACAGATTTTCATAAAAACCGAAAACATCCATGTTTTATTAATTGTCTTTGTATTATATATGTATTATAGTGTGAAGATACACGAATATTAATCTAGGTGCTTGTAAGCCTCATAGGCAATGCCTTACTTACAAGCAACCTATAATGTATATATCATACTGTGTTTAATCTGAAAAATAAAAGTAACTAACTAAAAAAACGTTATTCTGTAGTCACGTGGACGAGACAAAGCATTGCACATCACAATAATGCTGTATTTTCCATTAATGTCTCATAGAGACATGAACAATCATTCGTTATTATGTAGTCACGTGGACAAAACAAGGGATTGTGTATCACATTGATGTTGTGTTTTCCATTAATGTCTCACAGAAACATGAACAATCATTGGTTATTATGTAGTCACGTGGACAAAACAAGGGATTGTGTATCACATTCATGCTGTGTTTTCCATTAATGTCTCAGAGAAACATAACCAAGCATTGGTTATTATGCAATCACGTGGACAAAACAAGGCAGTGTAAATCACATTGACGTTGTGTTTCCCAGTAATGCTTCGCACACCCCCCCCCCCCTCAAAAGGCCCAAAAAATGTATTATAATACAACTCCTCCGAAACAATTGGACGGATTTCAACCAAATTTGGTATGTGAGTTAACCATATCAATGTGGAGTGGATGTGTACATTTACATTTGGGCCCGCCTCCGCCACCGCCACCGCCACTACCCACCCCCCCCCCCCCCATGGGATAGGGGTGTCGAAAGTTCATGATATTCATTGTAATGCAACTCCTCCGAAACTGTTTGACGGATTTAAATCAAATTTGGTATGAGTTACCCATATCACTGTGGAGTGGTTGATCACATTTACGTATGGCCCCGCCCCCAGTGTCGTGGTGGATGGGGTCAAAGGGTCATAAAATTGATTGTAATGCCACTCCTCTGACTATGTTGGATGAAATTCAACCAAATTGGATATGTGAGTATTTATACAATATATAATATAATATAATATCCAATTACCCATATAATTGCGGACTGCAAATGGACATTTACATTTGGCTCCACACCGAGGGGTTGTTTTCGGGAGTGTCAAAAGGCCAAAGCAGTGAACATGGGGGATTTGATATTATACGTCTTCGACCAGGCAATCTAGTTTAAGAATTGTAATGTGCATTATTTTGAACCGAATTCGCCTTGAAAGCTGTTTGCTGCTTATGGCACACCAACTTTCAGTCCTATTATAGTTCCACAAAACTCAAACTTTCGTGCATCATAAATATATTTCTACTTCTTATATCTTGTTGAAAGGGTTAGAAACTGGACAATGGGCTTACATCATATATCTTGTTGAAAGGGTTAGAAACTGGACAATGGTTTGACTTCATATATCTTGTTGAAATGATTCGGAACCGGACAATGGTCTGACTTCATATATCTTATTGAAAGGGTTAGAAACTGGACAATGGTCTGACTTCATATATCTTGTTGAAAGGGTTAGAAACTGGACAATGGTCTGACTTCATATATCTTGTTGAAAGGGTTAGAAGCTGGACAATGGTCTGACTTCATATATCTTGTTGAAAGGGTTATGAACTGGACAATGGTCTGACTTCATATATCTTGTTGAACGGGTTAGAAACTGGACAATGGTCTGAGAAACTAAGACCTACGCTTTAACAAAGTGTCTTACGAGGTTTAAACGGTTATTTTATGATCCATGATTCAACATTATTTATTCCTATAATCCATACCTACACAATGATAAGGCATATAACATTGTAACGATGTAGACTAAAACATGTATAAAAAATATCCAAACCAATATCAATATGTCATACAAGAAAGAATGGAAATGTATACATTTAATACGAATTCCCAAAGGTGAATTACTAGGCCTACAATCAATCACGTAATCAGGCCGTCTACACCAGCCCACACAAGTTTTTGCTGGGAAATGTAGACTAGTTTCTTTGTTATTGACTCAGTAAAAGATAAAATATCGACACGAGAGTTGCCAGCAGTAACAAATACCACCACATTGCATAATACTCTTAATAGCAGTAATGTCATATAACCTCCATTGAAGCCAAGAGAATTATCATCCGGGCTACCCGTGATTGTTCAAATTGATTTAATAATGGTAACAATCATGATAACAACAAAGACCTCTGCACATGTCTCTGGATAAGGTGACATGAAGAAATCCCGCGAAAACATGCTTGCAATAAACACCTGTAATCTAGATATCTATCCAGGCGAGCCGCCTAATAATTGAGATACACAATATAGCTTGCGTGTCAGTGGAAGACATTGTTTGCCATCTAAGTTTAATTCCATCAAGGTGTGTTTGCAGCTAGTGTTATGTAACTCTATGATCAAAGCCAATGTTAAAGATCTCCCATTAAATAGAAACATGTTTGCACGCGATATGAGATGGTTGTTGATTTTTGTTCAATTTACCAAGCATGCAATACTAACCAGCGTGTATGAATCGTTGCAGTAATTGGACGCCATATTCTTTGCATCTATTGTCTGTAAAAGTCGGGAATTTTCAAAGAAAGGTCTCCACCTGCAAATTGTTATTTCCCCGACGAAACGCAATTTACTTCAATTTTAATCCAACATATACGAAAGCTCTAGAAGATTTTGAGCTGAGGCCGTTCTGGCCTTAGATAGCAACAGCTTCCAGGTATTTTAATTTCAAAATATTCGACATCATACAATATTGTCATATCGGGTCTGTATAACATAGAGTTAGCATATATAATGGAGGGATCCGACCTAACACTCACGTATCCGACATAATAATCACACGCATCTCAAGTTAGCTGATGTCACTCATAATTTCACGTAGGCTACCTGGCTTCGTCATGAACATCGAATCGTTCGTCAAGTGTACGAATTGTATATATGTTTGATCGACCTACTAGACTGTTAAATATTGTAAAAGTAATTTGACTGGGAAGACTCAAGTCAAATTAGTTTCAAAATATTGACAGCTTACCTGTATAGTTACCTTGAAAATTAGACTGGGAATTCAGGTTTAAAAGCGATTCCAATAAGCGTAAATAGCAACGGCTTTCAGCAACATTGTTTTCAAAATAGACTTCCTTGAAGAGTTTTCAATAACGCTAATGGAGCGATTCTCCGCACTTTGGTTGATGACTGTCTGTGGGGCGGGGGGGGGGGGGGGGGGGGGCCCTAACTCGTATGTTAATTTTGCGGTTAAAAACTAAAACGCAACAGCAACAGCTTTCGTCAACGTTATTTTCCAAGATAGACACGTGGTTGACCTTACGCCGGCCCAGCGGAAGAAATATATCAACAACACAACACGGGGACAAATTTGTCCTTTTATCCAGCATATAATTGTTAACTTTTACGGCATATAATCCTATGCCGTGCACCTGTAGTTTCCGAAATATTCATAGTAATAAGCATCGTAGGAGGGTTCAATCTAAACATAGAGGCGTGATTTCGTGTCTTTATCACGCCGAATCTCGAATGTACGACTCTAAGTTGGATTACCGCGGGTCAAATATTGAATACCCGTCACGGCCGCGAGTCCACCCACCAGTCCTAACTGACTTCCACGAGTCGGGCTTCCGCGAGACGGACTAGGTATGATCATATTATTTAAAAAAAGAGTTAAATTGTAGACATTAAACACATCTATTCAAAATATCCATTCCCAGATGACATACATCCTCGAGGACTAAAGGAATCAGTAATTTCTGCCTTGACCACAGGCGCTGGTCATTTATAGGGTTTTTGGATTTCATGGTTTTTTTTATCTAAACATCCAGCACCTGTGCGTTGACTCTAAGAAATTAAGTGAACTTAGTAGGGTAGGGTATTATCAGACCGTGGCATCTTGCAAACCATGGTATCTATGTTTAAACATGTACTATTGCAAAATTATGTGTTGGATTGAAAAACTTTCAGCACACAATGCACATATCTTCTTTCTTTAGGTCCATGCAAAATATTTATTAAATATGTCGAATATTTATGCCAGAACTTGTAAATTTGTCTTCTGATCATCTGATTTTGACTTCAAAATGGTTTCCACCCTGAATTTTTAGCGGGTGTATTTTCAAATCCATATTTAAACAGAGAAAACTAAGCGGAAAACAATTAAAAGTGAACTGTGTCGCTGATAGACTAAATTATTTTGCCATTTTTGTTTTGGCAACTTTAATGCGCTAGATACATTTTTTTATTCCTCTGACCTGCTACCATAGTTTTATAAACACTTTCTCAACTTGAATGTAGACAAACTTGATCATGACATGGTAATTTGAAATTGATATTGTAGGATAGCCTACTCGTCAGGACCTTAAAATATGACATATATGTATCGAAAGAACACTTAAAATCTATCTGACACTACCCATTACATATAGTGTTGTAGAGTATTACCTTCAGAAAATTTCCGATAAATCACCAATTTTTGTTAACTGCCACGGTTTGCTAGGTCCACATCCTAGTACGCTAGCACTCCCATTAAAATTAAAACACACCATAGGTACCTGTTAGGGCAGTGTCGGCAATGTGAAATGTCGGCAAAAAGCCACTGAGCGCCTATAAACGGCAGCCTGGCTGCATGCTCCCAAACAGGGGAGTTGAAATTGTGAAGGAATGAAAAAGGCCCAATGACAAGGGGGTAAAGTTGTAAAATCGGCTGAGCACGCAAGTGGAAGTAGACTATAAAAACCACAACATATACAACCTATAGTCATACTGGTCAAATAATATAGTCACTGTTTCATATTATTTTGTAAATATAATTAATCATTGTCCTTTCATTAGTTAGATCGAGGACCATAGATTGTATAGTATTACTAAGCCATGAATTGGTATATGGGCCTAACTGGGCCCGGCTACTAAGCCAGGAATTGGTATATGGGCCTAACTGGGCTCGGGCATAAAATTAATAAAATCTATGACTTCATATTTCACCCAAACCGCCCTTTCTTTGTCTTCATTCTCAAGCATGGCTCATGGGGTGGGGAAAAACCTCATAGCTTATTATTGCCTCATGGATATTTTAGCTAAATGGTTTATATACGTGTGATTAGTCGAAGTCGTAAAGAATTTCTTTGAAAAAAGTCATTTCACATATAACTTTTAGCATGACGATCATCTGACGTCTGACGATCATCTGACGTCTGTCTGTCTATCAACTTCTACTTTAAAATGTATAGATCTCCTCCTAATAGCCGTTTGGCAGAGTTTAACCATTGGCTGGAGGGACCCTATGGTGGAAGGCTTCAGAACATCTAATCAGATTTTTATGTGTCCAAAGTGTGTCCATATTTTGGGCAAAAAACTTAAAATGTGTGAATAAATTTGCCTGAAACTGCTCATTTGGGCAATATCGTAATTGAATATCAAATACCACACCTTCAAATAGCAGCGTTATGGCCCTTGTTAAATGTTGTAAGTACTGAAGTCTGCAGAAATAGATTTGAGACGTTTTGCGATTTGCCAATGGATTAAAGTAAGATTTGGCAGACGCTTGGGCAATATATATTCGGGCTATAAATTTTTAATTTTCAAATTACTGAACCCTATGATGGCTTATGCACTTGTGACGTACAATAAGCTGTGACCCTGGTTAATTTTGTGATTTTTCCAATGATTATTGTCTGTTTGCTTCTCCTTAACTCTTTAACGGTCAAGCCGGCAAAAACCGAGCCAGTCATCCCAGTCTTAAATTCAGGTAAGACAGGTGAGCGATACAGGAGCAATCAGAGATTACATGTACAAACCCTCACCCTTTCTGCTTCCGAGAAACCCACACAACAATAATTTGACCCATATCCAGACATTTTAATCTGGCTCACTCCAAACCTTTGGGAGCCCTAGTATACTGTAACATCCTTTCTTATGCTAAAATCTGAAGCAAATCGAATCAATAGTTTCTGAGAAACACCTGTGGACAGACAAATACAGGCAGACACACGGACGGACCCAAATCCAATATCCGCTTGCCCTACCTTCGGTGGAGCGAGGGTAATAACTCAAAATAGTTCAGGGCAACATTAGCCCTGATAGCAACCTTCTGGAAAGATGAAGTTACTGAATTCTAATTTAGAAAGGCTTTGCAATTACATGCATTTTAACAACTCAATTCATTTTACTTCTTTCATTGCAGTGTCTCTAAGGCAGATTGAAGAAATACCGACCATATATTTTAGAACAGGCCAGCGTTTTATTGATACTGTTTATTTCATTTGGTTCAATTCTATTAATTGCCAGTTAGCTTCCAAAATTGGATGCCTTTACTTTGGGTTTTTTTACGAAATGGCCTCAGTTCTTCAGTTTTGTGTTTTGCACGGTTTAAACTATTGGATTGAGTAAAATTTGTTTACGGTAATTTACATTGATTATTATACGCCTGTCATAAGATGGGATGTGATGGCGTGTGGCGTCTGTCCATCTGTTAGCAAGTTCCTGTCAACGCAACTCCTACAGTTTAGTCCCGATTCTTTTGAAATTTTGTATGGGTGACCATGCACTACCACCTGAAGAGGTACAATCAGAATTTACGATACCATAATCATCATTGTGTTTAAGTGTACCATCCTTAGCCTACCATAACAATAATGGTTTCTTTGGATGCACCGAAGGGGCATGCAGTGTTGATATTGTTTTCAGTTCTAGATTGATTTTTAGCTTGGCTAATGGGATATACCAGGTGCGGCATTGGCATACAATTTTGGTTAAGTTTCGCGTTTAGCTCTAAACTGTTAGCCCTATAATCACCAAACTTTACATGCTGTCTTATCATTACATCTACATCAATATCATTCAGACAGGACTGTAATTCCAGAGTAGGGGCTTTGTTATTTCATGTTTTAAGGTTTACGCTTAGCTGGACTTCTAGTGTATGCAGGCATCATAGCTTACAGCTTACGTTTATGTCTTTTGCTGTTTAACAATCAGGCCTATGGTCACAAAATTTTATATATAGCTTTATTACTGATCTGATAGTACAATGCATTCATATAATTTTACTTTATATGTGTAGCATTGCCTTTGGAACTTCATCAGTTCTGGTTAACATTTACATTTAGCTGGACTTTAAGTGCATTGATTCAAACATGATAGGGTTAGGAACTTAGGGTTTAGGTTTACGTCTCTTACTGCTTACCTATTAGGTCTATGATAACCAAAGTTTATATATAGCTTTATTACTACCTATTTATGTTAATATTACAGTACAATGCATTCATATAATTTTACCTTGTATTTGTAGTGCAGGGACTTGCCATATTTACCATATGAAACTGTCAGGGTGACATATCTTATCCAGTATCACACTGCCGCCTTTTGTGTTAATTCTTTAATTCTTTTTCAATTTATTGTTCCAGGTTTGTGACGAAGAAGAAAGAAAAATGATCCGCTGGAGGTGGCGAGACAGTGCATGAAGGAAGGACGGGATAGAGAGGGATTCGAATGCCTGTTTATTGATACCTATAAAGGTATATTCTGCTTTTATTATAACCTCATAAGTTTCCTGACAGACTTAGTTGTAAAATAACCCTCTTATACATGGGGGGGGGGGGGGGCATAGTAGTACACCGGGTTGACAATTTCCCGAGAAATACTAGTATTTGCCAGGGCAGTGGGCAATACTGGTAAATACTGAGAAATATTGGGAAATAAGTACTCAGATATCAGATGCCAAGTTTATATGTTTAGCATCCTGGTTGTTTATTAGGCTTAAGAAAGCACTGACAGGCATTAGTAATTATGATCGCTTGACATATGCATACATGTAAGTTGCAAATATATGCATAAAACATACCTACCTGCTAAAGCAACACTACCATTACAATTTTAGCCGGCATGGCTGCATTTATGTGACAGTACATCACTGTACATGTAACTTTATCACTGTTTATAGCTCTGGTTGGAGTTCACTTGATCTATTCAATTATCTATATAAAAGACTGACTACTGTCAGAACATGCAATGTAAATTTACATTTAAGGTATTTACCTATTGCTATGTACCTGCTTTACCCATTTAACACTGAACTTGGTAAAGGATGGTTTCTGGAGTGGTCGTGATAAATGTCCTTTTGTAGACAAAGGGAATACTATTTTTGAAAATTTACCACTTGAATGACTGGCTTAACAACTTAAAGCCAGTCATTCCAGTAGTAAGTTGTCAAAATAGCCTTTTCTTGATCTGCAAATAGATATTTTCTAAATTTAAGTGTTAAAGGGTTAAATAATTACTAATTCATTCGCTGGGAATTGTCACTATATCTAAGTTATTGCTATGGTGACTGAATATATTTAATTCTGAAGTTGTAGAGATGTAAAAATTAATTGTAATTGCTATTTACGCTTGAAATTTACAGACTATTGAAATTAAAGTGAGTCATTTTCAACCATTCATATTATAGCATGTACATGTAATAGTATGAATAGTGCAATGTTAGTATATATAAACGTATATATAGCAGAAGGAAACGTGTCGCCATAAGAATCAGTCAATCCCCAATTAGACACCTAATTGCTGTCCTTCCACTGTGAGACATATCACACCTGTGTTATGGTATATGAGCTCAATGTGGGAGGCGGCATAATACAGAGTATTGATTTACATAGAAATCTAAGGTTAGCTAAATAAACAGGACACATGTACTTTGGTAATCTAAACTTAGATTTAATTTGTAAACCTTTTTTAAACACTCATATCAGCCAAAAACAACTTCTGCAGAAGTCTTGGGAGTAGTGTTGGGAAATGTCCATTGGCAGATCAATAGAAGACTTAAACAATTTGCCACTAGAATCAGTGGAATTACTGGCTACATGTGGATTTAACCGAGCCAGTCATCCAGTGGTAAATTTTCAAAAATAGTTTTCTCTTGCTCTGCAAATTGGCATTTTCTTTGAGAAAATTAAAAGATTTTAAAACAAATTCGAGGGTTAAATTGTTACGGAAATGCACGGACCGACATGCCAATTCGCCAATTAGTAAAACTGAGATCTGGCTAATAGAAATCAGAATTGGCTAAATATCTGGCCACTTCTTTAATCATTTTATTTTAAAGAATTTCAAAGAAAAGAATCATTAAAATTAACATTGGAGAAAACCTTAAGATAAATATGTATGTTATTAGTACTTATATTATGTTTTTTGTTTTACCAACTGTTATATTTTTTAAACTAAGTTGACTGGAAGTTGTTGCTGTCTTAGGCAGCAACAGCTTCCAGAACAATTACTTTCAAAATATTCAGCATAGTTTTGTATCTGGTATTTACATGTAGCGTTTAGCTGAAAGAGCTACTTGATGATGATAGATTGGAGACTTTGGGAAAACATTGACTAAAATAGTTTAGATTTGGCTAAGAAAAATGGTTGTTGACTAATAATTTATAAAAGTAAGTGTGTTCTTGAAATCTTAGAGCGGTGTAGATGCATCTTAACGAAATGCTCACCCATCTTAAGAAAATGCACACACATCTTAAGAAAATGCACACACATCTTAAGGAAATGCACACACATCTTAAGGAAAAACACACACAGCTTAAGGAAATGCACACACATCTTAAGGAAAATCACACACAGCTTACGGAAAAACACGCACACCTTAAGGAAATGCACACACATCTTAAGGAAAAACACACACAGCTTAAGGAAAAACACGCACACCTTAAGGAAATGCACACAGATTTTTCTGAACTAAGAAATGCACACACTTCTTAAGGAAATGCACACACCTATTAAAGGGAATGCACATAGACCTTTCTTCTCGGCAATACAGGCATCCTAAGGAAATGCACACGCATCTTAAGGAAATACACACGCATTTTAAGGAAATGCACACACATCTTTAGGAAATGCACACAGATCTTTCAGGACGAAAGAAATGAATACACATCTTAAAACTATCGTAAGCAGATAAAACTACCAGATTAGGCTGATAAAAATGATCAGAGTCCTGCTTCCAAGAACCGTTCTGCAATCTTGTGTCGAGTTGTGATGTCCAAATTCCCTATATATATATACTGGACTACCCAGATAATACATTTTAGTTGAGCGGCACTCATCGAGTCGATAGTTTGCAATCTGCAAGGCTAATTATCCTTAGCACAAGTTGACTGACAATTATTAGCCTACATGTTACTTTGTATGTTGTGGCGACCGTCCGTCCGCCCGCCTGCTATCTACCCATCAACTTTTGAAACACCACTCCTCATTAACTGTTTAGTGGATTTCTACCATATTTTGACAGTCAGAATTATGATTCAGAAGATTTTTGGTTATAATCTTAGATTTTATGACAAGTCGACCGGAAATTGTCAAGTTGCTTTAAAACGCGATTCTTCATTAACCGCTTGACGGATTTCAACCAAATTGTGGAATTATCCTATGGTGATTGGCTCTGGAGCTTCCATTCAGGATTTTAATTTGTCAAATTCTTGGGTGAAAATCTTAGATTTTATTTACAAATTGACAAAAATTTGTCAAATTGCTTTAATACTTAGCACTCTGATGTCAACATTCTATATTTTACTGTGTCAATATCAAGGCCTATAGCCATAGGCTCCAGAACTTCCATTGCGCTTTTTGATTCGTCAAATCTTTTGAGTGAAAATCTTAGATTTTATGAAAAATTACCCAGAGATTTTCAAATTGCTTATCCTTGATCTTGATCCATTTCAAACAAACCTAGCTGAAAGGATCCTATGGTGATTCGTCAATTCTTTAGATGAAAATCTGAGATTTTATATAAAATATACTATAAATTATCAAATTGCTTCTGCTTATCATACTGAGTGATTTTAACCAAATTTGGCTGAATGGTTATGTGGTTATGGGCTGTAGAACTTCTGTACTAAAATTTTGATTCATCAATTTTTGTGTGAAATCTGAGCATTTTGACAATTTCTAGTACATTTAAAGGTGCATATTCACAGCAAAATGCTTCAAAATAAAATTTTTTAAATTGTATACTTTTAGACTCTTAATCTGTGGTCCTATGTTTAATGAAACGAAATAAATCTTAACATATGGTGATTTAATTCCATATAAATTAATTTAAAAAATTTTAAGTAGTGTAATTGTCCCCTAATTAAATCAAAATTTAAAAACATTATGTTAATTTAGACGCAATGAAATGATTTAATTTGTTTCAGTGGACCTAGACCAACATTTTAAGCCTCTAAAAGTATATAATTTAATTTTTTTTTTCAAGCATTTAGTGTGAATATCCATCTTTAAAATAAAATCTAAGATTCCACCCAAAAATGTACAAATCAAAATTCAGTCCGGAAGTTTTCCCATAAAATCCTTCTAGCCCAATTAGTTGAAATCCGCAAAGTCATTAATTAGTAGCATTTTGACAAAAATCCAGTACATTTAAAATAAAATCTACTAATTAACGTAAATTTCAACTGCCCTTAATAAGAAGCACTTGTCCAAATTTGTGATCTGTTATTTTATTCATTACATTTTGATTTAATTTTGCAATTTATGCTTTAATGTGATAATTATTGACCTATCCAGTAGGGCAGGTATGTATTAGGTTTCACCTGCCCTGTGGGAGAAATAACTTGCCCTGGGTTGGTGGGCAGCCCTTAACGTCAAGACCTGCCCTATGGGACTAGGCTTCAAAACCTTTGCCATTTTGCAATTTCCAGAACCCCTTTTAGGCGCCACACTTCATCAACTTTATGCGATTCCAATGTATCTGGAAATGTAATTCTCCTACATGTACATGTATCATGATAAACTTCAAGAGTTCTAATGAGAGTTTTGGTTTGCTAATTCTTTCAGCAGGGATTTCGGATTTCCCACCACCGTTTAAATCGTTACTACTACTTAATCAACAAAGTTAGATTTCAACCAACCTTGTGTGGAATGATCATACAACGATACGCTTCAGGAAATCAAATGGTCTTTCAATCTCTTTGGCTGTCATCTACATGTATCTTGGATTTGCTGCAAATTATCCATATGTATCTATATGTATATGTAATTGCAAATGGTTCAAATGTTAATTGTCCAGGTGAGCATCACAGGCCCTTGGGGCAATTGTTTCTATATTAGTCAGCTCAGATTGCTCAAAATATCTACAGTGAATATTACTACATTGCTACTTATTTTGGAAATAATTTGATTGAAAGTTGACACCACAATGATTTTCAGTCAATTCGCTACTAAAACAGTTGCTGTTGAACACTATTAGGGGTGATGATTTTCTGCTTTGGCAGAATTTCCGCTTCGTAAGCAGAATTGACATACTGAAGCAGAAATCGGCAAAAATTGCCTTTCTTGTTTATATTCTTCAGTAGAGTTATGTCTGTACCAGAAATTGTGAAAATTCATCCATCAAATTGAAGAAAAACAAAACATGTACATCTGTGTGCCATTCCAAATTACAAGGCAGAGTGTGAATCTAGTTATGAATATTTTGTATCCTCTCGTTATAGGCATGAATTGTTAAATTTTCATGCATCTGCGATTGTTAATTAAGCAGATTATTGTTCGAAGGTTGAAAAACAGTGAAACCGGTGACGAAGCAGAAGTTGCTATTTTCCAAAGCAGAATTTACACTTTACGAAGCAGAAAATCATCACCCCTACACTATATCTACTAGATTATTTTGAAAATAATTTGACCGAATGTTCCTACTGCTATCGGCAACAATATTTGCCAACCAACTTGTTCTAAAGATAATTACTCTAGCATGTCGCAAACGATCGACTCTATGTGTACTGCTGAACTAAAATGTATTACCTGGCTCAGAACTGTCCAAATTGGCGTAACCCATTTTAAGTTCGCGCAAAGGTTATGCAAACATTTAGGACCCAACCTCTTTTCCGTTCCCGCAATTTCTGTCATGTTGTAGATAAATGCAGGAAACATGGTTACGCAAAACAGAATGGGTTGCCCAAAACACATTTGCGCAACCCCAAAATGGGTTACGCACATTTCCAATTTGGACAGGCCTGTGGCTAGACCGGTATACATGTATATAGGGAATTTTGATGTCACAACTCAACACAAGATTGCAGAGTGTCTCCTGGCGGCATCACTCTGACCATTTTTATTAGCCTAATCTGGTAGTTTTCTCGGTTAACGATAGCTTTAAGGAAATACACACACATCTTAAAGTTCTTATTTAGCAAAATTAAGAATAATTTTAGATTTTAAAATAAATTGCCACTACATATTTCTTAGTTCTTTAACCAACTGGTAATGTAGTCGCCATTCTAGATTTTGTTTGTCAGCGCCATCATATCAGAACCTATTGTCTTTTCCGGCGCGAAAATCAGATATTATTAAAAAAAGTTCTCAGATTCGTGTACGTATACATGTATGTTGCAGGCTGTGGTACCTTTACAACAATCGGTTTCGACAAAGAGGATTTTCTACTTGAGTACAAGGGTGAACTCGTGGATCAGGTCGAGGGAGAACGGCGACTCAAATCACATCCTCAGTCAAAGGGTTCATTCCTGTATTTCTTTGTATGCAGCGGTTGTCATTACTGGTAAGCGTGAGATTTTTTATGTTCATGATATGTGAATATGTTAAAAATTTATCCCCACGTTTAAAAAGTGGTGAGGATATTGTAGTCGCTCCGTCTGTCTGTCCGCCTATTGCGCTATCTCCTCCCAAACCAGTGAGTGGAATTCTGTTTGTAGGTGTGTTACCCATAGGATTATGCTTAGCAGGGTGGTATTTAGATTTGGCTCCGCCCTGAAGGGGGCTGGACAGAGGTCAAATCACTTATAATGCAACTCATGGAACCGTTACACAGAACTCAACCAAATTGGATATGCGAGTTACCCATATGATTGTGGAGTGCAAGAGGCCTTTTACATTTGGCTCTGCCACCAGGGGTGGGTTGTGGGGATGGTCAAAAGTTCAAAGTGGCAAATGTGGGGATGCGATGTCATGTCATCGTACGATTGATCTATTTGATTTTGGTGTTGCCATAGAGAGCACGGCAACACCAAGATCAAATATAAGTGCAAACTGGCGAGTCAGGATGAGAGAACTGTGCCCTTAGCCCCTAGGCTGGCAGCCCTATGTAATATGTAGCGGCATTGGGTCGTCCTGCTGTGGGCACTGCCGCCATATGAATGAAAATTTGCTGAGTACGGCGGTAAATATCTTTAGTACTTACTCACTATATTGAAACAAATAATATTATTAAAAGTAAATTTGAGATTTATTTTTTAAGCCAAGTGGAAACATTGCTTTATTGCCTGTTTATTAGCTCACCCTGTTTAAGACTATATGCTCGGCCTGAACGTGGCGCAGGGGTGTAACCCACTGGGTGTCAATCCAGACATTTGGAGGGGCTAACCAGAGCATTATGCACAACGCTAATGAAATGACACTTGGAGATCGAATCAACCGAAATGGTGCTCGCCCTGTGAGGATACGCCAGGCATGTGCAGCGCCGGGCTCCACGCCTCGAAGGAGCCCACCCTCAGCTAATGGAGGTCCCATCAACTCGTCTTGTGGAGCCAGGGGACGAGGATGGAGAGCTACTGGCCAACCGAAAGAGAAGACCAAACCCAAAGAGAACCCCAGTATCAACATCATGCACTGGAACGCAGAAGGCTTACCAACAAGAAATCAGAGCTCGATCAGATCCTGTACGAAAACAACATTGATATCTGCTGCATCCAAGAGACACACCTGCAAGAAGGAAAACCATTTAAGGTCAGAGGTTACCAGATTTTCCGGTGTGATCGAAGAGGAAGAAAGAAAGGCGGGGTGATCACCTTGGTCCGAAACAGCGTGAACGCCAGCCAGATCAAAACCTTTATGGAAGAGGCAGAATATATCAAGATCAAGGTAACAACCAGCAACTCTGTGATTGATATTGTCAATTATTACTGCCCTAATGACAAGAATCTCTCACTTGACACAATCCAGGTCCCGGACTGCCACTTCCTCATTGCAGGAGACTTTAATAGCCAGTCCCAGAGCTGGAGATACAGAACACTTGATAAACGAGGAGAAGACATTGAAGCATGCAAGATGAAAAGCACCTTTTACTTGTCAACGATCCCACAGATCAGCCTACCTTCTACTCGCGCCGGTGGCACTCGACAACAACGCCGGACTTGGCATTTTGCACAGAAGACATTCACAGAAACCTCAGTAGAGTGGTCGGATCGCAGTTAGGAGGAAGCGACCACCGCCCAGTCCTCTCTTTTTCTGGAAGTATTTCGACAAGTTCACCTCAACATCCAAGGTGGAACTACAAAAAGGCAAATTGGAGTCTGTTCAGCATTCGTTCCAATGAGCTTACCCAAAATATAGCAGTAGAATGGTGAAACATCAACAATGTGGTCAAGGAATTTAATTCAAGTATCCTCAAGGCTGCCAATGAAGCGATTCCTCGAGGGTTCAGAAAAAACTACCGCCCCTACTGGACAATAGAACTGCAAGCAGCACATGATAAACTAGACAAGGCCAGAGAAGATGCAGAGGGTAATCCCTGTCATGAAAACCACTTCACGCTACAACAAACTAAAGCCAGGTATCTAAAGACCAAGCTGGAGGCCAAAAGAAGGAAGCTGGAGGGAAAAGACGGCAGGGTTTAACTTAGAGAGAGACACCACGAAGCTATGAAGACTGACTAAAGCACTGAATGATGAGGGTGTCGGGGGAGAGAAAATTACTCTTGAAGAAGATGGACAAACACTGACAGGAAAGATGCCTGCAGATGCCTTTGCGAAGGCATATGCAAAAGAAAGCAACATTTCTATACCACACATGCGTCAAAAAGAGGTTAGAAAAGAGCAAAAGGAAAGAACAGACACCAACACTCATGATGCAATGAAAGTTGACATTAGTTTAGCAGAACTGAAGAAGGCTATCCGCCAATTGAAGAAGAAATCTCCTGGGCCAGATGGCATTACGAATGAAATGATCCAACACCTTGGTAATGCATCTCTCCGCAAGTTGCTAGACATCTTTAATCTCAGTTGGACCAATGGAGAGGTTCCTTAGTGCTGGAAGGAAGCCAGAATGACCCATATTCTGAGAAAAGGGAAGAACAAGACGAAAGTGCTGAGCTACCGTCCTATCAGGCTTACAAGCTGCATATGCAAGACCATGGAGCGCATCGTCAACCAGCGGTTGCAGTGGTACCTGGAGTCGGAGAACATTATAGTTTCAGAGCAGGCCGGCTTCAGAAGATACAGGAGCACAGAAGATCAAACAACACATCTTGCACAGGTCATAGAGAACACTTTTCAAGCCAAGAAGGTGATGCTAGCTGCCTTTATCGATCTGCAGAAGGCATTTGACAAGGTGTGGAAGGATGGCCTCGTGAAGCTCCGGCGCACAGGCATCGGTGGCAACATGTTCCAATGGACCAAGTCGTACCTACACAATCGCAGAGCTAGGGTGCTGGTGGATGGACAATCTGGACAGAATGTATTGCTGAGACAAGGGGTGCCACAAGGCGGAGTATTATCACCAACTCTGTTCATACTCCTCATTAATGACATTGTAGCAGAGCTGCCCAATGGGATCCAAGCAACCCTCTATGCAGATGACTTCGTACTTTGGTGAAGCGAGGAGTACACAACGACTGCCACGTACAGAATGCAGCTCGCCTTGGGCCAGTCGCTGGTGTATTACCATCAACAAAGAAAAATCATCAGCCATGCTATTCTCACTGTCCACAAAAACCAAGGTTGGCAATCTGACACTGGGCGGTACGCCACTCGCGTATGAGGACCAGCAGACATACCTGGGAGTCACCTATGACAGAAGATTAACATGGAAGGAGCACATCGAGAGCGCAGAGGCAAAGGCCAGAAGAAAGCTAAACATCATGGGGAAGCTGGCAGGAACAAAGTGGGGTGCCAATGAAAGGATCCTCAAGACCATCTACCTAGGTGCCGTACGACCACACCTTGAGTATGGATCCAGCTCATGGATGACAGCAGCTAAATCTCATCAACAGAACCTCGACAGAGTACAAAACCAGGCACTGCGCATCATCACTGATGGAATGAGATCAACACCAATAGAATAAATGGAGCAGACAGCAGGCATCCCCCCACTTAGCAAAGGATGGGAATGCAAAGCACTGATCCAAGCTGCAAAGTTCAAATCGTTCAACAACCACCCGATGAAGATCAGGCAAGCACAGCTGTCATCAGGAAGACTTAAAAGATCAAGTTTTGTGAAAGAGACAAAACCACTTCAAAGGAAACACCAAGAAATGTTCCCAGCACAAATAGAAGACCCAAACCACACACTTGATCCTCGACCCTGAGAAAACAAACTAGAGAGCATAGCTATTCGCACCACAGTACCTCATCTCGCAACCAAAAATCAACACAGTGATGTGAGCAAGAAGGCCCTGATCCTAGCCATGCTGGAAGAGATGTACCCTCAGGAGACATGGATAAGGATCTACACAGATGGATCAGCCAAAGATGCAATTCGGAACGGAGGTGCTGGACTGCACATACAGTCTCCAAACGGACAACATGAGCCAGCTGCAATACCGACAGGCAAACACTGCACAAACTACAGAGCTGAAGTCGAAACACTGCTTAATGCAGCTAATACCATCAGCAGAACAGCATACCCTATTGCACAGATTGTCTTTTTATCTGATGCCCGCTCCGTTCTTGAGGCTATCACCAAAGGTAAGCTGCCACAACTTGAAGAAGCACTACAAACCATCAAATGCTTGCGGATAGCATTGCAGTGGATCCCCTCACACCGTGGAGTCCAAGGAAATGAGGAAGCAGACAAGATGGCAAAGGTGGGTGTAGATGAGAATCAGACAGAAAACATGGTTACCTATACAGAGATGAAGACTATCATCAAGTCACTCTATAGAACACCTCAATCAGAAGATGCCTACCATTATCTCTCGAGGCCAGAGCAAGTGACCATTTTTCGTCTCAGAACTGAACACAACAGACTAAACCAACACATGTACAGGCAGTTCCACCTTACGACATCGCCCGCTTGTCCTTGTGGAGAAGCAGAACAGACCACAGAGCACATACTTCAATGTTGCAGTACGTATCAGCTGCTGAGAGAAGAGATCTGGCCTTTGTCAACCTCTTTTCTTGAAAAGCTGTATGGGCCTGTGGAAGACCTGCAGGAAACCACAGATTTCATCTTGAGAACGGCTCTCCGTGTGTGATACCAGCGATCAAAAAGAAGAAGAAACTCACTGAGCCCTTTGATAATTTTCGGTACATTTTTCATAATTGCTTCTTTTTATCATCTTTACTGGTTTCAACCAAACTTAGCTGAACTGATCCTATGTTCATAGGCTCCAGAACCTCCATTCAGAATTTCGACTCACCAAATTTGTGTGTGAAAATCTTATTTTATTAAAAATTGACCGGAAATTGTCTAATTGCTTTAAAACGCTACTCCTCATTAACTACTTGGCAGATTTCAACAAAATGTGGTGGAAACATCTTATGGCGATAAGCTCTAGAACTTCCATTTAAAATTTTGATTCGTCAAATTTTTGGGTGAAAACCTTAGATTTTATTACCAATTTAGCGGAAATTGTCAAATTGCTTCTCCTTACCATCTAGATAGATTTTAACCAAATGTGGCTGAAAGGATCCGATCGTCATAGGCTCTAGAACGTCCATCGATTTCTTTGGGTGAGAAAATTGTCAAATTACTATGTCTATACAGTCTAGCACTTCTATTCAGAACTTTGGTTCATCAATTTTATGGGAGAAAATCTTAGATTTTATGAAAAATGTATCGGAAATGGTCGAATTGCTTCTTCTCTATAACAGTCTGGGGTAGACTCTACAACTACCAGATATAATTTTGATTCATAATTTTTTTTGTGTAAAACCTTAGAACGATCCTATGATGATTGTAAGCTTCATGAAATCAAATGAGATTTCAATTGGTCAATTACTTTGGCGGTCATCTTGGATTATCCAGAAATTATGCATCATGTCTAATGCTAATGGTCCAGGTGAGCGTAAGAGGCCCCGACTTTACGAAGTAAAACGAGCTATTGTGATACCGTCGGCGGTGGCAGCAGCGTCCAATTTACGTTTACTGGCTCAATTTAGTGTGGTATATCTTTGGTTTGCTTAATCATACTGGGCCCAAACCTGGACAAAAAGCCTCCCTATAATTAGTGGGCATAACACACTGGCCATGGGCTTCAAAAGCTCAAGGTCATTGTGACGTTTACAAAAACTCCTCAGCAATTAACATTTTACGTTTGCCTAGACTTAGTGTTTTATATGTTGTATTGTCTTAAGTTTGCTTAATCATACTGGCCCAAAAGTTGGACACACTTCCCTATACTGAATGGGCATGACATATTGCCTTTGCGGTGAAAAGGTCAAGGTCACTGTGAAAATATTTTCAACAATTGGTTTTGCGTTTAGTTTAACCTAACATATGTTTGGTGGAAATTATTTTGAAATTCGGGGAGCATCCATTATTTTTACTGATCTCGCTTGTCTAGTTTATTTAACTGATATGAAAATGTATAAAGGACTTTATTCACCACTGTGCTACATGTCTTTGCAAGTTTTCACATTTTCTGTTCAGTATTGATGCAACATACCAGACGAACAGCCTCGGACGTTTGGTGAATGACAGCAAGAGGAGGCCAAACTGTAAGATGAAGATTGTGGAGGTGGAGGGAAAACCTCATCTTTGTCTATTTGCACTTCGTCCTTTGAAGACAGGGGAAGAGTTGCAATAGGATTACGGGGATACAACCGCATTTTGGCGAAAGGTAAGTAGGTTTAGAATGTGACAGAAGTTTTTAGAATGTTGCTCCCTTTTTAACTCAGCTGACTTGTCAGTCAGCTGAGCTATAGCGATCACTCCCCGTCCGGCTGTGCATCGTCAGCAATGGTGGCACGTTTTGTTATTTCTGGGCAGATTTAGATCAAACTTGGTCAAAATGTTCATGTACGCATTTAATGTATGCATTCTGAAGATGAGGCTGATTCGATAAAAAAAACAACCCTTGCAAATTTTCTTCAGTATAGGACCCAATGGGGAAAGGTACTACATATGTGGCACATTTCATTATTTCTTGAGGTATTGGCTTCTAATTTGGTGGGTGGTTACCTACAGCCATAAGCTACCACACCTGTAAGAACTAGGTCAGTCTAGACTGACCTAGTTTCTTGAAAACAGGTCAAGGGTCAATTTTCCCATTTGTGCCAATAGTAATATATTTGTGCTGTACTCTTATTAGTTTTTCACATACAGTGACAAAACTTAGCAGATCTACTCCTTTAAGCAAAATCTATTTGGGCTCTTAACCCCTAGCACTCCGATGACAAAATTTTAAATTTTGAAATTAAAATTTGAACTGGTGTATATTTTTCACCAAATTTGTTGGAAGATGGTGCTGTCGTAGACAGCAACATCTTTCTCCAAAATTGTTGGAAAATGTACTCCAGTTTCTTTGCTATTGACACCGTAAAAGATAGCATATTGACACCAGTGTGCTAAGGGTTAAGAGGATGCGGCCATGCCTTCAAATAGCAGAGTTATGGCCCTTGCTTTATTATTGCTAGATATTAAAGCCTATGGTGAAAATATGTTTGTGGCACATTTCGTCATTTATCAATGGATTAAAGCCAAATTTTGCTTATTTGTTCCTATAGGCAATATCTCTAGTGACTATGAATGTGATGTCGTCACACCTTCAAATAGCGTGGTTATGGCCCTTGCTATATTTTCAATGTATTGAAGCCTAAGTGGAAAATATGTTTGTAGGACGTTTCGTCATTTATCGATGGATTAAAACCAAATTTGGCAGACATCTGCCATAATCCTTAATGTATTAATATAAAGTGGGCATACCTTTAAACAAGGGCCATGACTCTGGTTCATTTAGACATTTTAGACTATTGAACCCTATTGAGAAGATACATTTGTTTCTTCACTTGTTGATGGATTAATGTAAAATTGGCAGATATTTTCCTATCGATAATATTTATTGGGACTATGAATATGAAGCGCAGTTGCAGAAATGACATCAAAATGACAAATTAAAACTTGTGTTCCACTGAACTATCAGGACTAGGAGGCATACAAAACAAAAACCTGTCAGGAATGCCAATATCGCAAATTAATAATAAAGATGTACAGAAGATAATGTTTTTAAAACAATTTGAGCAATAAATTAACTGTTTACTAATCACCATATGCATTCAGGAACTAATAAATGTAAGGTGAGATTTTTGTCTTGCCTCTGCAGAAAAAGCAAGACATATGCAAAACTGTTTTTTCAACGTTAAGTTTTTGCGCTTAGCAAAACTTCAGGGTTTGTATCTCAAGACTGGTTAATCTTATTTCAAGCAAACTTGGGCACATGGTTTCCCATACTGTTAGAAAACAGCAGGATGAGTATGAGGTCAAAGGTCAAGGTCAATTTTACCTTGATACAAAACTCTGTTTTTTCAGCATTAAGTTTTTGCGCTTGACAAAACTTCTCGGCTTATATCTCAAGACTGTTTAATCCTATTTCTACCAAATTTGGACACATGGTTGCCCATACTGTTAGGAAAGAGCAGGATGATAGTCAGGTTACAGGGTCTAAGGTCAAGGTCAATTTTACCTTGATACAACTTTTCAATGTTAGGTTTTTGCGTTTAGCTTATATCTCAAGATTGTTGAAGTCTATTCCAACTAAACTTGGGCACATGGTCACCTACGGCGTTATGGAGCAGCAGGATGAGGATGAAGTCACAGGGTCAAAGGTCAAGGTCACTTTGACCTTGATAAATGGCTGGGTTTTTTAACATTAAGCATTTGCGTATAGCATTTAATTTTTACTCTTAACATTATTTGTCAGCTTATTTATCAGGATTTATTAATCCTATTGAAACTAAACTTGGATATATGTCTACGGATAAAGGTCACTGTCACTGTCACTAAAAAGTGGTGATATGCGAGACATTTAATTCCTCGGAATTCTTGTTTCAATGTTAAGTTTTTGCAAAAGTTCTTGGCTTATATCTAGTGATTGTTTAAGCCTATTCCAACCATTGGGCACAAGGTTGTCTATGCTGTTAGGGAGCAGCAGGATGATTATGAGGTCGCAGGGTCAAAGGTCAAGGCCACTGACTTTGTTACAAAACCGTTTTTGTCTCGCCTGCGAAGCAGGATCGAGACAGGTATCGCTTTTCCGGCTGCGATGGCATAAACGTTTAAGTTTTTATATCTCGGCAATGCCTGATTCAATTGGAACCAAACTTGGGTGCATGGTAATATACATCAAACGGAAGCAACCCGCTAATAAATAGGCCATGAGGTCAAAGTTACAGGGGTCAAAGGTTACAGGATAATCTTTGTTAACATTTTACGTTAAGTTTTTGCGTTAAACAAAAGTTATTGCCTTATATCTCGGCAATGCCTAATCCAATTGGAACCAACCTTGGTTACCTGGTGATATAGTTCAAAAGGAAGCACCATGCTGATGCAGACATCATGCGGTCAAGGTTTTGGGGGTCAAACGTCACGGTATAATCTTTGTTAATATTTTACGTTACGTTTTTGCATTAAACAAAATCTATTGCCTCAGCAATGCCTGATCCAATTGGAACCAAACTTGGGTACATGGTAATATACATTGAATGGAAGCAGCCCACCAATAAAGCGGTCATGACGTCAAGGTTATGGGGGTCAAAGGCCACAGTATAATCTGGATGATAACTCTGTTACCGTTTATCAGATCACTTTGAACCTTTATGGAATGTTTGGACTAGGACTGGGGAAGAAACCTATCGAAATTGACGATAATCCGCAATCCAAGATGGCCGCCAGCAACCGGTAGCCATCCTGAAAATTGGTTTCCGGATGATAACTCTGTTACCATTTATCGGATCGCTTTGAAACTTCATAGGATGGTGGGACTAGGTCTGTGGAAGAAAACTATCAAAATCGATGATGATCCGAAATACAAGAGGGCCGCCAGCCACCAGCGACCATGAAACCTATCAAGATTGACAATGATACGAACTCCAAGATGGCCGCCGGCCACCATTAGCCATCTTGAAAATTGGTTTCCGGATGATAACTCTGTTACTATTTATCGGACCGCTTTGAAACTTCATAGGATGGTGGGACTAGGTCTGTGGAAGAAACCTATCAAAATCGATGATGATCCGAAATACAGAGGGCCGCCAGCCACCAGCGACCATGAAACCTATCTATGTCCCCTATCTTTGGCATATGAGTTCCATTGGTCTCTTGGCAGTTTCAAAAGGGCAAAACTATTCTAAGAAGCATATCCCCTATCTAACTCCAGTTTTGAGCCGCGGCGTTCTCGCGAGATATCACACAAAAGGGGAGTTTTTATTCAAACAGCATCTCTGAGAAGTGGTGTGTGCTTATATATTAGAGTTTTTTCCCTATATCACAAAAACTCCATGTAATTTTCTGGTACAAATTCTCGACGCCCACATTTAATGTATAACTAAAAAACGCCATCATGAATACTCAGATAAATACCAGTTATTCATACGAGTACTGCTTAGATAAATAGAGCTCTTCTGCTTTGGCGACGCGCTCTTCTGCTTCGGAGGCGCATTTGCGAATCACATGACTTCTATCTTTTCTCAGCGCCATTTCAATTCAGGATTGATTTTTTATCTATATAAAAGGATACACGATATTTAGGTGCTCCAATTTAATAATTTCACTTCCACGGTTTTGTTTTTGAGTTATTAAACATAGGCTTCGAGAATTTGAACAGGAAAATTGCGTTGAGTTTACGTGGTATAGACAAAAGTTTTTGGGGGTGGGAAAGCTCCCTAATATAAGCCCACACCCTTTCTCATGGATGTTGTTTTAGAAATTGAACACCCATTATCCTAATTGAAGTCTAGGCTAGTATTAGGAGGAATACGGTACTTAAAGCTCTCGTGTCCCAATAATATAGACTCTTGCAAAATGATATATTATTGGGACACGAGAACATTAATATGGAATGAGATATATTAAGCTAAAGTTATTACATGTCTTCATCTCTTATGAGAAAATTTTAACTGTGCTATCAAGGGAATTATGTTTTCTCAAAAAAGTTACACATTGATAAGTGCATTGCGTTGAGATCTTGTTTTTTGAAGTGTATTATCCCAGCTGTTTTAACAAAGAATGGACATTTGCAAAGTGTAATTAATGACTGGTGGTCAAAGCATTTTGCATTTAATAGAGTTAAACATTACTGGAAAATTCAGCAAGCATTTCCGATGCTCTGACATATGAAAATCTGACTAACCGCTTATATGCAAATCTGAACAGTACATATTTATAAAGTTCTTAGTTGGTCAGACATTCACAATTTAATGACTGCTAAGAACTTTATAAATATGTACTCTTCAGATTTGCATATAAGCGGTTCATCTGATTTTCATATTAATACCCACTATGGAGAGTTACCGCACATGTCAGAGCCATCGTCACACTATGCTGACGAGACCAACCAGTCCATCCCATCACTGCCAGTTTTTATATAGGGCTGCCACCTTGAAGCGTAATGTCGCAGAAACGGGAACATAAACCCATCGTCACACTATACTAACGAGACCAACCAGTCCATCCATTACCCTTTTGATGTCGAGTACTTGGTCGTTGGCATGACCTTCTGTCGCACTAATTCTTCACTGTGTTGTTTTGATTTAACAACTCCCCACACCCCACCAGTATATACTTAGTTGGTCAGACATTCACATTTTAATGACTGCTTAACAAAGTGCATTTTCAGAAAAATGACTTTTTTGTTTGATAAAATTACTTGAAATTCCCATCTTCCTTCCAGAACGCCCCCGGTGAGAACAAAACATATGATGTCAAAACCCATGCTAGTATTTTACATATATATTATGTCTCCACTTTTCATATAATATACCCTATCCCCCCAGAATCTACGCCCCTGCCCGGAAGACATCACAACACCATCGAAAAATAAATACTACAAGGAATAGTCACATTAGATTATCTAATTTACATAATATATTAGAAGTATAAGTCCTCACAACAATTAGCCACGTGTGTATGGCAGACGTACATATCGTATAGGCCCTCTCAAGTTTGCTATCATCTGAATTATCGTGACCGACAGAATTGTAAATTGATAACTAGGGACATCTAAATCAAATATACTGAGACATAGTTAATGGAGTTTATCGACACAAAATAGAGATAAATACTGAACAATGCATAAAATATATACTTTTGTGCTATGAAGGGGTGGAAGAGAACATTAGCAGTGTAAGTCCTCAGGGTAATTAGCCAAATGTATGTAAAAGAAAAACTCACATGTAATGTGCCATGTTATGGTTCCATGTGATCTATCTTGGCAATTTTTCTAGTTCACTCTTTAAGTCAATTTGGTGATAAACGATATAGGTTAGTTATATAATCGTATACAGATCTTGTGTGTTAGCCAAAAAACTGCACACATGTTTAGGTCCTCTCAAGTTTGCTATCATATGAATATGTCAGAGATAAGTTCCACTGTATGGTATAGTAAACAAAAACATCAATTATTGTGGCCAGAAGAACGGAATTAGGGGATATAGCATAAATTGCAATTTGCAACTTGATTGGTAAGAATGTCTAAAATAATTTACTGAAAGATATATAGTTAGACACGGTTTTCTGGACACAGTAAAAGGTTAGCTAATAAATAGTGAAAAACCATATAGCATATACAGTGATATCATACAGCCCTAGATGCGTGCAAGAAATCCTGAATAATAAAATGGGTAATGTTATTAGGTCCTCTCATTGACTGTAATTATTTCGACGTGTGCGATAGGATCCTCGCTTTAAATGCATGATCCATTGTAAGTGTAAGTCCTCACAAAAATTAGTCAAGTGTGTGTAACTGAAGTCCTCACAATTAATGTATCATGTGGATGTTCATTTCTAGTCCTCGCATGACGAGCACATAATCTACTAGTATGTCCTCATAAGGACTGCAACATGTCAACATACCTAGACAAGTTCTTTTCATTGATAATGAAACGATCAATAGCTGGTAAGCATTCGCATGCAGTACGGAAATTAAAATGCATATTGGCACGTCGAGTAACCTATCAGAAAGCAAGGTCCTCATACCCCGTTACGGTTCCTTTTAGTCATCCGGACAGTTTTTACGGATACGATATAATTAACAAAACCTATATAGAGAAATAATTAAACTGTGAAGTATAGTTACTTGAATACGTGGTAGGCATTCCCAAGTGAGGCTACCGTGTTACTGAAATTGATACGTCAATCCGTTGTCGACGTGAGATGATGCGCTCTCCGGAAGCTGGAACGTTCCTTCAGGCTAGTTCCCGCAGGTTGGTTCCCGCGAGCTGTTGTCTGCAAATAAAATTCCCGCAAGAATGTTCATGGCGGGTGGAGAGCATCTCTCAGCATTGTAAGCGTAATAGAATGTCTAACGAGCAGTCAGTAAAAGATACGATAGTACTACGTGGTGAAGACAGTTCCCATACACCGATGGCACGGATGGAAAGTGTAAACAACCCGATCACTAGCGGAGGTTGTTAGAGGCAAATGAAGATACAAAACAAGGCTTCACGGTGCTGGGTACGTCAGCCAGCTGTGAAGACGCACCGGGCAGAGTTTACTTGCTATGGTCGAAAGTCGAAAGAACCTACACGATTGGTGCGGCAGTCATTTGAAATACCACTTTTAGGCGTGGCCGGCAGATCCGGCGAGTCATCCATCAAAGAACATCCTGCATCTACATCTGTAGACTCACATATTCAGGCCCGCAAAGGCCTCACCGCAAGTTTGTGTTCCGAATGTAGATGTTAGTATTCGTGAACGATTATCAAAAGTTCCAAATTACTCCCGCAGATGGGGAGTTACAAAATTGTTTTAGTGCGGTGGGTTGGAAAACTGCACCCTACGGGATAAAAACCCGACACAAAGCGAAGGAAGACGCGTATCGTGCTTGTTAGTAGCTCCAACCTGTTCGGCCTCTGGTCGAGGATGCTCTCGATCACTGGATCACTTCTCCTTTTATACTCTCCGTGACGTCACAGGCGCAGGCTTCATCCAATCATCGTTCGAGCAACAGCCAATCAGCGCGTCGCTAATAATAGCGTAGTCGAACATTCTAGAAGCTTTACGTCCACGTGGTTATGACGTCACGGCAATATTTTGAAGATAATCGAGAAGAGTTTTCCCTGGATAACTCAGCCATTTCTCAACCGACACACACACGCACGCACACACACTCACACTCGTTTTGCTACGCTATGCGAGCACCTGACTACATTGTATGATTGTAACGTCAGATAAAATGTGATACATTTTTATTATGACATCAGGTGCTTGAGAAGCAGATCAGATCGATTCTTAACATATTTCCATAACATTAAATGTAAAATTAATGCAATCGGTGTTGCAAATTACCATGCATCAATATGAGTAATTACTGAAGAATCGTCCATAAAACTTATTATATAGGGATCCGTTTCTAGCTAAGCCCCGCCATCTTTGTACGGGCATTTGAGTCGACTTTGACATTTTAAAACTTGAATCCCCAGAATCACAAATTTCAAGTTAACAGTACAGGTACAGCCTACAGGTAAGCTGTTGAAAATTTTGAAACTAATTTGACTAGGAGCTGTATCAGCTTCCGATTAAATCAGTTTCAAAATATTTAACAGAATGTTGTGTTTTGAGTGGGGGGGGGGGGGGGGTCGTCAGATCAGGTCTCTAAATTCTGCGCAGCGGTAGGCTAAGCAAGTCAATAAGAAGAATGATATCCGTATTTTCAAGACAGAGAGAATCCTTCAGATTACTTACCAAGATACATACGGGTTATTGAATAGAACGTTATTACGCAAAGATCAATTTCCCATTGTTATCCGAGGGGAACAATATTAAATATCTATTATACAATATAAACTCATCTATGACATAACAATTTACTTAGAACACCGTTTTATACATCGGATACCTCAGTTGTATTAACTGTCTCGCTGGTGCAAGCCACCGGATAATAATTTCATTATTTTATGAGCAAAAACCGTTGACTTAATGAATACTTTGAAAACAATTTGACTGAAAGTTGTTGGTGGTTTTGCCACTGGATCATTCTATTGTCACTAAAGATATAGCCTACGTTATCGGAGTGATAATGTTGAAATTTAATATACGAAAACATGTCACGTGTGCATTACTTCAACACTGACTCTGCTATGGGCCTATACATCCACGCTGTGTCCCAGGAATGGGGGTGTGAGGGCTGGATGTGATATTCCATGAAAATGAATCCGCGTGAATGGAGGCACGATGGAGTAACAACACTTTAACAGGGAGACCATCTCTGGATTTATCCGGAATATGCGGATTTTTAACAGGCCTCCGGATTGTCGGATATTCTGTCAAATATCCAGATTCCGGATTGTCGGATATTCTGTCAAATATCTGGATCTTTCTTTCATCTACGTATCAAAAAAATTCTCTCAATATTATGATGCGCTGTGATGATAATAAACATTTTTAGTGTTTATAAATAAATCTGTTGAATTATATTCATGCCTTCGCAATTTGTAATAGACAACCCAGATAACGCAGCTTACCGGGCCGATGCCGGGCCTATACCGTGCAGTCTCGGTTATCAGGGAAGTTACAGTTTAAATCGATGATTTGTATGTATTTCTGCATGCTCACATATAAAATTATAAAAAGATATGCAAATACTGGAAGAGACAAATCTGGCGAATCCGTTTCTGGACGAATATCGAACCCGCTTCTGGCGAATCTGTTTCTGGACGAATATCGAACCCGCGTCTGGCGAATCTGTTTCTGGACGAATTCTGAACCCGTGCCCAGACGTGGGTACCACCTGAAGTTGGACGAATATTCGTCTGGACGGGTTTGAATATTCGTCCAGAAACATATTCGCTGGACACCGGTTCGAGTCGGGTACCAGTTCTTCAATTTCAGTTGTAAGATTGCGATTATAGCAGATGGATACCCCTGCCAATATAAGTGGAGTAATCCACCTTTCCAGAGTATCCATCCATCATGTGACCTCGTATGACGCCATAATCAGCTCAGCGCGTGTATGATGACGTCACAATCATTACGTCACAAAGGTTTCCATATAGACCGTCGTCAAATCTCAGTCAGACATGTTGTATAAATTGTATGTCTTGGTAATTCTTTGCCATTTAATAAACATGATGTTGAATATTTTGAAACTAATTTGACCGGGCGCTGTTGCTGCCTTAGGCAGCAACAGCACCCAGTCAAATTAGTTTCAAAATATTAAACAGCTTACCTGTGTAGTTTTTTGGAAATTGATAGTCAGGGTGTTCAGAGATCGATCGATCCCAACACGAGTAAGGTGTGGGTGGAGTTTAGCTAGAGATGGGCGGGGCATAGCTAAAACCGGAAAGGTTCATTGGGTCATGGTCATTGATGCCCGTAAGCCTAATATGACAAAATTGTGCTGCTCGAAATAAGGATTCATTTTTCGTTCTTCGAAGTTATATATATAGCCAAGTGTTCTTGAATTAAGAGAACTCTAGCGACTCTAGTCGCCAGGTTATCTAAATATGGGTTCAATGGTCGGCCATTTTCAATATTGTAGGATATGATTCTAACTTCCAGTGTTTCTAGTCGTGAATCTGGGTTGACAGTATCTGAACTGGTCGCTTTCTGTACAATGCCGGATGCGTCAGCGAAATCACCTGGCTTTGTTGCAGTGTCGAGTGGAATGTACGAGGTTGAATTGGATTGTAATTCAGGCCGTTGAGTAGTGGTTGGCGATAATGGAGATCTCAGATTGGAACTTGGATACGAGATGCACGAGGGGGGGGGGGGGGCTGGTATCACCCAAACCTGCTCTAGAAATGGTGATCTAGATTGGATACTAGTCCAGTATAGGATGTAGCCTGGTAGTGCCTTGCTATATCTTGATTCGCGAATTGTGACTGTATGTTCTCCGCATAGGGTTGTTCTGGTACTACATTGATGGCTGTTTAAGTGGAGAGTTTCAGTCGCATTGACGGTGGCCTCAGTAGATAAAGTTACTATAAGCCTGTGATTCTCTGATATGAATTATGGATGGTGGCATGATTAAGAGTTAAGATAGAGGTAATATTTGCCATAGTAATTATTGATTAACAGGAAACAACAGGGTTCCCAGCGCTTTATAAAAACAAAATTCCCTGAGATTTCGCTGATATTTCTCTGAGAAATTTCCAAAATTCTATGAGAAATATTTTCACTTTAACAAGGTTGAAGGAAAGCCAAGAGGTAGTTGCAGCACAGAAACTAAGATACTGATAAACTATAGAACAATGTGGTAGCATGCACGCACAAAAAATTGTATTTTATTTCCATTTTCAGTCAATGGACGCAACTGGGAAACATGACACAAGGCGCGCATACGTCAAACTGGCAAAATGTGAAAAACACCTTAAGTCATTGTCACGTTCCCTGAGTTTTCCCTAATTTTTGGTGTTTTTTCCAAATTCCTGGAGTTTTCCATGACTGGAATAATGGAAATCTATTTTCAAGGTTTTCCCCGATTTCCAGAGTGGCTGGAAACCCTGAACAAGTTTTTCTCATTAGGTTGGCTAGCAGTGGTTGCCGGAAACTCTGAACGCTGTTCACGTCGTCTAGACCGGAGAATTTCAACGGGCTTCATCTGGGTAACTGGTGCATGAACAGCAGCACCTGTGTGTGCTAAATCACTGGCTATAGTTGGGGTTATTGGGCGGAATTTATAGTAGGAGCAAATGTCATGTGGCGTTAGGTTGGTTGGCTGAAACTGTGACGTTCACTGAAGTTTGGCTGGGTGTAATAGCAGAGGACACCTGAGCGGTCTCAGTATCTAGTGAATGAGGGTTCATCATTTTCTAAGACAAGTCATTGATTATGTTGTGGAATAACAGATGATCAGAGTTTACACTTGAAACACTGATCATCATGGTTGAGTGGCTGGAACCGAGTCGTACCTTCTTGAATGGCAAGGCATACAATGGGCTCTGAATTTCGCCTACCAATTCTAGGTTGGAAAGTTGCAATGCTCGCAGTAGCAGATGTACATTAGACAAGTCATTGCTTGTTAAATGGGGTGGCAGATCAGAGTGTACGGTAGCGGCATCTGTCAATGTATTACTTGGTTGAGTAGTTGGAATCATGTTGTTCACATGACTATGAGATTGGTTAGGCATAGTTACTGAAGGCTCTGAATTTCGTCTCGATTGTTTAGATCTTGTATTTGGTTTCGCAGTTCGAGTTGATGAATGTATGTTTCTTATATGTAGGGTGCATACTATAGCTACTGTCAAGGGCATTTATTCTATTGACTTTAGCCTCTAACATGTCCAGTTGAACACCCAATCTTAAATTTTCCCTTTCTAGGGAATTTGTTTTCTGCTCGTTGGACGAACTTGTCATGTTTTCGCCATTTTTGGTCGCATTGTTAGGCCAAGTATTGCTAAAATCAGATGGTGCAGAGCTGGTTCGTTGTGACTCGATTTCTCAATCAGGATTGATTTCTATTGAGCTAACCGTTTTGACTTGCTAAGCTCGTTGTAGCGCTGTTCTAGATTAGCGATGCAAGCCTTGGCGGTTGCCAGTTCTGCTGCTGTATCTCGGCCTCTAATTTATATGCTTTATTCTCACTGGCCTTAAGTTCTTGATTTTTCTTTTTATTTCTTTCAGGAGTTGTGTGGTAGCAGTCGAGTGGGGAGACGTTGATGGTCCAGTGCTATGAGGGGCAACTGCAGAGGCATCACTTGCAATAACAGGTTGTGGTGGAATTGGATTATGGTGTCGAGTATTGCCCAGTGTCGGGAGCAGTCTTAATTGATATGATTAAGTTATTCTGTTTAGTGGTGAAGCTGATGGTGTCTCTATGGTCAGAGCCAGTGTATTGAATGGTTGAGAATTCACAGTATTATTAGGTAATATTATTGTTTGAGGTTGGACTGATGTGTATGAGTTGAGGAGAAATGGTCATCATAATATTGTGTGTCTGTTAATAGCACTTGAGGACGTTAATTTGAGCACCTTTTAGTTCTGGCACTATGAGGATAGTCATTGTCCAGGAAATACATGAATATCTGTCATCGGAGCTGCTCTCCAACACGTTGATGCCCGATTTTAAGTTTCGCACAGTTTAGTGATACCGTTCCGGTTTTAGCTATGCCCCGCCCATCTCTAGCTAAGCTCCACCTACACCTCGCTCGTATTGGAATCGATCGATCTCTGAACACCATGACTATCAATTTCCAAAAACCTACACAGTTAAGCCGTTGAATATTTTGAAACTAATTTGACCAGGTGCTGTTGCAATTAGTTTCAAAATATTCAACATGTTTATTAAATAGCAAAGAATTACAAAGACATACAATTTATACAACGTGTCTGACTGTTTGAGATTTTATGACGTCTATATGGAACCCTTTGTGACGTAATGATTGTGACACCATCATACACGCGCTGAGCTGATTATGACATCATACAAGGGCATATGATGAATGGATACTCTGGAAAGGTGAACTGCAGCATAAAGAGCAGGGTTTGCTAGAGGATGGACAGTCTCAATTGATCTGACATATCTACATAATAATTGTGTGTTTATGTCATCATCATTGTTGCTTGTTTATCGATCAGTTAACCCGTTAACCATTACAGAGCAGAAAGGACAAATTATAGGCAGCAATAGGTGCCTAGAAGGATGAGGTTGGTTAGGTTAGGTACTGGCTTGCATGGGACTGGTGGACTTTCCACATCTACAGTGTGTATGTCTTACCAAACCTTCTTTATGGATTAGCGACCTTTGTCTGTACCGAAAAAAATAAGCATAACATTGTTACATTGAACAGTTTTACGTAAGTATGCTACAAAAGATTCTCTCTCTACTGGGCGATCTCTGAATTACATATACATCAGCTAATATTCTTGGCCGCCATTATTAACACTTTGAATGGGTTAATGGAACGACAGATAGCTCTTGGTGCAGCTCCAAGCAATGCCCAGAGTAGGATCATGCATATACAATTCACACTACATCAGTACAAGCTCCCTAACCTAGCTGATGTAACGGTCTTAGCGTCCAGAAAGGAACACTAGAAACAAGTTGTAGTGTACGGTAGACAAATTCTGGACAGATAATCTTCTCCAACAGCCTAAAAAAAAAAAAGTACACATCTGCATAGTAACTTCTGGATTATCGGCAAAATCCATCAAGCAATCTCTACTATCCAAAGCGATGCAAAAGATGTACGCATATGTAGCACCAAAATTAGACTCTTAACTGGAACATACGTAGTTCAAGTCAAACTTGCACGTTACAACCAGAACCAGATCAATCCACTAGTCCATTGTGCAAGCTTGATATTGAACATTACATCCATGTTGTTGAAATGTATTGCGCTCCTGGAATAAAGCCAGAAACACTTCCTCGAGCTCAAGGACCTTATCATACAGAGCCTGGTCTACACACAGAATAGTATATGTACAAATTAAACTATCTTAACCCACCTGATCATAGGCTGTTCGGCTCTAGCCGAAAAAAGCACAATCCCAGATGACCTGAATCCTCAACGTGAAATTGAGAACCTTTCCAGAAAGCTATGATACAGCCTACACTCTGCCATGACCTATATATTGAACTCTGTATAAAACCAGACATCGGAAAGTTTCTCACTTTGTGTATTGATGTTGTGGACTTGAGCACATTAAAATTCTCATATATTGATAATGGATACATATCCTAACTAAATTTCAGACTATTATCTTCGCTGGTGTGCAATTGTTGGTATAAAACCATTCTCGTAATGCTAATGCTAGTCATTCTTCGGCTAGCTTCCACGGTGAGCGCATAGTAAATTCCTAGCATAGTTCAATACCAGATGTATGTTTGACATGGTGCAAGTGACAACAAATATATTGAAAACTGTTGCGTTAACGATTTTCAGCCAAACTGTTATCAAACCATTACTTAGTGACAATTGTATTATCAGCTGATTATTTGACAAATTGACGGACAAATGTTGTTGCTATAGGCAGAAACAGTTTTCAGTAAATTTGGTATAAATATATTTGTTGTCACTTGCACCATAGCAAACATACAACTGGTACTGAACTATGCTAGCAACGTATTATGTGCTCACCTTCGAAGCCAGCATAAGAATGACTAGCCTTTGCATTACGAGAATGGCTTTATGCCAACAATTGCGCACCGGTAGACCCGGAAGTACGTCATCACATAATTGTCTATCTGCTGAATTTCTGCAGACTGCATTTGCCATGGGGTTTAACTCTGGATATGCAGAATATTGTGAAAACAATTTGACTGAAAGTTATCGGTGGCTTAGCCATCAACACCTTTCAGTCAAATTGTTTTCAAAATATTAAGCAGGTCCAGAGTTATTGCACAATGAAATTATTGTCCGGTGGCTTGCAGCAGTTAGATAGTTAGTTAAAAAGCCCCATTGGTTTAGACTAATTAATGGTGTATGACAGTTTACTCAGTTGGCCAGACCAATTTAATGTTTTGTTTTACGAATATTCCCACTCAAAACACATGATTGGAAACAAAATAGAAATAAAAACAAGAGGCCCAAGGGCCTGTGGCGCTCACCTGGACCACTGGCATTTAAACTATTTGCATTTAGATAGACATGATGGATGATTTCCGGAAAATCCAAGATGGCCGCCAAAAGATTGACCAATCAAGACTGTTGTTTAATTATGTTGAAGCCTACTGTCATCGGATCATTCCACCCAAGTTTTGTTGAAATCAGGCGATTGATTGAAGGAGTACTGTTTTAAATGGTTTTGGAAAACTTTCAGAAAATCAGAGATTGTTGCCAAAACATTGACCTATCAAAATTCTGAATAGAATTTCTAGAGGCTACAAGCAATACGATCCTTCCAGTCAAATTTGGTTGAAATTGCCCAAACGATTAATGAGGAGTAGCATTTTATATGAATTCCAATTTTTCGGAAAATCCAAGATGGCCACCATCAAGATCAAGACGTCAACATTATGTATACAAGTTCTGAAGCATACCGGCCTAGGGTTCTTCCAGCTGAGTTTGGTCGAAATCCGCCCAGCGATTAATGAGTAGCCTTTTAACTGATTTCCCAAAATGCTAAGAAAATCCAAGATGGCCACCTGAAAAATTGACCAATCAAAATTATGGATGCAAGGTCTGAAGCCTTCTGCCCTAGGCTTGTTCCAGCCAGTCTGGTTTAAATCACCAAGTAGTTAATAAGTAGACGATTTTCAGCCATTTTTCAGAAAATTCAAGATGGCCACCAAACAAATTGACTATTCAAAATTCTGTATACAAGCTCCGAAGCATACCACTTTAGGGTTCTTCCAACCGAGTTTACTTGAGCTCATTCAAGCGGTTAACGAGGAGTAGCATTTTGACTGATTTCCCAAAATCTTCAGAAAATCCAATATGGCTGGCGGAAAAATTTACCAAACAAAATTATGCAGGGTTCATACACATTTCTGTGTTTGAAATTCCATGACTTTTCATGACCAAAATTAAAAAATTCCATGACCTCCAAGAATTAATATCTAGGAGATTTGTGTTTATGACATAGCTCTAAAAATAAAATCTGCAATTATTCTGCAAAATGTCTGAATATTGCCTCTTGTGACAGCCTTATTTTGATAAGTTGTTGCAATAATTTTTATTGCATAGAGGTGATTTATGCCAACAGATTTCTTTATTTTACATGATTACCATTTTCCATGACTTTTCCATGACCTATGATAAAAAAACACTGATTATGTATCAGGTTCTGAAGCCTAGTATCTTTCCGGCCAAGTCTGGTTGAAATTGCTCATGTAGTTAATGAGGTAGCGTTTTAAACCATTTCTTGCCCTTTTTCAGAAAATCCAAGACAGCCGCCAGAAAATTACCCAATCAAAATTCTGTATACAAGTTTTGAAACCTATCCTCCCAGCTAAGTCCGGTTGAAATTGCTCAAGCAGTTAACGAGGAGTAGTGCTTTAAACGATTTCCCACCATTTTTCAAAAAATTCAAGATAGTCACCGAGAAAATTGATCGACCAAAATTCTGTATACAAGTTCTAAAGCCTAGCCCCATAGGACCTTTAATGGTTAATGAGGAATAGTGTTTTTAAGCAAAAGTTGATGGATAGACGGATGACGGATGGTCGGCATGGCATAAGCTCACTTGGCAATTCTGGCCTGGTGAGCTAATAATGCACAATTTCAAGGTCAGAAGTGTTAAGCTATTACAGTATTAATCCTCTCATCAGGTTAGTTAATTGTCAAGATTGATCAAGATAATCCAAAACGTTTTCTTAGTGAGTGTCCATTTGCAGGCCAAGAGAAGACGATTTTTTGAAAACTTACCACTGGAATGACTGGCTCATTAATGAGCCATCCATTTTCGTGGTAAATCTTCAAAAAGCTGTGTTCTCTTGGCCAAAGAACAGACATTTCTCATGACCATGGTTGAAATTGCCCAAACGATTAATGAGGAGTAGCACTTTATATGAATTCCAATTTTTCGGAAAATCCAAGATGGCCACCATTATGTATACAAGTTCTGAAGCATACCGGCCTAGGGTTCTTCCAGCTGAGTTTGGTTGAAATCCGCCCAGCGATTAATGAGTAGCCTTTTAACTGATTTCCCAAAATGCTAAGAAAATCCAAGATGGCCACCTGAAAAATTGACCAATCAAAATTATGGATGCAAGGTCTGAAGCCTTCTGCCCTAGGCTTGTTCCAGCCAATCTGGTTTAAATCACCAAGTAGTTAATAAGTAGACGATTTTCAGCCATTTTTCAGAAAATTCAAGATGGCCACCAAACAAATTGACTATTCAAAATTCTGTATACAAGCTCTGAAGCATACCACTTTAGGGTTCTTCCAGCCGAGTTTACTTGAGCTCATTCAAGCGGTTAACGAGGAGTAGCCTTTTGACTGATTTCCCAAAATCTTCAGAAAATCCAATATGGCCGGCGGAAAAATTTACCAAACAAAATTATGCAGGGTTCATACACATTTCTGTGTTTGAAATTCCATGACTTTTCATGACCAAAATTAAAAAATTCCATGACCTCCAAGAATTAATATCTAGGAGATTTGTGTTTATGACATAGCTCTAAAAATAAAATCTGCAATTATTCTGCAAAATGTCTGAATATTGCCTCTTGTGACAGCCTTATTTTGATAAGTTGTTGCAATAATTTTTATTGCATAGGTGATTTATGCCAACAGATTTCTTTATTTTACATGATTACCATTTTCCATGACTTTTCCATGACCTATGATAAAAAAACACTGATTATGTATCAGGTTCTGAAGCCTAGTATCTTTCCGGCCAAGTCTGGTTGAAATTGCTCATGTAGTTAATGAGGTAGCGTTTTAAACCATTTCTTGCCCTTTTTCAGAAAATCCAAGACAGCCGCCAGAAAATTACCCAATCAAAATTCTGTATACAAGTTTTGAAACCTATCCTCCCAGCTAAGTCCGGTTGAAATTGCTCAAGCAGTTAACGAGGAGTAGTGCTTTAAACGATTTCCCACCATTTTTCAAAAAATTCAAGATAGTCACCGAGAAAATTGATCGACCAAAATTCTGTATACAAGTTCTAAAGCCTAGCCCCATAGGACCTTTAATGGTTAATGAGGAATAGCGTTTTTAAGCAAAAGTTGATGGATAGACGGATGACGGATGGTCGGCATGGCATAAGCTCACTTGGCAATTCTGGCCTGGTGAGCTAATAATGCACAATTTCAAGGTCAGAAGTGTTAAGCTATTACAGTATTAATCCTCTCATCAGGTTAGTTAATTGTCAAGATTGATCAAGATAATCCAAAACGTTTTCTTAGTGAGTGTCCATTTGCAGGCCAAGAGAAGACGATTTTTTGAAAACTTACCACTGGAATGACTGGCTCATTAATGAGCCATCCATTTTCGTGGTAAATCTTCAAAAAGCTGTGTTCTCTTGGCCAAAGAACAGACATTTCTCATGACCATTGCAAAGCCATTTTGAGTGGCTTGACCATTAAAGGGTTAAACAAAGTTATAGAGAACAGAGTTACAACCACCCCCCCCCCCAACCTGACCACCCACCTCCTTGTACCTACGCCTATGTTAATAGCAGACTACTTTTCATGTAACATTGGATCATGAACAACTTTAATAGCTTATGTACACTGTATATACATTCATTGATGATGATGCTGCTGTATCTATTTACACTGTTACATTTCACAACTGTTTGGTTAATCGACGTGGTAATTATATTACAAAAGGCTATTATATACATCAGTGTAGACTATAAAACAAAAATACAAAAATAACCTGTGATTGTGGTGATTTTATTACACCTACTTACGTCATTACGGAGCCTTAAACCGTTTAAAGGTGCATATTCACACCAGATTGCTCGAAAATAAAATTATTTAAATTGTATTCATTTAGAAGCTTAAAAACCTCAATGTAATGTAAAGAAATAAATCTTAACATAGTTAAGTGACTTCATTCCGTATAAATTAACATAATTTTAAGTTGTGAAGCTGAAATAGGAGCATGTGGCTTTAATTCAATTTCACAACTTAAAAAAAATTATATTAATTTATACGGAATGAAATCATCATATGTTAAGATTTGTGAAGATATATTTCGCTTAATTACATCTAGCTTTCAGTATTTAAGCTGCTAAAAGTATACAATTTTAACAATTTTATTTTCGAGCATTTTGGTGTGAATATGCAGCTTTAACATTCATATCACCCAAATACGGTTTCTGCAGTGCTATTGAGAAATGCTCATTTGCATTCCAAGAGACTATTTTTGAAAATTTATCACTGGAATGACTGGCTCGATAACTGAGCCAGTCATTCCAATGATAAATCTTGTCTTCTCTTGGCATGCAAATGGACATTTTCTATAAGAAAATTGAAATTTTATTGAACAAATTTGATGGTTAAACGTTAAGCACACCATTATGGTGCAAATTAAGTGTAACATACTGTCTGACACTGGCTCATATCTAAAACGTGGGCTAACATCCAGCACTACCCTGATAACGCAGCTTACTGGGCCATTACTGAACTGGTATCGCCCCAGCACGCTGCCTTATCTCGGTATGTTACGCCTGTTTTACGCCACAACAGTGCGCTCGGCCCCAGGGCTTTCCCACTAACTTACAGTACAGCTCAGGAATGGCTTAAAATGTTTTCAAAATGAAATAAAACTTACTGTTGAATATTTCGGTCATCATTGGATTACAAGACATTAATCAAATTATGTCTAAAAATATTCAACAAGACATTTCTTACATTATTGTGTTCAAAATAGCACTAACTAACATGTTTCTGTTTTGGAAACTGTTAACTTATTGAGCTGTATGGTATGAATTGGGACGTAAGCATTCTTCTCATAAACCAATCATCTTTGGCTAAAAAAAGAATCCGGTCGGCGTCATCTATCCTCATAAGAAAATGGACATTTCCAGTTTTAGCTATGCTCCACCCATGCTTCACTCGTGTTGGGATCGATCGATCCCTGAGCGCGCTGACAATTAATTTCCAGAACTGAACCATGGTTTGTCTTGTCTGTGATTTTCCAGAACAAACCAATGTTCGTTACAGCCCTGATGACATCACAAAGAAATGTGACACTTGTTAGCGGATGTCACAATCAAAATGATGTAGCACCATCATGGAAAGGGAAGTTTGTCACTAAAGTGGACAGATTGTCTTGAGGAATTTATAATGCACATTCTGCTTATACGTTTAATGGTCATACCGGCCAAAATCGGGCTCTCCCATGGTCTTATGGAATGTCCATTAACAGGACAAGAGAATAACAATTTTTTGAAAATTTACCACGGGAATGACTGGCTCGATAACCGAGCTGTCATTCCAGTGAAAATTGTCAAAAATTGTATTATCTTGGCCTGTAAATGGACATTCAATAAGAAAAAAAGGGTTAACATTTTAAAAACTAATTTGACTTCATAGACAGCAGCAGTGGCCAGTAAAATTAGTTTCAAAATATTCAACATCTCACCTGTGTAGTAACTGTGAAAGCTAAATTCTGGGAATTCAGGCTTAAAAGTTTTAAATCGCTTCCAACATACGCAAAAAGTAGGCAGCGCTTAGCTAGAAATGGGCAGGGCATAGCTATATGTAGAAATGGATTCCTTTACTCTACTCTTACTAAAGACACTGAAAGACGCTACTAGCCAATAAAATTCCACAGAATTAAATGTCTCGTCTCACAACCACACCCCCCACTAAACATCAGCGCTCAGACAGTCAAATGAACGGGGTTCAGATATACAGAGCATGCAATCGCGTGGAGTTTAGCGCAATATAAATGCACCATCTATCTATCTAATTTCAAAATATTCAACATCTTACATGTACGAGGTTACTTTTTCTTTAACACTCTTAGTCAGCTAATTAGCCAACCACGAGAACTTTTCTCAAAAACGAATTGGCAAGTGGGAAGGTCTGACAAGATACTAATGATATAAATTAGATGAAATAACAGTTTAAGAGTTGCTTAGCGCAAACAATTAATGTTGAAAATGTAGATCTCAAATAGCGAGGGTGAAATGACCTTGCCCTTGGACCATGTCAAAGTTTAGTTGCAGTACGATTAAGCAATCCTAAAATATAGGCAAAGATGGGTTGCTTATTAGCAGCAAAAGCTTAATGTCAACACTGTCGTCAGCGTCATAAAAGTAATACCTATGTTCCTTTTTTGCTTTGCAGGCGAGACAACAACAATTTGTCCGGAAAAGCTGTTTCCGCCGTAGTCACAACACCTAAGAAAAACTATTTTCAAAATAATCAGCAAGAATTTATCTATATGCAAAATATATCATTACGTATAAATAATTAAATATCTTAACAAATCGCAAGCTATGAACACGTCTGTAAGCATACAATACAGCTCACAAGTTAGTGAACATATTTCCAAAACAATATAATTTTGAAATATTCTATTGAATATTTTGAATAAAATTGGATTGGAAGAGATTGCTGCCTAAGGCCGAAATCTCTTCCAATCCAAATATGTTCAAAATATTCAACAGTACGTCTTTATTTTGTTTTATAAACAAGCAAAGTTATTTCTGAGATGTACTATAGGTAGGGCGTGCTATACCTCTCAGGAAATGTTATCAATAAATACCACTTTTATCTGACTGGCAGTGTGGTCATTTCATGTATATATACACATTACACAAATAACAATACGAAAAATGTTAAAGCTTTTTATGGCATAATCAATGAACAATAATATTGCACACAAACCAAAGAAACAAATCATGAATTCAATCAACCATATATATCAAATTACGCCTGCTTATAAAAGCCAGTGTCTTATATGGCCCTACTGGTGTCATTTATAGACATGTTCTGGTACATAGTTATTGTTAACCACCTTTGTTCAGGCTGTATGTTCATGATAGCTATTCTCCACACACTAATTATCAACAAGAACTTATATAAGATACGTTTTCAAAATATAAACATGTCCCTTTAAGAATATAATGGTCAAGATTGCCCCAAGAACTACCAATTCTCCTGTGCAAATGAACATTCCTTAACCTTTTCAACAACTAATCAATGAAAAAGTAAATTATTTACTAAAATATATAGCATTTTCTGCTGAATATTTTGAAATTAATATGACTGGAAGCCATTGGTGCTTTTCAGTCATATTATTTTCAAAATATTCAAGTTTTTCTGGGGGAGGGTCCCCCAAGATTGAAAGACAGGGACTTTATCTGTAAAAGAGTTGACTAAGACCACTGTAGAGGCCACTTAGACATCAAAGGCTAACTAATGGAAAAACTGAATGAACAAAATGTTGTAAATCACTTTCATTCTTAATTCATGTTTAAATTACAGTACTGTTGTACAAAGCCCTGATTTACATGTACTGGTAGTTTAAGTTACATGTAAACTAAGTGAACCTTAAGTACTAGATATGTTCAATATGTTTCTAATACATAGTTGAAATAACCTTTTAACACTTGAGCCGACTAAATATAGCTTCAGTAGCCGTCTTGGCAAATATTCATTTGCGGACCAAGAGAATACTATGGTATTTTTTAACAAGAGCTTCGCAAATGGAGCATAATACCCTGCCATGATGACAAACCCATGATGAGAGCTAGAGATTTCTTCCTCAGATGCAGATCCGTCATCCCGTGAAGTTTCAAAGCAATCAACGGTCAAGGAGATATCGTCCGCAAACCAATTTTCAAGATGACTGCCGGTGGCTGCCAGCCATATTGGATTTCAGTCTTCACCAGACGTAGTCCAAACACCTTATGAAGTTTCAAAGCGATCCGGTAAATGGTAACAGTTATTATTAGGAAAGCAATTTTCAAGATGGCCGCTGGTGGCCATATTGAATTTTGGATCTTTGTCAATTTCGATAGGTTTCTTCCACAGACCTAGTCCAACCACATGACTGCCGGTGGCTGCCAGCCATACTGGATTTCAGATTATCGTACTTTCTTCACCAGACGCAGTCCAACCACCCTATGAAGTTTCAAAGCAATCCGGTAAACGGTAACAGTTATTATTAGGAAAGCAATTTTCAAGATGGCAGCTGGTGGCTGGCGGCCATATTGAATTTCGGATCTTTGTCAATTTCGATAGGTTTCTTCCACAGACCTAGTCCAACCACATGACTGCCGGTGGCTGCCAGCCATACTGGATTTCAGATTATCGTACTTTCTTCACCAGATGCAGTCCAACCACCCTATGAAGTTTCAAAGCAATCCGGTAAACGGTAACAGTTATTATTAGGAAAGCAATTTTCAAGAAGGCGGCGGCCATGTTGAATTTCGGAGCTGTCAATTTCGATAGGTTTATTCCACAGACCTAGTCCAACCACGCTATGAAGTTTCAAAGCAATCAGATAAACGGTTAAGGAGTTATTTCCAGAAACCAATTTTCAAGCTGGCCACCGGTGGTTGGCAGCCATTTGGACTTTGGATCATTGTCGAATTTGACAGGTTTCTTCCACAGACCTACCAGTAGGCAAACCACCCTATGAAGTTTCAAAGTGATCAGATGGTAAATGGTAACAGAGTTATTATCAGGAAACAAATTTTCAAGATGGCTGCTGGTGGCTGGTGACCATCTTGAATTTCTGATCATAGTCAATTTTGAAATGTTTCATCTCCAGACTTAGTCCAACCACCATATAAAGTTTCAAAGCGATCCAATAAACGGGAACAGAGCTTTCATCCAGAAATCAATTTTCAAGCTCGATTTTTTGATCATGGTGAATTTCGATGGGTTTCTTCCTCAGATCTAGTCAAACCACCCTATGAAGTTTCAAGGCAATCCGACAAACGGTAATGGTGTTGTCATCCGGAAACCGGAAATTTTCAAGATGGGCACCAGTGGTTGGCTGCCATCTTGGATTTTGGATCATCATCGATTTCGATAGGTTTCTTCCACAGACCTACAATGTAGTCCAACTATCCTATAAGGTTTCAAAGCGATCCGATAAATGGAAACAGAGTTATCATCTGGAAACCACCCTCCCAGACCGCACCATCACATGTACATACCACTCCAATTTTTTTGGCGGGGTATACAAATTTACCACTGGAATGACTAGCTCAATAACCGAGCCAGTCATTCATTCCATTGGTAAATTCTTAAAGTAATCTTCTCTTGGTCCGCAAGTGGACATTTTCTATGAGAAAATTGAAATGAAAAAAACAACTGGCTAATCAAATTGTTTTCAATCATAAAAAACACAAATATATCTACAAGATCTTCAGTAGGAACTAGAAATAACATGTGAAATGTATTAATCCAATTCTCCCACTGGTCTGAGAAAGCCTTTACAATGTATGAAATAAATCAGTCAAATATTTCTTTTAATAATTTGACATTAATCTGAACATGCTGAGTACTTAGGAGTCAATTTAGTTGGAAGATATTCACCAGTTTACTTGTGTTGTTGTTTTGGTATTGAATATCTGGAATATCCGTGACATACAATGTATCTAATGATTATTTAACTGTCTGCCTGCTGCATTTCTGCAGGCTACATTTTCCACGGAGTTTAACTCTGAATATGCGGAATATTTTGAAAACAATTTGACTGAAGCCACCAACAACTTTCAGTCAAATTCTTTTCAAAATATTCATCAGGTCCAGAGTTATTGCCCAATGAAATTATTGCAGCAGCCAGACCAGATAAAGATGAGTTGACATGTTAAAATATTCAGCGCTGCCATCGGCCGTTATTTATGTTTAACCCTTACTGGTCAAAACTGCTGAAGAAAATTAACATAAATTCTTATACGGGAAAATCCATTTGCAGGACATGACAATTTTGAAAATTTATCACTGGAATGACTGGCTCAGTTTCCTTCCAATGATCAACTTTCAATAATCGTCTTCTCAAACTCATGGACATAACTCAAGACCAATGCGGAGGTTGGTTATGGCCGACTTGTCAATCAAAGGGTTAACGCATAACAAAATGTGGCACTTGTTACATGTACAGTAATGTAGCTAATAAATAAGCTAACATCTTTCAAAAACAAAAACCAGCCTATAAAAATTACACGTTCCTGCAGTCCAGGGCAACCACGTTTTACTGCAGGACAACAAAATTTTAACACATTTGTTGCCCTGGGAGACAACCTAGATAATGTGTTATTTTCAGGGCCTGTATATGTACTCATGGTCAGTATTTGTTATTTTCAGGGCCTGTATGTGTACTCATGGTGAGTATTTGTTATTTTCAGGGCCTGTATATGTACTCATGGTGAGTATTCGTTATGTTCAGGGCCTGTATATGTACTCATGGTGAGTATTTGTTATTTTCAGGGCCTGTATATGTACTCATGGTGAGTATTTGTTATGTTCAGGGCCTGTATATGTACTCATGGTGAGTATTTGTTATTTTCAGGGCCTGTATATGTACTCATGGTGAGTATTCGTTATGTTCAGGGCCTGTATGTGTACTCATGGTGAGTATTTGTTATGTTCAGGGCCTGTATATGTACTCATGGTGAGTATTTGTTATTTTCAGGGCCTGTATATGTACTCAGGGTGAGTATTTGTTATTTTCAGGGCCTGTATATGTACTCATGATGAGTATCTGTTATTTTCAGGGCCTGTATATGTACTCATGGTGAGTATTTGTTATGTTCAGGGCCTGTATATGTACTCATGGTGAGTATGTGTTATTTTCTGGGCCTGTATATGTACTCATGGTGAGTATTTGTTATTTTCAGGGCCTGTATATGTACTCATGATGAGTATCTGTTATGTTCAGGGCCTGTATGTGTACTCATGGTGAGTATTTGTTATGTTCAGGGCCTGTATATGTACTCATGGTGAGTATTTGTTATTTTCAGGGCCTGTATATGTACTCATGGTGAGTATTTGTTATGTTCAGGGCCTGTATATGTACTCATGGTGAGTATTTGTTATTTTCAGGGCCTGTATATGTACTCATGGTGAGTATTTGTTATTTTCAGGGCCTGTATGTGTACTCATGGTGAGTATTTGTTATGTTCAGGGCCTGTATATGTACTCATGGTGAGTATTTGTTATTTTCAGGGCCTGTATATGTACTCAGGGTGAGTATTTGTTATTTTCAGGGCCTGTATATGTACTCATGGTGAGTATTTATTTTATTTAGTCTTAACCCTTTCACACTCAAATTTGTTCAAGAAAATTTCAATTTTCTCAATGAAAATGTCCATTTGCAGACCAAGAGAAATGTTTTTGAAAATTTACCACTGGAATGACTAGCTCGGTTATCGAGTCAGTCATTTTCAAGTGGTAAATTTTCAAAAATAGTATTCTCTTGGTCTGCAAACGGACATTTCTCACCACTGCAGAAGCCATTTTTGGCTGATATGAGGGATAATGGGTTACTATAATGGTTGAGTTGGTATTTACAAGGATTCTGTAGTCTGTATCTAGCTTAACAACAATACATATTTTCAACACAATTTACAGAAATGGGGCAAACTGGAAATACAATCGGGCCACCTAATATAAATCACACTATTTTCCTAATTTTCAAGCCCTGGAAACTGAAATATGTTAGCTACATGTACATTTACATGTAGGAAAAATGTTCTGTTGAATATTTTGAACATAATCGGACTGCAAGACATTGCTGCCGCCTTAGACAACGATGGCTTCCAATCCAATTCACCTTTCCAGATTATCCATCTATCATCTGACGTCATAAGCAGCTAATAGTGTAGTAGAGTTAAGCCAAAAATTGGATGAACCGGGAAACAATTGGGTACCACAATTTTTTTACGCCATTCGATGCGGGAATATGTTCTTTATCACATATCCTAAATCCTAAAAAATCTAACTTGGCCAGAATTAATATTAGTGACCATTTTTGATACAAACGTACTCGGGTAAATTTAGAAATTGTAAAAGAAAGTAAAATCAAAATGCCTTTGCACAATAATTTAATTAATGCATGTTTTGTATCATATAGTTTCACATTTACAAAATTGATATATAACAGGAAACAATGCCCCAATTGGTTGGTCTTGTATTTTCAATTTAATTGAATTACTAGAATATGCAAATTACCCGATTATTATATAAAAAAACCTGCCCACATACAGGGAATAAATCACACACTTGTCTCATTAGGTACTGGATTCCATTTTATTATATATTTCCATTGCAGTATGGCAGAAACATGTGATTTACCGCTGCGAGCTGAAATATCCTGTGTAATATGTCAAACTGAATTTGTTGAAAGTACTCCTGATAAGAAATATGTTTTACTTACTACTAAAGGCCTTCACATTATTAAGATACAGGTCTCTTCAAAGGGATAGTGTGTTAACTGAATGGCTAACACAATGTAGGTCGCATAATAGGAATGTATCTGTGCACCAGTCATGCAGGAGAAATTACACCGACTTCTAAGAAATACAGGTGAATTAAATGAATTTCCCAGAAAGAAGCTGAGATCATCTCTGTCTTTAGATTTTGATTGGAAAAGTCAGTCTTTCTTGTGTGGGCTCAAATGTACAATTGACCAAAAACATCCAGAACGAAATGCAGCCATAAATACTGCTGTTAATATATGCTGTCCTTTGTGGATGCTGTTATAGAGGCTTGTGATAGCCAAGCTGATAAATGGAGTCAAGAAATTAAAGACAGAGTTGCTAGTTGTATTGATCTTGTAGCTGAGGATGCAAGATACCATAAGCTATGCTATCTAAGGCTGACATCTCCACGCCCTCTGTTGTCAACCTTAGGGCAGTGTTCATCGACGTCGGGTCGTAGTGAGGACAGCGATTTAGTTATGCACTTCAATAAATTATGTGACTGGATAGAGAACGAAGCTGACTGACATACCTGGGATATCAGCTACAACGATGGAAGAGGTGTGTGCGAATGAACCAGGTCATTCCAGGATGATGATTATGGTGTAAATGAAAAGCCGGATAACTGAAATCGAGGAAATAAGGTCACTATATGACAAACTTGTTGAACATATTACAATAGAATCGAATGCTCTTAAAAAAGCTGAATCACTACATCAACAAGAGGCCCAAGGGGCCTGTGTTGTTCACCTGGAGCACTGCATTTTTTTCAAAATTGTTGGTGGGTGGTCTTTTAAATGAGTTTGTGAGTCCAATATGGCCGCCAAACACGCTACATTTTGATTGGTCCACTTCTGCCATGTTTCTGACTAAGCTCCTTCCCTTGAATAAACTTTAATAGCACTCAGTGCCTAATTGTATCTCCCAAATTTCGGCCCTATCCGCTGTGGTTCTGGAGTTGTTTTGGCAAAAAATAGGTTATCCAAGATGGCCACCAAACCATTTGGCCAATCAAGTTCCCTTGAACAAACTTGGTGCAGCTCTTGTCCTAGATGATATTTCATGCGTTTTGAATTGATCCTCCAAACGGTTTTGGAGATCTTTAAAGACATTTCTAAAAATCGACCAAAATCTAAGATGTCACGAAAATACATTTAAAATTTCCCATTGCTTTGAATATGGAAGATTTTGGTGGGTAAATTATCCAATATGGCCGCTAAACTGTTTATCCGACAGTCTCGAAAATGGCAAATTTGAAATCACAATATGCACAAACATACATAAAACCAAAGGTCTGAATTGATCCCTCAAATGGTTTTAAAGAAGATTTTTAGACATTTATAAAAATTGGCCGAAATCCAAGATGGCCACAGGCCAAATTGGCCGATCGGCTTCGTTTGAACAAAATGAAATCTTTATGCCATAAGGATGCTTCATGCCAAATATAATTCAAGTCGGCCCAGTAGTTCCCGAGAATAAATTTTAGATTTCCTATTGCTTTAGTATGGGAGCTTTTAGTGGGAAAATGATCCAAGATAGCTGCCAAACTGTTTATCCAACAGTTTCAAAAATTGCAAATTTGAGATCAGAATACCCAAAGACCTATATGAATTTCGGCCTCAAAATCCGTCAAGTAAAAAAATTCAATATGGCTGCCAAACACACTATATTTTGATTGGTCCACCGCGGCCATGTTTTTTGACGAATCAACTTCTCTTGAACACACATTAATCGCCCTTAGTTGCTAATTATATATCACAAATTTCGACCTGATCGCTTCAGTAGTTCTGGGGAAGAAGTCGTTTTTGTGAAAACTAGGTCATCCAAGATGGCCACTGAACCATTTGATCAATCAAGTTCTCTTGAACAAACTTGATTCAGCTCTTAGGCTAGATCATATTTCGTGAGTTCTGACTCAATCCCTCCAACGGTTTGGGAGATGATTTTTAAAGACATTTCTAAAAATTGGCCGAAATCCAAGATGGTCGCTGGCCAAATTGGCCGATTGGGTTCATTTGTGTGCTTTAGTGTGGGAGATTTTTGCAGGAAAATGATCCAAGATGGCCGCCAAACCGTTTATCCGACAGTTTTGAAAATTGCAAATTTGAGATCAAAATACCCAAAATCCTATATAAAAACAATTTCGGCCTCAAAATCCATCAAATAAAAAAATCCAATATGGCCGCCAAACATGCTAATTTTGATTGGCCCACGGCGGCCATGTTTTTTGGCGGATCAACTTCTCTTGAACAAACTTTACTGGCCATTAGGCTCTAATCATATCTGCCAAATTTCGGCCTGATCCCTTCAGCGGTTCTGGATTAGAACTATTTGACCAATTAAGTTCCCTTGAACAAATTTGGTTGAGCTCTTGCCCTAGATCATATTTCATGAGGTTTCCTTCAATCTGAGCAGTTTCCGAGATTTTTAGACGTTTCTAAAGATCGGCCAAAATCCAATATGGCCGCCGGCCTAATTGGCTTCATTTGAACAAACTTGGATCCCTATGCCCTAAGGATGCTTCCTGCCAAATATAATTGAAATTGACCCAGCGGTTCTTGAGAAGTTGTTTAAAGGAAAAGTTGACAGATGGATGGACAGACGACGGATGGTCGCCATGACATAAGCTCACTTAGGCGAGCTAACAATTATAAAGATGAAATCAGTAGTCAATCAATCAAGGACTGCAGGCCTATGGCCGAAATACATGTCACACATAGACACTCTGAAACTGCTTATTTGCGCAGAGAACTGGTGATTGGAATTTACACTTTGTTGCTGTTAGTCGCATGTTAAACTTATTTGCTGCTACCGGGCATAATATTTATGCCAAGAGCACACGCATCTACCTACAGATGATGCTGGCATTGCGGTCTGATCAACCCTGGCCCTTCAAAATGTTTGCGTCAAATGGCTACCACTGTCCGTCGATCTGATCGATTCTGGGCTGGACTGTGGACCAATCTCATTATAGAACAGGTCATGATGAGAACAATCAAATGTCACGCGATGGGAGGGGGAGGGGGGGCTAACTCGAGGGCGATGGATGACTGAAGTCGTACGACTATTATGGGTGTACAGCTTGCATAGATGTGTTGGAGTCCATGGTGCTATGACCACTGACAGAACATAAACATGAGACAAGTGAACAGCATGACCATCTCAGCAAGTCTTCTTCCAGTCGTGACTACCTGGATCTGACAAAAATGCTTGAATGGCTTCAGACATACAGTCCTTTTGATGTACTCGATGCTAATCTAAGATGGCTGTCTACTGGTTTGACGGCATCAACCACAGACAAAATTAACTGTGATGATGTGGAAAGTATCGGACAGAGTATTAACATGAAAATGGACAATAAGTCTTTGCTTGATGTAACAATGAAAAAGGCTGACCATGTGCGCACACTGGTTAAGTTGCAAAAATGTGTGAAATTGTCGAGAAGTCTGTCCATCTGGATTCAAGTTTTATTCTGGCGACTGATTGTTTTAATAGAGCGATGCGAGAACATGGCAACATATTTCGAATATGAACTCACAACAATCCCAGCAGCACTCTTCAAAGATGCAAAGATGCGAAGGACAAGCAAATCTGTGCTGACTGAACAAACTTGGTAGAGTCCATCTCACCACATGAAACTGCATATGTTCTTTGTTCCATAGAGTTAGATGGCAACCAAACTCTACATAAGGAACAGTACTTCAACAGTATGTAACATATGTAAGAAAGAAGTATGTCAGAACTGCTCAATCGTTTTTTATGGATACACAGATGGGACATCAACGAAAGATCACGAGCCCCAAAGAGGAATTGTTAAGGCAAGCAGCCAACATTAAAATTGAATTAAATATGTTTGCGCACAGTAATCAATTCTTTCTTTCTAATGGTCGAAACAAAACCCAATTCATAAGGTTATTGACCAAAGAGTTGAAATCAAACGGGCATGATGTGAGCACAGCAAAAGGAGATGCTGATACATTGATCGTGAAAGTAGCATTGCTACGTTCGGCTAATGAAACAGTGACCGTTGTAGACAACGACACGGATATACTCGTGTTGCTAATTCACCATTTTACGCCTGAAATGTTTGACATCTACTTGAGATCAGAAACCAGATCCGGTAGAACCAAAGGAAACAAGCTTTGTAGAATCTGAGACTGTAGTAGTGAAATAGGAAATACTGTCGCTGATATTTTATTCATTCATGCTGGGGTGGGTGTGATACCACTTTGTGTTCCCATGGTCATGGAAAGACATCCATTGTGAAAAGCTTACGAAAGTCTGAAGAAGTCCAAATTCTAAGTGTAACAATGAGCGCTTGTGATTCTACACACGAGGAAGTAAGTAATGCTGGGAACCAGCTATTTGTGATCATGTATGGTAGAAAACCATCTGACGCACTGGATTACATGCGATACACCCATTTGATGAAGCATTCGGCTGATCGGTCCAAATTCAAACTGGAAAAGCTTCCACCGACAGTAGCTCTGCATCCCAGCATTCATTCATGGTTCACTTATCAATTATGCAATGAAAAACTCTTATGATTGACAATCTGGATCCAACAAAATGGGACTGGGCACATGAAGGGTCCATACTTGTACCTGTTATGACCACTAAGGATGCTGGCCCGCCAGATATTCTAAATGTCATCCATTGCAGGTGTAAGTCAACAAGTAAAAACCCATGTTCTTGGGATCAGTGCTCGCGTCGTAAGAATAGCTGGCAATGTGTCACAGCTTGTGGGGGATGCCACGGTACTGAATGTAGCAACGCAGGAGAAATTATATATTCAGACAGCGATGCTTAGTTTGCATATACTGTACACCACCACCCACCCATCATAAGCTAGCCATTGTAAACTAGCCAATATGAAAATAACCTGCATTAAGCGATCACGTCTTGGGTTACTCACATAATCGCTACGATATCTGCAATAGACTGATATAGTTTTGAATGAAATGCATATTAATACATACAGAAAATTCCGCCCAAGCCGGATTTTTGCGGATTTTATATATGTTATGATGTATATAATTCTGCCTCGAATGGTGCAAGAAAAACATAACTTATCGATTCTATCCAGCTCCGGCTCCACATCAATTGGACTAGTGTTCCCGAAATGGCCCACAAATATTGATATCTCGCTAGACTAGTGTCCGTGGTCCGCAGATCATTACATATATTTACCATTGGATATTATTGAGATTCTCTGTGAATCCCCTTTCACCAATGATGATTAGATGTACACAGCAAATTTGGTCACATTTGGATGAATAATAGCTGCAATATAGACCACTACATCGCATTCTCTACCATTAAAAGGTTCACTTTTTAAATCCCCATAGAAAACCAATGGTGAATAGGTTGATAACTTAATTTGCTTATAAAAAATTCTGCCCAAAGCAGATTTGTGCAGATTTTGGATGTTAATAAGGACATAATTCTGCGTCGAATGGTGCAAAAAACCCCGCGGTTAAGCAACATGTAAGATGACGTCATAAATGATTCTATGTGGCCCATCTTTAACTCTTAATGGTTCGACACGTTGTACGAATTGTATGTCTCTACCCAATTAATAAACATGCTGTTGAATATTTTGAAACAAATTTGACTGACGCTGAAGCTGGATGCCATGGGCAGCAAAAGCACCCAGTCAAATTACTTCCAAAATACTCAATAGCTTACGTGTATAGTTTTCTGGAAACTGATAGTCAGGGAGATCAGAGATCGATCGATCCCAACACGAACAAGGTGTGGGTGGAACTTACATGTAGCTAGAGATGCATGAGGCATGGCTAAAAATGGACAGGTCCATTAAGTTCAAAATATTCAACAACGGTTCGGAAACATGTTAATTTATATCTGAGCGATACAATGTAAATGTAAATATCTTGTTCAAAGTAATCATGGCCAGTTACATATATATATATATACACAAAACACAGCGTTGCATCGGTACCACTGTGTACTACTCGTATCGACTAGCTAGACTGCGGATATATAGTGAATCATACTAATCTAAAGACTAGGATGAAATCATTTACAATGACAGCTCAGCTTTAATATTATTCAAGCTCACAATAATCTCAGGTTGGGCAGTAACCCTTTAAAGCTCAAATCCGCTCAAAAACAATTTAGATTTTCCCATAGAAAATGTCCGTTTGCAGACCAAGAGTATTTTTGAAAATTTATCACTCGAATGACTACATGTAGCTCGGTTATCGAGCTAATCATTTCTGTGGTAAATTTTCAAAAATAATCTTCTTTTGGTTGACAAATGGACATTTCTCAAGACGTCTACAGAAGGTGTTTGTTGGCTAGGTCGAGTGTTAAAGGGTTCAGATGGAAGAATGATCAGGTGACATGAATAATTCCTATATTGCATAATGTAATACTAATTATATAACAGTAACACAAGTTACACAACATATATATGTCAATACTTTCTTAACCCTTTGACCGACAAAACCCTGAAAAAGTTTATGCTTTATAACACGTATGATATTAAACTTATTCTGTTGAGTACTTTGAAATTAATTTGACTGGAAACCGTTGCTGCCTGAGGCAGCAGCAGTTTTCAGTCAAATTAATTTCAAAATATTCAACAGTTTAGCTGTATGATAGCATTAAAAATGAGATATTGGGAATTCATCGATGAAAGGGGTAATTCCTAAAATACTGAGATAACTCAGGCCTCAAATTTTCTCGCGAAATTTTGAGGGCTGTAACTTGAGATTCTTACCTTGTCTACACCATTTCATATAATAACTGGTGTACATTTTAGAAAGAATCGCGAATGGCTGGTGGTGTACATTTTGGAAACAATGTTACTGAAAAGATGTTACTGAACAGCTTTCAGCAACCATTGTTTCTAAAATGTACACCATCCCTTTCTCGAACTGACGTCGTATTACGTACGATGAATCATATGACAATGCATAACACGTTGTTTATATACGAGACATTTATAAAGAGGTAGTATCTAGGATGTATAAATTTCAATTAGTGACTTATATATATATATATATATATATATATATACCGATATATATATATATATACCGTACAAGTTACATTGTATAGCAATATAAGACAAGTGAAACAAGCATTCTGTAAGTATTGCTTTGCAATACATGTCCCCTACCGGGTGATATAAATCTTTAGAGATTGACAGTCAAAAATTTCATTAAAAATTGTCAAAAGCAGCTGAAGCTCGAACATGATCTGTAACTTCTCATAACATAGCAATAAACCAAGTCTCAGTTATATATGGCGAAGGAGAAGGAAAAGTCTTGAAAGCTGATATGTTTGTATTTCATAAGTCGAAAGGGGACATAACTCCTTAAAAAAATGAAGCAAACGCCTCAAATCCGAACTTGGTCTGTAATTTCTCATAATAAAGTAATGTACCAATTCTCAGTTGAATATCTTGAAAGACTGCGAGAAAACGGGCGGAAAACTAATATTTTTCATATTTCATAGGTCGAAAGGGGGCATAACTTCCTAAAAAATGTATGCATACGCGTGAAACTCGAACTTGGTCTGTAACTTCTCATAACAAAGCAATGTAGCAATTCTCAGTATAATATCTTGAAAGACTGCGAAAAATAGTGCGGAAAACTAATATTTTTCGTATTGGCTAAGTCGAAAGGGGACAATACTCCATGAAAAATTGACGACAATGTCTGAAACTCGAACTTGCTCTGTAACTCCTTATACTAAAGCGATGCACCGATTTTCACTTAAATATCTTGAAGGAGTGCGAAAAAAAGTGTGGAAAGCTAATATTTTTTGTATTTCTTAAGTCGAAAGGGGGCATAACTCCATAAAAAATTAACGCATACATCTGAAACTCGAATGTGGTCTGTAACTTCTCATAACAAAGTAATGTAGCAACTCTCAGTACAACATCTTGCAAGCTTGCGAAAGAAAGTGCAGAAAACTAATATTTTTCATATTTCATAAGTCGAAAGGGGGCATAACTCCATGAAAAATTGACGAAAATGTCTGAAACTCGAACTTGCTCAGTAAGTCTTTATACTAAAGCAATGCACCGATTTTCGCTTAAATATCTTGAAGGCGTGCGAAAAAAAGTGTGGAAAGCTGATATTTTTCGTATTTCTTAAGTCGAAAGGGGGCTTAACTCCATAAAAAATTAACGCATACACCTGAAACTCGAATGCGGTCTGTAACTTCTCATAACAAAGTAATGTAGCAACTCTCAGTACAACATCTTGCAAGACTGCGAAAGAACGTGCAGAAAACTAATATTTTTCATATTTCATAAGTCGAAAGGGGGCATAACTCCATGAAAAATTGACGAAAATGTCTGAAACTCGAACTTGCTCAGTAAGTCTTTATACTAAAGCAATGCACCGATTTTCGCTTGAATATCTTGAAGGTGTGCGAAAAAAAGTGCGGAAAGCTGATATTTTTCGTATTTCTTAACTCGAAAGGGGGCACTTAATTAAAAATTGACGCATACGCCTGAAACTCGAACTTGTTCTGTAGCTTCTCATAACAAAGCAATACACCAATCCTCAGTTGAATAACTTGAAGGACTGCGAAAAAAAGTACAGAAAACCAACTGCAACAGACGGATGGACGGACGGACAGACAGAGTGCAAACCTATAGTCCCCCCCCCCCCCCCCCCCCCACCCCGGTTTTACCGGTAGGGGACTAATAAATGTATGTAATACAAAAATATGGTTTCGTTGCGACATATGTGGGCAGCTTTGTTAGGAATATAAGAGTTTGACCAAATACCTGATTTATACTGCCGGTAGTTCCATACATTACCTGTCATAAATAAGCTAACCTGCTTCCAAAACCCCCCATAAACACGTTCAACTTAGTTAGTAAAATATTGAACACGATGTAAGAAATGCCTTGTTGTATAGTCTGAACATAAAGGAGGAATCCAGTTTTAGCTATGCACCGCCCATCTCTAGCTATAAGCTCCACACATGCTTTGACCGTGTTGGAATCGATCGAACCCTGCACTCTCTGAATCTCAATTTACAGAAAACTATATAGGTAAGCTGTTGAATATTTTGAAACTAATTTGGCTGGGTGCAGCGCCCAGTCAAATTAATTTCATTATATTCAACAGAATGTTTATCAATCCTTTAATGGTCAAGCCGGCCAGAACTGAGCCAGTCATTCCAGTGATAAATATTCAAAAATAGTCTTCTCTTGGCTTGCATATGGACATTCAATATTAGGAAATATTTTGATTTTCTTGACCAGATTTGGCCACTAAAGGGCTAAATCGTAAAGCAATACAATTCATCCGTCATGAATTAAGCATTCATGATGAACTAGTTTAATTGATCATGACGTTAGCATACACATCATGTAGTTGATTATGACATCATATGATTGATGGATAAACTGGACTCCTCCATTGGATATGGAAGACATTGCTGGATTTGTTCAAGAAAATTTCGATTTTTTTCACAGAAAATGTCCATTTGTAGACCAAGAGAAGACTATTTTTTTTAATTTACCACTGGAATGAGTGGCTCGATTATTGAGCCAGTCATTCCAGTGGTAAATTTTCAAAAATAGTCTGCTCTTGGTCTGCAAATGGACATTTCTCAAGGCTACTGCGGAAGCCGTTTTTGGCTGATATGAGTGTCTTCTTCTTTTCGTTCGCTGATCATACCGCCAGTCCTGTAAGTGACTATCGACATGATCATAAGCACTTATGATATGAGTGTTAAAAGGTTAATCAGAATTATTTCAAAGCTGTATTGTCGCCGTGTGTTGCAGATAAAATCATCATGTGCTGATTCAAAATCATCAAATTCTGTCTCGATCCTGGCAATAATCTGACACACCTATAACAATGTTAATGCAGGGTAAATTTCATGGCTAGGAAACATCGCTGTGCGCGTGGTGTGTAGTTCTGTAGCTCGCCATCGCCGTACAGATAGAGAAATCGCTGTATCCATACTTCTGTTGACAGAAATAAATTGTAAAATTCTGGTTATTTGAGAAATCAATGCATGGTGTTTATGCATACATGTATATATCTGGTTTAAATATGACTGCCACGCCTCTATAACGGCCACTTTACTGAAGACCAGACCTGCTACCGTAAACTATGCATGGGCAGGCCTCGAAATAAGCCCACCCGGGTAGATCAATAAAACGATCCTTTACTTTGGCTCACAGGAGAGCGATTTTTAAATCTCATGTGACAACCACCAGGTATGTCAGGTAACCGATGATCGATTGCCAGTGCACCTACATCTAACACCGCATTCTTACAATGCAGAGAGGAAATGTTACCAACCTTCTATGGCTCAAGCTGGCCAAAATTGGCATAGACAGTAGTCTTGACAAATGTCCATTTGCAGGCCAAGAGAGTTATCTTTGAAATTTTACCATCATTCCAGTGATAAATTTAAAAAAGCAGATTTCCCTGTGCGTGCGAATGAACACTGACTTGCTGCAAATTATTAACCAATCGTGGACATTAATACTTTAATCCTCAAATTTGTTCAAGAAAATATACCTTTGCAGACCAAGAACACAAATTTTGAAAATTTACCATTAGAATGACTGGCTTGGTTATCGAGCCAGTCATTCTAGTGGTAAACTTTCAAAAATAGACTTGTCTTGGTCTGCAAATGGAAATTTCTCAGACGCTATTTTTGGCTGATATGAGTGTTAAAGGTTAATGGGGTGAACAGGGTAGCTTTGGGCATTTTTTGTATTGAAACTACGTCAAAATGTTGTTCTGAAATTCCATTTGGGCGATCGAGGGGAAGTCAATACTTTCAGCTAAATACAAGGAGTCATGGAATTACCATCTCTTACATGTAGCATTAAGAGGGAATCAAACACACAACTAACGAACGCGATAGCAACATCCCGGACAAACACTTCCACCACAACAACTCCGTAAGACAATTTTAAGTCTTACTTTGCCGATGAGGCTTTCACGATACAGGTTTCTGATATTGTCAGTGTAACTTCGCATTTATTTGACCAGATATCTTGTCGCAAAGAATGTTTGATTAAATTTTCATTGGCAATTTATTTTGCGAAAAATGTTTGACGACAGACATGTACATGTAAAAATGGGTCACATTTAGCCAACCTTTAGAGACTGAGGCCGTGTTCTCAATGCAGAGTTAATCAGGAATAAGATCATACCTCAGTATCGCGTTACACCGGTTAAGTCTCTAGTCAAAACACGCCTTAGTCATTTCTCCGAGGACTATTTTAGGCCTGTGCGATTACGTGAGTAAATTGAAAATCATGATTATGTTTTAAATCATGAATCTATATAAATTAAATAATCGAATAATCATGAATATTTTCTATTGCATAAAATATTTCAAAACCTACCTTTCAATTACTTTTTAATGCGATTGGTCATGAAAAATTACATTTTGCTTAATGAATCTATGTCCATTTGCAAGGTAAGAGACTATTTTTGAAAATGTATTACTGGAATTCCTGGCTCGACAATCGAGCAAGGCATTCCAGTGATACATTTTCAAAAATAGTCTTATCTTGCCTTGCAAATGGACTTTTCTAAACACCATTGCAATTTTCGTCATTGATATTCTTTTGTTGTTATGTCTTGGTATGTTGGTAATTTGTATCCAAGCTGATTAATCGAGTAATCATGATTATTTTGTGTTAATCAATCGCGATCACTCAACGCTATAATCGCACAAGCCTAGACTATCTTTTTCCATTACAACAAGACCGAGCCTTATCTAAAAGGCTTGTGAAGCAGATATTTTCTCTTCTTTGAAATGTTTCAAGTGAACCTTGCAATCACACAGCAAGATGCTAACTAATCCAACATTAATGGAGGAATCCAGTTTTAGCCATACTATGCTAATCTCTAGCTAAGCTCCACCCACACTTCTCCGTGTTGATATCAATCAATCTCTGAACTCCCCAACTGTCAATCTCCACAAAACTATACAGGTAAGCTGTTTAATATTGTGAAACTAATTTGACTGGCTTCTGTTGCCTATGATTTCATTGAGTAAAATCGCTTGACTTGCTGAATATTTTGAAAACAATTTAACTGAAAGCCATCAACAACTTTCAGTCAAATTTGTTTCAAAATAATTAGCAGATCCAGAGATATAACACTTGGAATATGTAACTAGACAGCAACAGCACTCAGTTAAATTTCAAGATTCAAGAGTTCAGGGATTGATTGATTCGAACATGGGCCAAGTGTGGGTGGAGCTTAACTAGAGATTGGCAGAGCGGAGATAAAACTGGATTCCCCCATTATGATTAATGATACATGTACATGTATATTATGAGACTCATCGACTACACGACTGGTTCACAACTTTTGTGCTCAGATACATGTAGCAGTGACCTTGAATGTCGACCTCATGAACTCAATATAATTTTGTTCAATCCCTTGATATAAGGAGGATACGTTGAGTTAAGCACAAAACTTAAGCATAAAAAATAGTTTTATACAAAGTTTACTGTGACCTTGAACTTTGACCTCAAAATCCTTGTGCTCCATCACCTCTATCTAAGGCAGCATGTGTACAAGTTTAGTTCCAATAGGGTGAAAACTTGCTGAGATATAAGAGATGTTGAGCTACAGTACAGATCTTAGTTAGCTTTACTTAAATGCATCTGTATGGCATCATTTTCTCGTAGTGATTTGCTTAGACACAGCGTGTTTGGTAAAATCACAATATGCATCTTGAATTTTATCTTGACGGGTTACAATTTTGACACTACAGGTTTGATATTTTGAATGACGGGTTTAACCTTGTGCTCTATTCGTTTGGTAGCGTTTAAAAATTTTACGATAAATTAAACGCGCCATCAATTCCAAACGCGGTTCTCCAGTTCTTTCGACGAGTCCTATGGCTAGAAGCAAACGGGTACTCGGTTCCTAGTCTAGGCAGAACCGCTTATCAGTACATGTTTCCAATGTACATGTTTCTCGCATGCTTTGCAAACTTTGAGCGATTCGTACAGCAGATTTTAACTTATTTACGTCAATTTGTGGCTGGATTTATCAGATGTATTTAATTTAGTGTTTTTCGCGGGATTCGTCTAATTTCTGCGTTTTTATCGTGAAAATCTCGTTATATCTAATGCCGAATGGACAATCACCTTGAACTGGAACACCATTCCATTCTGATGACGTCATCGCGTATATATTTAACCTCGTTATCTTTGATTGGCAAAGATATTGTTGGAAAAGTCATCAATGGCAAATCTGATTGGTTGAACTAATCTCATGACACTTTGACAGTTGTGTACTATTAGACGACAGTAAAAAAGCAACATAACCTAAACAAGGATTTCCAGACTTTGGCTGTGAGCTGGACAAAAACCAAGTTGGATCCAGATTGGGTACAAATTTTAATCTATGGATATATCGAAAACAAACTGGTTAGATTTTGTTCAAATTTTAATAAAGGAGGTGGTGTGATCATACATTAAGATTTAACAACCCTGGCAGTGATCAAAAGACAAATTATAGGCTGTGGGTTACAATCTCTGATAACTTGGATCTATCTGATGATGGAAAGTAAGTGATAACTAGATTGTTTGGTCGATGGCGTGTCATAGCAAACGACCACGTTCACTACCCCAGGGGAGGAGCCAAATGTAATACCAGAAATGTGGCTGCAATGCAACCATGAATCTCGACTTCATGACAGCAATGAACTCTGATGATTGACTTCAAACATAAAATAAATTTAGAAGGCTTATCAACAAGGGGGCCAAGGGCCTGTAACGGTATCCTGGACGGTGTATGGCAATAAGGGCTGCCAGCAGAGAAGGCCGCTACTATGTCAAAAAAGGCTGCCTATAAAATATACCGAGTATGTACATACCTATCTATCTATCAAAACTTTTCAAAATATGCAGCGGGTTGCCGGTATACCCGTATCTAATTTCCACTTCCTATTTTTCTTTTGAGATGAGGCGGACATAGAGGCGAACTGTCAAAATATCTCATCTGATGACGGTCGTTGCTAACCACCGAATTATTAAAAAAAATTCTGAGAAGTTCTAGAGCCAACTACTGCAGAATCCTTCCGCCAAATTTGGCTATAATCCACCAAGCGGTCATGGAGAATATGCATTTTGGCAATTTATGTCCGGTTAATGAGGAGTAGCGTTTTGACAATTTCTACTAAATTTTTCATAAAGTCAAAGATTTTCACACAAAAATCGACCAATCAAAATTATGTATGCATGTTCAGAAGCCGAAAGCATTAGGGTCCTTCCAGCCAAATTAGTTTGAAATCCGCCAAGCCGTTAATGTATGTATGAGACACGGCATCACACAATGATGTTCTGGGCAAAAGGTCAAAATCACTGATACGCATGGCAACCATCTGCTGTCCACCGTCCATCCGTCAACTTATGTTTTTGCTAGGTCAGGTGTTCACTACCACCGCTCAGTCTTACTTATAGTTTTGCCCAATGGAGGAATCCAGTTTTAGCTATGGCCCGCCCATCTCTAGCTAAGCTTCACCCAAGCTTTACCTGCATTGGGATCGACCTCTGTACTCTCTGAATCTCAAATTCCTGAAAACTACACATGTAAGCTGTTGATATGACAGCAACAACTCCCAGTCAAATTAGTTTTAAAATATTCGACATCATTTTTATTAACCCTTTAATGGTCATGCCGACCAAAACTGGCCTCTGTTATGGCCTTGTGGAATGTCCATTTACAGGCCGCCAAGAGAATAGAATTTTTGAAAATTCACCACAAATGACTGGCTCAATGACCGAGCCAGTAATTTGTCATAAATTTTCAAAAATTGTATTCTCTTGGCCTCTAATTGGACATTCAATAGGTGGATATTAAAATTTTCTTCACCAAATTTGTCCATTAAAGGGTTAAATAGAATACATATAGTCCGTCATCAATTAAGTGTCTGTGAAGATTGACGAACTTATCTATGTCATTCATTATGTCATTCATTATGTTGTCATCCTTATGCATCATGTAGTTGATTATGACATCATGATTGATGGATAAAATGGAAAGGTCCATTATGTAATGCTTATAACTCACTGTGTAATCATATCTGTTTCACTTTCTATTTCCGCTACTGTTGAAACATAGCCAGACCACAAACAAATGTTGCAAAAATAAAAGTACAAAATCTGGAACAGTAGGACAAAAATTTGAAAGATCACTATCAGTAATATATGACCTGTGACCAGCAACATCATTCATCAACACAGACAGTAGCATAACCATAAAACACCGCTGATCACCAGCATGGGCAATATTATATAGGACCAAGATGTAGTTTACTTTTGTTCTAGAGACTGGACTTGTATTGTTATTGATCATCTATAACAATACAAAAATCTCAAAATCAACAGTAAAGTAAACTTAGTCTTTGTCCTATATAATATTGCTCATGCTGGTAACCAGTGGTGGTTTGCGCTACTGTCTGCGTTGGTGATTGTTTGAGCAAACACTGCATTATATCAATATGGCAGCATTCAATAACAATGACATTAAACTTTTTTAAGTGAATGAATAAACAATTTAATCAAATCCAAAATGACCTGGTTTGACTTATTTACTGTATGTAAGTAAAGGTTGTATGGTGTTTTCATCATTTCTTTGATCTTCAGTGGAACAAGGATTGAGAATTTTTCCCCACTGTGAACAGCGGAACAAGGTAGTTAAAGGTAAGTAAAGCTCCAGCTTTACAACCCTTTACTGTCCAATATTTGTCAAGAAAATATACATTTCTGCTGAACCCTTTAATGGGTAAATTTGTTCAAGAAAATTCCAATTGTCTCATAAAATATAAATTTGCTGATCAAGAGTATTCTGGGAGCCAGTCATTCCACTGATAAATTTTCAAAAATAGTATTCTCTTAGTCAGCAAAAGGGCATTTCTCAGGAACACTGCAGAGGCTGGTTATGGCTGATTTGACCATTAAAGGGTTAATAAATGCCCATTTGCAAGCCAAGGCAATTTTTTAACATTTAGAACTGTAATGACTAGCTTGGTTATCAAGCCAGTTATTCCACTGATAAAATCTTAAAATAGTCTTCTCTTGGTCTGCAAATGGTTATTTCTCAAGACAATTTGAGGCCAGTTTTGACCACTCACTGAGTCACGGTAAAAAAAATAATTCTTGTTCTGCACATGGACATTTCTCAAGGCCACCACAGAACATGTTTTCACCAGTTATTGGTATATCTAATCATGTTAGTTAGAGCTAATTCAATATAACAAACTTTAACAGTTAATTAATTTCAAACGACACAAATGATCAAGGTGAATGCACCAAAATAGCCCAAACTTCAGGGCAAACTCTTTGTCACTGATTGGAGAAGTTCACTCAATCTGTAGTGTACCAGCTTCAAGTTCATCTTCAAGTCTTTTCAGTAGTGGTGGCTTCCTCATCGTCAAACATGTCATCATCAGAAGATTCACTGTCCCACACATTAGCTGTCTCACCATTACTATCAGTGTCTAATTCCACGTTTACAACACCACGATGAGTGATATTTGGTTTAAAATATATGGTACAATATACATGTACTGTTAGGCCATATGACCTGACAGCGGCTGTTATGGTCAGACTTTAGCGCAGAAATCAAACACATTATTCATAGTTTCGCACATCCAGGCATCTTGAATTCGGCCGCCATTAAAGTTGGGGCAAACTTACTACATGCTAAAGAGACCTGCCCATACAAACTCATTGTTTACATTTTCCTTGATGTTCAAACCATTAAATCGTGTCTGAGAATCTGTAATAACCCTGTCAGGTATCAGAAAACCTGAAATCACGAGTGAATTTCACAATATATAAAAGAAAATGTAATTAAGGTTTAACGGCCCACTGCTCGTAATGTTAAATTAGCCCCTCTGAAAATGGCGCATCTCCTGGGGTATTATGGGAGATTTGATTGTGATGACGTCATTGTGATTCTATGAATATAATACATGGTGGGAATATCGCTTCCAACAAGGGAGTACTACTACTATTGCATTAACAATTTCAAACGACAAGAGAAAATAATAAATTTGTTACGAAAGTGTCAAAATTCTGGTGAATATTTTGAAACTAATTTGACTGAAAGCCAGCTTCCAGTCAAATTGCTTTCAAAATATTTAACATTATACTTATATAATGACTGTAAAAGTGGAATTCTGGGATTTCAGGTTCAAATGGGTAAAATGTGATAATTCATTGGTTTAGATTTGGGGCCTACTTCCCTGATAATGCAGGTTACTAGGCCAATATTGGCCCAGTAACCTGCATTATCATTCTTGTTTTAGTAAATGTGATGTCACCGATAATGAGAAAGTTATTGATTGTCGCAAGAGAGCCGCAGACACAAAATATATATATATATATATAATATCCATTTCGTCCTGGTCGCGAAAAAACAATGTTGAAGATAAACAATCCGATAAACTCGATCATCGACGCGTGTCTTTGTTTACAGTTTTCGAGATAACTAACTTGAAGCACTGTCAGTAATAAGCCTGAGTTCAGATGCCGAAGCGGTCAAATATATAGGCATCACACTTTCCGATTGGCAGTTTCGTTATTCCGTGTTATCGGTCTACTTTTTAGTCTGTGGCGTACACGAAATGTGCGTAGATTGATGAATTGCACACACAAAAATATGTTATTTTCTAAACAGTTGACACCATCTTTGCTAGATCTGATTAAATATGCGTGTATTCTCGACCAATCAGACGGTGATACACATTGCCGAAAACGGGTAATAACGTTATGTACTCGGATACTCCTGGAGTGAGTTCAGGAATGCGAATGTTCGGCGAACGTTCGCGTTCTACGCGGTATAGTGTTCAGTTAATAACGGAAAACGTTTTTCGCGGTCCTGAACGCACCACAGGCACGGGTAAAACAACTATGTACGCATGTGCATGTCTATGTAAAAGCGGAGATTTTCGGTTACCGTTAAATTCCGTGTATATTGCGCACTTTTTTGCTCAAATTACATGCTATAAAAAGCTCCTGCGCACTATATACAAGGATAAATATTTGTCCCATTTTTTTCCTCAGAATTTTTCGTCAGAATCACAAAATTCAGAGCTGAAAATGTGATTTTATGGATCGGGAATCAGTCGGGAATAACGATCGCATTCTAACATGTCTATAATGGTACTAATAGATCGTTGAAATGCCTTACTACTGTCTAAATACTGTGTTATACCTTTATTAAATATCATAGTGTTGTAAAATGATCAAATAAACCATCATTCAACTTTTTTACAACGCCATTGTTTCCTGTAATTTGTTCTAAGTTATATATATAAGGGGAGGTTACTCTTGTCTTCCCAAGTTGAACATAGAGATGTTTAAAATCCATAGATTGCTACACAGATACGGACATAAATGTGTTAAAAAAATAATGATAGGGCCGATGTTTTTCAAGGCGATCTAGCATTTACATAGATATAGAAAGGAATGTTTTATATGTGCTAAACGGCACAATGTTTTGACCAATCGGCGGGCAGGATGATTATGATTGACAGGTTAAGGTTAAAGGTCACAGCCGTCAACGTATGACAAAGTAACTAGAAACGAAAGGATGAGAATAGAAAATCATTTCAAATTGAAGATAATTCAATTTATTTAATAAACAATGCGTGGAATAAACTAGATTATTGCCCTATATTATAATATATTATGATGATGATATACTATAATATATTATATAAACCCCACCCCCACTCAAACAATACCCACAATTGATCACTGTCGATTTTGTAAACGGCAGACGGTCAGCTCTATCACCTTTGTTTATTGTACTTCTGACCGCGTTAATCCACCCACCCCGCCCCACCACCTGACTACACTGACTGAGAACCGAGTCTTGAAACCACTCATCTACTGCGTATCTGATTGAACAAAATCTCATGGGCTCGCCTTTGATATAGTTATCAAAGTAATTACCGGCACTATTAGTGAGCCAAAATGGATTTGAGTTTTTTAAAATTAAAATCGATTTTATTCTCGAGTATCAGCGCACAAAACTCATATTTTATGAATTGAAACAAAATAAATATCCGATTTTTTATGTTCTAACGACCATTTATGTTAATGAGCTCTGCTCAAATCAAATTCGGATTCTAACCTGTTCTGATGGAAATTATATTTGTATTTTTATATCGTTTTATATCGTTCAATAAAGTTTAATACAAAATATTTGCTAAAAGTATATGCAAATGATATTCCCGTGATTAAACAACAGAGTAACGCACGCCACAAATGGGATTTTATAAGGAAAGCGTATTCGACACGCAGTAAGTCATTGATTCTTTTGTTACCAGTTTTCGTTCACATGTCTCTCAATCTTACTGCGCACTATACACGGAAAGAAGGTTTTTTCAGGCCGATTTTGGTCAAATTTAGGGGTGCGCACTATCCACGATAGCGCAATATACACGGAAATTAACGGTACATATTACGTATGAAATAGCGAAATCGAAAACAACCGAATGTCAGGTTTGCAGATTTTGTAAATTGCTTCCATTTCCGTCATAAGACAAATTTGGCATAACGCACTAGCTGCAACTGGTGCATATATTGTTCTGAAACGTTATGCCTATTACGTCGGCTCAAATTAGACTATATTGTAATAAACCCATTTCAGAGAATATCTTGGTTTATTCATCCAGATTTCAAAAGAAATTGTGGATTGAAAATTTATTAAAATATACGCACAGTCATCACACTAGCTTCATTCTCAGTAAAGAATACCCAGGTGCGGACTTCACACACGTCCATTTTATACAAAATTACGATTGATTACAATGATGACATTTCGACAATTATCATTTACAGCCACAAAAAAAGCTAAAGGCGATGCATGTACTTAACACATATACGGCTCCAATTGCAATTTAAATTTTACATGTATGGGTCCTTGACAGACTATAGACCGATTCCACTTCATGTTTAATGACGCGTAGTAAGAATCTTTGTCGAGTTTGACTTTTTCCGTGATCGGTTTAAAATATTTCATGATACGTTTAACATATTGTAGGACGGGGTAGACTTTCCGTTAGACACGCCTATAAAGTAAATAAAATGCGTTTGGTGTTTGGCCACGCCTGGAAACGCTACGAGGTTTTGACGCGAAAAAGACGCATTTTTGTTTCGTTTTTGCTTCGTCAAACATTAAAGCTAACCAAGATCTGTACTGTAAACGCAAAACTTACTATAAAGAGTAGTTTTATACAAAGCTGAGTGACCTTGAACTTTAAACCCATGACCTCAACATCATTTTGTTTCATCCTCTTGATATAGATATAAGGAAGCATATATCCAAGTTTAGTCAGCCGAGATATAAATGTGACCATGATTGAATGCCAACAAACAGATAGACTAAACAACCCCATTGATATATTGGCAAAACCTCTTCTAATTTACGCTAATAATAACTAGAATGTGCATTCAATAGCACGCCATCACAAATGCCCCGCCTCTATGCGCCCCACCCCAAACCGTGGGGGCGGATTCAAATGTAAATGTTTTCTTGCAGTCCACAATCACAAATTTGATTGAATTACACCAAACTGTTTCGGAGGAGACAGGAGACACTTGTAATACTAATATTCCCTTTGTTTTTTCAAAACACATTGGGATGATTATCTAATATGTATTGAGATGTATCTGCGTTACATACCTCAGATCCATCCACTATTAGGGGCTGGTCCACGACCACCATGATAAGGACGGTAATGCTGCCGAGGATGAGTAGCAAATTCTTGCCGAAGCATTCCTGGAACGTTCATGACCGACTGATGCAAGTGTTCACGTAAAATTAGTTTTTCTTGTTCCAGCAACATTTCTACAGTTAACTGTCTCACGTCAGGAAATATTACTGGCATCTGTTCATTGGCGAGCCACGGAACTGGATTATTCTGAAAATTACCTATTGGTGCTGATGGTACCGGTATTAATACCTGTTGGTGTGAACTTCTCTGTATCATCCTCAGAGATCTCTCATTTGACATATATGCATAGCGACTTCGATTACAAAGAGCATCCGAGCCCTGGTTACTGTGATGACTACGATTACCAGACTGATCTACTTGACTACCTGTGCTGTCCCGAGAAGCATGCCACCTCTGATGACCAGGCTGACTCCGAAATCTACCTTGAGCTTTGTCATCTGCGTCAGCATAACGATTATCACCAAGCACACATTCAGAGCTGTCTACATGTTCAGTGTTATGCTTCTGGCCCATCGTCATGCTCATGAGATTCGGTATAACTTCTGACGAGTTTTGCTTCCGTGTCCGTGCATGTATTCTCCGCTGAGGTGATTGTAACATCGTTCTTCGCTGAGGTGATGGTGTTCGTGATCTCGAGCGAGAAGATACCCATCTCTGAATCTGCTTTGGTGATTCTGATTGTTCTGTGTGAAGTTCATCAGATGAACTGCTCACGTCTATTGTTCTCACTTCATGGTAATCTTCATCAGGCCCGAATCCACTTTCCTGAAGCAGAGGCTTACGCAACTCTCCAGATCCTGCTACCACAGCACGGTGTGGTCTGTCATCCGGGAATCTGTCTTTATGAACCATAACAATCTGTTGCTGATCATCAGCAATTCCCTCCAGTAATGACACAGTGTTCGTCTGTTTATTCATCACACGCTCTTCATAACCTAATGGCAACTCATCATCGTCCTCATCGTCGACACAAGGAGAAAAGCTACCCTCTACATCAAATGCTTTATCATTTAACATATAACTACTCGCTAATTCCCTCACATCGCGGAGTGTTGGGTTTGATACAGCAAACTGAGCACCAGTAAGAACATCTGAAGAGTTTACGTGTACACTTCTGCTATCTTCCCAGCTACTATCGCGCATAAACGGCTGTCTATGCCTTGGAGCATTACGTCCATCTTTCCCTAACATCTGAACAGTTTTTTGATCTGCATGTCTATTATCACGAAACCATTGACTATCACTGGCATTACTAACATTAATTAGATGCGTCTGTGTTGAAATAAATTGTGATCGCACTTTTTCATATGATGACCGTTGCTGTTGCATTCGAGCTCGCTTAACACCGATCTGCAGCTCTTCATAAAACTCTGTATTATCGCGCTTATTCACTACGCCGGCATTATCCTCACGGGATTCAATCATGTCCCAGTCAATGTCCACTTCAGCAACAGGTTTGTTCTCTCTCTTCGCGCAATCCATGTCTGAGTAGGAAGATACGCTTGGATACTCAGCTTTATACTGAAATATATAAAATCAGCAAGTACAAATGTATTAGTAATTTACGTGATAAGATCGCCAAAAACCTTGTCATGGTGATAACAAACCATACCTGTATAGTTACCTTGAAATTGGAATTCTGGGAATTTAGGATTAACGGCATATAAATTGATTCAAACACATGGAAAAGGTGGTCGGAGTACAGAGAAATGGGCGGGGCATAGCTAAAAATGGATCTCTGTTAATTATTTATTCTAGTTACCGTACTACTATATAATTATTTTTTATCATCAGCTACATATCTTGATGTATTTATTATATAAATATCTGTAGGGGGATGGGAGTTGACTCATGTCATGCTCCCATTGCAACAAAAAAAATTTTCTGTTTACATCACAGCTTGAACAGTAAAAAGACAAGTGATTCAAATAATACCTGGTCAACAATACTTATTAACCCTTTAAGCCGTAAATTTGTTCAAGAAAATGCCAATTTGCAGACCAAGAAGACTGTAGCAATCCCGGGCCCATGTTCCCAAAGCTATTGTTAGGATAGCGATATTGTTACACTCATGTTATGCTATTGGAGTAATGATATCGCTATCCTAACGATAGTTTCGGGAACATGGGCCCTGGTAATCGCGATCATTTAATACAAATAATCGCGATCATACGATTAATCATGAACTACCCGTATTTCGCTTAATTGTAGCCTATATGCTCTAATAGAAGCCCAACCCCTAACTTTGACATATGAGCTCCAATGATTTCTTAGAGGTTTTAAAATGGCAAAACTCTGTATTAGAAGCCCACCCCCTAACTCAGCAGATTGTATGGGAAAATTTTTTTTAAGAGCAAATTTGTAAGAATAGCATGTATAATAATAACAAACGTGTCACAGGGTGTGTCTACTTCACACCGATCTCTGCCCTGATACATTCCCGGCCCCTCTAGAAGTCAATACAGGCCTCGGATTTGTAAATCTCGACCACCTATTAGATTAATACTAATAGTAGGCCACATATGTTCAAGATATAATAAAGTTTATTCCACACTCTTGTAGTCAAAATGTGCGCAAAACAGTCTTGGCATGATTAAATACCTTCCTTATTATAAATATATTTTAAGACCAAATTTATGTACCAAACAAGCACGGGAGAAAATGTGCATCAATTTTGTAACGCCGATCAACATTAAATGATCTTTTGCGATGGGAGGCGGCGTGTTCTCGTGAGATATTATACGCTAACGGGAGTTTATCAAACGGGTACCCGTTATTCAGATCAGTATAAAACTCAGTTCCTATCGTGCAATGATAATATATATTCCCGAGTTCCGAGTCCCCGATTCCAGAATATTTATATCCGAGTACTCGCTCTAAAATAAACTCATCAATTGGAGGCGAATCACGTAATTTGTATTTTTTCGCGACGCCATTTTATATCAAATTGTGGATTAATTTTGATTTAATAAACAACCTTTATTAAAGGATACACAATATTTAGGCGCTCAAAGCAAATAATTTCACTTCCCCGGTGATGTTTTGAGGTATACATTAAACATAGACGTAGGCGGTGGGAATTTTTATGGGAGAAAATGCGTTGTATTTCCGTGGTATCAGTTTTAGAAAACTTTTTTGGGAAAATTCTCTAATATAAGCCCACACCATTCTCAGAGATGTTGGGTTGGAAATTGAATACCTCTTGTCCTAAAAGAAGTGCCACGGAAATTCGCGTTTTCTCCCTAAGTATTGACTTAGTTAATATACAAACAAATTAGTTATTTATTTAGTTTATTTAATCATTCACACATTTGGCTGATCGTCGGATGTTTGTTTCCATGATTGGTAACACGAGCAGTTTCACAAGCGTAAGTGGGTTTTTTTAATCGAATAATCGAAAAATCGTGTAACCCTAGCTGGGACCAATGTTTTCGGTGAGCTACGCAATCAGGCTGATTGCAGTCTCTATCAACAGGAGACAAAGTCGTATGCCCTACTGCGTCTAACCAGTGACCATGACGATTTGGAGTTGACACTCGAGGGTCAGTACCACCTCGGAGGTAAGAACATCTAACCTAATAATGGCAACCAGTTCGCTTTCGTGTTGGGAAATTGCTCGGGGCTATATGCCAAGGTTTGTGTATCGCACACCACTGGTACTCAGCTTGAGCTCATGATTCCTGCTGTCACTTACAACTATGGCCACTCCTATGGCCTCTGCCATCTGCCGATGCCACATAGTCGAGCTTTGCAGCCTTGTAATACTCGTCAAGACTCATCTATCTCTCTGGGTAACCAGTTTGAGTTGATTATTGGTTAGAGTTTTCAGGGATATACATGGAAAGAGTCTTCTACCATTCTCTAAATGGATGTATGCTATTGCCCCGTGGGCCAGCCTGAGGGCCGGTCATGGAGGTGAAGTCAGGCCCCGTCGTGTAGCTCAGCTGGTAGGTGAGATTTACTCCACCACATCATAGGGAGGTGTGGTCCAGAGGCGTGGTCAATAGGCCAGAGGGGTGTGGGGTCACAGTACTTAGCATATAATAGGTGTCCCGACACCCCTATTCACCTATGCCGGAAGCCTGGCAGCTGGGTTCATTTACACCATCCATATATCCCTATATACCGCAACGGCTGATGACATCACTGATGATGTCATGACCGACTGATGACGTCGCTGATGTCACAGCGCCTGGGTGGGCCGAAACTCTCTGGCAGCTGGGTGATAGGAAACTCTCATTATACTACTACTCATTGGTAAAGTATGGGCCGGCCTGGGTCGCTACAGTTTGACGTAATTTCACTTATATCTACAACAAATTTTTTCATGATTTTGAGAAAAATGTCAGATTTACAGAAAATTTTGAAAATTAATTTAGTTCACACAAAACATTTCGTAAATGGGCTTGTCCACACTAAACTGTATTTGATGAACGATTTCGGGTCTACATTTGAATTGTTAATTTCGATGATAAAGACCCAATTAATTTTCCTGTTCTTATCATTTCCAAGTTGAAGGTATCTCAGAGAGATAATTACAGATAAAAAAAGTTAAATGAGCCAATTTTCAGAGTGCTAAAGAAGCATTTTAAATGAGTTATTTTGGATTTCAGCCTAAACATTTTAAAGAAAAAGACATTGCTTTCTATGAATATGCTCATTTTTGTCGTGATTTACAGGAGTAAAACTTTTTATTTCACTTCAAAGTTGTGTGTTATGATCGTGATGCATTCCGTCAAAAATTAGTATAAATCTCACTTTAGCTTAGTTGCTATTCCTTACCTGTATGGCTGTACTTTTCTATCCAAATACTATCTCTTATATCTTTTGTTCATTCACCGCCACTTGGATAGATTTGATTATTGCTAGGTTATGTTTAAATTATGATAAAAAATTAAGTGGTCAACTTTCCGTCAATAAATCACAACCGTAACAGCGGACAAGAAATCCATAAATTTATAGCACGGCTCCAGGAAATAAGAAGCAAGCATCACGTGATGGTGTAAAACCGGTCATGTGACACGCCGAGCCTTTTGTTTTTACGGTGATGAGAAAACAATGGCGCCAAAGCTAAGGTAAATGTTCTGTCAACTTTCTGTCAATAAATCACAACCGTAACAGCGGACAAGAAATCCATAAATTTATAGCACGGCTCCAGGAAATAAGAAGCAAGCATCACGTGATGGTGTAAAACCGGTCATGTGACACGCCGAGCCTTTTGTTTTTACGGTGATGAGAAAACAATGGCGCCAAAGCTAAGGTAAGAAATGTTCTGTCAACATTTTTTACTCCATGTGACGACCAAAACAATCGTCACGACCACGCAAACTATGCTTCCTTTAATGAATAGTTCCTATATATTTTTTAAATCCACAGTAGAAATCGATAACCTCACGATTTTATGTCCATATTTAACTCTTGAGCATAGGTCACCGAGTTCGAGACATCAACTACCGTCGCAAATGTAACCTTGACCTTGGTGGTCGTGACGCTTGACGCGCAGTTTTCTCAATCAAAAATCATGACCACAACTCAGAATTGTGTCATGAATAACGGCCATACCGTCGGACGATATATTTCTTTATTTCTCAGAATTTATTGTGTTTATCGCCCTCAAAGCTATATGAAACGAGGATACTAGTTAAAGTTTGCATTATTCAAATCTGCACAGGTTTTATAAGGTTGTTATAGTTTCATCCATAATGTTATTGGGCCCATGCAGTCTGTTTTGGACTCATCAGCACGTCAACAGACCACCTGAACTTGGACCAACAGGAACGGTTTTTAACAGTTCAAGATATGGTTTGAAAGTTCATTGTACATCTAATCGGTTTAAAAAAAAAAAAAAATGTCCTCTTCTTTATATCGTAAAAAACTTAGGTAGCAAGCTATTTCTAAAATCAAAGAGCTGTATTTAGAATGACAAACAAAACGTGTTGCTTCATTCAGCTTAACCCCTTCAGTGATGAATTTCCTTTACATGAAAGGTGCTGTTAGGAATATAATTTGACTGGAAGCCATTGCTGTACATGTACAACTTCATGCATGATATATTGTGACAGTCAATGGCGATATTGTGCAACCCTAGTGGAAGGGATGCTTCCTTGGAAAACCATTCTGCCAATTGTTTCAGCTTGTAGAATAAATTACTCTTTGTATGAATTCCAAACCACATAATCACGTATAATATGTTAGTACAAAACAGCAATGTTAAAAACAATTGCAAATTTGAACAAAAGGCAGTAAAGAACAGTATTAAAATTCAAGCAAAGCAAGCTGATAACATACTGTAGTCGCAACGGGAACATTCTTCCATACTGTTTTCTATAATTTTGATCATGTTGCTTGCCATTTATTTATATTAGCATGGCTTCTGTTGTTAGTTCTTTCAAAAGAATGATTTACTGATTGATAGATGCGCCAACTTTACTCTATATTCTTATCCTGTTAACGAAATCGTTCTGTCAGTGTCAAACATCGCAACCGTAACGACCTTCTTTCGTCAAATGTCAACATCGCAACCGTAACAAAAATTATCAATTCCTGTATTAATTCCTTCTTGTTGTGTTTGCAATCGATTCCCTGCATAATAAGAAGCTATTCAGTTTTCTCGAAGAGACTTTTCTTGTGTGCAAGATTGATAATTGAATAAAAGAATAGAAGTTTGTCAAAAATATGAACATCACAACCGTAACCCCCCTCAATTTGTCCTGCAAAGCTTTGCAAAATTACTCAAAAGTTAAATTTAATGCCTTAATCTTATTCCATGGTATGTAACTTTTGTTTTGTAGCATAAAGGGTTACTTTGGTCGCTTTTCAAAAGATAGTCTCTCATTTTTCATTGTCAAAATCACAACCGTAACTTTCTGACAGCATCTGATATTCTGTTGATTTTTACGCTTAATCCACAAATTACTATCTTCTTTTGATTTTTTTCAGTAGATAAAGTCATTTTCCTTAACAGAAAACATGTTTAACTTTATTCATACCCATTTCTAAAATCTGACTTTCATGTCACACTTTTGGTCACTTTAGTGTGGACAAGCCCAAATATATTCATGCATGAAAAGGTTAAACCCGTAATGATCAACCCATACATTAGTTAACATGTTTCCAAAACAAAAACAGTAACATTTTAGCAAGAACGGTTCTGTTGAATATATTGAACATAACCTGACTGTTTGTCTTCCAATCCAATTATACACCTGTGCAAAAGTTAAGCACCACCCTATTTTTACGCACATGCGAGGGTATATTCATGTGCTATGAAGAAAGCAATAGCATAAACATTTATGTACCCATCCATCTTAGTGCAAGAGGTAATAATGCAACTAGAGGAATGCTGATTATGATGGTGGGGAAACACTGTATATTTTTGTTTGAACTTGAAAACGAGGCCTGAATATGGTTACGTTGACACAACTGACAACTTAAACGAAATCTAGGATTTCTTTTTTCACGAGAGAGTTGATACTTACCTCCCTAATACTTTTGATATTGCTAAATATCGGCTTTCACTCAATAAAACACTCAGATTAAAAACAGTTAGGTGCCCCTACTGGGCAGGGAGTCAGAGGTAGTCCGGCGGATGGTCGCCCCACCACCGCGCATGCGCCGACTACTACTTCCTCTGGCTCATTTATTGGCTAACACATGCAACTACCAAGAGCCTGAAGACCGAGCCTCTGTGGGGCGGAGAGGCCGGGTCAGTATCTAGGGAGGTAAGTATCAACTCTCTCGTGAAAAAAGAAATCCTAGATTTCGTTTATTTCACATCAAGAGTATACTTACCTCCCTAATACTTTTGATATTGCCAGAATTCGAAAGTGAATCTGGCGGGAGGGAGGCGAGGTCAAAAGACCAGCTCTTCCCTATACGCTTTCAAGCGTTTTAAGGCACTTATGACGTCTGAAACTGTGTGAAAACACAGTCAGGATTTGATAAACCATCGGATAACACAACCGATGCCTGAGAGATGACCGATTTGTCATATGCGCTCCCCCCCCTCCCTTGGGAGGAAGATTAAATGACCTCAATGTCCTACACGCTCTCTTCGTACTAGTGCTAAGTACTATAGGACAGAGACGAAAAGGCTCCATTTTCGTATACTCTCTATAAAGAACCACAACCCACATAAACCATCACCATATTAATAACACTGGGTAACGTGACAATACAAACAATGAACAACACATGAACAAGACTGACCTTGTTGTCCTAGGAAGCTGTCATCATGACTCCAGCAGAGAAGGATGATACAGTCCCGACAAGTGGTTGTCACCGTCGCTGAATGGCGAAGTATATAAGCAATGCGGAGGCACTCTTCACAAACATAAAGCGGTTATTGTTTCAAAATCGACAAGGCGAGAGGGTTAGAGGTGTCACGGAGGTAATGGTCTGTAAAACTAGACTCACAGTGCCACTGAGCCACTGACATAATATCATCCACAGGGACCCCATTAAAAAGGGCAGTGGATGTCACGACACCGCGGACACTGTGAGCCTTGGCCACGTCAACCTGTCGCCCGGTGGCGGATTTGTGACAAAATTGAATACATTCCACAATCCACCTAGAAATGGTGTCCTTAGACGCCCTACCATGGGGTTCAATATATGACAACCATAACGCTGACTGGTCGGTACGCCACTCCGAAGTACGCTGTTTGTACCGGAGCAGCGCCCGTACGGGGCACCATACTTTAGAATTAGGATCATATCTAGTTAAAGATGGCAAAAAAATAGGTTGACCTGGATATTTCAATGACTGATTTTTAGACAAGAAATTAATCCTAGGTAGAAGCTTAAGGCCTTCCCCTGTAACCACAAAACGGTCAACCTCGGCTGATAAGGCGTGAATTTCACTCCTACGCCTAGCCGAGGCCGCAGCAATTAAAAATACAGTTTTAAGAGTTAACATTTTCATAGAAATGGAACTAAGTGGTTCAAAAGGCTTATCACCTAGTACCTGGAGCACCAGTGATAAACTCCAAGACGGAATCAGTGGAGGATTCCTTGGTCTTAGATTGCCCATGCCTTTAATTAATACATTTAATGTACTTACTTCATCACTCCCCCTATTAGCCAAGCAAGGAATAACAGTCATTAAAGCTGACTTATAACCAGCAATAGAGTTAGGCTTGAGGCTATAGGCATCATATAGGTGACAGAGGAAATCAGCCACTACCTGAATAGATGATTCCATTGGATCAATACATCTTTTTGAGCACCATTCTGCAAATCTGTTGATTTTATAATTATATGCTCTGGAGGTTGACCCCCTCCTGGCTTTGGCCATAAACATGGCCGCTTGCTCAGAAAAGCCCTCCTTAATTCTAGATTCCTTGACAACATCCACGCAGTCAATCGGAACATTGACGGATTGTCGTGAAGGGCCTTGCCCTGGAAGATAAGGTTGTCCATCAGAGGCAGCGGAACCGGATTGCAGACCAGAAGGTCCAGCAGATCCGTATACCACGATCGGCTTGGCCAATCCGGGGCGATCAGAAGCACTTGGCACTCCTGCTGCCTGATTTTCTGAAGCACCTTTGGAATCAGGATTGCTGGGGGGAATGCGTATGCATACATTCCCTCCCAGCTGATAGCTAACGCATCTGTTGCGAAAGCGCTTGGGTCTGGAATCGGAGAGACGTACGTCGTCATCTTCGCATTCTTCTTCATCGCGAACAAATCTATGTTGGGTTTCCCCCAATGGTCGAACAGACGATCCGCCACACATTGATTTAGTTGCCATTCCGTGGGTAAAACACTCATCCTTCGGCTCAATGAGTCTGCTAGCAGATTTAACCTCCCCGGAATATGAACTGCTTTCAAGGTGATCCCATGATCCAGGCACCAACAAAGCAGTCCCCATGTCATCATACAGAGACTGGGCGACTTCGTTCCGCCCTGGCGGTTTATGTAAGTCACTACTGTTGAGTTGTCTGAACGAATTAGAACAATCTTGCCCTGAACTTTCTGTAAGAAATGTTCCAGGCCCAGGACTACTGCTCTTAGCTCTAGTAGATTGATATGTTCCTTGGACTGATCCAGATCCCAAAGCCCTGATACTGTGGACTCTTCCAGACAAGCTCCCCACCCCTCCATCGATGCATCTGTATACACAGTCACCTGAGGGTGGGGAGGGGTTAGCAAAACCCCCAGCAAGAGATTCTCTGTATTCAACCACCATTGCAGGTGGTGAATCAGAGGCGCCAACACCGGCACGTTCGAGTCCAGCGAACCTGAACTCTGGGTCCACTGTGTCATGAGAAACAACTGGATCGGACGCCTGCGCAAGGCGGCCTGTGGAATGACTGGTTCCAAAGAAACCATCAAGCCCAGCATTCTCAAGTAAACCCGTGCCAGGACATGACGACTGTCGCACACCGACTGAATTACCGAGATGAGTACTTGAACCCTCTCCTGAGTGGGGTACACATACCCCGTCTCCAGATCGAAGAACATGCCCAGGTAAACAAACTTCTGGGATGGAGTTAGCTCTGATTTCGGGAAATTGATTATCCAGCCCAAGTCCGAGAGAGTTTTCAAAACAATCACCAGATTGGCGGACAACGCTTCCCGGGTGTGTGCTTTCAATAGCCAGTCGTCTATGTACGTGTGGACTGCTATGCTTCTCCTGCGGAGGTATGCAGTGATCGCGAGAACCACACGGGTGAAGACCCGAGGAGCCGTGGAAATTCCGAAGGGTAACACCCTGAATTCCCACCGCCGGCCCTGAAATGCAAATCTCAGGAATCGACGGAAACTCCTCTCTATGGGAATGTGGAAATAAGCATCCTTCAAATCTATCGATGCTGTCCACATCCCTCGCTCTAACCCCGCCAACACCGAGCGCACAGTCTCCATCTTGAAACTGGGTGTCTCGATGAACTTGTTCAACGGCTTGAGGTTGAGAATCGGCCTCCACCCTCCGGTGTTTTTTGTTACTAAGAACAGGGTTGAATAGAAGCCCGGGCACCTCTGTGCCGGCTGAATGGCTTCTTTTAGTATGAGGGAATTTATTTCCTCCTCTATACACAACCTCTGATCCGGATCCCGTGGAATGGGAGTCCAGATCGGCGCGAGAGACAGTCGCGATGGCGGGCCTGTCACCCAGTCGGGACGATACCCGACCGAAAGCCATCGCAAGACTAAACGGTCCTGAGTCAACCGCTTCCACTCTGGCAAGCGGGCGGCCAAACGGCCGCCCACCGGTCCACCTAGGGATAGAGGTGGACATAAGGAGGGCCAGAGTGGCACTGTTCTCTCGGCCTGTAACACCGGAGTGGTTCCCACCGCGGTAACCAGGCCATCAGGCCCGATTACCGCGACCAGATCCCCGCGCGCCCCGCCCAGCGCCGCGCGCACCACGGTGCGCGGGCTGCTGTCTGGCTGGGTGCGGCTGGGGAGCCTGCGCCCCCCTCACTGCTGGCCGAATCGCCCGTGGCCTAGGCCTACGTTGCGACGGTGGCTGGCCCCTGACCTGGCCAGCACCACCTCGAGCCTGCAGAGGACGATACGCAGGGGGTGCCGCGCGAACACGCTCCCGCCGGAGCACCTCAAACTGTTCCCGCAGCGCCCTCTGGTTATTAACCAGAGTGACCGTCTCCTGGAGGTGCCTGCATCCCTCACCTCCAAAGAGACCAGGACCTGTCATAGGCGTCCGCAGCAGCCTATTATACAGGTCCTGGGACGGGCACAGATTGTCAAGTGCAAACGTGCGCCTCGCCCGGACACTTCTGGTTACCGCCCGCGTCAAACAGTCCAAAGCCAGGTTGATACCATCCTGAATGGCTCTCTGGACTGTCACCGGGCTAGGTTGGCGTGATGCGGAAGCCGCTACCACCCCTTGTAGCAGCTGGGAAACGTGGGATAGAGCGGCAATCGACGCTCTCCCACTCTCCTCCGCATCCCGCAGCGCGGCATTTGCCGAACGCAACGCGTTCGAGCACAAGACTCCCGTGTCAGAACGGGAGCCTGGCCGCGCATCTTCGCCCAAAGCCGCGCGATCATCAACGCTCGGCTTTGGCACCACACCGTACCGCTGGTAATCCAGGGGCACGATGCGGCACCGCTTCGCCACCTCGCGAGGGGCCTTCGCGAGACGTCCATTCACCTTAATGGACGCCTCTGCCGCTTCGAACATGTCCACGACATGCTCAGCAAGCGGCAGAGATGGCATAGCGGTAGCCGCCGGCCTACCAGCTAACCACGGCCTATGGTCACGCTGGCTAGCCGGCAGCTCCACGGGTAGATCTGGCCGAACACTCACCAGCCACTGGCAAGCGTCCGACCAATCCTCCTCCGTGGCTAACTGCGAGCGCTCTACTAGACGAGGGCCTTCGTCTTCCTCCAGAGCACTCGCAGTTGATGTCGACGGCGGGTAAGCTGATACCCCTGGCAAGCCTGGAAAAGCATGCGGGCCCGAGAGAGCAGGCATGCTAAAATCCGCGGCTTGACCAGGAGCAGGCGCCGTGGCAGAGCGCGGGGTAAACACCGCTCTACCACGGGTCTGACCAGCACCAGCCATACCATCGGCAAGCCGAGGTATGCGGTATCCGTGGTCAACAGCACCGCCCGGGGACACCCTCTGGACCGTGAAATCTACTCCTGCGTGAGTAGAACCATGGAACACGTCGCCTGCATTCCCCGCGAGGGGTGCACAGACGTCGTATTCCATGGCCACGTCCTCAGACGGCGACCCCAGCAGGAGATCCTCTTCTTCCTGGCCAGAAAGATTAGACTCCGGGTCAGCAAAGAAAGCTAACCCGGACTGGCCAGGAAAGGTGCCATAGGAGGGTTTGGCACCTTCGGCGCGCGGATACCCGGGGTCTGATGAGCAGACCGCGGGTCCCAGCAACAACCGTTGTCCACGGCCCCTCGGCGCGGCGCCATGCCTGCTGCCAGGGCCTTGGACTGCCCCCAACAAAGGGGCCACCTCTGAATCCACAACCGGACCGGACCTAAAGAGACCGGATTCAGAGGCGGGGATCACCTGCTCGTAAGCAGATGCCGAGGACAACAAAGGAGCTGGCCCAGGGAGCATGCCACGAAGCAACTCTGGGACCAGATCCTTTATTGTCCTCTGCATCTCTTGCAACATTTCGGACCTGAAGGCCTCCATATCCACCGCGGATGAGGCCTTCTTCTTACCCTTCTTACACACTTTCTCCTTCTTCTTCCTCTCTTCCTCCATTACCTTCTCCCTTGCCTGCAATGCGAGAAAATCAGACATTAATTCGCCCCCCCATAGCTTACATACGTCGCACTTCAGCAACGGTCCACAGGGACTGCAGCTGAAGCACAAGTGCGGGACGAAGCGGCTTTTCAGAAACCTCCCGCAGGACGGGCAACCAGGTCTCTGAAACAGGACAAAGGACAGGGACAATGAGCAAGATAGTTAAGGTTAGCAAACTCAAAACCAACTAAAAAGAGAGGACAGGATCTCAAGATCAGAAATCAAGAAGAACCAGCCATGGACAAAACGTTAATTGTTAATAAAAAGGCCAAGGCCGATTATGACGTCATCACTCTCGTGACCAAATTAATCGATCCGCAACAAGCACCAAGAGCAAGAACGAATTGTATAAGTAAAAACGGAACATTTCCGTTGAATTGGCATTTCGAGTACACAACAATCAGATACAGAGATAACTCCTTCCAATTCTAGCATTGGCAAAAAGGGAAATTATCTCCCCTTTTGTTTACATTATAATTAGATACCTGATCCTTGTATAGACAAACCATCCAACGTGATGAACCGGAGAACTCCACCATAGTACGCCTCTACATTCTCTCCACCTCAGGGGAAGGAATTGGAGCAAGAGGGCAAAGTGAGAAGACCTTTATAACAGGCCTCCAACTCACTGAACATAGATCTTTTGGTTAGATAACCTAACAGTATTAGTAGGAAATGGAACCGTGGTGGAGAGAAAACATATCCTCTTGTGCCGAAAAGTCCACCAAAGCTTCTATGCGATACCTGTGGACAAAACACAAAGAGAAATGAGACATATGAAGCACCATGTTGTAAAAACCCAACATAATCAGGCGCTAATCACGGTAAGCGCGAGTCCCGGAAATACATTAAACCGGGACAAAACACGCTAGCATATCAAAGAATTCACCTGATAAAGCGATCCCGCTCCTTCTAGAGGCGAATCCTCCCTTTCCGACATGCTTCCACCAAAAATAAACGTCAAACGTGAGCGAAAAACAAGGCAACGCGCAGAAAAGTATGAAAACAACAAAACCGCATGTAACCCTTTGCCAATAAATGAGCAAAGAGGAAGTAGTAGTCGGCGCATGCGCGGTGGTGGGGCGACCATCCGCCGGACTACCTCTGACTCCCTGCCCAGTAGGGGCACCTAACTGTTTTTAATCTGAGTGTTTTATTGAGTGAAAGCCGATATTTAGCAATATCAAAAGTATTAGGGAGGTAAGTATACTCTTGATGTGAAAATTGCCCTACAGTTGACACACGTGGCTAGATTGTCATTAATGGTGTCTGAAAACGAAGTTTAACATCTGTGCACGAGTTTGAGACTGTCATTATTAATACCGGGTATATCCACCTTGTGCCTGGATGATGGCCTGGACACGACGTCTCATGCTGGTCACCAACCGACTGATACGCCATTGTGGTATTCGTTGCCATTCAAGATGGAGTGCGTCTGTTAATTCTTGTAGGTTCTGCACAGGAGGATCTCTCCCTCTCACCATGTTTCCCAGAATGTCCCAGATATGCTCAATAGGGTTCATGTCAGGGCTCCTTGCTGGCCATGGTAGGGTTTCGATGGCATTCTGGCGGAGGTATTCATGCACAGCTCTAGCACGATGTGGTCGGGCGTTGTCATCCATGAATATAGGGTGGGTTCCAGGTGCATGATTTACAAAATGAGGGACCACAACTCTATCCAGTATGGAATCTTGATATCTTTGTCCATTTAGTGTTCCAGGTACAGTCAACAGATCCAGCTTACAATCAAATGAGATGCACCCCCATATCATAACGGAACCTCCACCAAATGGAACTTCTTCCATGATGTTACGTTGGTCGTACGCCGTGCGTCTGGACCTTCATACACGAGTTCGACCATCTGTGGCATGAAGCAGGAACCGACTTTCATCGGACCAGTGTACCCGTCTCCAGGATCTCATGTTCCAGTGTCTTCTTTCGTTGCACCACCTCAGACGCTCCTCTTTGTGGTGTGCAGTGAGGAGAGGACGTCTGACAGGTCTCCTAGCTTTCATGCCAGCAGCATACAGTCTCCTTTTGACGGTAGACATTGACACTCTATTGCGCGTTTCCCATTGCTGGCTGAGCACTCTGCTGTTGGTGAATGGAGATCTCCTAACAAGGCGTACTAGGGCTCGATCATCACGGGCAGTAGTCTTCTTCGGTCTTCCAGATCTAGGCCTGTCCTTCACCTCGTTTGTTTGCCCATGTTTTGCAATCAAACGACTGATTACAGTATGGTTAATGTTCAGCTGTCTGCCAATCTCTCTGCATGACATACCAGTGGTATGCATGCCTATGATTTGCCATTTCACACGATCACTTAACCTTCGTCTTGCCATAGCGGTTCACAATCAAGAGCTAATTCTCTCTGTACAAATAAACCACGGTCATGAACACAAAATTCCTAATCTTGTCGCCTAAATCTGTATGTAATGTTCTACACCTCAAACTGGACTTTTACATAACTGAACATGTGTGCTGTTTCCCGCCACGCACGGACATCAAGCGGCGTGAAGTCATGCATGCATGTGCATTTCGTACTTGGAATTATGTCAGCTAACGCGGGGACAAAAAGTATGGCAGCCTAGTTGTACCATCATGTTTCTACGTTCTATTGTTTTTGCTGGTGCTTAACTTTTGCACAGGTGTATATATTCAACATATTCAACAGTACGTTTTTTGTTTTGTAAACATGTTTTGAGCTGAGCTGTTGTTACAAAGGTTATCCATTTACATGATGAGGCCAAAATAAACAGGAGCTCTGAAGCGTACAATGGCGTCGGTGAAGGTATGGATAGTGGACTGCCAAAACAAACTAAGCATGGTTCTAATACACAAATTCAGTGATGCACAAATATTCTGTTCTAATACATGCATATATTCAGTGACGCAAACATTTGTCAAAATAATGCAATGACTAGTGGGACACCTTGGCTAATGGATAGGAAAGTTGTTCATACATAAACAATGTTCAAAGCCTGAAAAAACAAGAAACATTTTAAAAATTAAGTACATTATGATGCAAACTAGATTTAAGCATCATGTATGTAGACAAATTCAGAAATGTTTTATCAAAACTGGATACGTCTTTGTTCATTAAATTGTCATTTGAAAAAACCTTAATAACCATATAATAAGCATAATCTGCATGCAAATCAGCCCTAAATATAGTCCAAACGCTGTAAAATTATGGAATCAATTTGAAAAACAATTTCAATTTGATGCAGGGTAGTTCTACTGATGATATACATGTAAAGTTTTATTGAGATCCGATGAACTATTTTTAAGATATAGTAATTTAAAAAAACCTTTACCACCATATAATAAGCATAACCTGGATGCAAAGCAGCTCTAAAATAATCCGCTAGGTTGTACGAATTGCATGTCTTTACTATTTAAAAAACATGCTGTTGAATATTTTGAAACTAATTTGACTGGGCATTGTTGCTGCGAGTGACACAGTCAAATTAGTTTCAAACTTTCAACAGCTTATGTGTACAGTTTTCTGGAAATTGAAATTCAGAGAGTGGAGAGAGTGATCGATTCCAATATGAACAAAGCGTAGGTGGAGTTTAACTAGAGATGGGCAGCGCACAGCGAAAACTCGATTCCTCCATTGTTACTAGTCCATCAGGCCAGTCAGTTACAAGTAGTACTAGCCTTGGTCCAATTTCTATTAAACTCAGGCTGTTAATTTCAGCCCCTGTCATACATACCTTCTCATCTAGACAGATTCCGAGGTGTATCTTGATGTCGGACATCTGAAGCTCAACAAAAGCCAAAAGCTCCTTGTCATCTGCGGTCGGCTGTCGAATTCGTTTAAGGATCTCTCTCGCCTCTTCATACCGATCCTGCTCATCTCGTATCCAATTAATACGTTTAAGTGTGTAATATCCTCCGCTACATGGCAACAGAAAATTACGACGACGCTCCGATAATCGCGCTCGTTCTTGCTCGAAATTATTCACTTTCAGCTGATCTGTAGCACTACCGAGGCGGTTCATGACTATTTCATTATCAATATAATTAATGCTCTTAGTAAGCATCTGAACACGTTCATAAGTTTTTTCTGGAATCGGTCTCATCAGGTACAATGCATAGCCCTCACTAGAAATAACCTGATTTTCCTCAGAAGGTAGTAAGAGTTCTGCAGGTAGACGGCAATGAACTTTGCCATGAGAATCAGTATTATTATTCTGGTCCATTTCTTCACTGATTTTCTGCAGTAGACGAACCTCAGCTTCTGGATTTCTCGGAGGATGTGCTGCCGTGTTTTTCATTTCAGTAAAGTCCTCTGATAATTCTTTATCTGCTTTCACGGGAGCATGATCTGACGATGCACTTTCACGGCGTTCTTTCTGTACAAGCGCCATACACGACTTACAGTTCTGCTCAGGAAGCACTTTAAGCAGCAATTCTGCAAGAGCATTTGCTTTAAATGCAACGTAGCTTGCCTTTTTCTTTGCAACAAAGATATTTCCAGCAGCTACACTGAAGTCGAATGTCACAGACAATCTAGATTGCACTGTTGCTCTAAGAGGTTCACATATTAGCTTCAATCGTTCCAAACCCTCTGACAATGTATTAATCATAATATGTCCAGTTTTGGTAAGCAAATTTACAGATAAGTCAAACTCTTCAATCGCATACTTAATATCCCGTTCAATAGCCAACATGATGTCCCAATGTGGACATGTACTTCCACAATTTGCTGCATCAAATGCTTTCTTTATTTCCATGATTGGCTTCTCTAACTGCTGCATCTTATCACTGATCAGTCGATATGTTGTCCTCAAGTCTCTGGCGGCACAACCTCGACATCCACAAATCTTCAATTTCCACTTTAGAGCTTCTTTGATACTTTCATTTTGAAATACATTAGCCATTACATCTTTTAGATGTAAAATATCTTCATTAGAAACAGTAGGCAGACCAGATAAACTTTCTTCAGAAGTTAATGGCAAATCCTCTGAATTATCTGCATCTATATCTTGCTGATTGGAAGTGGAATCCATGTTTTGTTGACCAATTTGGTACACGTGAACATATGCCTGAAGCCGCTTTTGGAGTTTTTTACGCTTTGCCCGTGGCATAGTCTGCAATACAGTGCTTGGAGAAAATCCTGCACTAGTAGCAGTATCTAAGAGTTCCTTGTACAGCACAGAGCTGGGACTAATATCAAAGTATGCCGATATCCACTTTGCAATGGACAGCTGGAGTAATCGGAATGGATTTTTTGCATTGATGGAAGTACTTTGAACAGATAATCTCAGATTCATTATCACCCTCTCTATGGCACTGCGAACTGATTTGCGCTGATCTCGCGACAATTTATTGTAACGTTTGTCTGCTTGAATACCATGTTTCTCAACTTCAAACAGCAGCCTCTTAAACAGTTCTGAGTCTTTCTCCGCAAATTGTGTCAGCCAAACAGATAAGGAGCAAGATGAAAATGAATCTGTCTTTTTCACAGATACCTCTGCAATTTCTTCCTTAGGAGTTTGTACTTGAATTTTCTTCAGTAGCTTACTGCATTCCGTCGAGAAATTGTCATCCAGTTTTGAGATTGAAGCCGACTTAGCACCTTGCTTATTGCCAGACGACTGACCCCTATGATTGTTCTTAGATGGTTCCGTGAGAGTAAAGGAGTTCTTCTTAATAGCTTTTTGCCGATCCTTAGTCACTTCAACATTCCTTGTAAATTGCGACACAGAAAGGAGAGATGACCAGCTACGCGCCACACGGGCAACGCCTGCAGGCTGAGATTTAGGACCTGCTGTAGAACTTACACTTACAGGTAGTGAAGGTGCAACAGCTGCTAGTTGTGGCATTGTAGTGTTTGCTGATTGTTGCTTGGGATAATTTGCAGACTGAGGTTTTTGAACAACTTTGTCTTGGAGTTTTGCAGAAACTATACCTGACGGTTCAATCACTTCTTCATCTGTTAACCGTGTTTGTGATAGATGAACAGGTTGTGCCTGTAATATGCCTGTGGGCTGGGTTGTCACTGATTTTGCAGAGACGTTCTGTTTAATATCTGCTGTTGACCAGCTGTTGCCTTTGTTTACTGACTTCATATTGAAAGTGTATTCACCTAGTGCCATCTGCTGATCAATACTGTTAGACACACTCTCTATTAAGCTGGTGCCTTGAGATTCTAGGCAGATCTTATTAGTTGATCTGCTGTCAACTTCACTGTCACTCACATCACTCTCCAGCTCCCCATCTTCTAGATAGATAATGTCACTGTTATCAGGAACCAGCTCTGTACATTCTGGCATCTGTGCAACAAAAACTCCTCTTCGAATTGCTTTACTGTGTCCTTTTCCATCTGACTGCTTTACCTGAGCTTCACCATGACCAATTAAGCTATGTAGTGAATGATCATTCTTACCAGGCACAGATTCCCTTGCTGTAGCCCTTGGTGTACATCTTGCAATCTTTACTGCAGACTTCAATATACTTTTGCCATCACGGAATGCATGTGGTGCCTTTCTTGGCGTTGTCTTTACAGTTTTCTTGGCTTTCATCTTACGCCTTTTGTTATCAGACTCCACTTTTTCTTGATATGCCTTGCAAGCTTCAGTATGCTGCTTGACTTTACTGGACAACCAAGCCAACATCTTAGCTGTCGTATCTGAGATGGGAGATTCGCTATGTTGAGATAAGATATTTTCATTCAACGAGACGTTTGACTTTTTAGGTTCTGATATTTTTGTTGATGAAGAATGACTCCGCCTTCCCTGTGTGTTTTGTTGAGGAGGCTGTATCAAAGGCATAACCATGGCAACTTTGGGATTTGAATTCTGATGTCTAAGTGATTGACGACTAATTGAAACTAAGTGCCCCAATACTGGGACTGTTTGTACTTTCTCTGCATCGATGAGCGGAACAGTACCCAATGTTGGCACATGATGTAAACCATGATTAGTATGTGCTGTCTGCGATGGTTCACCAAGAGATAACTCATTAGATGAAATAGTCGTCTTTACATGCTTGATAGCAGGCTCTGTTTCACACGGTGATATTGGACGTTTTAGATGTGAAGTACCTTTTAAGTCTGATAGTGAAGACGATCTGGATACATGTTTTCCTTGATGTGAGGTTTCACGTTTCAAGTTCGCCTTCTCTGCTGACATACGTTTTAATGGTCTGGAATATGTATTCTGTTTACTATTACTTTTTGGACGGGTTTCATCTTTGTGCAACCGTGTATCATGATTAGTTCTATTTGTCAATGGTTTCTTTGATGGTCTGTATCTTTCATTTGCAACTGAAAGGCGCTTAACCAATAATGCCTTTTCTCTCTTTAAATCTCTTAAAGAGATTTCTTTCTTCCCAGAGTCTGAAAGTTTGGCTGGTGATGAACTATCATGCCTTTTATCCTTTTCACTCCCGGTAGACTCATCTCTTGTTAATACTGAACGTCTTGTTAATAAGGAACGTAGGTCTCTAATAGGGGAAGACAATTTATTTCTTCTAGACTCATGCACAACTTTCATACAGACACTTGAAAGCCTCGGCTTCACAACTGGCTTTGAACGTTTCTTGAGAGCCTCGCTGAATGCTAAAGAAAGCTTACCCTGGCACACAGCTTTCGGCGATTCAACACGGGATGGTGTGCTTGCTACAGAATCCACTGATGTCCTTCGTTGAGGTGTAGTTGATGAAGAATCCCCGTCACTCATGCTGATATTGCCAAGATTAACAATTTCATTCAGCAATCTCTGTCGTTCTTCAGCGAGGAAATCCAATGATGCTTGATCCAGCTCACCTGAAGCCGCTTTCTTCTTAATCAAGATACTGTTCCTACTGCTATTGTCATCATTGGAATTGAATTCATCTTCAGAGCTAATTACAATCAATGATTTATCTGTTTTCGTTCGACCGCTTGTCTTTCTTGACCTCTCAGGAGAATCTGGTCTCCTCTGACTGGGTTCCAGTCTTTGCTGTCTCTCCGTCACATCACCGACAGCTTTTCTTTCGTAAGACATTTGGTCAACACTCATTTTTTGGGTTTTTTTTACTAGAAACTTGCTTTTTCGATGTAGTTTCAGTATTTCTAGTTTTTTTGTCAGCAGCAGTTCGCATGACTTCCTTTTCATGTATAGAGGTATTGTCATAGTCTTGTGCCCATATCACTTCTTTATCAGGACTGCTATGATTGACAATGTCGACCGTCTCAGATATAACACCACAACTTTGCGTTTTATTATTTTTCTTTGCTCTATTTATCTGTCTTGGTTTCTTTGCATCATTCTCCGACGGATCACTCAATTTCCTGTCCCACTTTGGCTTTAAGACATCTTCAAACCAGTTTAGAATATCACCAGAATATACAGACTTCTCCTCATGGTTGGAGTTATTTGTGTCTTGAGCATCATCCTTTGTGCTGGCCAGTCCATCAATGACTAAATTAGATGTACATGTGGGACTAAGATAAGCTTCTTTAGTTGTCCGTCCATCAGTGTGACTAGATTCTGAAATCTTCACTGGAACCGACTCTGAGATAATGTCTGCACATGATACCTTCTGTGCAGTTTTGGGTAACGTTTTCTCCTCCTTTTTCTCCTCATCCTTCTCCCCCTCAGGGCTAGGTGGCAGTATTAATTGTGATGGCGACTCAATAGGAAGTCCATGCTCAAGAAATGAGGCATGTACATTGGCCACAAGACTGGCATCACCTGTATCATTGTCATCACAAACAGGATCAGATGAATTCTGCAACATAATCTTTATGGCATCCATATTAAGAGCTTTGCATACATCTTCCAGAAAACTGTTTGCATGTTCTTTCTTAGGTAGCTGGAGAATACCGGAGCCTCCAGACACCCTAGATAACTCACGCATCCACTTAGCAGCCGTCTCTTCAGCTGATGGTTGCGAGTGGCCCAGTTTTTTAGGACAGTATGCAGAGTATAGAGCCTGTGTATCATCATCGTTCACATTCTCCGTCTTTGCCTCACCTTCCTCTAAACCACTAACCTTTTCAGGATTTGTTTCCACATCCCCATTTTCGTCTAATGTGCTATTGATGTTAGTGCTGACTTCAGACATCTTTACATGCTCAGTATCATTTGTCATCTGAGCAGATGGAGGTTCTGTTGGCAGTCGTTTGGTGGGTGTAGTTTCATCAGAGTCAGAGCCTAACACCTTTTTAAGCATATCCATATTAACAGTTCGGAAGACATTTTCTATGGCATTCGTCATGTGATCTTCCTTAGGAACCTCTGTATTGCTCGTACTTGAAGCAACACTTGATATTTCGCCCATCCACTTAGCTGCCATTTCTTCAGCAGATAGCTGATTAGTGATCTGTTTTTCTGGAGAATAAGCAGAGAACAGTGACTCAAATGCATCTTCCTTCACTTCCACGGTTTCAGCGGCACTTTGTTGCAGAAGATGATCAATTTCCTCTCTGGGATCAGGCTCATTCATATGGCCAGCAAACCCTAATTTTGATGAAAGTGACTTATTGACTGACGTTTGTTGGCGGATCTGCCTTAAGAGTCTAGAGATACTCGCATCCAGGCTCAAATTCATTGCAGCAATATCACTTATTTTAAGATCTTTTGTCATTTTCTTTTCCTGACTACCTAATAGAGTCCTGGCCTCGGCAATCATCTGTGGATTATTTCTAAACATCGCTGACATAGAAGAAATAATATCAAATTTGGCTGGGTCCAACTGCATGTCACGATCAATCTTATTGCTCAACTCCAGCTCATGGTCCGCCTCATCAACATTGTCGTCACAATTAGACGTTGCTGGCTGATCTGTGTCATAGTCCTCCACATCAGATGATGGCCTTTCAGGCTCATAATATGAATCATTATCATCAGTAAGGCTGTCATCATCTGAAGCATTGTAGAATATATCATTGTGTTCTTGAGCGTTACCAGAAGAGTGTATTCTGTCTTGTGGGTATGCAGAACATACATCTGGTCTTGTATCATTGCCACTTCGCTGGGTGATTAAGCTATCAAATGCTGACTGATCATTGCGGCAAGTGCTTTGCAGATCCTTATAATAGTTGAACGGACTGATACTGTTTTCATCATGATAATCTTCAGTTCTACACATTGAGAACTCTGCATCATCATAAAATCTGTTTGGTTTCTTTAAATCTGGATGACGACTCTCATCTGACAACTGTTTTACAGACTGTGCTAAATGTGATGATGTATTCACGTCGTAACAGTTCACAATGTCAGTGTCACATCTGGGTGCTGCACTGGATGGCCCTTCTAAATAATTCTTTGCATGCAATGGAGAGGGCAAATTTGCATTACTGCTGGCAGTTATTTCTACATCAGTGCTCATAATCTGTTCAGCTATATCAGTCTGTTCATTATCTACCTCTCTAGAACCTGGATGCTGATAACTGGTGCACATCCCTCGTGAATGAGGCTCACATTTCTGAGGGTAGTCTTCTGAGTGATGTGGTCTTGCTTGTTTGGCTTCGCTATCAATGTCATCTGTCTGCAGATCAGTATCAAATTTTGTTTCATCAAACATATCATTTCCTTCTAGATGTTGGTCTGCAGGATGTATAGCATGCACAGCTTGATGTGTATTGGATGAAAGACTTGCATTAGCATCTGATATCATTGGTCCAACAAAAGCATCATCACGTTTTCGAGATTGTACTAATACACGAGACACATTTCCGGTAGCATATGGACTGTAGCCTGATGGTATTCGTAAGGGCAATGTGTTGCGTTCATCATTTGAGGAATTGGCATTTAAGTTGGCAGATTGCTGATCAGTACCAGTGTGAAATGAATCATTGACTGTAGGCGACATTGGGCTGTACTCCTCATTGCTTGATAGCGTCTTGTATGGAGAATAGCCAGACGGGATTCGCAAAGAATACGGTTTATTATTTGGAAGGTCTGAGTTACTAGACCGAGATACATCATTGACTGTAGACGACATTGGACTGTACTCCTCATTGCCTGATAGCGCCTTGTATGGAGAATAGCCAGATGGGATTCGCAAAGAATACTGTTTATTATTTGAAAGGTTTGAGTTACTGGATGTGTCATCAGCTGTAGGTGACATTGGAGTGAAATACTGACTTCTCATTAAATGCTTGAATGAGCTGTAGCCAGGTGACCTAGCATCTTGTCTACTATTTGACAAGTTTGAATCTACATTGTCAGTTTGATGATCGCTACTTGATCGAGATGCTTCATCCGCACTAGGTGATGCGGGACTGTAAGTATCATTTCTAATTGACAGTTTGTATGGACTATGTAAAGCTGGTACATTGTGACGATCATGCTCTGTATTTGATGGCAACGTGTCATCCATGGTAGGCGACATTGGGCTGTATGGCACTTGCTTTGTGACACCTGATTTACTAGGTGAACCAGATTCAGCTAGCACAAGCGGGTCATCTGGAGCCCTCCAATAACCACCTGTCTGGAAAAATGTTGTATAGTCTGTTGGTGAAACCAGAGGGTTACGCTTGTCCCCAGCATAGTCTGGTTCAAATTCAGTCACTATCTTTAAAGGAGCCCGCGTCGAACTGGGGAGGTGCTGATCTGTAGTTCCTGCTTGGTTATAAGAAGCTGATATAGGTGAACACTCTGCCTGACACGCCGACAAACTGCCATTGACATTAGCATTTTTCTCGCCTACCTGATCATCGTAGACATCAGTTGATAATAATGGTGCTGAAGATGGCATATCATGTTCCTTAGATTCAGCTGTTTGTGGATCAATCTCTGGAGGCACTGACGTATTACTCTCCTCAATGTCTTCCAGTCCCCCCTGGACTGGTACTCTCCAGACAATTGCTGTCTTACGAGTATTCGCGGGTTTCCTGTTGCTGAAACGTTTTGTGGTAACTTGGCACAGTTTTTCGTTGTGACTCACACTAGTGTCACTCGCATGTCCATCTGATGTGTTACCACTTGCTACATGCTGCTCATCTGTAATTTCTGCACGATCAGGGAATTGTTCCCCTTTAATTTCTGTATGATCAGGGAACAGTTCCCATTTACTTTCTGTACTATCAGGGAACAGTTCCCCTTTAATTTCTTTACAATCATGGAACTGTTCCCCTTTAATTTCTGCACTATCATGGAACTGTTCCCCTTTCATTTCTGTACGATCAGGCAACTGTTCCACTTTAATTTCTGCATGATCAGAGAACTGTTCCCCTTTAATTTCAGCATGATCAGAGAACTGTTCCACTTTAATTTCTGCATGATCAGAGAACTGTTCCCCTTTAATTTCTGCACAATCAGAGAACTGTTCCCCTTTAATTTTTTCACGATCAGGCAACTGTTCCACTTTAATTTCTGCTTGATCAGAGAACTGTTCCCCTTTCATTTCTGCACTATCAGGAGGCTGCTGATCAGCTACATTAAGAGCGGTAGCAAGGTCAGCTGTATTATCATCTAGTTCTCGCCTGGCTAATTCACTTTGAGTCTTGATGTTCTGTAGAAGTGCTTCGAATGTATGCATAATTGTGGATTTCAGCCCTTTAGATTCCTCATCAGCAGTTATACTCTCAGCAACAACTACACTGGATTTTTGTTTTTCTCTTTCCATCTCACATAGCATTCCAGATCCATGAGCCGTATCATCAGTTGAAGTTGTACCACATTGATTAACACGTCTGTATGCCTCATCAACTTCACTAGTCATTATACGTTGTAATGCATCAAGATTAACCTGTGCAGAATGTTCCGTCTTAACTGTGGCTAAATTTGGAGTATGGCGAGTGATCAATTGTTCATCATTTATTGTCCCATCGTCTGGCTCAGGTTTAATAAACCTTACTTGGTGTCCATCTTGGCTGTCTGGCTCTTCAGTAGATGACACAACAGCTGGTACTTTACATTTCAATAACTCTTTCTCGACTTGTGCTTGTTGCTTTCCATCACTCCTATTATCACATGCCGTGCCAGTTACATCAGCATCATGCTTAGATGAGCATAGATTTAGCCTAGTAACTCGTCTATATGCCTCATCTACATCACTCTTAATTATACTTTGCAAGGCTTCAAGGTTACTTTTTGCAGATGCTGGTATCTTTTCAGTTTTCGATAAACAATCTACTTCTTCTTGCTCAATTGTAATGTCAATGACTTCCGGGTTCTGCTGTTCAGGTTCAGAACCATCACTGTCATCTGAAGAAGGATCTGGAGATATGACTATACATGGAGAAGAGTCCATATCATCTTGCATGTTTTCTTCCAGAGACACTCCTCTCTGCTTACTGCTGCTGCTGGCTGCACCAACATTATCTGATATACTGTCTAGGTCTGCTACACGACTGATGGAGTTACCATTCTGATCTGTCAAAGACTGTTTTCGTTCCACGCGATCAGGACTACTTTTCGCCGATTTCACTGTCGATAGTCGTATGTCTGTTGAGATACATGTGCCCTGGCGTTTCTCTGAACAATATTGACTGATCTTATGATGATTGGTCTTCACTGTTTTCTTTGGTGATCTCTGCTCTATTTGCATTCTCTGAACCTGAAAATAGTTTATGAACTGATTTAATTTTAACCCTTTACACTCAAACCAGCCAAAAACGGCTTCTGTAGTGGGCCTGAGAAATGTCTATTTGCAGAACAAGAGAAGACAATTTGCGAAAATTTACAACTGGTAAATTTTCAAAAATAGTCTTCTCTTGGTCTGCAAATTGACATTTTCTTTGAGAAAATTTAAATTTTCTTGAACAAAAGTAAGGAGTAAAGGATTAATTCTAATGATTGTAACTCTATAAAGCTCAAATTTGTTTGTGAAATTTAAATTTGTTTGTGAAAAATTAAATTTTCTTACTGAAAATGTCAATTTGCAAACCAAGAAGATTACTTTTTAAACTGAGTCAGTCATACCCATGATAAGATTTCATAAATAGCCTCCTTCTCTTGGCCTGTTAAAATGGACATTCTTCAAGACCACTGCAGAGGCCAATTTTCAGCTGGCTTGACGATTAAAGGGTTAAAGATATGTCAGACATTGGGGCCAATAGATGGTGGGTCTTTAATACAGGTGGTAAAACCACGACATGTCTTAAACAACAACTCTATTTCAACACCAAACCGTATATATGGGATGTGGAGAGTATATTTATTGTCATTCAAGTGGAGCATCAAGCTGGCCAAAACTGACCTTTGCAATCATCTTGGGAAATGTCTAAATTCAGGTTAAGACTATTTAAAAAATTCTACAGCTGGAAAATTTTACTGGTTCAATCCAGTGGTAAATTCTCAAATACTCTTGGCCTGCAGATGGACATTCAAAAAGATGGAATTATATTTTCATGACAAATCTTAAGAGGTTTAATCCTTTAACACTTATATCAACCAAAAACGGCTTCTGCAGTGCTCCAGAGAAATTGCGATTTGCGGACCAAGAGGACTATTTTTGACAATTTACCACTGGAATGACTCCCTCGATAATCGAGCCAGTCTTTCCAGTGATAAATTGCTGTGCTATAACAGCGAAATCTGTGCTCTTGGTCTGCAAATGGACATTTTCTGAGAAAATTTAAATTCGAGGTTTAAAGGGCTAAGATTTAAATTTGTTCATGAAAAGTACAAACTTATCAAAGAATATGTCAATTTTCAGACCAAGAGAAGACTATTTTTTGAAAATTTAGCACTGTAATGACTGGCTCGGTTATCGAGCGAGTCATTCCAGTGGTAAATTGTCAAAAATAGTCTTCTCTTGGTCTGCAAATGGACATTTCTCGGAATGACTACAGAAGCTGTTTTTGCCCGCTTTGAGCGCAAAAGGCTTAAAAGGGACAGGTTTCGATTAACCTGCATTGTGAGTTGTGACCATAGATTTAGGATATACTTGCTAGATCGCTCATGACCCTCCGATCATGACCCTCTCAAAAGCGGCATTTCAGAACTCCGTATTTTCTCACCGGAAGCATAGTCTCCAAATGATGTTTTTGTTACTAAACCTATTACATAGCCGAATATTGTCAGACTAATATAGGCAATACAAATTTATTTCTGATAAAAATATGTAAATTTGCGTCTTTTCAATTTCTCTTCAAAATACCAAATTTTTTTAAGGATATACAGTGTATATATGCAGCTAATCCTCTGTATCAGCCAGTCAGTGAATACCTTGTCATGCACAATTGTGATTTACTGAACCGTCTTTAACGCTTAATAGTCTGACACATTGTACGAATTGTATGTCTATAACATTTAATAAACATTCTGTTGAATATTTTGAAACTAATTTGGCTGGGCTGCAGCAACAGCACCCAGTCAAATTAGTTTCAAAATATTTAACAGCTTACCTATATAGTTTTCTGGAAATTGATAATGAAGGAGTTCATTGCTCGATCGATCCCAACAAATCCGAGGTGTGGGTGGAGCTTAGCTAGAGATGTGTGGGACATAGATAAAAATGGAACGGTCCATTGCCATCCATTACATGTACCTCTTTACAGCAATCTATGAGTTGAACACAGGGCTGTAAGCGAGGATCCATAGAAGCCTTTTTTATATTAGTGCTAGTCAGCTGCTGGTCCCTGCTGTCCTCTCTTCTGTCCGATTTCGCCGAATGCTCCATTCTCTCCTCCACATGGCTGATTGCCTTTGATGATTGGTCAGCTGACGACACAAAGCATACACATGTACTTAACCATTTAACCATAAGGAACCTACGAGCCGTCTAGACGGCACGCAAAAAGAGTACAAATAAACCTACGAGCCCGTTTTTCAATAATTGGACGTGTTGGCCTACGCGCCGTCTGGACGGTTTTAAGAGCCCCAGTTTTCGATCGCTAAACATGCAAGCATTACAGGCGTTTTATCCAATCAATAGCGCTACATTACGTCAGATGATTGAATTTTATAAATCCACTGTTGATTGGTCAATTCAGTTTGTTTACAAATTTCTACGGGAAAATATAGTTTTCTGTGAATGAAATTCCTAGCATAAAATCGTCAACGATAGCGCGTCGATTCATTTATTTAACCGAGTACTCGGTTCGCTGATCGCCGGAATCGCTTAGTGAGAATGTATAACCTAATTTATAATTGCGTTCGGTAAAATATTACATACAGCTGAATAGCTACACTGACGCCAGGGTTGGTAAGTTTTGGACACTAGTGGTTTAAACCAGGTTTAAACCGTCCGCTCAAAATCGGTTTTGGACACCTGAAGTGTCCAAAACTGTCCAAAACCTAAAATCCTGGTCAAAAATATTTCTCCATAAGCTTAAATTATATTTTAAGTTGATTAAAACCTGTTACTACCAGTCAAATTAGTTTCAAAAATATTCAGCAGGGTGTTTTCCTTATAATTGAGACTAGACTGTGATTCAGGGATTAAAACCTGGAAGACATACAACTGAATCTACTGATAGTTAATGTATTTGTCTAAACATTAAGTACCTGTCTACCTGCTTTAAAATTGCCAACACATATACACTGATCATAAGATCACAGCTCATACATGTAAGTGACAGTAAGTCTGTTAAGATGTTTTTACTACTATTAGCTGACTTAGTCCTGCTAGTTAAGTTTTCTCATTGCTTTTTGATAGCTATCATGGCTATGTTTATACTACAATATTCCTCTGATACATGTTTACACAACTAGCATACAGTGACTAGCCTCTAGTCTGACAATTAATACAATTATCAGCTTATTTCATCACTATATAATTCTACTCCACTTTCTATTAGAAATCAGTTATCAAGTAAATCTTCTTAATTAAGTTCATCTGTTTAGTTCCTGTAATCAGCTGCAGGATGTTATTTGAAATATTTGATCAAAGATGTAATTTAAGGGTGGTAGGCCTAAGGATCCAATTTGGAAGCATTTCTTAGAAGTTCAGAGTAATGGAAAATCATTTGCTAAGTGTAGAGAATGTGATTACAAACTTGTAAATAAAGTAGCAAGAATGAAAGCCCACTATCAGAAGCATGAGACACCGACTCCAGAACCCATCATCAGTGAAGAGGTAACTTCTATATCACTTAACATATACACCTGTGCAAAAGTTAAGCACCACCCTATTTTTACGCACATGCGAGGGTATATTCATGTACTATGAAGAAAGCAATAGCATAAACATTTATGTACCCATCCATCTTAGTGCAAGAGGTAATAATGCAACTAGAGGAATGCTGATTATGATGGTGGGGAAACACTGTATGTTTTTGTTTGAACTTGAAAACGAGGCCTGAATATGGTTACGTTGACACAACTGACAACTATTGCCCTACAGTTGACACACGTGGCTAGATTGTCATTAATGGTGTCTGAAAACGAAGTTTAACATCTGTGCACGAGTTTGAGACTGTCATTATTAATACCGGGTATATCCACCTTGTGCCTGGATGACGGCCTGGACACGACGTCTCATGCTGGTCACCAACCGACTGATACGCCATTGTGGTATTCGTTGCCATTCAAGATGGAGTGCGTCTGTTAATTCCTGTAGGTTCTGCACAGGAGGATCCCTCCTTCTCACCATGTTTCCCAGAATGTCCCAGATATGCTCAATAGGGTTCATGTCAGGGCTCCTTGCTGGCCATGGTAGGGTTTCGATGGCATTCTGGCGGAGGTATTCATGCACAGCTCTAGCACGATGTGGTCGGGCGTTGTCATCCATGAATATAGGGTGGGTTCCAGGTGCATGATTTACAAAATGAGGGACCACAACTCTATCCAGTATGGAATCTTGATATCTTTGTCCATTTAGTGTTCCAGGTACAGTCAACAGATCCAGCTTACAATCAAATGAGATGCACCCCCATATCATAACGGAACCTCCACCAAATGGAACTTCTTCCATGATGTTACGTTGGTCGTACGGCGTGCGTCTGGACCTCCATACACGAGTTCGACCATCTGTGGCATGAAGCAGGAACCGACTTTCATCGGACCAGTGTACCCGTCTCCAGGATCTCATGTTCCAGTGTCTTCTTTCGTTGCACCACCTCAGACGCTCCTCTTTGTGGTGTGCAGTGAGGAGAGGACGTCTGACAGGTCTCCTAGCTTTCATGCCAGCAGCATACAGTCTCCTTTTGACGGTAGACATTGACACTCTATTGCGCGTTTCCCATTGCTGGCTGAGCACTCTGCTGTTGGTGAATGGAGATCTCCTAACAAGGCGTACTAGGGCTCGATCATCACGGGCAGTAGTCTTCTTCGGTCTTCCAGATCTAGGCCTGTCCTTCACCTCGTTAGTTTGCCCATGTTTTGCAATCAAACGACTGATTACAGTATGGTTAATGTTCAGCTGTCTGCCAATCTCTCTGCATGACATACCAGTGGTATGCATGCCTATGATTTGCCATTTCACACGATCGCTTAACCTTCGTCTTGCCATAGCGGTTCACAATCAAGAGCTAATTCTCTCTGTACAAATAAACCACGGTCATGAACACAAAATTCCTAATCTTGTCGCCTAAATCTGTATGTAATGTTCTACACCTCAAACTGGACTTTTACATAACCGAACACGTGTGCTGTTTCCCGCCACGCACGGACATCAAGCGGTGTGAAGTCATGCATGCATGTGCATTTCGTACTTGGAATTATGTCAGCTAACGCGGGGACAAAAAGTATGGCAGCCTAGTTGTACCATCATGTTTCTACGTTCTATTGTTTTTGCTGGTGCTTAACTTTTGCACAGGTGTATATATATACAAGATTTGTTTGAAAACAATTTGACTGAAAGTAATTGCTATCTTAGAGCATGTAATTGCAGTAAAATCCTTTAATAAGATAGCAACTACTTTCAGTCAGATTGTATAATAGGAAAACTGTTGAATATTTAGAAAATAACTTGACTAGAACCTGTTGCTGCCTCAGGCAGCAACAGCTTCCAGGCAAATTACTGTCTAAATATTCAACAGAAAATCTGTTAACTTGTAAGAAATTTGCCATTTCTGGTCATTCATTATTATTGAAAGAGTTAACTACAGGCTGTAATTATTCAACTATGGTGTCTATGCCTTTGAGTGTGGGAGATGGCTGGAGGTATTAACAATAGGCTCTGTGTGGCGAATCAGATCTAAGTTCAGATAACCTGCATGACCAGCAGTCACTTCAGTAGATGTTATGTTGTAACACCTACAAGTGAATGAGCCTTTAATTGCTATTATAGTTAACTAATCCAAGTACAGCTAACCCTTTCACCGCTGAAATTACTCTACGCTACATGTAAATAGACTGAATAATAAATATGTTGAATGTTTTGAAAATAAGTTAACCTGAAGGTGCTGCTGCCTAAGGCAGCAACAGCTTCCAGTCAAATTATTTTCAAAATATTCAACAGAATATCTTTGTGTACTTTTTTGGCCAAATAATTTTTGGCCAAATATAGTAGTTATAGTCATTGTTTAAACAGAGGTTTTGTTATAGGATGCTGAGAGGACTGTCTGATTTAGATTACTGAAGGTTAAATGAGCATAAGCAACATGTCATACCTCTTACACATTTCATAAAACTGAATTTTCATGCCTGTAATCTTAATCTGTTAACATGCATAATATTTGTAATAACTTTATATATCTTAATATACAATGTAATACAATTTGTATGTTATTATGGTGTTTTGTTTCTTTTATTGCATTATTACTAAGACTAGTAAGTAAGCATGAATAAGCATAGTACAAATATGCTGAAATTAGTTTTGGACAGTTTAGGACTGGTTTAAACCCTTTAAGACAGGTTTTAGACAGGTTTTGGACAAAGTCTGTTCAAAATTAGTTTTGGACAGTCCAAAACCCAACCCTGACTGACGCCTACAAGATTTAGTGTGCATCCTTACATAGCTTGCCCATTAATACCATTATATCACACCCGTCATTTAGCTTCTAGGGAGATATTGCCGTGCTTCTACGGTCTAATTTCTGTTCCTCAATCATCTATCATGATACCGCATGTTACGGGGCCGCTACTGGGTCAATACGGGCCCGTAACATGCATTATTAAAGTAATGCCAGTCATGAGACATATTAGCTTGCTATTGCCCTTTGAAATCACCTTTGTTGACTGTTCCAGTTTTATTTCCGTTTTCTATTGTTCTTTCATCTTGTAAATGTTTCTCTTCTTTTTTTCTTCAGGATCATATGGCGAATAGGACAGTTATCTGGTTGAGATTTCATGAAAATGATGATTCTGTAATTCTATCTTCTGCACTATTTTATTAACCCCTACCATTCTGTCAAAATTTTAAATTTTCAAATTAGATTAAAAGAACTGGTGTTCTTGTCTCAACAGATTTGGTGGAAGATGTTGCTGTCGTAGATAGCAACATCATCTACCAAACCAAAGTTGTTAAAGAATGTACACCAGTTTCTATTAGTAGAAGTAGAACAGTACCAGTTTTCCAGGCTATTGGCACATTAAAAGATAGAATATTGACATAAGAGTGGTAAGGGTTAAATCTGATGCGCTTGATGTAAATCTACTGCACCATTTTATTTCGAATCACTTATTGTATAAGCTGCCATTGTAAACTACATATATGTCAAATACAGTTTCTTCTATGTAAGAGTGTCATATTACTTAGTAGGACTGGTGATTAAATTGTTGAATATTTTGAGATCGATTGGACTGGAAGATGTTGCTGCATTAGGTGACAACATGTTCCAGTGGTAAAGCTTGCGTATTAAAGGGTTGAATACTGTATTATTTGTAAGCTATCAGTGTAAATATCAAATAAAGTTTACTCGAAGTGAGAGGGAGAGAGAGAATCTCATCTTAGGTAATCAGACTGGATAGTAGATTTGTTGGATATATCGAGTCCAATTTGATTGGAAACTGGTGTTGTTTTGGACAACAATAGATTCCAATTAAATTTGTCAAAATATACTCAACAGATTGTTTCTTTAGATTGCAGGTACTTTTGATCTTTATTGCTATTCATTCCTGGATTATTACATTTGCCCTACGTTCAGATAGGACTAGTGATTACTAGATTCTACTTTAGCCCTTCAAATTTTCTATACAGACCAAGGAGACGATTTTTGAAATTTTACAACTGGAAAAAAGTCATGCTCTGCTAATCAACATTTCTTAAGATCACAGCAGAGGCATTCATTGGCCACCATGACCATTAAAGGGTCGACAAATGAAATTGTTACCATTGGGCTGGTCATTGTATTAACCCTGGTCAATTTCTACTAGCCTCTGGCTCATGTTAATTTTAACTCCTGCTCTCACAGAATACTTCCTCTGATGACATCCAGATTTTTCACAACAATCCACTCCAGTCTCTGTGTAATGAAACTAATTCAAACAAATTTGGTATGTGATTATGGAGTGCAGAGGATACGTCCCCAGGGATGGGATGGGTAAAGAGGTCAAAGTGGTTAGCATGGGGATTTGCTATAATGCGTCATCGACCAAGCAATCTAGTTATCACTCACTTACCATCATTGTCGAAGACTTGATGCTTGATAAATAACATTATGAACAGGAGTAATCAGAGATTGTAAACCACTGCCAAGACCACCCTACCGTTTTTGTCATATCCAAATTTGTTAAATCTTTATGTATGATCACACAGATCACAGCCAAAGTCCGGAAACCCTTGTTTAGGTTATGTTGGTTTGTTGTGTTAAAATTCTAAACGAATCGGATCAGTAGTTTTTTAGATGCAATACTGGATTCATGCACACACATAATACCCTCTTTCCCCTTAGGGCAAGGGTAATAATCCAGGAATGAATAGCAATAAAGATCAAAAGTACCTGCAATCTAAAGAAACAATCTGTTGAGTATATTTTGACAAATTTAATTGGAATCTATTGTTGTCCAAAACAACACCAGTTTCCAATCAAATTGGACTCGATATATTCAACAAATCTACTATACATAGTCCAGTCTGATTACCTAAGATGAGATTCTCTCTCTCCCTCTCACTTCGAGTAAACTTTATTTGATATTTACACTGATAGCTTACAAATAATACAGTATTCAACCCTTTAATACGCAAGCTTTACCACTGGAACATGTTGTCACCTAATGTAGCAACATCTTCCAGTCCAATCGATCTCAAAATATTTAACAATTTAATCACCAGTCCTACTAAGTAATATGACACTCTTACATAGAAGAAACTGTATTTGATGTACATGTAGTTTACAATGGCAGCTTATATAATAGGTGATTCGAAATAAAATGGTACAGTAGATTTACATCACGCGCATCAGATTTAACCCTTACCACTCTTATGTCAATATTCTATCTTTTAATGTGCCAATAGCCTGGAAAACTGGTACTGTTCTACTTCTACTAATAGAAACGGTTTGGTAGATGATGCTGCTATCTACGACAGCAACATCTTCCACCAAATCTGTTGAGACAAGAACACCAGTTCTTTTAATCTAATTTGAAAATTTAAAATTTTGACAGAATGGTAGGGGTTAGTAAAATAGTGCAGAAGATAGAATTACAGAATCATCATTTTCATGAAATCTCAACCAGATAACTGTCCTATTCGCCATATGATCCTGAAGAAAAAAAGAGGAGAAACATTTACAAGATGAAAGAACAATAGAAAACGGAAATAAAACTGGAACAGTCAACAAAGGTGATTTCAAAGGGCAATAGCAAGCTAATATGTCTCATGATTGGCATTACTTTAATAATGCATGTTACGGGCCCGTATTGACCCAGTAGCAGCCCCGTAACATGCGTTATCATGATAGATGATTGAGGAACAGAAATTAGACCGTAGATGCACGCCAATATCTCCCTAGAAGCTAAATGACGGGTGTGATATAATGGTATTAATGGGCAAGCTATGTAAGGATGCACTTTAAATCTTGTAGGCGTCAGTGTAGTTATTCAGCTGTATGTAATATTTTACCGAACGCAATTATAAATTAGGTTAGACATTCTCACTAAGCGATTCCAGCCATCAGGGAATCGAGTACTCGGTTAAATAAAGGAATCGACACGCTATCGTTGACAATTTTACGCTAGGAATTTCATTCACAGAAAACTATTTATATTTTCCCGTAGAAATTTGTAAACAAACTGAATTGACCAATCAACAGTGGATTTATAAAATTCAATCATCTGATGTAATGTAACGCTAAGTTTGATTGGATAAAACACCTGTAATGCTTGCGCATTTAGCGATCGAAAACTGGTGCTTGTAAAGCCGTCCAGACGGCGCGTAGGCCACCATGTCCAATTATTGAACTGTCCAGACGGCTCATAGGTTTATTTATTTGTACGCTTTTTGCGCGCCGTCTAGATGGTTCATAGGTTCCTTAGGGTTAACCCTTTCACTGATGAAACTGGCCTTTACCACAATCTGAATGTAACCATACAGGAAAGCTGTTGAATATTTAAAAATTAATTTGAATGGAAGGCATTGTTGTCTTAGGAAGCAACAACTTCCAGACAAATTACTTTCAAAATAGCTAAAAAAGCTCTCATTAAATGGGTTAAACAAATTTTCATAATGAAAGAAAATATAAGCGGTCAAGTATAGGTGGAATAATGTGAGTTTAGCCAGTGAGGGCAGTTGTGATTAGAAGTGGTATGGATGTGTGTGGTAAAATGAATAGAATAGCTGAATGAATAAGGTAAATATTATCATAGCAATAAAAGGGGATTTGTGGATTTAAACTATACAAATCAGTGTTTAATCATGTAATGGAATAAATCAGTAAACAATGTAGAAAATTATCATAAGGAATGTCCATTTGAAAACAAGTTGACTGAAAGGTATTTATTCCTAATTGACAAATTACTTTCAGCGCAATCATTTTCAAACTAAAAAGATCTTAGCTCTAAGAATGTGTAATTCATTTAAACTTCCACTGCCAAGATATTTATTACCGTAATGAATAGGTTGCTGTCAAAACTGCTTTATTGACTACCTGTTTATAATATCAAAAAAACCCATCTGACTATCTAACGCAGCAAACATTTCCAGTCAAATTATTTTCAAAATTTTCAACAGTTATCCTATCTTAGGAGATCATCTGCCTTAAGGTCCCTTCTGTTAAATATTTTGAAAACAATTTGCCTGGAGTGAGCCTCAGGTAGGCTAACTTTTCAAAATCTGAGAAAAGAATATGAAGGTCACAGTTTAAAATGTCACCAGCTACCGGGAAGAAACATGATTTTGCAAGAACTATATAGAAACACTTAAAGACTGAATATGAGGCTTTACTTTCATTAGAACAGACAAAGTTCCACATACAATATATGATGTTTCCTCTGAGTTGGTGCTTAATTCTAGGCTTGCACGATTTTTTGATTTAATCGTGAAATTCGATTTATTGTTAAAATCACGATTTTTACGATGTAATTGAGGAAAAATCAGAAAATCGTCAAAAATTTCATGTTCTTTTAAAATCTGAAGTGTGTACTTTTTCATCGCATTTTATCAGTACATGTGTACACTTATAATCGATTCACGCCTGTGTTCATTGTGTTTATATCCCGCCGTGCCATGTACGTGTCGAATAATTACTAATCACAACACAAAGCACTACAATAAACAAGCTAACAATAGCGAGGTAACACCTTTGTCATTGAGAAAACCAGCTAGTTACTCCGTCGAATCGCCATATAATTTTCTTTCTTTCGCTGGAGACCCCGAGTCTGTCATGAAATACCAAGTGTTAGGCAATCAGTGAACATAAGTTAGCAATTTCAGGCGGTGTAATAATTTTTCTATTTTGATTCGGTTGTCATGTCAAATTAAAGAAAATAATGCAACATCATCCCGATTGTTGTAACTATTTGAACTGTTGATTACACTTAAATGTAAATCGTACATTCTGAAAGCAACTAAACTGCACTATAGGACAAGTTTATGCCATTACACTCGTACCTACTCAAAGCTACTGTCCTATGTATGTGGATTGCACAGTATCCGGGTACTAATATTAGCGTCTTCGCGTTACTCTGATAATGACCTAAACTCGTCATACAAAGAGAGGTTATAAGCGGAAGCTGTTATGTTCTGTAATTTATATCTGTTTCTCGGCGACATTTTATCTCAAATTCTGATGAAATAAATAATGTTTATTAAACTATACACAATAGTTAGGCGGTCCCAATTAATAATTTCACTCCCGCAATAATTTCACTCCCGCGATGATGTAAATAAGGTATACATTAAGCATAGAAGTAGGATGGTAAGAATTCGTCGCATGAAAATGTGTTCTAATTTCGTGCTATTTTTGCATCATTTATTTGAAATTCGTCTAGAAACAAGTCACGTTACCCCGGTTTATACTTTTGGGAATTTGGACCTACGATTTAATCGAAAATCACGATCTTTTTTGTAAAATCGATCGCGATGTTTCAAAGCAAAAATCGCGCAAGCCTACTTAATTCTATGTTATATCATTGACAGTAATCCCTCAGATGTCCTCAATAAGAGAGCTATCTGGTAGTATATGGACCACTTTCTTCAATTTGCAAATCCTATTTAAAAGCAATATGTTTGACTCGCTACATAATAAGAGATCATACATTAATTAACTCTAACCCTAAAAGTTGTTCAAGAAATTTTTAATTTTCTCATAGAAAATGTCCATTTGCAGACCAATTGAAGAAGTTTTTTGAAAATTTATCACTGTAACGACTGGCTCTCTTACCGAGCTAGTCATGCCAGGGGTTCAGAATTTGAGTGTTAAATGTTTATGTGAGAAGCTCTATTCTCATTTGGATGGTCTGTTAATACGAGGCTGACTATATGGGTAACTTTTGCAGTTAGAAATCAATTTAACTGAATCAAAAAAGCATCCGCTTTTGTTTCTACGAGAATTCTTAATACTTACCAGATGTACTATTATGATAATGTCTATTATCTAGTCTAGCTCAAAATAAACAATTAAAACTCCGCACTCTCCTGGTCCTGCCCATACTGTGTCTGGGAATTACCATAGCCGCAGGCACCGAGTCAATTCCCAATCACAGTCAGATTCGTCTTATATTTGTCTTAACAAACAGCGAAAGCAGCTCAGTCTCACCTCAGCGGGGCGGCTGAGGTAGGGCCATAGTACATCTGGTAAGTATTAAGAATTCTCGTAGAAACAAAAGCAGATGCTTTTTTATTCTACTTCGAATAATACTTAGCAGATGTACTATTATGATAAACTCCGGATTTCGACAGCCAGGAAATGCCGGTGGGAGGAGGTGAGGCTCGAACCAGCACTCATCTACCATCCAACAGAGAAGGTTGTGAAGAGACTAGAAACCCTGGCATACGCTTGGGTTCTGCCATCTGACTGAGTGCTAAACTTCCATGGTCTAGACCGCGCTCCCCCCCCCCCCCCCTCTTTTGTCCGCACAAAATCAGAGGGGTGTCAATGGGGATGCAACACCCACCAGACCCGTGTCAGCCCCAAGTCTCAGCTAGGGCAGTCCAGTAGAGTGCAAAGAAGCTACTACAACTTCTAATTTTGAAAAAACCCATCAGTATATCGATTAGATTTTCAAATTGGAATGAGTCTAATGTCTGTTTGAGAGGATAAGTATACTCTTGTACCAGACTTTTTACCTAAGTAGTCTGGTATTTCGACTGTAAGTAAACATATTTATAGTCACTTAATTAATGTAAACACTCACCATTTTGAGTGCTTGATCTTTTCTTGATCATCACAGGAGCTCGGCCCAATCCACGGTCGTACTCAGTCATGTGCATAGCGATTGTTCAGTGTAAGTGGAAGACTTTGTGATGTGTGCGAAGTAGTGGTCGGAAGTGGCTTAGTTTAGATTCGACAAATTGGCGACGGCTACCGGATTAAGTGCGCTGGAGATGTCGCGAAGGTAGAAATCAGTGAATGACGACTCGGCATGCCATTGTGCTACAGACATCACCTCCTCTAATGAGACACCATTATAAAGGGCCGATGCTGCTGCTAGTGCTCGGACCTGATGGGCATTCGCACGATCAATCTGCTTTCCTGTAGCGATTTTGTGCGACATCTGAATAGCGTCAACTATCCAACGAGAAATAGTATCTTTCGAGGCGTGTAAATGAGGAGATTTCGGGTCATCTCTCCACTCCTCAGTACGTTTCTTATACATTTTCAGACATCTGACAGGACACCAAGCAGAAGAGTTTGGGTCATGTCTAGTTAAACTTGGCAAATTGATCGGCTGTCCTGGATATTTAAGTGACTGATTCTTTGCCAGGAAACAAAGACGTGGAAGTAGTCTTAAACCTTCACCCGTGATGACAAAACGGTCTTGTTCGGCAGAAAGCGCATGTATTTCGCTTCTCCTTCTCGCCGACGCTGCTGCAACCAAGAAAACTGATTTAATAGTTAACAGTTTAATGTCAATAGATCTAATCGGTTCAAAGGGAGCATGCCCTAAAACCTGTAGAACAAGAGAGAGATTCCATGCTGGGATAGGAATTGGCTGTCTAGGTCGCAGATTGCTCATTCCTTTAATAACTTCATTCAAGGTACCATTCTCCACTCCTTCAATGGCCAGACTGGGAATGACTGAAGCTAATGCAGACTTATATGCTGCTAGGGTTGAAGGTACAAGTTTGTCAACTTCGTATAAATGACAGATAAAATCTGCTATGTGTTGAACAGATGCAGAAAAGGGATTAATATCGCTTCCCTCACACCACTCTGCAAATTTGTTGATTCTATAATTATATGTCTTCGTGGTTGAACCTCTTCTGGCTGAAGCAACAAACTTCGCTGCTTGCTCAGAAAGGCCACCCTCAATTGCACGCTGCTTGATAACATCCATGCAGTCAATTTGAACATTTCTGGTCTGTCGTGAAGATACAGAGCCTTGTTCTGAGAGATTAGATCTCTTCTGTCTGGAAGAGGGATTGGATTGCAGACCAGAAGGTCTAGCAGATCCGTAAACCATGATCGGCCTGGCCAATAAGGGGCGATCAGCAGTACTTGTAACATCCCCTCTCTTATCTTTGCCAGAACTTTTGGGATGAGAATTGTTGGAGGATACGCATACGTGTACATTCCCTCCCAACTTATCGCCAGTGCGTCTACCGCTAGAGCTAGCGGGTCCGGGATCGGTGACACGTAAGTGACCATCTTTGCGTTTTGATTCATCGCAAACAGGTCGACATTTGGCTTGCCCCATTGTTTGAATAGAACCTCCACTACCGACTGGTTGAGCTGCCATTCCGTCGGACGACAAACCGTCCTTCGATTGAGAGCATCCGCTAGGATGTTCAATCTCCCTGGAATGTGTGCTGCCCGAAGAGTAACATTCCTCTCTTGGCACCACAGCAGAAGGTTCCAAACCATCATACACAACTCTGGTGATCTCGTCCCGCCCTGGTGGTTCAAATAAGACACCACTGTTGAGTTGTCTGTCCTTATTAGGACAATTTTGTCTTGAATTAGACTCTCGAACTTTCGAAGTTCCAATACCACCGCTAATAGTTCGAGCACATTGATATGTTTCTGCGCATTGGTCCGATCCCATTCCCCTGACACTGACTGATCGTCCAATACTGCTCCCCAACCCGTCAAAGATGCATCCGTGAAGATGGACATCTGAGGTTGAGGAGGTTGTAGAGGAACACCTCGCAGGAGATTCTGTTCTGATAACCACCACTGAAGGTGGAATATCAATGGTTCTTTACTGGTATCCTCAAGAGACCAGAATGACATTAGATACATCTGAATTGGCCTACGCCTGAGTGCCGCATATGGAACCACCTTCTCCAGAGATACTAGTAAACCCAGTATCCTGAGAAATTGGCGCGCCGTCAGATAGGCTCCTAGAGAAACCGACTCCAAAACTGCAATCAGGCTTTTGACTCTGCTCTCCGCCGGAAAAGCTACGCCGTCCCTGAGATTGAAAAATATTCCCAGATAAACAAACTCCTGGGATGGAGTCAGTTCTGATTTCTCTAGATTCACAATCCATCCTAGATCCTTTAATAAGGCTAGGACTACCTGAAGATTGCTGCGCAGAGTGACTGGATTCCCCGCCTTTAGCAGCCAGTCGTCTATGTAAGTGTGAACAGCTATGTTTCTCCTGCGAAGTAAAGAAGTCATGGCGAGAACCACTTTGGTGAAGACCCTCGGAGCTGTGGTCAGGCCGAATGGAAGCGCATTGAATTCCCAAACATTGTCTTGGAATGCAAAGCGAAGGTATTTCTGAAAAGGAATTGACATTGGAATATGAAAATATGCATCCTTCAGATCTATCGACACTGCCCACATGCCTTTTCTCAGCCCTGCCATTACTGCTGCTACAGTCTCCATCTGAAACTTGAGAGAAAGAATAAATTTGTTCAACGGTTTGAGATTGAGAATTGGTCTCCATCCTCCAGTATGCTTCGGAATGAGGAACATCATCGAATAGAAGCCCAGAGAAGACTGATTGCGGACTAGATGAATCGCATTCTTCTGACGAAGAGATTCTATTTCTGAGCAAATGGCGTCTACACGATCTGATTCCCTTGGAACGGGAGTCCATATTGGAGTCGATGTTAACGGAACTAACGATTGATGGATGAGCCAGTCCGGATCGTAGCCGTTTCTTATCCATTGACAGACTAAACAATCGTGCACGACCTGTTCTCATTGGCTTAGGAACAGTTGAAGTCTGCCTCCGACGGAAGGAATCTGCACACAGCTGTCGGTCAAGATTGCACGAGAAGACGCTAAATCGCTTGGGTGAAGATTCTCGACTCCATTCGTTCCTAACATTACCGGATCTGGTTCCGCCGGAAACCCGTCAGGAACGACCTCCACGGCTGCCCCGCGGCTTCTTGTAATACGACGGTCCGGAACCGCCGCCATGGCTATCCTTACGGTAACCACCGCGGCCCGAACCGCCACCCTTCTTGTCATCCTCATACGGCCTCTTATTAGGACGAACGGCCAGGTCCTTGTGATCCGGATGGCCTATGGGCATCACGGCCAGAAGGATGGAAGGGCGATCTTGGACGCTGCCTCTGCTGCTCCTGTCGATGTTGCCGTTAGGACTGCTGCGGCTGTGTCCTTTTAGTCGACTTCCACGACTTGCCGACCACTTCTTGCTCCGCAACCATTGACGCAACCATGGCGTGCCGAGCCGTCGAACAAGCCTGGACCGATGAAAGGTGCAGAAGACAATGCAGCCCTCATCTCCGGTCCTGGTTCTACACAATCGAGAACCATTCTCCGTCGCTCTGCCAATGTCCTTGTGATCACCCTGGCCAGGCAATCTTGAGACAGGCGCATGGTGTCCCGAATAACTCTGGGAGCAGCCTCTGGCACTTGTCCACCCTCCGCCGCGCAGGCCAGCATACCCTGCAGGATGGTACATCCGTGCGAGAGCGCAGCCATGGCGCCCTTGCCGCATCTTCAATGAGCATCAGCTCATTGAACGGATATTTATTGGTCTGCGAAACCAAAGGACGAGACCGCCCCATAGCCATCCCAGCCAACGGCCTATTCAGCGCCTCTCGCTCCCCGACGGAAAGCCGTGGAACCCGGGCATACTGATGGTAGGCCAGCTCCGGAAAACGAACCCTACTCCTTATCCCCTTTGGGGCCTTGGGCAATGCATACTCCGGCTGAACCAGACGGTATGCCGCAAGTTCCAGCATGTCGGAAGTCTGCGTGTCCAACGGGAGTGTTGGCATGGCAGACGAGCCACTTGACAGAGCGCTAGCCGCTCGCTCTGACATCCGCTCCATCGCCGGATCACGCTGAGATCCAAGATCAGATGCGAACCCGAGACGGTCGGACATCCATCCAAGGACCTGCTCCCATTCAGCTTCGGTGCAGAAAACGGACTCGTCCATTAAAGAACTACCGTTTTCATCCACCCTCTCTCCCTTGGATGAGAGGGCCACCGACGATCCATGCTGAGAGCTATGAGACACCACTCTACCAAGACAGAGCACATCCATAGCCCGACTAACAGCGGCACCGGTGTCCAACGAATCGCCGGACCCGGATTCTCCGCAGTCCATCGGCTCCAGCACGGGAGTCGGGACCACGACCGCTTTACTTACGGCAGGCGACGGCATTCCGATAGGAGCCGCACCCAAAGCCGCCGGGATACCGGCAGGAACCGCAAAACACAGCTCCGCCGACACCTCTGGTTGCACAAACAGCGGATGGAAAATACCCGACGGAACGTCGATATCACCATCCGCCTGGCAAACCCATACAAATCCCGAGGGAGACCCTTGGGAAGTACTAGGCATTGCCGTCATCGAAATATCCGGCATGCCGGAATCTTCCATAAGATCTTCCTCCTCTATCGTCGGCTCTTGAGCCAAGGACAGAGAAGGGGCAGGTGCTTGACCCTCCGCAGAACTAGCCGGACCACCTAAGGGTTGTCCTGCACTAGCTTGCATCAATGGGACCGTGGAATGAAGACTCAAACATAGCCTTAAACTGGGCCGCCCATACGCCCAGAGCTGAATCCATGCGGTCATTCAGACGACCTTCCAGTCCCTTCAGAGACGCCTGGTCCAGCTTCACCGCCTTGTCCCTCGCGATCCTCTCCAGACGCGCATGTCGATCCCAATCAAACTCTGCCACCATTGCCGACGACCACTTGGCGCACACATCACATGGGCTTCCCACCTTACACTTCGCACACGCTACACAGTGATGTCCTGAGTACTTGCGCTTCATGAACCTGTTGCACTTCTGGCACGTGTCCTGGTTCTTTGGTTTCTGCGAACACAGAGAAGAATTAAAATGCTGCACATGACAAACGATGACGAGCAATACGCACAATCGACTTGATAGTAAAAGAATTTCTTAGAACACATTAACTTTCTCTTAAATTAATGATAATCAAGCCTTTAGGCAGGAAATATTTGAAACTTTTTTGAGTGAAAATTAAAAAACACAACTTAGCAGTTAACTAACGTTAAACAACCAAGAATACAACGCCAATCGCTACAAACACCCTCGACAATGAAGCGAGAGCTAAAATCGGCGAAAACAGAGTGCCTAGACACGCAAAGCCAAGCAAGACATAATTCATGGGCGCCGCCATCTTGGCTAAGGACGCATCCATCTTTAGAGGAACCGAGTCGCAAGAGTAATTAACCGAGTACCCGAATTAAAACTAAAAGTTAACGGGTACAGAAATGACTCCAACAATGGCTATCATTTTAAAACAATGTGCCAATTTAAGGAAATTTCAAACAGTCATTATGGCACGAATGTATAAATTCTAGATTGATACAACCTGCCCCTGTGATGATTTTCCTAGTTCCTCCATGAAGCCACCGATAGTATTCCCACAACAAACGCTAAACCGCTTAAATTATTGAAAATCTGAGCACTCTAAAAATGCGACTTTGCAAAAGCGCAAAATAGACAAATCTGACTGTGATTGGGAATTGACTCGGTACCTGCGGCTATGGTAATTCCCGGACACAGTATGGACAGGACCAGGAGAGTGCGGAGTTTTAATTGTTTATTTTGAGCTAGACCAAATAATAGACATTATCATAATAGTACATCTGGTAAGTATTATTCGAAGTAGAAAGATGCTGCTGCCTGGTACATGTTATAATACAGTGTACAACTGTTTAACCTAGTTCCTCTCAGCAAGCATGAGAGTTATATCTGATTTGGCTATTATAGTAATGAAAAGCATTTGAAAGTATTTGAAGTATTAGAAATACTTTGAGAAAAGTTGAAAGTATTTGCACTTGCATTTGCACCAATCCGACGTATTTGCATTTGCATTTAAATACTTTTGAAAGTATTTGACCCCAGCTCTGCCAGTAATTTGTCGCAAATTTTCTAAAATTGTCTTCTCCCGGTTCAAACTTTCATAGCTATCCGTGACCATCAAAAAGACGTAGGAGATATATACAATAAAATGTGAATGGAGATGAGAAGCAATGTTCTTTGTAGCACATCAAGAGAATGCTATTTTAGAAAGATTATCATTGGACTGACTGGCTCATTAAATTAAAGGAGAGCTATGTACATGTATAATTCCAGTGGATAGTACTTGATAAAATTAGACCATAGTACTTGATAAAATTAGAAGCATTCTTATCTTGATGTACAAACGTACATTAATTTAACTCTTTCGCCGATGAATTCCCTATAACTTATTTTCAAGGCAACCATACAGGAAAATTCTCTTGTTGAATATTTTGAAATTAATTTGACTGGAAGCCATTGCTGCCTTAGGCAGCAATGACTTCCAGTCAAATTAATTTCAAAATATTCAACCAGAATAAGTTTGATATTGTAAAGAATTTACTTTTTCAGGTATTTGCCGGTGAAAGGGTTAATACTGCAACGCACTGCAAAAGGCCATCTTTCATGAGTGTCAAACATGTAAAATAAGATTGTGTAACTCACCTGTGATTACTCTTTCTTTCTGATCCCACCTCCCACAGGATTTCAGTACCGGTGAGTTCACTTGTCCTGAGGTAAACGTTGTTATTTCTGTCTTACTTGCATTCTGGGAAGGAGTATTAGAATCTAACCAAATGGTACTTTTATTGCTGGGCTCAGTACTCGGTGCACAGGCACTTATGCGACTCTCAACAGCAGCGCCTGACCTATCGCTTCCCGCGTTATCTGTGTGTTGCTTACTCTTGCGCATATCACTCTCATTGATAACTCTGGGTAGGTTAGTATTTTTAACGCGCACTGGCGACTTAATACTTGTTTCAGAGTCAAAGCTTAACGCACGAGTCACGATACCAGTTACTAAGCTTTCAGGAGATCTTTTATGTTGTAAATCAGATTGCTTATCGGTACTAATGCATTCTGAACTTTCATTGATAGGTATCTGGGGATGATGATGATCCTTAAAATTGTTACTATTAACTTTCACATCGCTAGTCTTTAGCTGGTCAGCTTTGTTATCATTAACCGAGACGTGTGCATCATGTATACACAACTTCTGGAAACTACCCAGCACACTTTGGGGTTGATTTTTATTAGCAAGTTGGACATCTTTTGCGTTGGAGTTTCCAACAGGAAGAGGAATCTGACTAAGTTTAATGTCGGCCGGCATATTCACATTTTTAGTTTTTCGTTCCTGATTAGTTCGTATTAAATCTCCAGGAGAAAGCGGAACACCATCAATATCGCTATCAGACATGTGACTATTTTCTGCGTCATCCTCATTAGATCTTCGCTCACTTTTTGTTTCAAGCATCTGATTAGATGGCGGATCATCTATTTTAGAATTGTCTGCAGTAAGTGGAATAGCGTCTGCATTTATATCAGACATTCGTATTATTATTGCGTCACGTACCTCATTAATATGCATTGATAATCTACCACGAACAGATGCTGAAGACGTCTTCGTACTGTGTTCAGTTTCTCTGGTTCTGCTAGCATGCGTATGACTTTTTTCTTTGACTGCACTATTTTCTAAAGATTTTTCTTTCTTAATTGTCTCCTGCTCTAAGCTGTTATCACAGATATCCATGTCGCAGTCATCGCCAATTGGATAGTATGTATCGTTTTTCTGTTCAGCAAGCACATTGTCAACCAGAGGCTCTGTAGAATCCAACAACACATTACTGCTCGAGAAAGCATCAAGCCAAATATCATCTTCCACATCACCACTCACACATGGCTTCAAATTTGTATCAGGTTCTGACTTAGCTGTTAAATTGGTATTGGATGGCAATTTCAACACACTCATAATCTTAGATGATAAAGATATTTGGGACTCAGTTGGAATTTCCCCTTGTTCAGTATCAGATGTAGTACATGCGGATAATACACCAGCTCTGTTACCTGTCAACGGGTCAACAGATGCTTGGCTACAGTTCTGACTTTCATTATTTCCGACATTAACATCAGTACTCGCATCAGGTTTTGGAGATGAAGACATTTGTGACTGCAGCCGCTGTACTTCAAATACCAATGCTTGAATTTCCCGTTCACAATCCATAGCCATTCTCTCCTGTTCTGAGACCAAAGCCGGTTCATCTGACGACTGATCAGCACAGCTGTTAGAGCTACTAACCAACTGTCTCCTACTACGTCTTCTACGCTTTACATATCCAGACATATTCGTGTTTCGATGGACGGGGTTTCTTGAAGCAACATTTATTCTTTGATCTTTGGTTGGGGTTTCTGAATCATCCGATGGAGGTTCTGATTTGAATGTACCGTCACTATTATCCATCGTATTTTGAGAAGCACTACCAGCATCTGTTCGACATTCAGATACTAAACTCGTATACGTTATACCAGAGCTTTCTACCTCATCGAAGGTATTTCTAACATTAGAGTCTCGCGTGATATTAGAAGTTGCTGCCTTACTGATATTATGCTTTCTCGTGGAAAAACGCATTCCTCTTGGAGTTGAACTAGACTGAGTTTCCGGAGGACTACTTGAACGCGAGTCCACTTTTGCACCAGTTTTATTTTCACTAACAGAAATATCACTACCCCTGTCCTGTCTCGCACCGAGAAGCGGTTGACCAGGTGACCGTTGCAGAGCTGCAGCTGTAACAGGAAAAATACATGTATCATGAAATTAACATTACCAGCCTCTACAGTGATCATGAGTAATGTCTGTTTGCAGACAATTTTCGAAAATGTTTCACTGGAAGGACTAGCTCAATAAATGTGCCAGCCATTCCTGTGGATAAATTCTCAAAAATATTCTCCTCTTGGTCAGCAAATGGACATTTTTTAAGAGAAAATATATATTTTCCTGAACAAATCTGATTATGGGTTAATGGTCAAACCAGCCAAAACCAGCATTTTAAATGTCAATTTATAGGCCAAATTCAGTCATTTGTAGAGGTGAATTAAAAACAAAAAACAAATTGACATTCATTTTAAGAAAAAATTTAAATTTTCATGACAAATATTGACCGCTAAAGGACTAACTGGAAACTGTTGCTGGCACTTCGAGACAAATAGACGGATCTGATCTGTCACTCAAGTATATGACATCATAATCAATGGGAGGAAACCAGGTTTATCCACGGCCCGCACATTTCTAAGCTCTACCTATGCTTTGCTCGGACTGGGATCAATCAATCGCTGCACTCTCTGAATCTGAATTTGCAGAAAACCATACACGTAAACTGTTGAATAATTTGAAACTAATTTGCTTGTTAAATTACTTGCAAAATATTCAACAGAATTTATAGTAAAGACATACAATTCATACAACTATTAACCCTTAAACCCCCAAATTTATTCAAGAAAATTTCAATTTTCTCATAGAAATTCAATTTTCTCATAGAAAATGTCCATTTGCAGACCAAGAGCCCATTTTTTAAAAATTTACCACTGGAATGACTGGCTCGATTATCGAGTCAGTCATTCCAGTGGTAAATTTCCAAAAATAGTTTTCCTTTGGTCAACAAATGGACATTTTTCAAGACCACTGCAGACGCCATTTTTGGCTGATATGAGTGTTAAAAGGTTAAGTGTTTATGATGGAGTAAATAACGTCGTTCATATCATATGACTGACTGAGAGACTGGATTTCTCTACTGATCTATTTTGAGGTACATACAATTGTTTTCAGAGATTATTAAAATTAATATTGTGTTATCCAACATGTTAGTTACATCTGCAAAGTCTGCTATTTTCAATTGCGCAATATCGGCAGCATCAGGCGCTATATCACAAAAGAGGCCGCGATCATGCTAGTACGAGCATTGATAACGTCGCGCCTGGATTATTGTAATAGCCTCCTGATTGGCGCCTCAAAAGAACTTATTCAGCGACTTCAGGTGGTCCAGAACACTGCAGCGAGAATCATATCCCTGTGTGCCAAGCGAGAACACATTACTCCGGTCCTACATGATTTGCACTGGCTCCCCATTGTGCAAAGAATAACTTTTAAGACACTATGTCTGACATACCAATGTGTATCTGGCACAGCACCAGCCTATCTCTCTGCCCTTGTACAACCTTACATTCCTGGTCGCTCTCTCAGATCTGCAAATCTAAATCTACTAAAAGTACCTAAGGTCAACTCTAAAACATATGGCCATAAAACTTTCTCTTTCACTGCAGCTACCGAATGGAATAACTTACCAAATGAAATTAGAAACTCATCAACTTTAGAAATCTTTAAATCCAATCTTAAATTCTATTTATTTCAAATAGCATATCCATAGAATACTTACGCGCGTTAGCGCTTAGAGCATGCAGTTGCATGGATTAAGCGCTCTAAAAATGTACTATTATTATTATTATTATTATCCATTTAATGGGCAAGCTGATCAAAACGGTGTCCACAGTGGTCAGTGAGAAATGTTCATTTGCAGATGAAAAGAATATTTATGAAAACTCACCACAGGAATGACTGGCACAGTTATCGAGGCAATCATTCCAGTGGTAAGGTTTCAAAAAATGTTTCCTGGCCTGCAAATGGACATTTCTTAAGTGACACTGTAAGGCTGATTTTGGTCAGCTTGACCATTAAATGGACAAGACAGACAAGTACATGTATCATATTCACAGCCAGGACAGATTACATCACAGTTCATAAATAACTTAACATGTTTAAAAAACAAATTAATTTTGAACACGAGGTAAGAAATGTTGTCGAAAATTGGGAAGATATTGGATTAGAAGGCAATTCACCTTTCCAGAGTACCCACCCATCATATGACGTCATAATGAACTGCGCGATGTGTAGAATGACATCATAATGAATGACGTCGATAAGTACGTCACGAACGCATATTTGAAGACGGTCCATGCGTTGTTGTACAAATTGTTTGCTTTTACTATTTAATAAATATTCTGTTGAATATTTTGAAACTAGTTTGACTGGGTATTGTTGCTGCCATAGGCAGCAACAGCACCCAGTCAAATTAGTTACAAAACATTCAATAGCTTCCCTGTATAGTTTTCAGGAAACTAATAGCTAGGGCATTTGGGGGATCGATCAATCCCAACACGACGAGGTATGGGTGGAGCTTAGATAGTGATGGGCGGGGCATGGCTAAAAATGGAAAGGTCCATTATGTTCAAAATATACACGTTTTATTTTGTTTAGGAAACAATTCTAAGTTAGTTCTGAGCTGTATTCTATGAACCAACACCGTGCATACCTGCATGAGATTTGTACAGGCTTGAAGCAATACGACCATCCTCATCTGCTGATGTCTCGGCAGCGGACGTATCCGACGTCGACATGTCACTGTATACCGTCATAGCATCCTTAACTTTAGACATAAGATCATCATTAATTTGGCTTAAATACTTGCCGATACCTTCCACTGCCGAGCTAATGATGGCTTTCTGAGATTGTTGTGGTGAACTGCTAGGAGTCGTAGGTAGAGCTGTTTTGATCGGTGACGTGGTCACACTCCCAGGCGAGTGTCGTACGGAGAGAGACGGCCTCTTTGGTGTAACAGGTGCTGGTGATTTGATTGGTGAAGGTGCCGTGTTCACTGCTGCTGCTTGTGTTAATGACTTTACATTAACTGATGTTTGGAGCGGTGAAGATATTGTCGCCACAGGTTGTGCTTGCTTTAGTGTCCTTGTTATGGACTGGGATTCTGGCGTAGACACTGAGTTTACAGATTTTTCTAATGTACCAGCACTTACACCCCTGGTGTCTTTCATAGGCTGAGTATTAGATTTCAATTCAACACCATCTAAATGAGACTGACTAGATTTCTGAAATCGACGATTACCAAAGGCAACTGTTGTTGGCGAGTCAGGATAGTTTGCATATGATGTGTCAGGATGATACACAGGTTTATCTTGGACAGGCACACCCATGACAGCACTCGGATGATATACTGGAAGTGCAGCGGTGGATGAATAAAATATTATGGATGATGTTTTGCTAATTACAGGTTTGACAACTGGCTGACTAGAATATTGGCTATTGGTGTTGGGGACAGTAGTTCCTTTCTTCTTAATTTTGTACTTTTTGTATAGCTCCTGTAACTCCGTCTTCCTCGAGTCAACAACGGGTTGTTGCTGACTAGGGTCTACGTTATCTGTACTGTAGAATGTTGGAGCAGCAGGTAAACTTGACAGTGCAGAACAAGGACCAGATATGGACTCCAATTTTTTTGTCAATCGTGGGTCGATCATTGATTGCGCCCGTAACAGATTCCTTGGATCTTGATTGCCAGCAGATACTTTCTGTGGAGATACTGACATTGGGAGCGAAGACTTCAGCCATGGATCTGGACAGGACACTGACCGCTCGAATGATATAGCTGCATTATCATTACTTCCAGTGGATCGCTGATTATTTGTGGCATGATCCAGAGGAAGCCCCATTAGACATGGTACATTATGACGGTTACTGTTTCTAGAAAGAAAATGTTAATTAAATCAATCACTTCATTCAATCAATTCAATCATTTAACCCTCGAATTTGTCCAAAAAGATTTCTCATAGAAAATACCAAGAAGGCTATTTTTTAATATTTACCACCGGAATTACTGGCTCTGTTATCGAGCCAGCCATTTCAGTGGTAAATTTTCAAAAATAGTCTTCTCTTGGTTTGCTAATTAAACACTTCTCAAAACCACTTGTGGCTGATGAGTGTTAAAGGTTTGGTTAATTATCAATTTCTCCACTTTGTACAAAATGTTCATTTGTAGACCAGCAGGAGACTATTTTTGAAAATGTATGAGGGGAATGACTGATGGCCGTCGGTGGTTAGTGGCCATCTTGAATTTCGGATCATCATCGATTTCGATAGGTTTCTTCCTCAGACCTAGTCCAATCATCCTATGAAGTTTCAAAGCGATCTGATAAAGAACAGCAGAGTTATCATGAGCAAACCAATTTTCCAGATTGCCAATAGTGGCTGGTCGCCATCTTGGATTTCGGATCATAGTCGATTTCTCTTAGGTTTCTTCCTCATACCTAGTCCAATCATTCTATGAAGTTTCAAAGTGATCCGATAAAGAAGAGCAAAAAAAAAATATTTGCTTATTGAATATCCATTTGCAGGTCAAGAAGACTTTTTAACAAACTTTATGACTAGAATAACTGGCTCATTTAACGAGTTAGTCATTCCAGTAGTAAAATTTCAAACATACTCTTCTCTTGGCCTGGAAATGGACATCTCACAAGACCATTGCAAAGGCCGATTTCGTCAATTTGATGGACTGAATCTGGTGAATATGGGCACATTACCTATTTTATGATGGGTGTCCAGCGTCTTCCTCGAAGGAATTACTGAAGACAATGGAGATGAGAAAGATGTTTGTAAATGCATGTATGCAGTCATAAAACATAGCTTTTCAATCCTGTACGTACCCACCTGGACCCATAAAAACAAAATGTAAGCGGCCCAGACAATTTCTCTAAGGGCAAATTTTTATCATTATGATGCATCGATGTATACGGGTTCGATGCTTAGAAACACAGGACATAATAATTTAGGATTTATTAAATTAAATGTAGAATGTGTTAACCTTGTATCACTTGAATTTGTTAAAAAATAGAAAACGTCCATTTGCAGACCAAGAGAAGCCTATTTTTGACAATTTTCCACCGGAATGACTGGCTTGGTTATAGGCTTCTCTGGATCAGCAAATGGATATTTCTCAAGACCACTGCAGAAGCCGTTTTTGGCTGATATGAGGGTTAAAGGGTTAAATACACTGCTTTGAAACCTCGTCATATTACATCTCATGTGTCAACATGAAACCTCGTCATATTACATCTCATGTGTCAACATGAAACCTCGTCATATTACATCTCATGTGTCAACATGAAACCTCGTCATATTACATCTCATGTGTCAACATGAAACCTCGTCATATTACATCTCATGTGTCAACATGAAACCTCGTCATATTACATCTCATGTGTCAACATGAAACCTCGTCATATTACATCTCATGTGTCAACATGAAACCTCGTCATATTACATCTCATGTGTCAACATGAAACCTCGTCATATTACATCTCATGTGTCAACATGAAACCTCGTCATATTACATCTCATGTGTCAACATGCAATCAACTCAGACTTGTTAGATATATAAAATGGCTTTCTGTTCACAATCTTAAAATATGGATGTAAAAAATTAGCTGCTCCCCTAGGCTATTGAATTTGAAATTTGGTAGTCCAGCATAAAAGTTAGAAGCCATAGGCTACCGGGCCCCTGCTAACTTTCATCTAACCTTTATCACAATATGATACAACAGACAATATTAATGATATATAATTAATACCAATAAACTATTAGACACATAAACTCGGTCAACCCACCCCACCCCCCATCCCCCTTATCTCAATTTAAAAACAGCAATACAGGACAGTCATTGAATATTTTGTAAGTAATTTGACTGGAAGGTGTTGTGCTGCCATATAGGCAGCGACCAACGGTTTCTAGATAAATTATTTTCAAATTATCAACAGGTTATCTCTGATATGGTGGAGTGGTTATATGTCACTATAAAATCTACCTGATTTAAAGGTGCATATTCACACCAGAATGCTTGAAAATAAAATTGTTAAAATTGTATTCTTTTATAGGCTTAAATTTTATGTCTATATGTAATGAAATGAAATAAATCTTAACATATGATTTCATTCCCTATAAATTAATATAATATTTTAAGTTGCAAAATTGAAATAGAGGCTCGTGATACTGTAGCACTTATAATAAATGTGTGTATATTACTGTTTATCCAGTTGTTGCTGAATACTGGCCATCAGGACAGAAGCTTGCACACGACCAGAATGAATACCACTCACAGCTGCATCATGTATTGGTCGCTCAACCTTCTCAGCACCACCAGGACTTGCTAATCTAAATATGTGAATTGTACAAGTAAACCTCATTACTATATCTGATAACATCAGGGCATGTGTGTGTGTATGTTTGCATAATTGTTGTCAGTGTGTGCGTGCGCGTGTGTGCATGATTATATAATTGTTGTGTGTGTTTACATAATTGTTGGGTATGCATGCGCATGTTAGCATAATTGTTGTGTATGTGTGCGCATGTTTGCATAATTCTTACAATGTACAGTACAGATCTTAGTTAGCTTTACTTAAACGCATCCTAAAGCTCGTTTAAAACGCGTCTGTATGGCGTCATTTTCCCGTCATTTTCTCGTAGTGATTTGCTTAGACACAGCGCGTTTGGTAAAATCTCAATACGCATCTTGAATTTTATCTTGACGGGTTAGAATTTTGACACTACGGGCTTGACATTTTGAATGACGGGTTTAACTTTTTGCCATACGCGTTTGAAAATTTTACGATAAATTAAACGCGCCATCAATTCCAACTGCGGTTCTCCAATTCTTTCGACGAGTCCTATGGCTAGAAGCAACCGGGTAATCGGTTCCTAGTCTAGGCAGACCCGCTTATCAGTACATGTTTTCTCCGTACATGTATCTCGCGTGCTTAGCATACCTTGAGCGATTCGTACAACAGATTTTAACTTATTTACGTCAATTTATGGCTGGATTTATCAGAAGATGTATTTAATTTAGTGTTTCTTCGCGGGATTCATCTAATTTCTGCGTTTTTATAGTGAAAATCTCGATATATCTAATGCCGAATGGACAATCGTCTTGAACTGGAACACCATTCCATTCTGATGACGTCATCGCGTATATATTTAACCTCGTTATCTTTGATTGGCAGAGATATTGTTGGAAAAGCCATCAATGGCAAATCTGATTGGATGAACTAATCTCACGATGCTTTGACAGTTGTGTACTATTAGACGACAGTAAAAAAGCAACATCACCTAAACAAGGATTTCCAGACTTTGGCTGTGATCTGGACAAAAACCAAGTTGGATCCAAATTGGGTACAAATTTTAATCTATGGATATATCGGAAACAAACTGGTCAGATTTTGCTCAAATTTTAATAAAGGAGGTTGTGTGATCATACATTAAGATTTAACAACCCTGGAAGTGTGCAAAAAGAAAAATTATAGGCTGTGGGTTATAATCTCTGATAACTTGGATCTATCTGACGATGGAAAGTAAGTGATAACTAGATTGTTTGGTCGATGGCGTGTCATAGCAATCGACCACGTTCACTACCCCAGGGGAGGAGCCAAATGTAATACCAGAAATGTGGCTGCAATGCAACCATGAATCTCGACTTCATGACAGCAATGAACTCTGATGATTGACTTCAAACATAAAATAAATTTAGAAGGCTTATCAACAAGGGGGCCAAGGGTCTGTAACAGTATCCTGGACGGTGTATGGCAATAAGGGCTGTCAGCAGAGAAGGCCGCTACTATGTAAAAAAAGGCTGCCTATAAAATATACTGAGTATGTACATACCTATCTATCTATCAAAACTGTTCAAAATATTCAGCAGGTTGCCTGTATACCCTCATCTAATTTCCACTTCCTATTTTTCTTTTGAGATGAGGCGGACATAGAGGCGAACTGTCGAAATATCTCATCTGATGACGGTTGTTGCTAAGCACAGAATTATATAAAAAAATTTTGAATAGAAGATCTAGAGCCAACTACTACAGAATCCTTCTGCCAAATTTGAATATAATCCACCCCAAGCGGTCAAGGAGAATATGCATTTTGGCAATTTATGTCCAGCCAACCAGGGTTGCAATCTGTCAAGCGGCTAAGGAGGAGAAGTGTTTTGACATACATTTTTTATAAAGTCAAAGATTTTCACACAAAAATTGACCAATCAAAATTCTGTATGCATGTTCGGAAGCCGAAAGCATTAGGGTCCTTCCAGCCAAATTAGTTTGAAATCCGCCAAGCCGTTAATGTATGTATGAGACACGGCATCACACAATGATGTTCTGGCCAAAAGGTCAAAATCACTGATACGCATGGCAACCATTTGCTGTCCGCCGTCCATCCGTCAACTTATGTTTTTTTAAACATAAGTTGACGGATGGATGGCGGACAGCAAATGGTTGCCATGCATATCAGTGATTTTGACCTTTTGGCCAGAACATCATTGTGTGATGCCGTGTCATTATAAGGAGGCATGTGTCCAAGCTTAGGACCAGTATGATCAACCAAACATGAGATATAAACAGAAAAGTTGAGCTAAACGCAAATTAGACGCCGCCGGGCGACGTGCATGGTATCACAATAGCTCATTTTACTCCGTAGTTGAGATAAAAATGGCCTCTTGCACTCTATAGTAACCTACAACATTTGTTTGAATTCCATCCACCGCTTTCGGAAGAGTTGCATTACACAGAGACTGGCGTGGATCGCTGTGAAAAATCTGGAGGTCATAAGGGGAAATGATCTGTGAGAGCAGGGGTTAAAATTAACATGAGCGCGAGTTTAGCAGAAATTGACCAGGGCTAGTACAATTTATAACTGACCAACCCAATGGTAACAATTTGACATGTCAACCCTTTAATGGTCAAGGTGGTAAAAAAAATCCTCTATTGTGAGCAGAGCAAGACGACTATTTTTGGAAATTTACCAGTAGAATGACTGGCTTGATAATTGAGCCAGTCATTTCAGTGGTAAATTAAAAAAATAGTCTTCCCTTGGTCTGCAAAGATTTGAAGGGCTATAGTAGATCTAGTAATCACTAGTCCTTTCTAAATGTAGTGGCTCATCTGGCTTAATTTAAAACTATTGAGAGGGTGTCAAATGATGTGCGAGAGTGTGGGCAGGACTATGGGAAATCTAGATAAATCTGGAAGACCCCAATCTCTGACTACATAAAATAAATGTCATCAGCCAACCCACAATCATATGGATAACCCACATACCAAATTTGGTTGAATTCCACCCAACTGGCAGGAGATAGCATGTTGAATGGATGGAGACAAATGTATCCTAATTTTTTCAAAACATGGAGATAAAGAAAAGACTCGGAGATTTTAAAGGTAATTAATTCAACGTCATCATACTAAAATTAAATTTTCCTTCGGATTGAGAAATTAGGCTACCACCATCATTTAACATGCGACATTGTTTTCAGGACCTGTCGGTGAAAGGGTTAAATATAGCAAAAGCTGGAATTGGCATGAGGATAAAACAGAAATTTAGATTTTCTAATGGATAACTTTTAGCTATGCCCCGTGCGGTGTTGGGATCAGTATGTACTTTGAATCCTGAATTCCAAATTTCATGGTAACTATAGATACAGCTAACCTGTTGAATATTTTGAACCTAATTTCAAGTAATTTGACTGGGGTCTGTTGTTAAACATTCAACACAAGTAATTTGACTGGCGTCTGTTGTTAAATATTCAACAGAATGTTTACTAAATAGTAAAGACATACAATTCGTACAACTGACTCTTAAAAGTTCTACAGATTTAGCTACGTCAGCCTACATATGATGTAATTCATTATGACATCATATACTTAGCACTTTAACACTCATGCAGGGTTTTGCGGAGGCAGGGCCCTTGCACCATTTAGTGCTCTAAAATTCACACCATCCAATCATTACCTTCACACATGGTTCATTGGCCTAATGGATTTTAGGACATAGATATCTTCCATGTATGTACTTGATCCAACATTTGTCAAAATGACCAATGATTTCTTGAGGAAGTGGGACAGTTCACCCCACTAAGCAACCGGATCGGCAGAACCCGGTTCATTTCATCCAAAACTGGTTTCTGCAGTGGTGTTGAGAAATATTTATTTGCAGACCAAGATAAGCAAGCCAGTCATTCCAGTCATAAATTTTCAAAAATAGTCTTCTCTTGTTCAGCAAATAGATATTTTCCTATCGGTCATTGGTGGTCTGACTTGAATCAGTCTTTCACTCTCCTGACATGCACGATTCACTGTCCTCAGCGGTCACTCACCTGGAAACACCAACTCTCCACCGGAAAACTTTGAAGTCTAGATGCTCTCCGAGAGCAGATGAGATGTTTCCAGGTATAAATAGGCTTACGGGCTGTTTTGTTGTTTATGAAATTTAAATATTTTTTTACTAGTTTCCATAGAATTTTTTCTTTCAAACTTCACATCACCGGAGTTGTAACCACCATGCATGCCACCCAGAAAAATTAATGAATAACCCAGCATGCGTATCAGGTACCACTGTACCACCATGCATGTCACCCAACAAAATGAATGAATAAACTGGCATGATTATAATCGTGCTGGTTTATTCTAACAAATATTATCGGTGAGGTACGTGGTGGTATAGTGAATATCACTATCAGCAATGTACGCTGTACTCAGACAAAGTGAGATTATAGTAGCTAATTTACTATTGTGGCATGAGACCGAGTGGTGATAGTAAACACTTGACCGGGAAGTGCACCAGTATCATGATGTCAAAATACATGTAGCATTCTATCAGTATTTGTGTTGGTACACTTTTTAATAATTTATTACATAATTTACTTGTACCCACACAGATAGAATGCTATTTTGTCATGCTACTATTACAGTGCTAGGTCAGGTGTTCACTACCACCGCTCAATCTTACTTATAGTTTTGCCCAATGGAGGAATCCAGTTTTAGCTATGCCCTGCCCATCTCTAGCTAAGCTCCACCCAAGCTTTACCTGCATTGGGATCGATCTCTGTACTCTCTGAATCTCAAATTCCTGAAAACTATACATGTAAGCTGTTGATATGACAGCAACAACTACCAGTCAAATTAGTTTTAAAATATTCGACATCATTTTTATTAACCATTTAATGGTCATGCCGACCAAAACTGGCCACTGTTATGGCCTTGTGGAATGTCCATTTACAGGCAGAGAATAGAATTTTTGAAAATTCACCACAAATGACTGGCTCAATGACCGAGCCAGTAATTTGTCATAAATTTTCAAAAATTGCATTCTCTTGGCCTCTAATTGGACATTCAATAGGTGGATATTAAAATTTTCTTCACCAAATTTGTCCATTAAAGGGTTAAATAGAATACATATAGTCTGTCATCAATTAAGTGTCTGTGAAGATTGACGAACTTATCTACGTCATTCATTATGTCATTGATTATGTTGTCATCCTTATGCATCATGTAGTTGATTATGACATCATGATTGATGGATAAAATGGAAAGGTCCATTATGTAATGCTTATAACTCCCTGTGTAATCATATTTGTTTCACTTTCTATTTCAGCTACTGTTGAAACATAGCCAGACCACAAACAAATGTTGCAAAAATAAACGTACAAAATCTGGAACAGTAGGACAAAAATTTGGAAGACCACTATCAGTAATATATGACCTGTGACCCGCAACATCATTCATCAGCACAGACGGGTCATTCCATCTCAAATCAGCAAGTGGTCCCCTCCTGACCATCTCAGAATTGCTTAATATTTTGTTTACAGCTACCTACACATATTTTAGGCGATTACACAAAATTATAGAGTCCAGTTTTACATACTTTTCAAAATATTGCAGTCTGAATAACATAGGGGTGGCGAAAATGTTACAGGGTTTTCGCACATGTTATTTTTTCTGCAACTTTCAAGTCCTAATATCTCCCTTATTATACATGCTAGCCATCTGAAATTTTTATCATTAATTCACTGCTATGTGTCTTACTGGAAAATGCAAAGAAATGCCAAATACCTTTATAAATCTTTATTTAATACTTTACCAAAAATGGCAAAATAATCTTCGACATTGTGCATTTTGCAACTTTTATCTAAGAATAAAACACAAACTGTCTGCAGTTAGGGCTTGCCTTTTCACAATCTTTATGTATCCATATAGATGAACATGCACAGGTGTTTGTAACCTCCTAAGTTTATAACTTTTAGAGATATGACTTGTTGAAAACAAGAAAATCTTCACGCATGTCAAGTTTCAGCTGCAAATATTATTAAGAGGGACAGGTGGCACACACTATTGCTATATATCAAAAGAAAGCATATGGTCTAGGCTTTAATTTGATACCTAGAACAACTTGCCCCTATGATTATTTCAGTGTGATACTAATTTAACAAAATAGGGTTATTTTGTCAATTCGCGAATGGTTATCATCCTAGACTTAATTCTGTAAAATAAATTTAAATATTACTTTAAAATGTTTAAGAAACATGGTGATATATCTAATGAGACATGTTGCTAATATATCTTATTTTTACATTAATATTTATATTTAATACATGTAGATACGCACACAGTGTATATGAACATAATATAGCTTAGCAATTATGTACATGTCTATTGACTAGAAAATTTCAAGAAATAAAATTTTACCTAATTTTCTTGTGTCAGTGTTATATTTTCATACCTGCAGCCCACTTACCAAGGAAACTCAATTTAAATCAAACTATTAACTGTCTGGTCATTAATATTTTCTTGTTTGTTTTTCAGATTGAGTGACTATGGCATCTAAGATGGCTGCCTGTACTATTGGCATGAACTGCAAAGATGACTGTCATAAACTGACTTACTGCAAAGACAGGCTTTGTGAAAATATGTGATTTATCAGTTCAAGATAAAGACCTTATGTTTAAACGTTGTGACTTACCACAGAATATGACAGTAACTCAACAAAGTACAGTATGCTTGCATCATAAAAAGTTGTACCTAGACAAATATGAATTCTTAGAAAAGAAGTGCTGTGATCCATATTCTGTTCATGGTCAGCCAGTCAGAGGAAACTTACGTACCTTGAATACCACTGCAACTGAGAAACTAAATAAAACCACAGGGAATAACATTAAACCCGGTCAAAAGTTATGTCCAAAGTGTATGATAAAATTTTCATTGGATACTAAACCTGTTGCAGAACTTACAGATGATGATAATTTAGAAAGTGATTCATATGACACAGATCAGAGTGATGGCAAGCATGCAAGTCAACTAAATACCAGCATAACCTCACTTGGATGCTCTCCCCTCAAAATAAAGGTCAGCCAGAGAGATATGGTTGGTTATGGTAAACGCATACTAGCCCAAGCAGAGACTGCCATGAAATATCAGCTTGCCAAAAATTTGAAAGTAGAGCCAGATGATTTGGTAAAGAAGACACCAGTTTGTCAGCAATGTACAGATCTTAAAGAACTTATTTTATGTATGAAGCAAAAATGTAGTGTGTCAAATAGACAAAAGCAAATACAAATACTGACAATGGCACCTCCAAGCTGGTCACTTGAGAAGACTGCTACAGAATTTAATGTGACAAAGTATGTGGTTAGGAAAGCCAGAGAGTTAAAAAAACAACTTGGCATTCTTGCGGAACCCTCAACCAAGAAGGGAAATGAATTAACAGAAGATGTCAAGAAACAAGTGACCGTGTTTTATGAAAGTGATGAATACTCTCGTTTGTGCCCTGGAAAAAAGGACTACCTTTCAATAAAAATTGATGGAAATCGTATACACAAACAAAAGCGCCTTAGCAAATTTGAATGAACTGTACGTAGCATTTAAACAAAAGTATGAATCCTGCAAAATAGGGTTTTCCAAATTCTGTGAACTGCGCCCACCATGGTGTATAACAGTTGGGGCCAGAGGCACCCATTCTGTGTGCATCTGTGAGATCCACCAAAACGTGAAACTTTTGTTAGCTGCAGTTGGTGAACTAAAACTGGAATACACTTCATTAATGTCGCTTGTTGTTTATGACATTCATTCCAGAGACTGTATGATACACCGCTGTAGCCAGTGCCCAGGAAAAGATGCCCTGCATACACATATAACAGAGCTTATCCACAATCAAATGGAAATGGATGAAGATGATGTCATTAATTTTAAACAGTGGGGGCATACTGATCGGACTTCCATTGTTACTAGACAGGAATGTGTGCCAGACTTCATCAATCTGCTGTGTGACCAACTTGATAATCTGACAACCCACCATTACATTGCGAAAGCACAAGCTGCATACCTTTCTAGCTGCAAAGAGACATTACATGAATATGATAATACAATGTTAGTATTGTTAGACTTTGCAGAGAATTACTCCTTTATAATTCAGGATTCCATTCAAGGATTTTATTGGGATAACAAGCAAGCAACGTTGCATCCGTTTGCTGTTTATTACTCCAAAGACGGCATGCTGTGTAAGCCTTTATCTCTGTGTGTAATCAGTGATTGTATGCAATATGACACAGTAAGTGTGTATGCGTTCATTAATGTTGTGGTAAAATACCTTAAAGAAATGCTGCCTCATGTTAAGCATGTAAAGTACTTTAGTGATGGATGCGGAGGACAATATAAAAACTATAAGAATTTCCGCAACCTGTGTCTACATTCACAAGATTTTGGTTTATCAGCTGAGTGGCATTTCTTTGCAACAAGCCACGGTAAAAGTGTTTGTGATGGAATTGGAGGAACAGTTAAGAGACTTGCTGCAAGAAGCAGCCTGCAACACACCACAGACAATCATATTCTTACACCGGTAGAATTATATGAGTGGTCACAATCTAATGTTCATGGTATCACTTTCTTTTATGTATCACTCACTGATGTGGAACAGCATCGCCCTAGTCTACTAAAGCGTTTCGCAAATGCAGGTACGATTCCTGGAACAAGGAGCCATCACTGCTTCATTCCCACCAGTACTAGTGAGTTACGCATTAGTAGAATATCTGCTGATGAAAACGGTGCCAGTACGAAAGTGAGCGTCTCAGGCACAGAAACGTCTCTAAACTTTCAACCAGGACAGTATGTAGCCACGGTTTATGATCAGAACTGGTATCTTGGAAACATTGTAGAGATATCGGAGGAGCATCAAGATCTTCTGATTAACTTCATGCAGCCAAAAGGTCCAGCAAGATCATTTTCTTGGCCACGAAGACGAGATGAATGTGCTGTTCCAATTGATCATATTCTCTGTGCAGTGACAAACCTTACCACAATAACTGGTCGTCAGTATAAGTTGGATCAGGACACAATGACACAAATTACAGTGTTTCAGAACATTTTCTGCTACCAAGTTTCTGTCGTAAATAACTTCTGTTACATGTAAGCAACTGTACTATGCTAGTATGCTGACTACCTCCTTGTACATAGTTAGCAACAGAAAGAGAAAGCCTAAACATGATTGATATACAAGATACAATTACATATAATTTAGTGAAGTTACCTTAATGCAGCTTTAATCCTGAGCACACTAGCATTACCATTCTCTTGTTTTTGGCATTAACAGATTTGGAAAACAATTTCCTTAGATGATGATGATGTTTAAGGCAGCAGCATCTTCTGAGAAAGTTGTTTACAAAGTGGCATCAATTTAACCTTGTTTTAAATTGGAAATTTTTGAAAATTTTGACATTAGTGCTAAAGATTTATATGGAAGCAGTGTTACATACTTATTACTTTAAATTTGTTCTTGACTATTCAATCCACTTTGAAGTATTTCCGAAGTAATTACTGAGTTATGCATAATTAATCAATCGCGAATTGACAAAATAACCCTATTTTGTTAAATTAATATCACACTGAAATAATGATAGGGGCAAGTTGTTCTAGGTATCAAATTAAAGCTTAGACCATATGCTTTCTTTTGATATATTAAACGAAATCTAGGATTTCTTTTTTCACGAGAGAGTTGATACTTACCTCCCTAATACTTTTGATATTGCTAAATATTGGCGTTCACTCAATAAAACACTCAGATTAAAAACAGTTAGGTGCCCCTACTGGGCAGGTAGACAGAGGTAGTCCGGCGGATGCCGGCCCCACCACCGCGCATGCGCCGACTACTACTTCCTCTGACTAATTTATTGGCTGACACACATGCAACTACTAAGAGCCTGAAGACCGAGCCTCTGTGGGGTGGAGAGGCCGGGTCCGTATCTAGGGAGGTAAGTATCAACTCTCTCGTGAAAAAAGAAATCCTAGATTTCGTTTATTTCACATCAAGAGTATACTTACCTCCCTAATACTTTTGATATTGCCAGAATTCGAAAGTGATTCTGGCGGGAGGGAGGCGAGGTCAAAAGACCAGCTCTTCCCTATACGCTTTCACGCGTTTACGGCACTTAAAAACCTCTGAAACTGTGTGAGAATTTGACAAACCATCGGATAACACAACCGATGTATGAGAGATGACCGAATGTCATATGCGCTCCCCCCCCTGGGAGGAAGACTAGATGACCTCAATGTCCTATACGCTCTCTACGTACTAGTGCCACGTACTACAGGACAGAGACGAAAGTACTCCATTTTCGTATACTCTCTATGAACCACAACCCACACAAACCATCACCATAGTAATAATAACGGGTAACGTGACAATACATTTAACAATGAACAACACATAAACAAGACTGACCTTGTTGAACTTGGAAGCTGTCATCACGTTCCCAGCAGAGAAGCCTGATGCAGTCCCGACAAGTGGTTGTTACCATTACTTAAATGTGATGTATATAAGCAACGAGGAAACTCTCCTCATAAAACATACAGGCGATTATTGTTTCAAAATCGACAAGGCGAGAGGATTTGAGGTGTCACGGAGGTAATGGTCTGTAAAACTTGACTCACAGTGCCACTGAGCCACAGACATAATGTCATCCACAGGGACCCCACTAAATAGGGCAGTGGATGCCACGACACCGCGGACACTGTGAGCCTTGGCCACATCAACCTGTCTCCCGGTGGCGGATTTGTGACAAAACTGAATACATTCTACAATCCACCTGGAAATGGTGTCCTTAGACGCCCTGCCATGGGGTTCAATATATGACAACCATAACGCTGACTGGTCAGTACGCCACTCCGAAGTACGCTGTTTGTACCGGAGCAGCGCCCGTACAGGACACCATACTTTAGAATTAGGATCATATCTAGCTAAAGATGGCAAAAAAATAGGTTGACCTGGATATTTCAAAGACTGATTCTTAGTCAAGAAATTAATCCTAGGTAGAAGCTTAAGGCCTTCCCCTGTAACCACAAAACGGTCATCCTCGGCTGATAAGGCGTGAATCTCACTCCTACGCCTTGCCGAGGCCGCAGCAATTAAAAACACAGTTTTAAGAGTCAACAATTTCATAGAAATGGAACTAAGTGGTTCAAAAGGCCTATCTCCTAGTACCTGAAGCACCAGAGATAAACTCCAGACTGGAATCAGTGGTGGATTCCTTGGTCTTAGATTGCCCATGCCTTTAATTAATACATTTAATGTACTTACTTCATCACTTCCCCTCTTAGCCAAGCAAGGAATAACAGTCATTAAAGCTGATTTATAACCAGCAATAGAGTTAGGCTTGAGGCTATAGGCATCATACAGGTGACAGAGGAAATCAGCTACTACCTGAATAGATGAATCCATTGGATCAATACATCTTTTTGAGCACCACTCTGCAAATCTGTTGATTTTATAATTATATGCTCTGGAGGTTGACCCCCTCCTGGCTTTGGCCATAAACATGGCCGCTTGCTCAGAAAAGCCCTCCTTAATTCTAGATTCCTTGACAACATCCACGCAGTCAATCGGAACATTGACGGATTGTCGTGAAGGGCCTTGCCCTGGAAGATAAGGTCATCCATCAGAGGCAGAGGAACCGGACTGCAGACCAGAAGGTCCAGCAGATCCGTATACCACGATCGGCTTGGCCAATCTGGGGCGATCAGAAGCACTTGGCACTCCTGCTGCCTGATTTTCTGAAGCACCTTTGGAATCAGGATTGCTGGAGGGAATGCGTATGCATACATGTCCGCCCAGCTGATAGCTAACGCATCTGTTGCGAAAGCGCTTGGGTCTGGAATCGGAGAGACGTACGTCGTCATCTTCGCATTCTTCTTCGTTGCGAACAAATCGATGTTGGGCTTCCCCCAATGGTCGAACAGACGATCCGCCACACATTGATTTAGTTGCCATTCCGTGGGTAAAATACTCATCCTTCGGCTCAATGAGTCTGCTAGCAGATTTAGCCTTCCCGGAATATGAACTGCTCTCAAGGTAATCCTGTGATCCAGGCACCAACAAAGCAATTTCCAAGTCATCATACAGAGACTGGGCGACTTCGTTCCGCCCTGGCGGTTTATGTAAGTCACTACTGTTGAGTTGTCTGAACGAATAAGAACAATCTTGCCCTGAACTTTCTGTAAGAAATGTTCCAGGCCCAGGACTACTGCTCTTAGCTCCAGTAGATTGATATGTTCCTTTGACTGATCCAGATCCCAAAGCCCTGATATTGTGGACTCTTCCAGACAAGCTCCCCACCCCTCCATCGATGCATCTGTATACACAGTCACCTGAGGGTGGGGAGGGGTTAGCAAAACCCCCAACAAGAGATTCTCTATATTCAACCACCATTGCAAGTGGTGAATTAGAGGCGCCAACACTGACACATTCGAGTCCAGCGAACCTGAACTCTGGGTCCACTGTGTCATGAGAAACAACTGGATCGGGCGCCTGCGTAAGGCCGCCTGCGGAATGACTGGTTCCAATGAAACCATCAAACCCAGCATTCTCAAGTAAACCCGTGCCAGGACATGACGACTGTCGCACACCGACTGTATTAAGGAGATGAGTCTCTGAACCCTCTCCTGAGTAGGATAAACATATCCCGTCTCCAGATCGAAGAACATGCCCAGGTAAACAAACTTCTGGGATGGAGTCAGCTCTGATTTTTGGAAATTGATTATCCAGCCCAAGTCCGTGAGAGTTTTCAAAACAATCTCCAGATTGGCCGATAACGTTTCCTGGGTGTGTGCTTTTAACAGCCAGTCGTCTATGTACGTGTGGACTGCTATGCTTCTCCTGCGGAGGTATGCCGTGATCGCGAGAACCACACGGGTGAAGACCCGAGGAGCCGTGGAAATTCCGAAGGGTAATACCCTGAATTCCCACTGTCTGCCCTGGAATGCAAATCTCAGGAAGCGACGGAAACTCCTCTCTATGGGAATGTGGAAATAAGCATCCTTCAAATCTATTGAAGCTGTCCACATTCCCTGCTCTAACCCCGTCAACACCGAGCGCACAGTCTCCATCTTGAAACTGGGCGTCTCTATGAACTTGTTCAATGGCTTGAGGTTGAGAATCGGCCTCCACCCTCCGGTGTTTTTTGTTACTAAGAACACGGTTGAATCAAGCATCAAGCAGTCCAGAGCCAGGTTGATACCATCCTGGATGGCTCGCTGGACTGTGACCGGGCTTGGTTGGCGCAATGCGGATGCCGTTACTACCACCTGTAACAGCTGGGAGACGTGGGACAGAGCAGCAATCGACGCTCTCCCACTCTCCTCCGCATCACGCAGCGCTTGAGCACAGGACACCCGTGTCAGAACGGGAGCCTGGCCGCGCATCTTCGCCCAAAGCCGCGCGGTCATCGACGCTTGGCTTGGGCACCACACCGTACCGCTGGTAGTCCAGGGGCACGATGCGGCAATGCCTGGCCACCTCGCGAGGGGCCTTCGCGAGACGCCCATTCGCCTTAATGGACGTCTCCGCCGCCTCGAACATGTCCACGACATGCTCAGCCAGCGGCAGAGATGGCATAGCGTTTACAGTCGGCTTACCAGCTAACCACGGCCTGTGATCTTGCTGGCTAGCCGACTGCTCCACGGGCAGATCTGGCCGAACACTCACCAGCCACTGGCAAGCGTCCGACCAATCCTCCTCCGTGGCTAGCTGCGAGCGCTCTACAAGACGGGGGCCTTCGTCTTCCTCCTGAGCGCACGCAGCAGAGCTTGACGGCGGGTATGCTGATACCGCTGGCAAGCCAGGGACAACATGCGGCCCCGAAAGACCAGGCATGATAAGCTCACTGGCTTGACCAAGAGCAGGCGCCGTGGTAGAGCGCGGGGCAGACACCGCCCACCACGGCCCAGACCAGCACCAGCGACACTCTCGGCAAGCCGAGGTATGCGGTAACGCTGGCCTTCAGCACCGCCCAGGGTCACCTTCTGGACCGTGAATTCTACTCCTGCGTGTGTAGAACCATGGACCACGTCGCCTGCATTCCCCGCGAGGGGTGCACAGATGTCGTAGTCCATGGTCACGTCCCCAGACGGCGACCCTAGCAGGAAATCCTCTTCCTCCTGGCCAGAAAGATTAGACTCCGGGTCAGCAAAGAGAGCTAACCCGGACTGGCCAGGGAAGGTGCCATAGGAGGCATTGGCACCCGCGGCGTGCGGATACCCAGGGTCTGATGAGCAGACCGCGGGTCCCAGCAACAACCGATTTCCACGGCCCCTCGGCGCGGCACCAAGCCTGCTGCCAGGGTCGTGGAACGCCCCCATCAACGGGGCCACCTCTGAATCGTTCTCAAACAACGGAACCGACCTAAGGAAAGTAGATTCAGAGGCGGGGATAACCTGCTCTGAAGCAGATGCTGAGGACAACAAAGGAGCTGGCCCAGGAAGCATGCTGCGAAGCAACTCTGGGACCAAATCCTTTATTGTCCTCTGCATCTCTCCCAACATTTCGGACCGGAAGGCCTCCATGTCCACCGCGGACGAGGCCTTCCTCTTACCCTTCTTCGAAACACTCTCTCTCTTCGCCTTCCTCTCCTCCTCTACGCCCTTCTCCTTTGCCTGCAATGACAAAAAGTCAGACATCAGTTCGCCCCCCCATTGCTTACATACGTCGCACTTAAGCAGCGGTCCACAGGGACTGCAGCTGAAGCACAAATGGGGAACAAACCGATCCTTCAGAAACCGGCCACAGGACGGACAACCAGGTCTCTGAAACAGGACAAAGGACGAGGACAATGAGTAAGTTAGTTAAGGTTAGAAACTCAAAACCAAACTAAAGAGAGGGACAAGATCATAAAGATCAGTAATCAAGAAAAAACCAGCGTTGGACAAAACTTTAAATGTTAATAAAGAGCAAGGCTGATTATGACGTCATCAATCCCTTGACAGAAATTAAATCGGTCCGCAACAAGCATCCAAGTGCAAGGACGAATTGTATTCGCAACTAGAATAACCTCACATGGATATTCAGACTACACACCATCAGATACCCAATGATAACAATGGTTTATAAAACAGTCATTATTTTTTCAAATAATTCATATCACCTCATATCATTAATTAGATACCTGACACCTGGTATAGACAAACCATCCAACGTGATGCACTGGAGCACTCCACCAAGACTACGCCTCTTAACTCTCTCCACCTCAGGGGAAAGAATTGGATCAAGAGGGCAAAGTGAGAAGACCTTTATATCAAGCCTCCAACTCACTGCGCATAGATTTTTTTTTTTTTGGTTAGATAACCTAACAGTATTAGTAGGAAATGGAACCGTGGTGGAGAGAAACAAACCCTCCTGTGCTGAGATGTTCACTAATAATGCAAATCCATACCTGTGGACATAAACACAAAGAGAGATTAGACTTATATAGCACCGAGTTGAAAAAACAACTCAAAACCGGCGCTCATCACGGTAAACGCGAGTCCCGGAAACACATTACACCGGGGAAAAAACTCGCTAGAATATAGTTGAAATCACCTGATAAAGAGATCCAGCACCCTCCTCCGGAGAAGTCGCCCTTTCTGACATCTTTCTCTTTCTTTCCAGGTATATTCAAACTATTTTACACAGGTAAACGAGTGAAAACTTTCTAACAAGCACAAACGCATGTGAACTCTCTGCCAATAAATTAGCAAAGAGGAAGTAGTAGTCGGCGCATGCGCGGTGTTGGGGCCGGCATCCGCCGGACTACCTCTGTCTACCTGCCCAGTAGGGGCACCTAACTGTTTTTAATCTGAGTGTTTTATTGAGTGAACGCCAATATTTAGCAATATCAAAAGTATTAGGGAGGTAAGTATACTCTTGATGTGAAAAGCAATAGTGTGTGCCACCTGTCCCTCTTAATAATATTTGCAGCTGAAACTTGACATGCGTGAAGATTTTCTTGTTCTCAACAAGTCATATCTCTAAAAGTTATAAACTTAGGAGGTTACAAACACCTGTGCATGTTCATCTATATGGATACATAAAGCATGTGAAAAGCCAAGCCCTAACTGCAGACAGTTTGTGTTTTATTCTCAGATAAAAGTTGCAAAATGCACAATGTCGAAGATTATTTTGCCATTTTTGGTAAAGTATTAAATAAAGATTTATAAAGGTATTTGGCATTTCTTTGCATTTTCCAGTAAGACACGTGGCAGTGAATTAATGATAAAAATTTCAGATGGCTATCATGTATAATAAGGGAGATATTAGGACTTGAAAGTTGCAGAAAAAATAACATGTGCGAAAATCCTGTAACATTTTCGCCACCCCTATGTTACTCAAACTGCAATATTTTGAAAAGTATGTAAAACTGGACTCTATAATTTTGTATAATCACCTAAAATATGTGTAGGTAGCTGTAAACAAAATATTAAGCAATTCTGAGATGGTCAGGTGATTTGACACGGAATGACACAGACAGTACTTAGCATAACCATAAAACACCACTGATCACCAGCATGGGCAATATTATATAGGACCAAGATAGTTTACTGTTGTTCTAGAGACTGGACTTGTATTGTTATTGATCATCGATAACAATACAAATCTCAAAATCAACAGTAAAGTAAACTTAGTCTTTGTCCTATATAATATTGCTCATGCTGGTAATCAGTGGTGGTTTGCGCTACTGTCTGCGTTGGTGGTTGTTTGAGCAAACTGCATTATATCAATATGCCAGCATTCAATAACAATGACATTAAACTTTTTTAAGTGAATGAATAAACAATTTAATCAAATCCAAAATGACCAGGTTTGACTTATTTACTGTATGTAGGTAAAGGTTGTATGGTGTTTTCATCATTTCTTTGATCTTCAGTGGAACAAGGATTGAGAATTTTTCCCCACTGTGAACAGCGGAACAAGGTAGATAAAGGTAAGTAAAGCTCCAGCTTTACAACCCTTTACTGTCCAATATTTGTCAAGAAAATGTAAATTTCTGCTGAACCCTTTAATGGGTAAATTTGTTCAAGAAAATTCCAATTGTCTCATAAAATATAAATTTGCTGATCAAGAGTATTCTGGGAGCCAGCCATTCCAGTGATAAATTTTCAAAAATAGTATTCTCTTAGTCAGCAAAAGGGCATTTCTCAGGAACACTGCAGAGGCTGGTTATGGCTGATTTGACCATTAAAGGGTTAATAAATGCCCATTTGCAAGCCAAGGCAATTTTTTAACATTTAGAACTGTAATGACTAGCTTGGTTATCAAGCCAGTTATTCCACTGGTAAAATCTTAAAATAGTCTTCTCTTGGCCTGCAAATGGTCATTTCTCAAGACAATTTGATTTCAAAGGGCAGTTTTGACCACTCACTGAGTCATGGTAAAAAAATAATTCTTGTTCTGCATATGGGCATTTCTCAACGCCACCACAGAACATGTTTTCACCAGCTAGAGGGTCAATTGCTAAAATGTACAATTCTTATAACAGTGACTAACTACTAACTCTTGGTATGTTATTGGTATATCTAATCATGTTAGTTACAGCTAATTCAATATAACAAACTTTAACAGTTAATTAAATTCAAACGGCACAAATGATCATGGTGAATGCACCAAAATAGCCCAAACTTCAGGGCAAACTCTTTGTCACTGATTGGAGAAGTTCACTCAATCTGTAGTGTACCAGCTTCAAGTTCATCTTCAAGTCTTTCCTGTAATGGTGACTTCCTCATCGTCAAACATGTCATCATCAGAAGATTCACTGTCCCACCCATTAGCCGTCTCACCATTACTATCAGTGTCTGATTCCACATTTACAACGCCATGATGAGTGATATTTGGTTTAAAATATACGGCACAATATATAGCCAGTAATATACTATATATACACCTGTGCAAAAGTTAAGCACCAGCAAAAACAATAGAACGTAGAAACATGATGGTACAACTAGGCTGCCATACTTTTTGTCCCCGCGTTAGCTGACATAATTCCAAGTACGAAATGCACATGCATGCATGACTTCACGCCGCTTGATGTCCGTGCGTGGCGGGAAACAGCACACGTGTTCAGTTATGTAAAAGTCCAGTTTGAGGTGTAGAACATTACATACAGATTTAGGCGACAAGATTAGGAATTTTGTGTTCATGACCGTGGTTTATTTGTACAGAGAGAATTAGCTCTTGATTGTGAACCGCTATGGCAAGACGAAGGTTAAGTGATCGTGTGAAATGGCAAATCATAGGCATGCATACCACTGGTATGTCATGCAGAGAGATTGGCAGACAGCTGAACATTAACCATACTGTAATCAGTCGTTTGATTGCAAAACATGGGCAAACTAACGAGGTGAAGGACAGGCCTAGATCTGGAAGACCGAAGAAGACTACTGCCCGTGATGATCGAGCCCTAGTACGCCTTGTTAGGAGATCTCCATTCACCAACAGCAGAGTGCTCAGCCAGCAATGGGAAACGCGCAATAGAGTGTCAATGTCTACCGTCAAAAGGAGACTGTATGCTGCTGGCATGAAAGCTAGGAGACCTGTCAGACGTCCTCTCCTCACTGCACACCACAAAGAGGAGCGTCTGAGGTGGTGCAACGAAAGAAGACACTGGAACATGAGATCCTGGAGACGGGTACACTGGTCCGATGAAAGTCGGTTCCTGCTTCATGCCACAGATGGTCGAACTCGTGTATGGAGGTCCAGACGCACGGCGTACGACCAACGTAACATCATGGAAGAAGTTCCATTTGGTGGAGGTTCCGTTATGATATGGGGGTGCATCTCATTTGATTGTAAGCTGGATCTGTTGACTGTACCTGGAACACTAAATGGACAAAGATATCAAGATTCCATACTGGATAGAGTTGTGGTCCCTCATTTTGTAAATCATGCACCTGGAACCCAGCCTATATTCATGGATGACAACGCCCGACCACATCGTGCTAGAGCTATGCATGAATACCTCCGCCAGAATGCCATCGAAACCCTACCATGGCCAGCAAGGAGCCCTGACATGAACCCTATTGAGCATATCTGGGACATTCTGGGAAACATGGTGAGAAGGAGGGATCCTCCTGTGCAGAACCTACAGGAATTAACAGACGCACTCCATCTTGAATGGCAACGAATACCACAATGGCGTATCAGTCGGTTGGTGACCAGCATGAGACGTCGTGTCCAGGCCGTCATCCAGGCACAAGGTGGATATACCCGGTATTAATAATGACAGTCTCAAACTCGTGCACAGATGTTAAACTTCGTTTTCAGACACCATTAATGACAATCTAGCCACGTGTGTCAACTGTAGGGCAATAGTTGTCAGTTGTGTCAACGTAACCATATTCAGGCCTCGTTTTCAAGTTCAAACAAAAACATACAGTGTTTCCCCACCATCATAATCAGCATTCCTCTAGTTGCATTATTACCTCTTGCACTAAGATGGATGGGTACATAAATCTTTATGCTATTGCTTTCTTCATAGCACATGAATATACCCTCGCATGTGCGTAAAAATAGGGTGGTGCTTAACTTTTGCACAGGTGTATACATGTACTGTTAGGCCCTATGACCTGACAGCGGCTGTTATGGTCATACAGCGCACTCAGACTTTAGCGCAGAAATCAAACACATTATTCATAGTTTCGCACATCCGGGCATCTTGAGATCGGCCGCCCTTAAAGTTGGGGAAAACTTAAAACATGCTAAAGAGGACTGCCCATACAAACGCATTGTTTACATTTTCCATGAAGTTCAAACCATTAAATCCTGTGTCTGAGAATCTGTAATAACCCTGTCAGGTATCAGAAAACATGAAATCATGAGTGAATTTCGCAATATATTAAAGAAAATGTAATTAAGGTTTAACGGCCCATTGCTCGTAATGTTAAATTAGCCCCTCTGAAAATGGCGTATCTCCCAGGGCACTATGGGAAATTTGATAATCCTGGAGTGAGTTCAGGAAGGCGAATGTTCGGCGAACGTTCGCGTTCTACGCGGTAGTGTTCAGTTAATAACGGAAAACGTTTTTCGCGGTCCTGAATGCACCCCAGGCACGGGTAAAACAACTATGTACGCATGTGCATGTTTATGTAAAAGCGGAGATTTTCAGTTACATATTATGTATGAAATAGTGAAATCGAAAATAACCGAATGTTAGGTTTGCAGATTTTGTAAATTGTTTCCCTTTCCGTTATAAGACATTTGGCATAACACTAGTCGCAACTGGTGCATATATTGTTCTAAAAAGTTATGCCTATTAAGTCGGCTCAAATTAGACTATATTGTAATAAACCCATTTCAGAGAATATCTTGGTTTATTCATCCAGATTTCAAAAGAAATTGTGGATTGAAAATTTATTAAAATATACGCAGTCATCATCCTAGCTTCATACTCAGTAAAGAATACCCAGGTGCGGAGTTCACTCACGTCCATTTTATACAAAATTACGATGATGACATTTTGACAATTATCATTTACAGCCACAAAAAAAGCTAAAGGCGATGCATGTACTTAACACATATACGGCTCCAATTGCAATTTAAATTTACATGTATGGGTCCTAGACAGACTATAGACCGATTCTGCTTTATGTTTAATGACGCGTAGTAAGAATCTTTGTAGCGTTACTGTATACATTTGATTGCGCGTTTGACTTTTTCCGTGACGGGGTTAAAATATTTCATGATACGTTTAGCATATTGTAGGACGGGTTAGCCTTTACGTTAGACGCGCATATAAAATAAATAAAATGCGTTTGGTGTTTGGCCACGCCTGGAAACGCTACGAGGTTTTGAAGCGAAAAATACGCATTTTTGTCTCGTTTTTGCTTCGTCAAACAGTAAAGCTAATTAAGATCTGTGCTGTATGTGTGCGTGTGTTTGCATAATTCTTGTGTGTGTTTGCATAATTGTTGTGTATGTGTGCACATGTCTGCATAATTGTTGTGCATGCATGCTCGTGTTTGCATAATTGTCTATGTACGCGCATGTTTGCATAATTGTTGTGTGCTTACATAATTGTTGTGTATGTGTGCGCATGTTTGCATAATTGTTGTGTGCTTACATAATTGTTGTGTATGTGTGCGCATGTTTGCATAATTGTTGTGTATGTGTGCGCATGTTTGCATAATTGTTGTGTATGTGTCACATGTTTGCATAATTGTTGTGTATGGGTCACATGTTTGCATAATTGTTGTGTATGTGTGCGCATGTTTGCATAATTGTTGTGTATGTGTGCGCATGTTTGCATAATTGTTGTGTATGTGTCACATGTTTGTATAATTGTCGTGTATGTGTGCGCATGTTTGCATAATTGTCGTGTATGTGTGCGCATGTTTGCATAATTGTTGTGCATGTGTCACATATTTGCATAATTGTTGTGCATGTGTCACATGTTTGTATAATTGTTGTGTATGTGTCACATGTTTGCATAATTGTTGTGTATGTGTCACATGTTTGTATAATTGTTGTGTATGTGTCACATGTTTGCATAATTGTTGTGTATGTGTCACATGTTTGTATAATTGTTGTGTATGTGTGCGCATGTTTGCATAATTGTTGTGTATGTGTCACATGTTTGTATAATTGTTGTGTATGTGTGCGCATGTTTGCATAATTGTTGTGTATGTGTCACATGTTTGCATAATTGTTGTGTATGTGTCACATGTTTGCATAATTGTTGTGTATGTGTCACATGTTTGCATAATTGTTGTGTATGTGTCACATGTTTGTATAATTGTTGTGTATGTGTCACAAGTTTGCATAATTGTTGTGTATGTGTCACATGTTTGCATAATTGTTGTGTGTGTCGCATGTTTGTATAATTGTTGTGTATGTGTCGCATGTTTGCATAATTGTTGTGTATGTGTCGCATGTTTGCATAATTGTTGTGTATGTGTGCGCATGTTTGCATAATTGTTGTGTATGTGTGCGCATGTTTGCATAATTGTTGTGTATGTGTCACATGTTTGTATAATTGTTGTGTATGTGTCACATGTTTGTATAATTGTTGTGTATGTGTCACATGTTTGTATAATTGTTGTGTATGTGTCACATGTTTGTATAATTGTTGTGTATGTGTCACATGTTTGCATAATTGTTGTGTATGTGTCACATGTTTGCATAATTGTTGTGTATGTGTCACATGTTTGCATAATTGTTGTGTATGTGTCACATGTTTGTATAATTGTTGTGTATGTGTCACATGTTTGCATAATTGTTGTGTATGTGTCGCATGTTTGCATAATTGTTGTGTATGTGTCGCATGTTTGCATAATTGTTGTGTCTGTGTCGCATGTTTGTATAATTGTTGTGTATGTGTCACATGTTTGTATAATTGTTGTGTATGTGTCACATGTTTGTATAATTGTTGTGTATGTGTCACATTATTTGTATAATTGTTGTGTATGTGTGCGCGTGTTTACATAATTTGTGTGTGTGTGTGCTCGTCTTTGCATACGTGTGTGCGTGCGTGCGTGCGTGCGCGCGCGCGTGCGTGTGGGTGTGTCATAATTATTGTGCTTGTGTAATGCATGCTTGTGTGCGCACATGATTATCAATGACTCTCTTTCTCTATGATTATACTAATCTATAGAATTAAACATACTGTGGTTGTTTCTTGGTGATTTCTGGTGTCCGTGGTAACTGTTGTTTAGACTGGGCTCTATCGCTGATAATCCCTGGTATAGCACTATTCAACAATGGCCGCTCATACGTGAGAACTGCGTATGGCAAACATTGACGAGGATGATCGGATGGCAAGGCCTCATCTGTATACTCGTAACAATAGATCTGTAAATGAGAAGTGCATACATTTTCTATGAGATTCTGGACCAAATCTGAGCATTAAACCCTTAGCCCTCGAATTTGTTCAAGAAAATCTAGATTTTCTAAAAAAAATGTTCATTTTCAGGCCATGAGCTGACTTTTTTTAATTTGCCACCGGAATGACTGGTTTGGTCACCAAACTTTCAAAAATAGTCTTCTCTTGATCTGCAAATAGACACCTCAAGACAACAAAAAAAGCCATATTTGGCTGATATGTGTTAAAGAGTTCAAAGGGCAAGTGGAACATGAATCATGGTCAAGAAAAGCATTTAACCACCAAATTCTTACACATCTATATATCAATTGAACATCAGACTCTTTAACCCTTTAACACTCACATCTGCCAAAAACGGCTTCTGCAGTCATCTTGAAAAATGCCCATTTGCGGACCAAGAGATTATTTTTGAAAATTTATCACTAGAATGACTAGCTCGATACCCGAGCCAGTCATTCCAGTGGTAAATTTTCAAAAATAGCCTTTTCTTAGTCTACAAATGGACATTTTCTATGAATAAATTGGAATTTTTGAACGAATTCGAGGGTTAAGGTATGTACTGTATAGCAAGCATAGTTCTGAAATAAGGGAATGTGTGTCCAAAAAGACATACTGTTGAATACTTGAACATAACTGGATTGGAAACAATGGCATGTAAGGCAGCATCAAAAAAGCATCCGCTTTTGTTTCTACGAGAATTCTTAATACTTACCAGATGTACTATTATGATAATGTCTATTATCTAGTCTAGCTCAAAATAAACAATTAAAACTCCGCACTCTCCTGGTCCTGCCCCTACTGTGTCCGGGAATACCATAGCCGCAGGTACCGAGTCAATTCCCAATCACAGTCAGATTCGTCTTATGTTCGCCTTGGCAAACTGCGAAAGCAGCTCAGCCTCACCTCAGCGGGGCGGCTGAGGAAGGGCCATAGTACATCTGGTAAGTATTAAGAATTCTCGTAGAAACAAAAGCGGATGCTTTTTTGATTCTACTTCGAATAATACTTACCAGATGTACTATTATGATAAACTCCGGATTTCGACAGCCAGAAAATGCCGGTGGGAGGAGGTGAGGCTCGAACCAGCACTCAACTACCATCCAACAGAGAAGTTGTGAAGAGACTAGAACCCTGGCATACGCTTGGGTTCTGCTATCTGACTCATAGAGTGCTAAACTTCCATGGTCTAGACCGCGCTCCCCCCCCCTCTTTTGTCCGCACAAAATTCAGAGGGCTGTCACTGGGGATACAACACCCACCAGACCGGTGTCAGCCCGAAGTCTCAGCTAGGGCAGTCCAGTAGAGTGCAAAGAAGCTACTACAACTTCTAAGTTTGAAAAAATATCAGTATATCGACTAGATTTTCAAATTGGAATGAGTCTAATGTCTGGTTGATAGGATAAGAATACTCTTGAACCAGACTATTTACCTAAGCAGTCTGGTATTTCGACTGTAAGTAAACCTATTTATAGTCACTTAATTAATGAAACACTCACCATTTTGAGTGCTTGATCTTTTCTTGATCATCACAGGAGCTCGGCCCAATCCACGGTCGTACTCAGTCATGTGCATAGCGTTTGTTCAGTGTAGGCGGAAGACTTTAGTGATGTGTGCGAAGTAGTGGTCGGTCGGACGTGGCTTAGTTTAGGTTTGACAGATTGGCGACGGCTACCGGATTAAGTGAGCTGGAGATGTCGCGAAGGTAGAAATCAGTGAATGACGACTCGGCATGCCATTGTGCTACAGACATCACCTCCTCTAATGAGACACCCTTATAAAGGGCCGATGATGCTGCTAGTGCTCGGACCTGATGGGCATTCGCATGATCAATTTGCTTTCCTGTAGTGATTTTGTGTGACATCTTAATAGCGTCAACTATCCAACGAGAAATAGTATCTTTCGAGGCACGTAAATGGGGAGCTTTGATACATAACCACAGAGATTTCGGGTCGTCTCTCCACTCATTAGTACGTTTCTTATACATTTTAAGACATCTGACAGGACACCAAACAGAAGAGTTTGGGTCATGTCTAGTTAAACTTGGCAAATTGATCGGCTGTCCTGGATATTTAAGTGACTGATTCTTTGACAGGAAACAAAGACGTGGAAGTAGTCGTAAACCTTCACCCGTGACGACAAAACGGTCTTGTTCGGCAGAAAGCGCATGAATTTCGCTTCTCCTTCTCGCCGACGCTGCTACAACCAAGAAAACTGATTTAATAGTTAACAGTTTAATATCAATAGATCTAATCGGTTCAAAAGGAGCCTGTCCTAAAACCTGTAGAACAAGATATAGATTCCATGATGGGATAGGAATTGGCTGTCTAGGTCGCAGATTGCTCATTCCTTTGATAACTTCATTCAAGGTGTCATTCTCCACTCCTTCAACAGTGAGACTGGGAATGACTGAAGCTAATGCAGACTTATATGCTGCTAGGGTAGAAGGTACAAGTTTGTCAACTTCGTATAAATGACAGATAAAATCTGCTACGTGTTGAACAGATGCAGAAAAGGGATTAATATCTCCTCTCTCACACCACTGTGCAAATTTGTTGATTCTATAATTATATGTCTTTGTGGTTGAAACTCTTCTGGCTGAAGCAACAAACTTCGCTGCTTGCTCAGAAAAGCCACCCTCAATTGCACGCTGCTTGACAACATCCATGCAGTAAATTTGAACATTTCCGGTCTGTCGTGGAGGTACAGACCCTTGTTCTGAGAGATTAGATCTCTTGCGCCTGGCAGAGAGACTGGATTGCAGACCAGAAGGCACAGCAGATCCGTAAACCATGATCGGCCTGGCCAATACGGGGCGATCAGTAGTACCTGGCACTCCCACTCTCTTATTTTTGCCAGAATTTCGGGATGAGAATTGTTGGAGGGTACGCATACGCGTACATTCCCTCCCAACTTATTGCCAGTGCGTCTACTGCTAAGGCTAGCGGGTCCGGGATCGGTGACACGTAAGTGACCATCTTTGCGTTTTGATTCATCGCAAACAGGTCGACATTTGGCTTGCCCCATTGTTTGAATAGAACCTCCGCTACCGATTGGTTGAGCTGCCATTCCGTCAGACGACAAACTGTCCTTCGACTGAGAGCATCCGCTAGGATGTTCAATCTTCCTGGAATGTGTGCTGCCCGAAGAATAATATTCTTCTCATGGCACCACAGCAGAAGATTCCAAACCATCATACACAACTCTGGTGATCTCATCCCGCCCTGGCGGTTCAAATAAGACACCACTGTTGAGTTGTCTGTCCTTATTAGGACAACTTTGCCTTGAATTAGGCTCTCGAACTTTCGAAGTGCAAATACCACCGCTAATAGTTCGAGCACATTGATATGTTTCTGCGCATTGGTCCGATCCCATTCCCCTGACACTGACTGATTGTCCAATACCGCTCCCCAACCCGTCAACGATGCATCCGTAAAGATGGACATCTGAGGTTGAGGAGGTTGTAGAGGAACACCTCGCAGGAGATTCTGTTCGGATAACCACCACTGAAGGTGGAATATCAATGGTTCTTTTACTGGTATCCTCAGAGATAACGGATCTGTTCTCTGAGACCAGAATGACATTAGATACATCTGAATTGGCCTGCGCCTGAGTGCCGCATATGGAACCACCTTCTCCAGAGATACTAGCAACCCCAGTATCCTGAGAAACTGGCACGCCGTCAGATAGGCTCCTAGAGAAACCGACTCCAAAACTGCAATCAGGCTTTTGACTCTGCTCTCCGCCGGAAAAGCTACGCCGTCCCTGAGATTGAAAAAGATTCCCAGATAGACAAACTCCTGGGATGGAGTCAGTTCTGATTTCTCCAGATTTACAATCCACCCTAGATCCTTTAATAAGGCTAGGACTACCTGCAGATTGCTGCGCAGAGTGACTGGATTCCCCGCCTTCAGCAGCCAGTCGTCTATGTACGTGTGAACAGCTATGTTTCTCCTGCGAAGTAAAGAAGTCATGGCGAGAACCACCTTGGTGAAGACCCTCGGAGCTGTGGTCAGGCCGATCGGGAGAGCATTGAATTCCCAAACATTGTCTTGGAATGCAAAGCGAAGGTACTTCTGAAAAGGAATTGACATTGGAATATGAAAATATGCATCCTTCAGATCTATCGACACTCCCCACATGCCTTTCCTCAGCCCTGTCATTACTGCTGCAACCGTCTCCATCTGAAATTTGGGAGATAAGAATAAACTTGTTCAACGGTTTGAGATTGAGAATTGGTCTCCATCCTCCGGTACGCTTCGGAACGAGGAACATGATCGAATAGAAGCCCAGAGAAGACTGATCCTTGACTAAATGAATGGCCTTCTTCTGATGAAGAGATTGTATTTCTGACCGAATGGCGTCTAGACGATCTGATTCCCTTGGAACAGGAGTCCATATTGGAGTCGAGGTTAACGGAACTAACGATTGATGGATGAGCCAGTCCGGATCGTAGCCGTTTCTTATCCACTGACAAACTAAACAGTCGCGCACGACCTGTCCCCATTGGTTTAGGAATAGCTGAAGTCTGCCTCCGACGGAAGGAATCTACACACAATTGTCGGTCAAGATTAGCCGGTAAGACGCTAAATCGCTTGGGTGAAGATTCTCGACTCCATCTGTCTCCAAAGCCATCGGTAGTGGTTCCGCCGGAAACCCGTCAGGAACGAGCCCCACGGCCGCCCCGCGGCTTCTTGTGGTACAATGGTCCGGCACCGCCGCCACGGCTATCCTTCCGGTAGCCGCCTCGGCCCGAACCGCCACCCTTCCTGTCCTCCTCATACGGCCTCTTACTAGAGGGCTTGTATGAGGATGAATGGCCAGGTCCTTGTGATCCGGATGGCCTATGGGCATCACGGCCAGAAGGACGGAAGGGCGATCTAGGACGCTGCCTCTGCTGCTCCTGTCTATGTTGACGGTAGGACTGTTGCGGCTGAGTCCTCTTAGTCGACTTCCACGACTTGCCGACCACTTCTTGCTCCGCCACCATTGACGCAACCTTGGAGAGCGCTTGCCATGCCGAGCCGCCGAACAAGCCTGGACCTATGAAGGGCGCAGAAGATAATGCAGCCCTCATTTCTGGTCCTGGTTCTACACAATCGAGAACCATTCTCCGTCGCTCTGCCAACGTTCTAGTGATTACCCTGGCCAGGCAATCCTGAGACAGGCGCATGGTGTCCCGAACAATTCCGGGAGCAGCCTCTGGCACCTGTCCGCCTTCCGCCGTGCAGTCCAGCATACCCTGCAAGACGGTACACCCGTGCGACAGCGCAGCCATGGCTGCCCTTGCCGCATCCTCAATGAGCGTGAGCTCATTGAACGGGTCTTTGTTGGTCTGCGAACCAAAGGACGTGACCGCCCCTTAGCCTTCCCAGCCAACGGCCTATTCAGCGCCTCTCGTTCCGCAACAGAAAGCCGTGGAACCCGGGCGTACTGATGATAAGCCAGCTCCGGAAAACGGACCCTACTCCTTATCCCCTTCGGGGCCTTTGGTAATGCATAGTCTGGCTGAACCAGACGGTATGCCGCAACTTCCAACATGTCAGAAGTCTGCGTATCCAACGGGAGTGTCGGCATGGCAGAAGAGCCACTTGACAGAGCGCTAGCCGCACGCTCTGACATCCGTTCCATCGCCGGATCGCGCTGAGATCCTAGATCAGATGCCAACCCGAGACGATTGGTCATCCATCCAAGGACCTGCACCCATTCAGCTTCGGTGCAGAAAACGGACTCGTCCATCAAAGAACTGCCGTTTTCATCCTCCCTCTCTCCCTTAGATGAGAGGGCCACCGACGATGCATGCTGAGCGCTATGATACGCGTCTCTGCCAGGACAGAGCGCATCCATAACGCGACTACCAGCGGCACCGGTGTCTAACGAATCGCCAGACCCGGATTCCCCGCAGTCCATCGGCTCCCGCACGGGATCCGGGACTACGACCGCCTTAACTATGGCTGGTACCGTCACTCCGATAGGAGCCGCACCTAACGCCGCCGGGATACCAGCAGGAACCGCAAAACACGGCTCCGCCGGCATCTCCGGTTGCACAAACAGCGGATGGAATATGCCCGACGGAACGTCGACATCACCATCCGCCTGGCAAACCCGTACAAATCCAGAGGGTGACCCCTGGGACGTACTAGGTCTTGCCGTCATCGAAATATCCGGCATGCCGGAATCTTTCATTAGCAGCAGATCTTCCTCCTCTATCGTCGGCTCTTGAGCCAAGGACAGAGAAGGGGCAGGTGCATGACCCTCAACAGAACTAGCCGGACCACCTAATGGTTGTCCTGCACCAGCTTGCCTCACCGGGACCGTGGACTGCAACGAGTCAAACATCGCCTTGAACTGGGCCGCCCATACGCCCAGCGCTGAATCCATTCGTTCATTCAGACGACCTTCAAGTCCCATAAGAGACGCCTGCTGCAACTTCGCTGCCTTGTCCTTCGCGATCCTCTCCAGCCTCGCACGTCGATCCCTGTCAAACTCTGCCACCATTGCCGACGACCACTTCACGCACACATCACAAGGGCTGCCGACCTTACACTGAGCGCACGCCACACAGTGATGTCCCGAGTACTTCCGCTTCATGAACCTGTTGCACTTCTGGCACAACGTCTCCAGATTCTTAGGTTTCTGCGAACACAGAGAAAAATTAAAACGCTGCACATGACAAATGATGACGAGCAATACGCACAATCGACTTGATAGTTAAGATTTCTTAAACACATTAACTTTCTCTTAAATTAATGATAATCAAGTTCTTAGGCAGGAAATATTTGAAACTCTTTTGAGTGAAAATTTTTAAAAACACACAACTCAGCCTTCAACTAACGTTAAATAACCAAGGCTACATCGCCGATCGCTACAAACACCCTCGACAATGAAGCGAAAGCTAATATCGGCGATAAACAGAGTGCATAGACACACCAAGCCAAGAACGACATAATTCATGGGCGCCGCCATCTTGGCCAAGGGCGCATCAATCTTTAGAGGAACCGAGTCGCAAGAGAAAATTAACCGAGTACCCGAATTAAACTAAAAGTTAACGGGTACAGAAGCGACTCCAACAATGGCTAACATTTTAAAACAATGTGCCAATTTAAGGAAATTTCAAACAGTCATTATGGCACGAATGTATAAATTCTAGATTGATACAACCTGCCCCTGTGATGATTTTCCTAGTTCCTCCATGAAGCCACCGATATAATTCCTTTCAACAACCGATAACTGCTTAAATTAACGAAAATTTGAGCACACTAAAATTGCGACTTGACAAAAGTGCAAAATAGACGAATCTGACTGTGATTGGGAATTGACTCGGTACCTGCGGCTATGGTATTCCCGGACACAGTAGGGACAGGACCAGGAGAGTGCGGAGTTTTAATTGTTTATTTTGAGCTAGACTAGATAATAGACATTATCATAATAGTACATCTGGTAAGTATTATTCGAAGTAGAAATGGCATGTAAGGCAGCAATGGCGTGTAAGGCAGCAATGGCGTGTAAGGCAGCAATGGCGTGTAAGGCAGCAATGGCGTGTAAGGCAGCAATGGCGTGTAAGGCAGCAATGGCGTGTAAGGCAGCAATGGCGTGTAAGGCAGCAATGGCGTGTAAGGCAGCAATGGCGTGTAAGGCAGCAATGGCGTGTAAGGCAGCAATGGCGTCCAACAGCTGTCCAATAACATTAAGTACAAAACATTCAACCAAACAATTCCTAACCATTTAACCCTCATATCAGCCAAAAACAGCTTCTGCAGTGGTCTTGAGCAATGTCCATCGGCAGACCGAGATTTTTTTGAAAATTTATCATTGGAATGACTGGTTCAATAACCTAGCCTGTCATTCCAGTGGTAAATTTCCAAAAACAGTCTTCTCTTGGTCTGCAAATGGAAATTCACTGTGAAAATAGTTTTTCTTGAAAAAATTCACGAGCTAAAGCGTTAAGATATATACATTTTGCACATTGTCTAGCAGAGCATTGAGCAGAGCATTTTGCACATTGTCTAGCAGAGCATTGAGCAGAGCATTTTGCACATTGTCTAGCAGAGCATTGAGCAGAGCATTTTGCACATTGTCTAGCAGAGCATTGAGCAGAGCATTTTGCACATTGTCTAGCAGAGCATTGAGCAGAGCATTTTGCACATTGTCTAACAGAGCATTGAGCAGAGCATTTTGCACATTGTCTAGCAGAGCATTGAGCAGAGCATTTTGCACATTGTCTAGCAGAGCATTGAGCAGAGCATTTTGCACATTGTCTAGCAGAGCATTGAGCAGAGCATTTTGCACATTGTCTAGCAGAGCATTGAGCAGAGCATTTTGCACATTGTCTAGCAGAGCATTGAGCAGAGCATTTTGCACATTGTCTAGCAGAGCATTGAGCAGAGCATTTTGCACATTGTCTAGCAGAGCTCACAAATAACTACTTAACATGGTTCCAAAAGAAAATAAAGCACACTGTTGAATATTTGAACATAACCGGATTGGAACACAATTCTGCCTAAGGCATGTAAGACAGCAATAGCTTCCCATCAAATTAACTCCAAAACACTTAACAGAACATTTCTTAAATCGTGGTCAAAATTGTACTAACGAGCAACATTAATTTTATATTATTGTTTTGGAAACATGTTAACTGATTTCTGAGCGGTACTGCACACTTATGACACAGGATACCATCAATAACTGACAGAGGATACAGAGATACAATTATTAAGTCATACCATAGACTTGCACACTTGCATAAATATCGGCTCATTGATCTGCGGTGAAAGCGAGTTTATGTGGCAGTCAAAGTTTGGTGACGGTTCCAAATCATAGCACTGATGGGACCAGTTCACAGACTTGCAGCGGCCCATAATAACCTGAAAGCATTATATAGCGAGAACTTGGTACATGTAAGGTGATGGATAGTACAGTAAGCACAAAACCCATTATAATATATTTACAGGTAAAAGCATACATACAGGCTTGCAAGATTATTGCTTTGATTTCATCACGATCGATTATTTAAGAATAATTATGATTACTCGATTAACGAACGTGGGTACAAATTACAGACTTAACACCAAAAGCATATCTGATCAATAAGGAAAGCATCGTACTAACATACGCCCACCCACATCGCTTCGCTGTTCAAGGCCGTACTTGCAAACCCGCGATTTTTCGCTATGTTCGCTGCCGGTTTTCAGGTAGCCAATCAGATTTCTGCCTACTTCAATCTCGCTATAAATCTAAAAATAGAGGCGTAGCTTCGTGCCATCATCGATGAAGAGCTTGCGACACACGAATGTCAATCTATGTGATTGACAGTATATTAGTAGGATGATAATAACCCAGCAATTTTATTAGGCGGAAGTTGACTGACCTCATTTATGAAGTTTCACGAACTTAGCCCAGACATCAAAAGCCTGCAAGCGTGGGACTTGACACGGGAGCGTTAGTGGGAGGGAGAGACCGTGCGATAGGACGATGTAAGGAAAGCTGCAATGGTGTTTAGAAATGTCCATTTGCAGGCCAAGAGAAGACTATTTTTGAAAATGTATCAATGGAATGTCTGGTTCAAGCATGCGCCAGTCATTCCAGTGAGTGATACGAAAATAGGCCTCTCTTGGCCTGCACCTGGACAGAGATTCACTAAGCAAAATGTTAATTTTTGTGACCGATCGCATTAAAAGGTAAGATTTGAAATATTTCATGCTGTAGAAATTATTCCGAATTCGATTATTTAATTGTTAATGTCATAAATTCATAATTTAAAAAATAATTGCGATTTTTTATTTCATCACACAAGCTTACAAGAATGCATATCTCAATAACACACATGCAATATAAATCACTAATCGATTATTCAGCCTTGATACGCTATAACCAGATATAACCATAAAGGCATATCAATTATGAAGCAGCCAGTTACATGCATATTGTGATGCTAATAAACAACTTCACATGCTTAAGTGACATAAATTTAAACACGTGCCCATTCTGAATGTACAGCGTAAAATATGACTACCGCTTGAAAAAACTCTAAACAAGAGGCCCACAAGCTTGTGGCGCTCACCTGAAACACAGGTATACCAATATTAATGAATAAAGATTGGATTCTTAAAGATTAGCAAGCTCGATTGACTAATCAGGTTTTTGTCTAAAAGTTGAGAAACTTACCATTACAGTTAAATTTGATTAAAGTTAGACACGAGACATATTGGCCAGAATTGCAAAAAGATTTTCCCAGGAACAGAGAAATAGATGGCCCCGATGTCTGTCACTCAGGTATGACATAAAAAATCAATTAAATGTATGTCATATGTAGGATGGCATCACAATCAGAATGCACGATGTATGATGTATCTATCTCCATCATGAGCAATTGTACATGTCTTTGATAGATTGACTATTTAATAAACATTTTGTTGATTATTTTGAAACTAATTTGAGTGGGTATTAGAGGCAGCAACAGCACGCAGTCAAATTAGTTTCAAAGTATTGAACAGCTTACCTGTACAATTACCCTTGAAAATGGAATTCCGAGAATTCAGCAATCAAAGTATATACATCGTTCCAAAAACGTGCAAAACATGGGCGGAGCTTAGTTAGAAATAGGCGGGGCATAGCTAGAAGTGGATCACTCTAAGGTGATACCATGCATGTACAGTACTTGAAGAGGTTTCTGGTTTCATAACTAAATGTATATCAAGTTTTTTCTATCTCCCCACCATATTGAGGCCGGATTAATGCATAAAGATTTCATGAAGGGATCACAAGGACATGGACATGGATGATGACAACAGGCTCAAACATATGTCAATCACACATGTAGCATATCAACCTATGAACTGATAGTCGAAAATCGTGCATCGCAGATTTGACCTCCATCTGATAATTTGCATATGAACCATGTATCTTTCTAAGCATATTCAACACGATACATGTACATACCTTAAAGACTACCATCTTGATAGTGCCTATATTCATGCTAAAGCTCTCTGCCGTTCTTAATTGTATATCTGCATGCTTGCATATCGCCACACCTGAATCGTTAGTACCTAGTCAACATATACATTAAAGGCATTGAGTATTCTGAAAACAATTTGACTGGAATACATTACTGTCACAGGCAGCATTGCTTTCTCATTAAATTACTCTGAGTATTCAAAATATTGCTTGCACATGCGTTGCAGACTTTAGGTCTGGGGAATGGTCAGTGCCAAAATCAACCTCTACAGTGTTCTTTAACTGTCTGTCTGTTGCACGCCACGAGGAAATAATTTCAATGAGCAAAATCTCTTGACTTGCTGAATATTTTGAAAACAATTTGATTGAATATTGTGGTGGCTTTCAAAATATTTAGCAGGTCCAGAGATACAACCCTTGGAATATGTCGTAGACGGCAAAAACTCAGTAGCCAAATGGTTAAGCAATGTTCATTTGTATGCCAAGAAAACAATTTCCAAATGGAATAACTGGCTCGATAATAGAGCCAGTCATTCTATGTTGGAATTTTCGAAATACTTTTCGCTTATCATACAAATGGACATTCACTAAATCTTGATTGTTAAATGAGGAAAGGATCACTATTAGCAATTTGTGGACACATTTAACCGTCTGAATGTTGAGATTTCGCATTCCAGGGGATATATCTCTGGAGCTGCTCAATATTTTGAAAACAATTTGACTGAAGTTGTTGGTGGCTAAGCCACCAACAACTTTCAATCAAATTGTTTTCAAACTATTCAGCAAGTCAAGTTTTTTCTCACTGAAATTATTGTCTGGTGGCTTGAAGCATGTACATGTAAATAACACTCCACCACCCCCTCCCCCCCCCCCCCCCACCTCTTACATACATGTATTTCTCGATATAAACACGTGTTAATATTCAACGAAAGATTTTCATTGGTTAGATAACCCCATATGGTCAATGATGCAGCAAATGTTTCCTAGCGATGATGACGGTGGAAATATAAACAAGATGGGATACGTTATGTTGTAGATTTTAATTTTGTAATATATACATATATATACTACATGTACCTAGTTATGAAATACATGTTAATTTTAAACAAATTTGTAAAATTGTATTTTTATATACTACTTTCAGGTAGAGATTGTCACCAATCAGCATGATTAATACCAATTGGATCCATGCTGTGCAGCTGGTGGATCCAGAATTTCTTGCGTTCCTTACGGATAGATGTGGCTTCCGTTGAATCAGGATCGTGATGGAGCACTTCAATGATTCTGTAGTTGACTGAAGTGGTGTTGTGGTTTGGGAGATTAAAACGAATGGGTACTGGTGTGTCTTTTTTATTCTTAATGTCCCTGCCAACAAATGGACAAAAAACACACATTCATATGCTCACACACTAAACGAAATCTAGGATTTCTTTTTTCACGAGAGAGTTGATACTTACCTCCCTAATACTTTTGATATTGCTAAATATTGGCTTTCACTCAATAAACACTCAGATTTAAAACAGTTAGGTGCCCCTACTGGGCAGGGAGTCAGAGCGTAGTCTGGCGGATGCCAGCCCCACCACCGCGCATGCGCAGACTAGCACTTCCTCTGACTAGATTATTGGCTGACACACATGCAACTATTAAGAGCCTGAAGACCGAGCCTCTGTGGGGTGGAGAGGCCGGGTCCGTATCTAGGGAGGTAAGTATCAACTCTCTCGTGAAAAAAGAAATCCTAGATTTCGTTTATTTCACTTCAAGAGTATACTTACCTCCCTAATACTTTTGATATTGCCAGAATTCGAAAGTGAATCTGGCGGGAGGGAGGCGAGGTCAAAAGACCAGCTCATCCCTATACGCTTTTCTGCGTTTAAGGCACTTAAACTTCTGAAACTGTAAGAAAAAACAGTCAGGATTTGACTAACCATCGGATAACACGACCGATGTATGAGAGATGACCGAATGTCATATGCGCTCCCCCCCCTCCTTCCTGGGAGGAAGAGTCGACTGACCTCAATGTCCTATACGCTCTCTACGTACAAGTGCCATGTACTACAGGACAGAGACGAAAAAGCTCCATTTTCGTAACTCTCAACAATGAACCACACAAATACACAAACCATCACCATATTAATAACGGGTAATCGTGACAATACAATCAACAACGGACAACACATGAACAAGACTGACCTTGTTGAAAATGGCTGCTGACATCATCTTCCCATCGGTAAAGACTGATGCAGGCCCAAAAAAGTGGGTGTTTCCATAAATTAATTGTGATATATATAAGTAATGAGGAAATCACCTCAAAAAATATAAACCGATTTATTTTTTCAAAACCGACAAGGCGAGAGGATTAGAGGTGTCACGGAGATAATGGTCTGTAAAACTTGACTCACAGTGCCACTGAGCCACCGACATAATATCATCCACAGGGACCCCATTAAATAGGGCCGTGGATGTCACTACGCCGCGGACACTGTGAGCCTTGGCCACGTCAACCTGCTTCCCGGTGGCGGATTTATGGCAAAACTGAATGCATTCCACAATCCACCTGGAAATGGTGTCCTTAGAAGCCCTCCCATGGGGTTCAATATATGACAACCATAACGCTGACTGGTCGGTGCGCCATGCCGCCGTACGTTGTTTGTACCGGCGCAGCGCCCGGACGGGACACCATGCTTTAGAATTAGGATCATATCTAGTTAAAGCAGGCAAAATAATAGGTTGACCTGGATATTTCAACGACTGATTTTTAGCCAAGAAATTAATCCTAGGTAGCAGCTTAAGGCCTTCCCCTGAAACCACAAAACGGTCATCCTCGGCTGATAAGGCATGAATCTCACTCCTACGCCTAGCCGAGGCCGCAGCAATTAAAAACACAGTCTTCAGTGTTAATAGTTTCATAGAAATGGAACTAAGTGGTTCAAAAGGCTTATCACCTAGTACTTGAAGCACTAGCGATAAACTCCAAGACGGAATCACAGGAGGATTCCTTGGTCTTAGATTGCCCATGCCTTTAATTAATACATTCAATGTATTTACTTCATCACTTCCCCTCTTAGCCAAGCAAGGAATAACAGACATTAATGCTGACTTATAACCAGCAATAGAGTTAGGCTTGAGGCTATAGGCATCATAGAGGTGACAGAGGAAATCAGCTACTACTTGAATAGATGAATCCATTGGATCAATACATCTTTTTGAGCACCATTCTGCAAATCTGTTGATTTTATAATTATATGCTCTGGAGGTTGACCCCCTCCTGGCTTTGGCCATAAACATGGCTGCTTGCTCAGAAAAGCCCTCCTTAATTCTAGATTCCTTGACAACATCCACGCAGTCAATCTGAACATTGACGGATTGTTGTGAAGGGCCTTGCCCTGGAAGATAATATCGTCCATCAGAGGCAGAGGAACCGGATTGCAGACCAGAAGGTCCAGCAGATCCGTATACCATGATCGGCTTGGCCAATCCGGGGCGATCAGAAGCACTTGGCATTCCTCTTGTCTGATTTTCTGAAGAATTTTTGGAATCAGGATTGCTGGAGGGAATGCGTATGCATACATTCTCCCCCAGCTGATAGCTAACGCATCTGTTGCGAAAGCGCTTGGATCCGGAATCGGAGAGACGTACGTCGTCATCTTCGCATTCTTCTTCGTTGCGAACAAATCGATGTTGGGTTTCCCCCAATGGTCGAACAGACGATCCGCCACACATTGATTTAGTTGCCATTCCGTGGGTAAAACACTCATCCTTCGGCTCAATGAGTCTGCTAGCAGGTTTAACCTTCCCGGAATATGAACTGCTTTCAAGGTAATCTGGTGATCCAGACACCAACAAAGCAGTTTCCATGTCATCATACAGAGACTGGGCGACTTCGTTCCGCCCTGGCGGTTTATGTAAGTCACAACTGTTGAGTTGTCTGAACGAATAAGAACAATCTTGCCCTGAACTTTCTGTAAGAAATGTTCCAGGCCCAGGACTACTGCTCTTAGCTCCAGTAGATTTATATGTTCCTGTGACTGTTCCAGATTCCAAAGCCCTGATATCGTGGATTCTTCCAGGCAAGCTCCCCAGCCCTCCATCGATGCATCTGTATACACAGTCACCTGAGGGTGGGGAGGGGTTAGCAAAACCCCCGGTAAGAGATTCTCTGTATTCAACCACCATTGCAGGTGGTGAATCAGAGGCGCCAACACTGACACATTCGAGTCCAGCGAACCTGTACTCTGGGTCCATTGTGTCATGAGAAACAACTGGATCGGCCGCCTGCGTAAGGCGGCCTGAGGAATGACTGGTTCCAACGAAACCATCAACCCCAGCATTCTCAAGTAAACCCGTGCCAGGACATGACGACTGTCGCACACTGACTGAATCAACGAGATGAGTATTTGAACTCTCTCCTGAGTAGGATAAACATATCCTGTCTCCAGATCGAAGAACATCCCCAGGTAAACAAACTTCTGGGATGGAGTCAGCTCTGATTTTGGGAAATTGATCATCCAGCCCAAGTCTGTGAGAATTTTCAAAACAATCTCCAGATTGGCGGACAAACTTTCCCGGGTGTGCGCTTTCAACAGCCAGTCGTCTATGTACGTGTGGACTGCTATGCTTCTCCTGCGGAGGTATGCTGTGATCGCAAGAACCACACGGGTGAAAACCCGAGGAGCCGTGGAAATTCCGAAGGGCAACACCCTGAATTCCCACTGTCTGCCCTGGAATGCAAATCTCAGGAAGCGACAGAAACTCCTGTGGATGGGGATGTGGAAATAAGCGTCCTTCAAATCTATCGACGCCGTCCACATCCCCCTCTCCAACCCCGCCAACACCGAGCGCACCGTTTCCATCTTGAAACTGGGCGTCTCGATGAACTTGTTCAATGGCTTGAGGTTGAGAATCGGTCTCCACCCACCGGTGCGTTTTGTTACCAAGAACAGGGTTGAATAGAAGCCCGGACACCTTTGTGCCGGCTGAATAGCTCCTTTTTGTACGAGGGAATTTATCTCCTCCTCGATACACAACCTTTGATCTGGATCTCTCGGAATGGGAGTCCAGACTGGCACCAGAGACAGTCGCGACGGCGGGCCTGTCATCCACTCTGGATGATACCCCACGGAAAGCCATCGCAAGACTAAACGGTCCTGAGTTAACCGTTCCCACTCTTGCATGTGGTCGGCTAGCCGGCCTCCCACCGGTCCACCTAGGGACCGCGGTGGACACAAGGCATGCAAGAGCGGCACTGTCTCCGTCGCCATACACACCGGCGTGGTCCTTACCGCGGTAAGCGCCCTGTCAGGAACGATAACCACGCCCAGATCCTCGCGCGACCCGCCCCGCCCCGCGCGCACCTCGGTGCACGGGCGGCTGCCTGGCTGACGGCGGCTGAGGAGCCTGCGCCCCCCTCACTGCTGGCCGAATCGCACGCGGCCGAGGCCGGCGCTGCGACGGCGGCTGGCCTCTGACTTGGCCAGCACCACCTCGAGCCTGCAGGGGACGATACGCAGGGGCCGCGGCGCGAACGTTAGCACGACGCAGCACCTCAAACTGTTCGCGCAGCGCCCTCTGGTTATTCACCAGGGTGACCGTCTCCTGGAGGTGGCGACATCCCTCACCTCCAAAAAGACCAGGACCCGTCATAGGCGTACGGAGTAGCCTATTATACAGGTCCTGAGACGGGCACAGATTGTCCAGGGCAAATGTGCGTCTTGCCCTGACACTCCTGGTCACCGCCCGCGTCATACAGTCCAGCGCCAGGTTAATACCATCCTGGATGGTTCGCTGGACCGCGAGCGGGCCTGGCTGCCGCGATGCGGATGCCGTTACTACCCCCTGTAACAGCTGGGAGACGTGGGACAGAGCGGCAATCGAAGCCCTCCCACTCTCCTCCGCATCACGCAACGCGGTATTCGCCGAACGCAACGCGTTCGCGCACAAGACCCCCGCGTCAGAACGGGAGCCTGGCCGCGTATCCTCACCCAAAGCCGCGCGGTCATCCACGCTGGGCTTGGGTACCACACCGTACCGCTGGTAGTCCAGGGGCACGATGCGACAACGCCTGGCCACCTCGCGAGGGGCCTTCGCGAGACGTCCACTCGTGTTAATGGACGACTCCGCCGCCTTGAACATGTCAACGACATGCTCCGCCAGCGGCAGAGAAGGCATAGCGTTAGCAGTTGGTTTCCCAGCTAACCACGGCGTGTGAACACGGTGGCTAGCCGACTGCTCCACGGGCAGATCAGGCCTAACGCTCACCAACCACTGGCAAGCGTCATACCAATCCTCCTCCGTGGCTAACTGCGAGCGCTCTACAAGACGGGGTCCTTCGTCTTCCTCCTGAGCGCAAGCAGTAGAGCTTGACGGCGGGTACGCTGATACACCTGGCAAGCCAGGGAAAACATGCGGGCCTGACAGCACCGGCATGAGAATATCACTGGTTTGACCAGGAGCAGGCACCGCGGTAGAGCGCGGGGTATATATAGCCCTACCACGGGCCCGGCCAGCACCAGCTACACTCTCGGCAAGCCGAGGTATGCGGTACCGCTGGCCATCAGCAGCGCCCTGGGCCACCACCTGAACCGCGGACCTTACTCCAGGGTGAGTAATACCGTGGAAAAAAGCGCCTGTATTCCCCGCGAGGGGTGCACAAACGTCTTCATCCATGTCCACGTCGTCAGACGGCGACCCTAGCAGGTAATCCTCATCACCCTGGTCAGAAAGATTAGACCCCGGGTCAGCAAAGAGAGCTAACCCGGGCTGACCAGGAACGGTGCCATAGGAGGTACTGGCCACCGCGGCGTGCGGATACCCCTGGACTGATAAGCAGCCAGCGGGTTCCAGCGACAACCGTCCACGGTCCCCTATCGGCGCGGCAATAAGCCTGCTGCCAGGGCCGTGGAACGCCCCCTCTAATGGGGCCACCTCTGAATCGTCGGACAACGGAAGCGGACTAAGGAAAATCGATCCAGAGGCGGGGATTACCTGCTCCGAAGCCGATGATGAGGACAATAAAGGATCTGGTCCAGGAAGCATGCCACGAAGCAACCCTGGAACCAAATCTTTTATTGTCCTCTTCATCTCTCCCAACATCTCGGTCCGGAAGGTCTCCATATCCACCGCGGACGAGACCTTCCCCTTACCCTTCCTACTTACAACCTCTCGTTTCCGCTTCTTCTTCTTCTCCTCCTCTACCACCTTGTCCGTCGCCTGTAAGCAGCACAAGAATTCGGACATTAACTCGCCCCCCCCAGTGCTTACATATGTCACAATTAATCAATGGACCACAAGGGCTACATCGATAACACAGATGCGGCCAGAACTTTACATGCATAAAACGTCCACAGGACGCGCAACCCGGTCCCTGAAACAGGGCAAAGGACAAGGAGTATGAGCAACTAGTTAAGCTTAGAAACTCAATCCAACTCAAGGAGAAGGAAAACGATCATAAAGATCAATATACATCAAAAACCAGCATAGCGCTTGAATTGCTAATAAATACATAGCCAGCTGATTATGACGTCATTAATCCCGTGACAGGAAAAATTCGATCCCAACAAAACATCCAAGTGCAAAGACGAATTGTATGCTGAATGGATAAGTTGACTACACAACCATCAGATACATATAGATAACTCTTTTCTGGCAAAAATGTTAATTATCTCCCTTTGATTGTTTACAATAATTAACATCACCACATTATCAATAACTAGATACCTGACACTTTGTATAGACAAACCATCCAACGTGACGAACCGGAAACTCCACCATCTGCACGCCTCTTAACTCTCTCCACCTCATGGGGAAGGAATTGGATCAAGAGGGCAAAGTGAGAAGACCTTTATACCAGGCCTCCAACTCACTGGACATAATTTTTCATTTGGTTAGATAACCTAACAGTGTTAGTAGGAAATGGAACCATGGTGGAGAGAATACTAATTCTCTGGTACTGTGACGTCACCACCTAGCGTCATACAGACCTGTGGACATAAACAGAAAGAGAAATTAGTCCTAGGTAGCACCGAGTTGATATAACCCAACCAACCAAGGCGCTTATCACGGTAAACGCGAGTCCCGGAAACACAATACACCGGGAAGAAAACTCGCTAATTTTACTAGAAGTCACCTGATTTAAAGGTCCTCCGTCCTCCTGTGGCGACGTATTCCTATCCGCCATCCAAAAAAGTGACTAACACTCCAAACAAACACCACTTAAACAGTTTAAGAGAGCGAAAAAGCTATTGAACAAAAAAACATGTGTGATCTCTTTGCCAATAATCTAGCAAAGAGGCAGTGCTAGTCTGCGCATGCGCGGTGGTGGGGCTGGCATCCGCCAGACTACGCTCTGACTCCCTGCCCAGTAGGGGCACCTAACTGTTTTAAATCTGAGTGTTTATTGAGTGAAAGCCAATATTTAGCAATATCAAAAGTATTAGGGAGGTAAGTATACTCTTGAAGTGAAAAGGGCTCAACTATCACACCAAAACAAAGATATTCTGTAACACTACAAATGTCGTGTATTTAATCACGTGTAATACATGTTCCAAAACATAGAACCAATTTTGGCCTCAAAATCCATCAAATAAAAAAATCCAATATGGCCATCAAACAGGCTACATTTTGATTGGCCCACGGCGGCCATGTTTTTTGACAGAGCAACTTCCCTTGAACAAACTTTAATGGCCCTTAGTTGCTAATCATATCTCCCAAATTTTGGCCTGATCCCTTCAGCGGTTCTGGAGAAGTCGTTTTCGAGAAAACTAGGTCATCCAAGATGGCTGCAGAACCATTCGGTCAATCAAGTCGTCTTGAACAAACTTGGCTTACCTCTTTGCCTAGATGAGGTTTCATAAGTTTTGAACCGATTCCCCAAGCCGTTTTGGAGAACGAGATTTTTAGACATTTCTAAAAATCGGCCAAAATCCAAGATGGCCACCGGCCAAATTGGCCGATCGGCTCCGTTTGAACAAAATGAAATCTCTATGCCCTAAGGATGCTTCTTGCCAAATATAATTCAAATCGGCCCAGTAGTTCTCGAGAAGACATTTTAAATTTCCCATTGCTTTAGTATGGGAGCTTTTGGCGGGGAAATGATCCAAGATGGCTGCCAAACCGTTTATCTGACAGTTTTGAAAATTGCAAATTTGAGATCAGAATACCCAAAAACCTGTATAAAACCAATTTCAGCCTCAAAATCCATCAAATAAAAAAAATCCAATATGGCCGCCAAACATGCTATATTTTGATTGGCTCACGGCGGCCATGTTTTTTGATTGATCAACTTCTCTTTAACAAACTTTACTGGCCCTTAGTCCCTAATCATATCTGCCAAATTTCGGCCTGATCCCTTCAGCGGTTCTGGAGAAGTTATTTTCGCTAAAACTAGGTCAACCAAGATGGCCACCGAACTATTAGATCAATTAAGTTCCCTTGAACAAATTTGGTTGAGCTCTTACCCTAGATCATATTTCATGAGGTTTCCTTCAATCCCTCAAGCGGTTTCGGAGATTTTAAAAATTGGCCAAAATCCAAGATGGCCGCCAGCCTAATTGGCCGATTGGCTTCATTTGAACAAACTTGGATCCCTATGCCCTAAGGATGCTTCCTGCCGTATATAATTGAAATTCGCGCAGCGGTTCTTGAGAAGAAGTCGTTTAAAGGAAAAGTTGACGGACGGATGACGGATGGACGGTCGCAATGACATAAGCTCACTTGGCCTTTCAGGCCAGGTGAGCTAAAAAGACACACCAGTAGCCATTCATATTTTAATCTCCCAAACCACAACACGACTTCAGTCAACTACAGAATCATTGAAGTGCTCCATCACGATCCTGATTCACCGGAAGCCACGTCTATCCGTAAGGAACGCGAGAAATTCTGGATCCACCAGCTACGCAGCATGGATCCAATTGGGATTAATCATGCTGATACATATATCAATAGAATAAATAGTTCCGTTCAAAGGCCTATTTATACCTAGAAACAACCTGTTCACTCAGGACTACACTTGCCGTAGACGGCCCATGCATTAGTAATAGGTCGCTGTAACGCGGGTGGGGTCACCGGTATTCTGCAAAAGTGGACCACATGGGGTGGGGTGTACTTTCTTAAAATAGCAGCTATGCATATACTGATGACGTGATACATGGCAGAAATTAGGATCGTTATTGTGTGCGTCTAATACATATAGCTTGAGGGAGACAACTGTTTGTCAAAATTTTGCGAGTAGTGGCATCTTAGTGTGTAGGCCGTCCTCGGCCAGTGTAGTCATGAGTGAACTGACTGGCTATGGCCCATGTAACTATGAAAGGGTTAATAAACATTCTGTTTGAATATTTTGGAAACAATTTGACTGGGCGCTTATAATTACATGTAATTACCTGTAATAGCTACCTTGAAATTGGGATTCTGGGAATTCAGGATTCAAAGTACATGTATATAAATGGATCCCAACATGCGCACAGTGTGGCCGCAGATTCTCTAGAAATGGGAGGGATAGAAATGGGAGGGGCATAGCTAGAAATGGGAGGGGTATAGCTAGAAATGGGCGGGACATAGCTAGAAATGGGGGGCATAGCTAGAAATGGGAGGGGCATAGCTTGAAATAGGTGGAGCATAGCTAGAAATGGGAGGGGCATAGCTAGAAATGGGAGGGAATAGCTAGAAATGGGCGGGGAATAGCTAGAAATGGGCGAGGCATAGCTAGAAATGGGAGGGGCATAGCTTGAAATGCGCAGGGCATAGCTAGAAATGGCGGGTGGCATAGCTAGAAATGGGAGGGGTATAGCTAGAAATGATCCCTCTATTGTAGCATCATGGTCATACCTAGAAACGTCTCTGAATGTCCCGTGACACGCAATCCATGAGCTGCAATTGACGGAACCATTGATGAGGTCTTACAAGCCAGAAATGCAAAATGTTCAGACAACTCCTTCAGATGGCGGCCATCCTCCTTCATTGCCAGTCGTTTGTCCCTGGTAAAACGCAAACAAAACACTGGTATTCATCACAAGATTTTCATTGGTTAGATAATGCGCAAGAACTATTTTCATTGGCTAGATCTAACATGTACATATAATAATCCCACATGTCCCATGACACCAAAAATCATGATAGACGCAGAAATTATAAAAGTGCGGATAAAAAGTAATTTTACTCAGGCATTGACCTTATTTGAAAATTTCTGAAAATATCAGTGTATATAATAAATAGAATCACAAACTCTGTCTCAAGTCATATCACTATTAGTATTATCAACCTCACATTAACACTCGCTAAAGCTGGTGAAATGTGATAATCTTTGACTCAGTTGATAATAGTGATAATAAAGTGGGATCTTGTTCCAGATCCTCTATGTAAAGAATGAGTGAATGATGCTGTATGTATGATTACTGTATTCTGCGGCTGTAGTACATGTAGTAGAAACATCCTACAGCTGCAATGATTCCTTCTTTGCTTTTTCCCAGTGTGTCTTGTCCTCAGCCACAATCTGTAGCTTCTTCAGGTCCAGTCTTGACTTGAGTGTACCTAATCCTGCTTTACCGAGGTCACCTCATAGCACCCTTAGAAGATTTATGCAGTGACACCCTCTCCTGGCTCTGTATTTGCTGGCTCCGAGTAGGGCGAATTCCAAGGCTCTCTGTGCTGGTGTGTCTTCTGGCATCCTTAGCACATGGCCAAACATGGACCATCTTTGCTGGGCAACTTTTACAGACAGCGGCGACGTATTACACATCTTGTATAGTGCATCGTTGGAAATTATGCTGTCTGGTCATCGGTGTCCAGTGATGGTGCGTAGGAGTTTGCAGTGGCAGGCATCAAGGTTGTCTAGAGCTGCCTTTGGAGCTGCCCAGCCGTTATAGCTATACATCGTCAAGGATACGCAGGTTGCATTGTATAAACATAGTCTTTTTACCAAGGGTATCTTTGATCTACGAATCCATAGCTTCCAGAAGGACTGAAAAGCTTTGTTCCTCATGACGCAGCCCGGAATTTTACTTTTCCTCCATGGTTCGCCGCCAGAGTGGATCATTTTCTTTAGTTTCATGCTTTGTAGATAGGTATATGAGGGTGAACTCTGTTTTGGATTCATTCATAAAGAGATTCTCAACTTTTAGTTTGCTTGCAGCTATTGGGATGCTGTGACATTGCAAAAGTCAGGCCTGCAAAAATGGGTGTAACCAATTTTTAGTTTACGCAAATATTGCTGGGATAACCTCTTTTCTGCATATTTTCGGGTTACACATTTATTTGTATCTTTCAATAAATTTGGTTAATCAAGGTCATGCAAATCCAGGATCCTGTTCCATAAGGAAAACTATAGCACAGCAGTCTGCTAGTGTGATGGAAGTAAGCACCGTTTCACCTACGGAACGATACATTTTGTTAGAGTACTCTGCTATTTCGCGAAACATGTTTGGAGGTGACTCATGAAAAGCAAAATTTGTTTTCAATCTGTGACGTAATTGCACACGAAACGTCATACATCAGAGGCATATATTACGTCATAACCATGTCGCGCAAAGGATGTTGCGATACCGTTTTCTTAGCAAACATTATTGTCCCGTATAGAATAGTTTTGTAGCAGAGCGCTCTGTTGGAGGGCCCTATTGAAACTATTTTTTGCCCCTCCTACAGAACATAAGGCTGGGCTGCCCTAAGACAAATTACGTGTACGGTTACATGTACCAAAATTTTTAATTTTTGCCGGTTTCTATTTACAAGTCCGGTTACTAAAATATGGTGAAAATTACCCACTTATTATCTTAATTAAAGGTTATATATAAATACACTATTTATAATATATACAATGCGGCGTCATCGAGTCTGGTGTTTCCAACTCGCTGTAGCGCCATAAGCACGTCCAAACTGGACCCCAGCTCTTTAGGATTCGAGATTACAAGGATTATGTACACGTAAAAAATATGCAGCAGCGTAGATGTATGTAGGATAAGTGATTGGTACCCAATTTGTGAATTAAGTTTGACTAGAATTGGTTCCTGTTAAATTCAGTGACAATACTCAAATGAATTGCTACTTAAAATTGACTATTACATTTATTGATGTCATTCAGTAATGTACAGCAGAGTTGGTCAACGTGCCAAACAGTTGCTGCGTGTGTTGTTATTACTCATCATGTAACGCCTCACTTGTTAATTACAAGTCTATACTGAAAATGAGCGTTGAGCCAGCTATAAAATACATGTCATAAGCATGATTTATACCTCCATCTATTGTCGTGTTTTTAAGAGGTAGAGACCTGGCTTTAACAAATTATTAGCTAATGGATTAGCCAACTACCATTTTTCTTAGCCAAATCTTAGCTAATTTAGCCAATCTTTTCCAATGTCTACGATCCATCACCACCGGGTAACCCTTTCAACTGAATGCTACATACTAGATACAAGATTAGGTTGAATATTTTGAAACTAATTTGCTTGGAAGTTGTTGCTGCCTAAGGCAGCAACAGCTTCCAGTCAAAATAGTTTCAAAATATTCAACAGCTGGCCTATATGGGTGCTTTTGATCCGAGATATTAGGATTTCAGTGTTTATTTGCTCACAATCAAACATACATGTAATATACATGTGATATAAGTACCGGTTGCATAAATATTTATATTAAGATGTTCTTCAAAGTTAATTTTAATGATTCTCTACTTAAAAATTATCTACAATAATGATTTTAATCATTAGCCAAATATTTAGCCAATGCTCCTAGATCTTAATATTACTAGCATTTTGCTGTTATTGACGAATGGGTAGGTCGGTCCCTGCGTAAGCCCCCTACTGACGCTGCCGATTCAAAGTTAAAGCTACTTACCATTATGTAGATTACTGCATTACAAATTATGTAACGATAATGAACAGAGGATATTCTCGACATAAAAGCCCATAATGGATGTACATGTTCATTATGTAGACAAACATCAGCATGTTGTCAGGTTAATGGCTGAATATATATTGTATGAGGAAATGGTGTCATAGTCTTTAACATACAACACCCTGGCAATGCTTCTTTATGTTGTTACTTAACCGTGGATCCAGATCACTGGACACTTACTGGCTGCTATGTTTTGTTCTATTTCGCGAATCATGTTTGGAGGTGACTCGCGAAAATAAAACATTGTTCTTAATCTGTGATGTAAGTGCACGCGAAACAATGTTATAGGCATATATTACATCATAAGCGTATTGCGCAAAGGATGCTGTGGGAAAGCGCTCATTTTTCCTTCGGCATAGAATAGTTTTGTTAGAGACCGCTCTACGAGAGCAACCTTTTGAAACTATTTTTGTGCCTCTTACTGAACACAATGCAGGATGCAAAGTTACTACATGTAGTATATAAATCATGTGTAACAAGTGGGCAGAGGCTACCTCGACTACCCGCATGTAGGCTTGCACGATTTTTCCATTTAATCGTGAAGTTCGAGTTATTTTTTAAATCGTGATTTTTACGATGTAATTGAGAAATCGGAAAATCATCACAAATTTCATGTTTGTTTAACACTTAGGTGTGTACTTTTCCGTCGCATTTTAGCAGTACATGAGTACAATTATAATCGATTCACACCTGTGTTCATTGTGTTTTATCCTGCCGTGCCATGCACATGTCCAATAATTACTAATCACAACACAAAGCACTAAGATAAAAAGCTAACAATAGCGAGGTAACACCTTTCTCATTCAGAAAACCAGCTAGTTACTCCGTCGAATTGCCATATAATTTTCTTTCTTTCGCTGCAGACCCTGAGTCTGTCGTGAAATACCAAGTATATACTTACATTGTGTAGTTGCGGAGTGGTACCTGCCTGTACTCCTATCAATAGCTAGACCAGCAAAGGTGGCTCTTTCGCAAATATCTGATTGTGTATCGGACAAGTTACATGTACATAAACTAACCTGTACTTTTGTTCTAAGTCCTTGTTGTTCACCATCTCTACAGCTGTCAGGCTCCATGGTCCGAGGTAGTCCCGTTTCAGATATGACCGAGTCACCACCTCCAGTACCTCTGTTGCATCGCGACTTGACAGTGACGCCAATATTAGTAGATCTGAAATATATAGTTTATAATGGTTAATTTATTCAGACTCAAATACATGTACTTGTAGAATATACTGTATGCCCTTCTACATGTAAGTAATATTCATTGATTATCCTAGCAATCAATCAGAGTGATAGAATTCAACAGTCTTCAGACACTTTTAAACAAGTGTGATGGAAAACCCCAACAGACCCCCCTTTAGTAGGTTGGTCTGTAGTTTTATTAACCACTATAAAAACATACTTACCGTTCAATCACTACTTGCTAAATCAAATATCATCATTTAGCTACCAGAATAAAATTTTTATGCTCGCTGACACTCCCTTATGCCTATATCATCACCATGCATACCCGTAACCAGGCTACTGGTGAGGGAACCCCCAGCATAAGCCTCAGTATAGACTGGCACCAGTCTGTACTCGCTCCTTGGTGACGCCTGTCACTAAGCGCGCCCGTGCATGCGCAATAGATCCCAAATGGGAAACAGATTCACTTTTCTAGGCCGGGTCGTAGTGATTGAATGGTAAGTATGTTTTTATAGAGGTTAATAAAACTACAGACCAACCCACTAAAGGGGGGGTCTATTGTTATTGTTGGGGTTGTTATTACACCACAAAAACATCTTGACTGTTCAATCACTACTCGCTAAACCCGTAGATTTGGTCAGTGCCCCACTGTGAAACTTAGGTGGGAGGAGATTTGAGAATCCATAAGCAAGGATAAAAATCAAACAGAACGTAACCAAATGTTAGTAACATAACAAAATGGTACATCTTAATTAATTACACAGTGATTAACAAACAATGATTTCTTTAAACTTAAAGAAATAAATAACAAACCAATGAAAAAACTCGCCATCTCACGCAGACAGTCTTAACGAAAATGGAGTAGTGAGATTGGTAAATGGTCTTCAGCCTTTTAGATAGAAACATGATATATCTAAAAAGGAGTGCTGTGCTCTGATATTATAAATAAAAAGGAGGTAAAAGAAGGCTCGGATTTCCATCCTACGACTTGCATTACCTCAAATAAAGAAGAGCCAGCGAAAGCGAGAGGGAGCCTTCCCTCTAAGTTCATGAGCTTAAATGTGAGAAACAATAATATGATCAGAGGAAGCCATCTCAAAACAACGGTCTCAGAGTTCTATCTGGCCATAGAAACTAACTACCTCCTCTGCATACAGGACCCAGAAATGGGATAGATTGGGTCTCTAAAAAATCAGTACAACAAGGTCTGCACACCATACTTCTAAAGTTTTAAGACAGACCTTGAAAACTCTGCGAGTTGACTCCCTCCTGACGGAAATACTGATGTCCTGAGAACTCGCAGAAATTCTAGTCTCAGGGATCAAACAGACGAAACTATCCAAAGATACCGACTGAAAATTCCTGAGACTGAATGAATACACTAAACTCTTACTTTAGACATGAAGTCCGGGGAGACAGGAAGAAGACAAGTGAAGACTACACGGAGAAAAAAAGGAAATCTGCAATGCAGATCCACTTTGATCAAAAGGGAGCTATCAGAAGAGCTTCTCAAATCTGATCCCTGACCTACCTCAAGAGGATCGGAATCAGGAAAGATGGAGGAAACGCATAATCAAACAACCCTAACAAGGACTGAAACAGAGCATCCACCACCAATGCTTGAAAATCCGGAAAAAGGAGGGGGGGGGGGCTGCAAGAGGAAATTTTAGCATACCGACAGGACACAAAAAATCTAAGAGGGAACAATCCCTATGCTTGAGAATCGATTGACAACCGTCCTTAGAAACTGGCCCTCTGAACAGGTGATCCCAGACAGTTCCCCTTCTCATGGGAAGCGTCTGAGAAAAACCAACACCAGTGGAGAAGACTCGACTTTTAAGAGAATTACAATCTGACCTAGGCTGCATTCCAGACTGCAGTTCTCTGGAATGAAACTGCTAGAAATAATAAAAAGCTCTGCTTATACTAGCCAGTCGTTTATATAAACGTGAAGGTGAATAGAACGACCATAAAATAAACCTGCCACGGCAGAATTGACGGCACGAAGGGTGGATGAAAACAAGTAGTAAAACGTCCAATATCTTTATGGAGAAGAATCACATGCCTGGATTCAAGCTGGCGAAAACTGAGATAAGTCCTCCATCTAGAATATTGAAGATAAGAGGGAAAAACTCTTCATATTAAGATCGGACGCCATCCACCCAACCTATTGGTGCTCCCAATTGGAACGAATTCTAAGGACTACTTAGAATCATGAACTCCAACTCGTCCTCTAGGGCTCCCATCTTCACCAGGAAGGAATGAAAGGAGATCACCTAGAAACGACGGACAAAGGACGAAAATCCAATAGGAGCAAAAAAAACAATCAGGAGACATGAACGAGGGCTTACCAAATCTCCCAAAATTAGAGACAGGCACCCTCCTACTAGACCGCTGGGAAAAAAAGGGGGGGGGGAAGGAGCAACGGATCCTAAGGCAATGGAAGAGGAAGAGATAAAATATGATAAAGAGAAAAGGATGGGCTTACCCAGGCTACCACCATCCCTTCAGGTTCTCTTACTCTGAATCCCTTAAAGGAACAACCTACAGGCGCCCTCCTACTAGACCGCTGGGAAAAAGGGGGGGGGGGAAGGAGCTACCACCATCCCTTCAGGTTCTCTTACTCTGAACCCCTTAAAGGAACAACCTCTAAGACTAGATCAGGAAATAACACAAGCCCCTTCTCATCTGACAAGAGGAGGCCTGCCGGACCTGGAATCTAGAACAATGAGCAAAAAAGGGGTCAGATTAATCCTCCTCCTCGAATCGGGCTTAGAGCCTGAAGACAGAGAAGAATTGGTAATTATCCTAGAAAGATGAGCACCAAACTCAACAGGCCGAAGACTCTTCCTCTATGGAAGGATTAAAGAGGGTTTTTTAAAAAGAAGAAGAGTCTCTCTACACAGAGAACGAAGATCCTTTGGAGGATCTACAACTGACAGAATCAGCCCTACAAATATGCAAGATGATTGACCAAATATATCATAGGCCAAAGGGAGGAATTGTAATAAGAATACTTCAAAACAAAGTTTATTAACTTCGGATGGCTTTTCTATGTATTCTCTTAGAGGCAACGAAGTCAAACAGACTACAAACTGAGTTAAAAAAGCCTCTAAGGATAGTGACTAGAGATTTCTAAAAACCTCAGAGGGACTCTGAATACCTCTTCCTGCTCCTAGAAAAAACATCTTCCGAAAAAAAGCTGATTTAAACTATGCCTTACATACAGATTCCCAACTAAAAAGATCCGCAGAAGATTCAACCGTGGCAAAATTCTTGAGATTAGAAATAGACTGAAAGAACATTAGAATAAGAAAAACTGGGCAGACGAGAAAAAACTCATCCTGAAGAAAAAGAGAGAGACAAGAAGGAATCCAATAAAGAAACGAGGAACAATCGTCCGAGCAACCCCGGAAGGGAAAAAACCTTCTCAGGTTAGAACCTCGACTGATCCAAGAATAGACTCTAGAGACAATAGAAAAAACAACGGAAATAGAAAAGCGATTGAATGAGGAATCCCAGATTACAAAAACAAAGAGAACACTAAACCAAAGACAGCAAATAGAAAACTAATTACTGAGAATGAAAAATTCGAAAAAATAGAAAAATAAGAGAGAAGAAAAGAATTAAAAGGAACAGATGAGGAAAAAAAAAAAAAGGAGGAAAGAAACGTGATACGAAGAGCAAGAATAGAATAAACTGGAAAAGGAAAATGAGAAACCAAGCGAAGAAGAAAAGCAGAAGAATGAAAGACAGAATGCTAGGAGAACAAGAAAAGAGAGAGACGCGAAAGGACTTACCGAGAAGAGGAAGAGAGAGACAAGAAGCCTTGCATTAAAGAGCGGAGGACAAATCATCTGAATAGGCACTAATCAGGAAAACTTCGTCAGATCCCTGATCTCGACTGACCAGGAATAGAAAGACTAGCGGAAACAGAAGAGTGATAGAACGAAGACACAACCACAGACTAAACCAGAGACAATGAATAGAAAACTAGATATTGAGAAATAGAAAACAGACACAATATGATATAGATGACCACAGTGAAGAAGAAGATAAATAGTAAAAAAAGGGAAGAATTAGAAGAAAAAGAGGAGAAAAAGATGATGAAAAAAGGGAAACCTAATACATAACGGCAAGACTATTATAAACAGAAAAATGCAAAGAGAAAGGGAAAGCAAGACTAAAGAGATTCTAACAAACAGAGAATAAAAAAGAAGAGGAAGAATAGTGCAAAGCAAATTGAATCCGAGCTAAGGAAATATTATTAGAAGAATCTGAACGATCAGGCAATTCATAACCTTAAGCTCTAAAATAACTCCCGGAAAGAGAGCCAGTAAAAACTGATAAACTGGAAACGGAATTAGGTATCTATCCAGATCTAACAGACCCAGACAACATCTCTCAAACCGGAAGTGAAAGCACTACTACCGGAAATAGATAAAACAAAAACGGAACCGGAAACGGTAGTTGGAAGTTAAGCCGGATCTAACAGACCCGGAAATGAACTTCTCATACCAGAAGTAGAAGCACTACTACCGGAAACAGATACAACGAAACCGGAACCGGAAGTATGATGCTAGGCAGGATCTAACAGACCCGGAAAAGCACCCGTCCTAGATACATACTGTACTCGGAAACGAAAAAACTGGAAACGGAAAATGAAGACAGAAGCTTGACCGGATCTAACAAACCCAGAAAGCACCTCTCAAACCTGTAGCATTTTCTCAACAACACTACAATAACTGAAGTGAAATAACCGTAACCAGAAATAAATAACGGATGTTTGACCAGATCTAACAGACCCTGACAAGCACCTCTCATACCGGAAGCAGAAACACTACTACTATCGGAAACAGAAAAAGGGCAAAACCGGAACCGGAAATGATAACAGATGATAGCCCAGATCTAACAGACCTGGAAAATCATCTCTCCAACCGGAAGCAGATACACCACTACCGGAAACGGAAGCTGAAGCAGAACCGGAAATTGATATCAGATGATTAGCAGGCTCTAACAGACCTGGAAATCATCACTCCCACCGGAAGAAGATACACTACTACCGGAAGAAAAGCGGAACCGGATAATGAAAACAGATGACAAGCAAGGTCTAACAGACCTGGAAAATCAACTCTCCAACTGGAAGCAGAACAACTACTACCGGACAGGAAGAGGAAAGACTGTAACCAGAAATGAATAACTGATGCTAGGCCAGATCTATCAGATCCGAAAAAAAATAATCTCTCCTACCGGAAGCAGAAACACTATTACCGGAAATGGAGCGGAACCAGAACCACAAAATGATAACAGATGTTTAGCAGGATCTAACAGACACTGAAATCATCTCTCCTACCGGAAGCAGATACACTACTATCGGGAACGGAAGTGGAAAAGAACCAGACTGGAAATAGATAACTGATGCGAGGTGGGATCTAACAGACCCGGAAAAGCACCTCTCATACCAGGAGTTACTACCGGAAACGGATGTAAAAATAAGTGGAGAAATAAAATGAAAACAGCCAGATGAAAAAGAGTGAGACTCCGAATGTCCAGCCAAGCCAAAACAATCACAGAGCTCATATCCGGACGCCCGGTCAAACCAGCAGCAATACCAGATTTAGAACACGCTTGCCCGGACAAGCCAGGAGCAATAACGGGAGCGGACATATTATTTCATCTCTCCTACCGGAAGCAGATACACTACTACTCGAAACAGAAGTGGAAAAAAACCCCGGAACCGGAAATAGATAACTGATGCGAGGTCGGATCTAACAGACCCGGAAAAGCACCTCTCATAGTGGAAGTTACTACCGGAAACAGATGTAAAAATAAGTGGAGAAATAAAATGTAAACAGCCAGATGAAAAAGAGATGAGACTGCGAATGTCCAGCCAAGCCAAAACAATCACAGAGCTCATATTCGGATGCCCGGTCAAACCAGCAGCAATACCGGATTTAGAACCCGCTTGCCCAGACAAGCCAGGAGCAATAACGGGAGCGGACATAGAGTTAGACTGAGACTTACCGGAAGTCTATAACAGGCTTTAAGAGAAACCAAAGCCTTAGTCAACAAAAGACGTGATTCATGCCTGGTCGTGAAAGATGTGGGATTACCCCATTAACGAAAATGGCCGCAAGAATTACGACTATCATCTTAATCAGACTAATTCTTTATAGAATCACGAAATAGAGAAATCTGTTCATATGATGCTTATATAATAAACGTACTTAATAATAGATATGGAAATCCAATAAAGAAACCAAACCTCTATACAACAGGCTGAGAAACGGATTTGATAATCTCACTGAAAGACCAAGAATTTACGAAGATTCGTAAGATTATTATTTTTATGTAGGCACTAAATATTAATAAGCGAGTACTAAGGGTTTTTTATTCTAAAGCATGGTTTTGATTGATGATATTAAATAGGCATGAATTGTAATACACTGTACCTCAAAAACAGGAGTATTTGAGCCGAAAACTGGTAACTCATAAACCAGAGTTAAAAACTTCCAAAAAAACACGAAGTATACAATAGACATAATTAGGGAGTTTATAATAGTCATGATTCCTGAATCAGAAAACTCTTAAATATGTAGCTGATCTGTAAAAACTTAAGCTGGATAGCAGGCCAACTGTTCTGCTTGCAGAATATTTGAAAAGTGAATCTGTTTCCTATTTGGGATCTATTGCGCATGTACGAGCGCGCTTAGTGACAGGCATCACCAAGGAGCGAGTACAGACTGGTGCCAGTCTATACTGAGGCTTATGCTGGGGGTTCCCTCACCAGTAGCCTGGTTAACGGTATGCATGGTGATGATATAGGCATAAGGGAGTATGTAAAGGAGCATAACAATTTTATTCTGGTAGCTAAATGCAGATATTAGATTTAGCAAGTACTGATTGAACGGTCAAGATGTTTTTGTGGTGTAATAACAACTAGTGGCCAGTACAATCAAGATGTGCATATACATGTATATATTTAATGAAATACGATCTATCAAGCCTTTAACACTCATATCATCCAAAAACGGCTTCTGCAGTGATCTTGGGAAATGTCCATTTGCTGACCAACAGAAGACTATTTTTGAAAATTTACCACTGGAATGACTGGCTCAATAACCGAGCCAGTCATTCCAGTGCTAAATTGTCAAAAATAGTCTCTTGGTCTGAAATTATCTTGAACAAATTCAAGGGTTAAAGGGTTACTACCTTTATCGGCTCGTTTCAGCTTTGGAATGCTGAAATTCAGTCCAATGTCATTCATTGTCAGTCTTGATTCGATGCCAACGACTTATACATGTACTGGGACAAGTGCCTGGAGAAGAAAGGAAACACACATCAAAATGTTTATCGCATTTAAATATTATGAATTAAATATTATTTTAGAATTATATAACCATAGCAATAAGCATATATATACATGTATGTACCTTTACAACACAGAATGGAGGCATCCAAAGTAGATGTATATGAGAAGAGGTTGTAAATTTATACACGTACCTGTAGATTAACTTCATGTTACACAAAAGGAAAACAATGAATGAATCCAGTTTTAGCCATACCCTGCCCAATCTCTCCGTCAAGTATATGACATCATAATCAATTAAGTCATGAATGATGTGATTTATGCCCTTCATAAACGCGTAATTATAAGTTTATCAAGTTGTATGAATTCTATGTCTTTTACTATTTAACCATTTCATGCCTAAACATATTTACCAAATGTTTTGTGTGAACTACACACCAATTTTTTCATTTACTGTAAGTTTGACATTTTTCTCAAGATCATAAAAGATTTTTTGTTAAAATAAATGAAATTACCATAGGTCTAATGTATGCTCACTTCAGATTGTAACGGGCCAGGCCTCCCAATACTTTACCAATGGTATATCTGACAATGCTGTGTTATTATAACATTAAATCTCCATATGCCCTGTGACGCGTTTAAAATAACTTTAACGCATATACGGGTACCATATTTCTCAACATAAATATGCCTGCATAACACACGCAGCGAGCAGCTCAAGGGAGAGAACTTCCAATAAAATTTTTGTTGCCATTGGTATTGCATATGGCGACATGGCCCATTACAGTCTGGAGTGAGCGGGGAGGCCAGTGGGCTGTTAGTCTGGAGTGAGCAGGGCAGCCAGTGGGCCATTAGTCTAGAGTGAGCAGGGCAGCCAGTGGGCCATTAGTCTGGAGTGAGCAGGGCGGCCTGGGATATTAGTCTGTAGTGAGCAGGGCGGCCTGGGACATTACAGTCTGGAGTGAGCTGGCGGCCTGGACCGTACAGTCTGGAGTGAGCAGGACGGCCTGGGACATTGCAGTCTGGAGTGAGCAGGGCGGCCTGGGCCGTTACAGTCTGGAGAGCAGGGCAGCCTGGTTCGTTAGTCTGGAATGAGCAGGGCAGCCTGGGCCGTTACAGTTTGGAGTGAGCAGAGTGGCCTGGGACGTTACAGTCTGGAGTGAGCAGGGCAGCCTGGGCCGTTACAGTCTGGAGAGAGCAGGGCAGCCTGGTTCGTTGGTTTGGAATGAGCATGGCAGCCTGGGCTGTTACAGTTTGGAGTGAGTAGAGTGGCCTGGGACGTTACAGTCTGGAGTGAGCAGGGCAGCCTGGGCCGTTACAGTTTGGAGTGAGCAGAGTGGCCTGGGCCGTTACCGTTTGGAGTGAGCAGTTTTCAGTTAATAAACTTTCTGTTGAATATTTAGAAATTAATTTGATTAGGCGCTGTTTCCGCATTTCACCCAGTAAAATTAGTTTCAAAATATTCAACAGCTTACCTGTACAGTCTTCTGGATATTGAGATTCAGAGAGTGGAGGTATCGATCGATCACAACACAGGCAAAGCGTGGGTGGAGCTAAACTAGAGATGGGCAGTGCATGGCTAAAACTGGATTTCTACATTTTCAAGACGGATTTAAAAGTTGCTTTATATTGAGGGTTACTCCACACACTCCCTTCCTTAAAGTAACAATTGGCAAAATAGTCATTTGCACACTGGCATTCTTAACAAGATCAGGCCCAAGGGCTTGTAGCGCTCACCTCGAACATAAGCCTACCACACTAGGGCAAATGGTTAACCCTATCAGTGACAAATTCCTGAAAAATATATATGACGTAAAACATATTCAGTTGAATATTTTAAAATTAATTTGACTAGAAGCCATTGGTGCCTCTAGTGAAATTAATGTCAAAATATTCAACAGTTTTCCTATGTTTGCTTTGAAAATGCGATATGGGAAATTCATCAGCGAAAGGGTTAATATGTAATATTCTTAGTGATTTTCTGGAAGTTATTGCAAAATCCAACATGGCCATGGGAAAAATTGACGAATCACATGTCTGTAAACAAGTCCGGAGGTTGTAACTGCCATTCGAGGCAAGTTAGGTTGAAATTGGCCAATCGGTTAATGACGTGTACTCTTTTAACCAATTTCTCAGAGAATTTTCTCCTTAAAAATGTTGAAAACTATAGATAGGACTATAAGACCTTTCAGTCCAAATTTCATTGAAAGCCGCCAATTGCTTAAGATAGAGTTGCGTTTTTATAAAATTCTTTTTTTTAAATCAAAGCTGGTCACCGGACAAATTAACCAATCAAATTTGCGTCTAATACAAGTTTGGAAGTCTACCACAATATGGTCACTCTGGTAAGATTGGTGGAAACTGACGCTGCAGTTAATTTCTTATATAAATTTCACATTTTCGAAAAAATGGCCAATCAAAATGCTGTTTACTAAAATATTGACAGAAGTCATGAGTTTTTAAAAATAAAAAGGCCAATTTTTAACCAAAATTCTGAACCTATAAAGAAGGGAGATATATGGCCCAGACACAGATTTGCCAACAGACGGACAGATGGACAGACAGAGAGACAGATGGACGCCACTAATTCAAATGCGGGAATAAAAGTCCGGAGTTATTGCATTAAAAAGCCCATTTTCACACAAAATCTTTGAGCTAAAGTAAATACTGTAAAATGCAAATCTACCCATCATAAAGACGGCATCTGCCAAGTTTTATTAACGGTAAACTATTTTAAAGCGATTCTGTATCACCATGGTCTTACGAGAATTGAAAAAACTAATTTTTCTCCCTTACTAAGGGAGGTAACCCCTAGTAAGTAATAAATCCATGAATGAGTAACCTCCCCTGAGTCACTATAATATATAAACGCGACAGATAATACATGCAATATATACAGTATATACATACATGTACATGTACATACAAACAAAACAATACAGAACAATACATAATACATACTATTATATGTTAACCCTTTCTGAATTCACACACAAATGCCTGAAAAAGTAAATTCTTTCCGATGTATAGCATATTCTCTTGAATATTTTGAAGTTAATATGACTGGAAGCTAACTTTAATGTCAAACTAATTTTAAAATTTTCAACTAGCTTTCCCGTATTGAAATTAAGAGACAGGAAATTCATCGATGAAAGGGTTGATATTGTTCAACATATTAGTAAGGTTAGTGTTAATCCAGCAAGAAAAATTGACCAATGAAAATTCTGAATAGAAGTTGTGGAGCCAGCTACCACCATCTGATACTTCCAGCCAAATTTGATTCAAATCGCTCAAAGCATGAGATACGATCAGTTTTTATCGATTGTACCCTCGTTAAACAAAGATTATTATTATTCCCGTTTTGAAAATAATGTCAGGAATATTGTAATCGCCTCCGTCCGTCACGCTATCTCCTCCCAAACCATTGCGTGGAATTAAATCAAATTTGGTATGTGGGTTACCTATATCATTCCGCTTTGCAAGACGGAACTAAACTACATTTTGAGTTACCCATATGATTGCGGAGTGCAAGAAGCCATGTAGATTTGGCTCCGCCCCCAAGGGGTGGGGGAGGAGTCAAAAGGTCATGAAATTGATTGTAATGCAACTCCTCTGACACTGTTGGATGGAATTCAACCAAATTTAGTATGAGTTACCCATATCAATCTGGGGTATATGAGCACATTCACATTTGGCCCGGTCCCCAGGGGGTGGGGGATGGGTCAAAAGGTTAAGAAATTGATTATAATGCAACTCCTCTGAAATCGTTAGATGGAACTCAACCAAATTTTATATCCGAGTTACTCCTATGATTTCGGAGTGCAAGAGGGAATTTAGATTTGGCTCCGCCCCCCAGGGGGCGGGAGAGGGGTCACAAGGTCAAATTTTAGCCTGGCGGAAATTGATTGTAACGCATCTCCTCCGAAACTGGTGGAGAGAATTCAAACACATTTGGTCTATGGATGATCCATATCAATGTGGAGTACACGGGCACATTTATATTTGGCCCCACCCCTAGGGGTGGGGTCAAAAGGTAAATTTTTTTATTGTAATGCCACTCCTCTGACACTGTTGGACGGAATTCTACCAAATTTAGTATGACAGTTACCCATATCAATGTGGAATATATGAGCACATTTACATTTGGCCTCGCCCCCAGGGGGTGGGGTCAAAAGGTCAAGAAATTGATTGTAATGCAACTCCTCTGAAATCGTTAGACGGAACTCAACCAAATTTGATATCTGAGTTACTTCTATGATTGCGGAGTGCAAGAGGCAATTTAGATTTGGCTCCGCCCGCAGGGGGCGGGAGAGGGGTTAAAAAGTCAAATTTTAACCTGCAGAAATTGATTCTAATGCATCTCTTCAGAAACCACTGGACGGAATTCAACCAAATTTGGTATGTGAGTTACCCATATCAATGTGGAGTGAATAAGTACATTTACATTTGGCCCTGCCCCCAGAGGTGGGGGATGGCGTCAAAAGGTCATGAAATTGGTTGTAATGGAACTCCTCTGACACTGTTGGACGGAATTCAATCAAATTTGGTATGTCAGTTACCCATATGATCGCAGAGTGTAAAATGACATTTACATTTGGCTCCGCCCCCGGGGGTGGGTTGTGGGGTGTGTTAAGTTCAAAGCAGTGAATGCGGGGATTTGCGATGACGCGTCATCGACCGATCAATCTAGTTATTATTATTATTATTATTGTTATTATAAGCCCACTTGCCCATTTGGGCCAGGTGAGCTACATGTAAAATATGGTGGACATATTTTTGATACATGGCACGCACAACTTTAGCATACATGTACATGTATGATGCAGCAACACATTGAATTTGGTGACTAGATGCATACAATGTATATATGTGAACAAGAGTTCTGAATATGATGACCAACACCCCACTATAATGACAAAGCAATGAATAACACTAGCGATTTCTTCCTCAGATCTTGACCAGTCATCCTATGAAGATTCCAAGCGATCAACTAAACGGTCATGACGGTACTACACGGAACCCAATTTTCAAGCTGGCCGCCAAGTGGCTGGATGCCATATTGTATTTCGGATCGTCATCGGGTTCTTCCTGAGCTACATATACTTTTATAAAGCGATCCACTAAACGGAAATTTTAAGTCATCATCTAGAAAACAATTTTTAAAAGGGCCACTGGTGGCCATCTTGGATTTCGGATTATCGACATCGTCGATTTCGATAAGTTTCTTCCTCAGAACCAGTCCAGTCATCTTATGAAGTTTCAAAGCAATCTGATAAATGGTAATAGAGTTATCATCCAGAAAACAATTTTCAAGATGGCCGCGCAAGTCTCTTGTGGCCATATTGAATTTCGGATCATCGTCAATTTCAATAGGTTTCTTCTGTAGATCTAGTTCGCCCATTCAGAGTTATCATCTGGAAACCATTTTTCAAGATGACCGCAGATGGCTGGCAGTCATCTTGGATTTCGATTAATCGTCATATTTGATGTTTCTTCCCCAGATGTAGTTTATGAAGTTTCAAAGCGATCTGATAAATGTTAACGAAGCTATCATCCGGAAATCCATTTTGAAGATGGTCGCCACCCATACAGAAATTTAAGCATGCGGCGAGCGAACGTTCCGTTTGTGCATACAGATATAAAGAAAGGCAATAACACTGGTTCTAGGTAATATAACTCGGAGTCCAGTTGACCTGGCCATGACCTGCTAAAATCGGTGGGAAATTTAAGTCTGTCTGAAGAAATCCAGTGCGTTGACTTAGAATATGCATGGGTTATGAGTTATTGATACAGAATTTACTATTTTGAAAAGTCTGACATAACTGTTAAATAGAATGCTTAGCACTAGTAACCTTAAAATGGAAATAGCTGTCTTGTTGATTTGCTGCAATTTATTGACAGATACCAGTTTTGGTACAACTTCTTAAGCTCTATACTCTATAGTAATGCAGTGATCACTCTGGCCTTCTATTAATACACCCATGTAATATGTTAACAATCTCTAATTTATTGGTCATATTTGGTCAAGAAAATGTAAATACCTGCCGATTGAATGTACATTTACAGGCCAACAGAACACAATTTTTAAAATTTTTTATCCAAAATGAATGACTGGCTGGGTTACTGAGCCAGTAACATTCCAGTGGTCAATTTTCAAAAAATGTATTCCCTTGGCCTGTCAATGGACATTCCACAACAATACCATAGCAGAGGCGGGTTTTGTCCGCTATTCCCATTAATAGCAAACATATCAAACAGGGTATCGCACACACCGTTAATGCATTGCTGAAATTATATATCTGATATCCATTATTAGCTCACCTGGAGCCTGTCAAAAAGCTTACTATCTCTAAATAAGGCTAAGCATGTGCGAGGTTGCGGGAGCGAGCGCTTAAGCGTGCGCGAAGTTGTGGGAGCGCGCATTTAAGCATACGCGAGGTTCCAGGAGTGCGCAGTTAAACATGCACGAGGTTGCAGGAGCACGCGGTCAAGCATGCGCGAGGTTGCGGGAGCACTCGGTTAAGCATGCGCGAAGTTGCGGGAGTGCACAAGGTAGCATGCACGAGCTTGCGGGAGCACACGCTTAAGGTTGCCGGTAGGCAAATGTTGTTTGTGCAAGCTCGTGCAACCTCGCGATGTTTCAAATACGAGCTTAAGCTTGTGTGCTTGTGCAAGCTAACGCTGTGTGCTTATGGATAGCTTGCCCGAACTAACACTGCGAGATAACATTGTTCGCTTATCGCACGCTTAAATTTCTGTAAGAGCGGACACCTTGGACTCCAGATCATCGTCATTTTTGATATGTTTCTCCAGTCAATCTAGGAAGTTTCAAGCGATCTGATAAACGACAATGAAGCTACTGTATCACACAGAAACCCTTTTTTCAAAATGGCTGTCTGCCATCTTGGAATTCGGGTCATCGTCGATTTTGCTAGATTTCTTCTCCAGACCTACATGTAGTCCAACTACCCTACGAAGTTGCAAAGCGATCTGATAACTGGTTAACACTTATCATCCGGAAACCACTCTTCTAACCACACAGTGCTATCACATAATAACAACCCTACACCCCCCACCCCTCCACAAATTTTTTAATGGGGTATAATCTTAAGACAATGGGTCAGACAAGAATTTTCTACGATCATTGAATTGCAAAAAGTAGGTCACGATGACCAAACTTACAACTCGACCCTACTATGCATCCAAACACAAAACTTGTTTGCTGCTACATGTATAAGTAAGAGAACTACATTAGATAGTTTATATATAACAAATTAAGGGACGTAACTCTTTGAAGGTAATAAATGCATCAATGAGTTAACTCCCTTGAGTCACTATAAAATAAACAAGCCAGATAACGAATGTAGACATGTTAGATTTTAACCCTCTCTGAATTAACAGACAAAGCCTTGAAAAAGTACATTCTTTCCGATGCATAGCATATTCTGTAGAATATTTTTAAAGTTATTATGACTGGAAGCCGTTGCTGCTTTAGTGCTTCCAGTTAAACTAATTAAAAAATATTCAACAACCTTTCGTGTATTGTCTTGAAAATGAGATATGGGAAGTCATTTTATAAAAGGATTAAGTCAGATTTGGTGTTAATCCGTCCAGTAGTAACAAAATGTGCCACCATTGTTGGCAATGGATTGATTGGGCGGATGGACAGGGTGGTAGTGATGGTGATGTTTATCACGATAGCTCAGCTAAGCTATAACAAGAGCACCTGTCACCTAGCGCGGCCTAATAAACCTGTCTTTAATGAATTTTAAAGTTTGGCAAATATGGACAGATGTTGACAAAACAAAATCACGACATTTTGTCTCTAACTAATATGTCCACTGGAAAAGGAATTTTAAATGTAGGTTCAAAACTCCCCGAGATCTGGGACTGACAACCAATTTTTTTTTTTTTACAAATTTTACTCTTTTCAGGGGGGTTTAACTCTCGCAAATATGGATGGATCTCGCCAAATCAAAATCATGACACAGACCTTCGTCTTTTGGGGGGGGGGGGGTAACTCTCACAAATATGCATTGGATCTCGCTGAAACAAAATCATAACTCTTCGACTGTAACAAATATCTCCAGTGAAAGAAAATAAATTTCAAATGTAGATAAAACACTTGGAGGTACGGTATGGACAAGAAATTTTTTTTATGCATTTTAAGCATTTCAGGGGAGATAATTCTTGTAAATATGGACGGATCTTGCGGAGACAAAATCCTGACATGAAATTTTTGACACATTTTAGGCATTTCAGGACAGATAACTCTCATAAATATGGATGGATCTTGCAGCATCAAAATCATGACACTTCGACCATCGTCTCTACACACTATGTTCACTCAAACGAGAATTTCAAATGGAGATTCTAAAATACGGGTTCTAAGCATTTCGGAGGGGGGGGGGGGGGGAAGGGAAAGTAACTCTCACAAATATGGATGGATCCCCCCTGAAACAATGACATGACACTTCGTCTCTGCGTAATACATATGCATTGAAATTTTTTTCTTTTCAAATGTAAATCAAAAACTTTTTGAGATATGTCCCGAACACGCATTTGTTAACAGACGGAATGATGCCATGCGCCATTACATGATATGTTTTGACCGCAATCACATATGACCCGTTACAGGCATATAAATCACAGCTTAGATACAAAACCTTTATCTACATACTGCTTGAATGGGATGGAGAAAATAGGCTGATATACACATAGGTTAGCCGAACAAATAAAATCAGACCTAACCATCCACAGTGGTGTCAGAGTACTCATTTTAAAGATGCCAAGCTTTGGAGCGGTCCATAAATTTCAAGCTATGACTCGGCCATTTTTTGCTTCATGTAAGCTCCGCCCACTTTGTATGCACATTTGAGTCAATCTTAACATTTACTATCTCCATTTCAAACTACATGTACATGTAACTCAGGCCTACAAGTCATCCTCAGCAAAAAATACGGGACATGTATAGGGCATGCAGGAGTAAATTGGGTTGAAATTGACCCGTTAATTAAGGTGTCAATGACACACTCATGAAGTTCACTGAATCAAAAATTTTGATTGGCTAAATGTGTATCGTCACACCTTTTGCTGTGATCAAATTTTGGCCAAATCGGAACAGTATTCTTCAATATATCCGCAGATCCAGAACCTGATCCGATACAGATCTGGGTTCTCTTATCCGGATCATGGCCAAAGGCTGGGAACCATCAAGTTGCTAGGCTAGGTTAAATTTGAGCAAAATTGGAGCAGTATTTTTTTAGATACAGCTTCGGACAAGCACACACCCGATCACAATACCCTCTCCTATGTAGGAGTAGACGTAACAGCAGCAGTAGTGGTAGGCATACTAGTAGTAGCAACAGCAGTAGCAGCTGCAGCAGTAGTGGTACAACTAGTAACATATTTTCCTAATCATGGTCAAACCATGGTTTTCACCATGGTCAAAGACCATGAATTGACCATGCAGGTAAAATGGCACCACAGTCTGACCATAATCAACAAATTCCTCATGACCATGATAAAATCATCTTTGATGGTCGGCGACAGACCATGATAAAACACAACATGGTCAGACCCTGGTATTACTGTGGTGCCATTTATCCTGCATGGTCAGACCATGCCTGAGGTTGGTGCCATTTATCCTGCATGGTCAGACCATGCCTGAGGTTGGTGCCATTTATCCTGCATGGTCAGACCATGCCTGAGGTTGGTGCCATTTATCATGCATATTTGAACACTGGTCAGCAATCCCACTCCACTTTTCTAAAAAAAGTGTAATGTGCTAGATTGTACAGCCTACCAAATTGTACTACTTTGGTCATAACCAAAAGGTCGACAAGCGATTACAACTTGTAAGCATTGTCATGAGCTATGGTAATAGTCATGAAGATATAAAATAATGATCAAATTTTCTAGATATATAAGACTATCAAAATTTTGGAATGGTTAACTACATTGGTATTGTTTGAAATAAAGTGTATACAAGAATTCAGTGTGTATTATTACCAGTATGTTTTTATGTACATGGCATTTACTATTCAAATGCCATAATTATCGATGATTACATAATTTATGTGCAATAGAATAATAACTTTAAATGCAAAGACACTTGTTTTCAGTGAAAGAGTTGCCTCCTTATTAAATTACACCGAACATGGTCAAAATATGGTCGACCATGGTCAAATAATTGTTCCTGAAAATGTTCAAAAACAGTTTTAAAAGGGCGTTTTAAGAACTTTAAACTTTACGAACTGTTCTTCAGTTGTTCCAGAAAATATTCAACAGTAGTTTAGTGATATTTTAAGACCGTAACTTCAAGAATTGCTCGTCAGTAGTATTTAGTATATTGAGCAACATAACTGACTACAATATCACTGTCAATAGGAATAACATTGAAATTCTCCAGTACCCATGGTCGACCATGATATAATATGTCTAATGAGGGATATTGATAATTCTTAAAAATATTGGTGACATATCTGACCATGATATCACGAATAGGAATAACATTGAAATTATCCAGTGACCATGGTCGACCATGATATATCATGATCAATAAAGGATAATTGTTAAAAATACTGCCGACATATCTGACCATAAACTGCCCATGATATCAGTCAACACAAATAACATTGAAATACTCCAGTAACCATGGTCGACCACGAGATACCGTGGTCAAGGATTGAATTTGAAAAATTGTCACGTTTCTAGCCATCACTCAACCATCATTTCATTGTCAGTAGAGATAATATTGAAATTTTGCAGTGACCATGATATATTATGGTCAAGGAGGAAGTTTGAAAATTGTTAACACATCGTGTCAGATCTGACCATGAACTGACCATGATTTGATTGTCAATCATGTGAATAGGGATAACACTGACATTTTTTAATGATCATGGTCGACCATGATGTCAAGGACGGGACTGAAAATTTAGAAAATGTTGTCATATTTGACCATGAATTGACCATGATTTCATTGTCAATAGGGATAAGACTGCAATAACCATATACGACCACGATAACATGGTCAGCTGACCATGTTTATATGGTCACTGGGACCACGGTCAATTGAGTAGAAAAATCATGGTAAAACTACCATGGTCGACCGTGATATCATGGTCAGCAGGAAATCAGGGTAGTAGCAAATGCAGTAGCAACTGCAGCAGTAGTGGTACTAATAGTAGCAGCTGCAGCAGTAGTGGTACTAGCAGTAGCAGCTGCAGCAGTAGTGGTACTAATAGTAGCAGCTGCAGCAGTAGTGGTACTAGCAGTAGCAGCTGCAGCAGTAGTGGTACTAATAGTAGCACCTGCAGCAGTAGTGGTATTAGCAGTAGCAGCTGCACTAGCAGTTACCATGGGATCATTCCATCCAAGTTCCATTGGAATCGAGCCATTGATTAAGTAGTAGTACCGTTTTAAAAGCTTCTGGAAAATTTTCGGAAAACCAAGATTGTCGCGGAAAAAATTAACCAATCAAATTCCTGGATACAAGTTCAGAAGCAATAATGACGATAGGATCTAGGCTTGCGCGATTTTTCGATTTAATTGTGACGTTTGATTTATTTTTTAAATCGCGATTTTTACGATGTAATTGAGGAAAAATCGGAAAATCGTCAAAAAGTTCAAAGTTCTTTATTTCATACCATATTTTACATATATATATATATAAATTGAAAATGGGCAGTCCATCAAAGGCACAGCCTATGAGTCGATGGACCCCTAACATACAATACGAGACAGTGTACATTTGTACATGTCATAGGGGATGAGAGCTCCTATGATGCTGAATATGCTATGACATGTAGTACATAGCATATAGAATGTAGTACAATTATAATCGATTCACGCTTGTGTTCATTGTGTTTATATCCCACCGTGCTATGCATGTGTCGAATAATTACTAATCACAACACAAAGATCTACAATAGCGAGGTAACACCTTTGTCATTGAGAAAACCAGCTAGTTACTCTGTTGAATCGCCATATAATTCTCTTTCTTTCGCTACAGACCCTGAGTCTGTCATGAAATGCCATGTATATACTTAGTTGCAGTGCTAGGCAATCAGTGAACATAATTCTTTTTAATTCTAGTTAGCAATTTCAGGCGGTGTAATAATCTTTCATTTTTGATTCGGTTGTCATGTCAAATTAAAGAAAATAAAGCAACAGCATTCCAGATTGTTTGATCTTGAACTGTGCGTTCTGTTGATTACTCTGAAATGTAAATTGTACATTCTGAAAGCAACTATAAAATGCACTATAAGACGAGTTTACGCCGTTAGCTCGTACCTACTCAAAGCTACCGTCCTATGTATGTGAATTGCGCAGTATCTCCCCGGGTACTAATATTAGCGTCTTCGCGTTACTCCGGTAATGACTTAAACACGCCCTACAAAGGGAGGCTATAAGCGGAAGCTCACTTTTTTTTCTCGCCAACATTTTATCTCAAATTTTGATGAAATAAATAATGTTTATTAAATTATACGCAATATTTAGGCGGTCCCAATTAATAATTTCACTCCCGCGATGATGGATATAAGGTATACATTAAGCATAGACATAGGATGGTAAGAATTCATCGCATGAAAATGTGTTCTACTTTCGTGCTATTTTTTGTATCATTTATTTCAACTTTTTCTAGAAAAAAGTCACGTTACCCCGGTTTATACTTTTGGGAATTTGGGCATACGATTTAATCGAAATCGCTTTTTTTAAAATAAAATCGATCGCGATGTTTCAAAGCAAAAATCGCGTAAGCCTACATAGGATCCTTCCATTCAGGTTTCCTTGAAATCTGACCATTGTTTAAGAAGTAGCCCTGATAGCAAGCAAACGTTTACCACCACCACAGAGAATAATTTAACAAATGAAAAATTGAATATTATGTTGATTTTGTTTGATTTAATGCCAATGTTGGCCCAACGTCTACATGTTATCAGGGAGTGTTTTACAGATCCCCTGCAAAAAATGTCCTGGCTTTTAAACATCAGCTTAGAAATTCTAGGATATGCCAGACTTGTCTGTAGTGCAAACCTACCAAGGATTTCCGGGTTGTCTGGATCTGCCTAACCCAGAAAAGACCTGACATTCAAGAGTCTGGGATTGTTCGAGGTTTTCCGGGCTTGCATGAACAGGGAAAGGCCTGGAACAATTCCAAACTTTCAGTTGATCGTTGAAAACATTCATGTAAAAGTTTGAGGTTTTCCGTGCAGCTGACCTTTTGACCTGCTAAATTGGCGGGAAATTTAAGGCTTTGGCACCAGATGACATTCAGTGCAGTGATCATTAGCAATGTATTATGAGCTACATGTATGGATAGAGAATTTACTACTTTTGAAAATGTTGACACAATTGTTAGATAGAAGACTTAGCACTAGTAACCTTATAATTGAAATTGCAGTATTGCGAGGTACATGTATGTTATTGATTTACTGAAATTTATTACTAGTTACCAGTTTTGGTTCAACTTCTTTGTTCTATAGTAATTCTAATACATGTATGTGTAATATGTTAACAATCTCTGGTTACAGCAAACATATCTAACATGTATTATATGGTGTTAATATCTTGCTGATATTATATTAGCCCAACTGGCACCTGTCAAAACACAGGTGCCAACATCGACACACACACACACCCACCACACCCCTCCTCCAACACCACCAAACAGACAAGAGCTCCGCAAACGGCGCATAATACCCTGCCATGATTACAAACCAATGAATGAGAGATATCAGAAAATATTTATTTCTTCCTCAGCCCCATCAGACCAGTCATCCTTATGAAGTGTCAAAGCGATCCGTTAAACGGTCAAGGGGGTATCCGCCGGAAACCAATTTTCAAGATGGCTGCCGCTGACTGGCAGTCATATTAGATTTCGGATTATTGTAAATTTTGATAAGTCTCTTCACCAGACATATTCCAACGACCGTAGGAAGCGATCCAATAAATGAAATCCAAAAACCAACTTTCAAGATGGCAGCCCATGGCTGGTGGCCATCTTGGAGTTCGGATCATCGTCAATTTCGATAGGTTTCTTCCCCACACCTAGTCCAACCAGTCTATGAAGTTTCAAAGGGATCCAATAAACGGTAACGGAGTTATCATTTGGAAACCAATTTTCAAGATGGCCACCGGTGGCTGGCAGCCATCTTGGAGTTCGTATCATTGTCAATCTCGATAGCTTTCTTCCCCAGAGGTAGTCGAACCACCCTATGAAATTTCATAGCGATCCGATAAACGATAACGGAGTTATCATCTGGAAACCAATTTCCAAGATGGCCACCGGTGGCTGGCGGCTATCATGGATTTCGGATCATTGTCAATTTTGAGAGGTTTCTTCCTCAGACCTAGTCCAACCACTCCATGAAGTTTCAAAGCGATCCGATAAATGATAACAGAGTTATCATCTGGAAACCAATTTCCAAGATGGCCACCGGTGGCTGGCAGCTATCCTGGATTTCGGATCATTGTCAATTTTGATAGGTTTCTTCCTCAGACCTAGTCCAACCACTCCATGAAGTTTCAAAGCGATCCGATAAACGGTAATGGAGTTATCATCCGGAAACAAATTTTCCACTGGCGACCATCTTTGATTTCGGATCATCGTCGATTTCGATAGTTTCTTCCCCAGGCCTAGTCCCATCACCCTCTGAAGTTTCAATGTGATCTGACAAACAGTAACGGAGTTATCATCCGGAAACCAATTTTCAAGATGGCCTCCGGTGGCTGCCGGCCATCTTGGATTTCGGATCATCGTGGATTTCGATAGGTTTCTTCCCAAGACCTAGTCCAACCACCCTATGAAGTTTCAATGTGATCCGACAAACGGTAATTGAGTTATCATCCGGAAACTACTCTGCCGCCTGCACGCCCACCCAGACGGACAGCGCCATTACATAACACACCCGCCAAATTTTTTGCCGGGGTATAAAAAAAGTAGCGATTTAGATTTCAATGTGTAGAATCCATGCATATGTGCCCGAAAGAGGCATGCGTCATGAGCGTCAAGTTACTCTAGGAGGGCTCTGAGGGTATACGCGCACCAAAATCACTTTTTTGTAAATTGGACGCTCTGTGGATGGTCACTCGATTGATTGTATTTGTGGCAAGAACACTGCTGTGTAGAGATTGAAGCTTCTCTCATGCCAATTCTCTATCTAAAAGACATCAAGGACAATTTGCCAAATGTGTAGCGACTGCTACTAGGGTGTAGCAGAGGAGCAATGAGTGTGCGTGCGTGCGTGCATGCGTGCGTGCGTGCGTGTGTTAAAGGTGTAGTTGCTACACCAAAAGTGTAGCTGTTGGCATTTCTGCAAAATATTACTATCTCTAATTTTAGGACTGAAAGCAGAAGTCATTGAATGCTTATTATGTCAGTAGACAATTCTGCTCATATATATATATATATATATATATATATATATATATATATATATATATATATATATATAAATATACTGAACCAAAAAAGTTTAGCAACACTGAGAATATTACTGTATAAATGTTACTTAGCAAAAACAATAAATTGCTTCAAATATATTATTTAATTGATGTCATTTTCCAATTTGAACAACAGTCTCTTGTTACTGTAATGCTAGCATTGCGCCTTTAACACGGCATCATTCAACGGAAGGGTTCAATTTAAATAATGACACTGAGCTGTCAATACCGGTTGTGACCTCTGCGCGCATTAACCACCGCCGTACATCGCTTTCTCATGATTCGAATTAAGCACCTGTTGTCACGAAGAGGAATCGCATCCCATTCCTGGAGCAGTGCAGCTTCCAGCTCCCGCACGTTGTAAAGATGTGGATGGTTCTCACGTACCATACGGCCAAAAATGTCCCACACGTGTTCGATAGGAGACATGTCCAGTGATCGCGCTAGCCAGTCCAACACCGGAACATTGTTAGCCTCAAGGAAATCACTGGTGACCCTAGCTGAATGAGGACCGGCGTTGTTTTGCTGGAACATAAAGTCTGCATGATGCTGCATAAAAGGGATGACAACAGGGGCGACAAGTTCTTCACAGTAACGTTGAGCCGTTAAATTTCTGCGAACCACAATAAGATCTGTTTTGCCATTTTCATGGATTCCAGCCCACACCACGACACTGCCGCCACCGAATCTGTCATGCTGAATGATGTTGGCTGCATCATACCATTCTCCTAAACGTCGCCAAACCCGTTGCATACCATTCGCCACATCCACACAAAACCTCGACTCATCACTGAACAAAACGTGGCTCCATTGTTGACCACATCATCGCTGATGAGTTCTTGCCCATGCAAACCGATTCTCGATGTGATGCTCTGTAAGCGGAACAGCAACAAGTGGACGACGGGCATGCAGTCCAGCATCATGGAGTCTGTTTCGCACAGTTTGTGCATGCACTGTAGTGCCGGTAGCGGTGTGCAAATTACGGGACAGCCGCGGCGCAGTCTCAAACCTGTGACATCGTGATGATGTCACTAAGTAGCGGTCTTCTCGGGGTTGTTGCTCTCGGTCTGGCAGATCGTGGTCGGTCATTAACATGTCCAGTTTCCTGCTCACGCTGGCGGAGACGGGAAATGGTCGAGGCGTGAACATTAAAATGTCGAGCAACAGCGCGAACGCTCTGCCCAGCAGCGAGTCTTCCCATTGCTTCATGGCGCTGATTTTCGGGTAGCCCTGGATGTTCGGTAGGGTAAACTTTTAAGCGTTTTCTGTTAACGTTCGTTATCTGCTTTTGCAGTATGGTGAATTTTTGCCTTCGCTACCCGCCAATGTGGGCCAGTGCATGAAAAATGCATTTTCACATGCAGTAAGCGCGCGGCCGAGAAATGCAAGAAATGATTTGCATTTCTTCATGATCAGCGAGACATTACATTGACGAAACATGCCTGCAAATTTGATTATAAATGGACGCATAGTTTTAATACAACAAACCAAACTTCACTGTTGCTAAACTTTTTTGGCACAGTATATATATATGAATGATATCCTAGGATATTCCCAGAGATTTTATACAAAACTCTGTGGTTGTCCGGGCTCTACCTAGGCCATACAATCCCAGACATTTGTTCAAATTTCTGTCCCAAATTTTCCATGCCTTTCTGGGGTAAAGAACACCAGAAATCCTTGGATATCCAGGGACATTCTATGCAAAAGTTTGTGGTTGTCCGGGCTCATACGTAGCCTGGACAATCCCGGCCATTTATGAATGAACCTCTGAAACCCTTGGATATACTCAGACTTAAAAATGTCTGCGGTTGTCCCGAGTCAACCTAGCCCGGAAAATCACGACCATTCATTTTAATTTCTGTCCCCGCTGTTCCGGGTTTAACAACTAGGATATATTCGGCTTTTCTATGCAAATTTGTCCCGGGAAGTCCTAGGACATCCCTGGAACTCCATGTTATTTTTTGCAGGGGATATCAGAAAATTTGTGGAAAATGCTAGATGGCTGCTGATAAAATTCTTATTAAGTCTTGAAGTCCATCACCATAGGATTATCATTCCACAAGTTTTCATGTAATCAGTCTATTGAGTAATGAAGAGCAGCATTTTAAAGGATTTCTGGAAAATCACAGATGTCCACCAGAAAAACTGAGCAATCAGAATTCTGTATACAAGTTCTGAAGCCTACCACCCACCTGTCCCTTCCAGTCAAGTAGCAGCCTAGGCCCTTCCTGCTGAGTTTGGTTTAAAGCGGTCAAGCAGTTAATGAGAAGTAGCATTTAATAATTGATTTCCCAGATTTTTCGGAAAATTGAAGATGGCCGACAAAATAAAATTGACCAATCAAAATTCTGTATACAAATTCTGAGGTCTACCACCCTAGTGTCCTTCCAGGCAAGTTCAAATCAGTTAAAATTGCCAAAGCAGTTAATGAGGGGTAGTATTTTTAATGATTTCCCATTTTTCAGAAAAATCCAAAAATTGGCCACTGGAACAAGAGGCCCAAGGGACTTAATGGTTACCTGGACTATTAGCATTTGAACCATTGGCATGATACTTTAAATTCAGCAGTAACAAGATATACAATATAAAATTGGGAATTAATTCAGTACAATTGATATTTAGTGGAAAATTAATGATGAACAATGACTACACAATCAGATTGAACCATAGGTTCCATCCAGCCAATAAAAAATCCAATATGGCCATTAAACACAAAGTTTTGATTGGTCCATGACAACCATGTTTTATCAAGGATCAAGCTCTCTTGAAGAAACTTTAATCACACTTAGTTATCAATGAAATTAAATCTAATGAGTTTCAGCTTTATCCATACAGCAGTTCTTGAGATGTCAATTTGGAGAACAAGATGGCCAATGGAACAAGCAGTTAATGAGTATCGTTTTAAAAGATTGCCTGTTATTTTTCTGAAAATTTAAGATGGCAGCCGAGCAAATTAACCAATCAAAATTCTGCATACAAGGCCTGAAGTACATCACTCTAGGATCCTTCCAGCCGAGTTTACATGAAAACGTTCATACAGTTAATGAGAAATAGCCTTACTGATTTCTCGAAGCCTTCAGAAAATCCAAGATGGCCGCCAGAATTATTGACCAATTAGAATTCTTGTAAAGTGTTGAAGCCTCCCAGCATAGAATTAGTCCACCCAAGTTTCGTGAAGTCGGCCATTTATAATGGATGAGTAGCGTACGTTTTAAATAATTTCCGGAAAACTTTCTAGAAAATCAAAGATGGCCACCAGAAAAATTGACCAATCAAAATTCTGACTAGAAGTTCAGGAGCCTACCACCATAGGATTCTTCCAGCCAAATTTGGTTGAAATTTCCCCAGCAGTTAATGAGTAGCCTTTTAAACAATTGCCCGCCCTTTTGTGGAAAATTCAAGATGGCAGCCGAAAAAATAGACTAATCACAATGATCTATACATGTTCTGAAGCATACCACTCCGGGGTCCTCTCAAACAAGTTTACTTGAAATCGGCCAAGTGGTTAATGAGTAGTAGCATATTAACTGATTTCACGAAGTTTTCAGAAAATCCAAGATGGCAGCCAGAAATATTGATCAATCAGAATTCGCGTTAAAAGTGTTGAAGCCTTCCAGCATAGAATTAGTCCACCTAAGTTTCGTTGAAGTCGGCCCATTTATATTGGAGTATAGTTTTAAATGATTTCGGGAATTTTTTTGGAAAATTCAAGATGGCCACTAGAAAAATTGACCAATCAAAATTCTGAATAGAAATTCAGGAGCCTACCACCATAGAATTCTGCGTCAAATTTGGTTGAAATTGCCCAAGCAGGTAAAGAGATATTAGCTCATAAGCTTCTAAATCTAATATATGGAATTATGTGCACAAAATGCTTCTAGGGAGTCAATAATAGTGTTTGACCACTATTTCTTATATGTGGGGCATTTTAATATACAATAAAATGTAAATTAGGAATTCTGTGATCATAAAAATGTAAACATTAATTTGATACATGGACTGATCACCTATTTGTAGAGAATGTTAGTGAAATTCACTGTCTAACTTAGTAATAGTAGCCTACTAGTACTGGCATAAAGCCAGCCAGCCAGCCAGTCAAGTTGTCCTTGCAGCTTCATCGGTCATAAAAGTCAATGTCGACCTAGATACTGTTATAGATCATCAAGTGAGCTAAACATAAATCTAGATTATTTTTAAACCAATTTTACTGAAAGTTGTTGCTGCCTGAGGCAGCAATGACTTTCAGGCAAATTGGTTTCAAAATAATCAGCAGGATTTTATTTATAGCATATTTAATTTCTGAACATGTCAAGCATCACCATCCACTACCAGAGATTGATGAATAAAATTCAAACAGTTAACTGGCAGCCAATGGCTGCCTTGATTTTTCATGCAGTAGTCTACCTCTCTGCCATTAGGGTGCTTGCTACTTGTAATTCACAGATCATGTGTTTGTTTACATTTCTAATAGAATCGTGAGTTAGAGTTATAAAAAACATAAAATTTGAGGGTGTTAGGATACACTAATTACTCTAATTCTTTGCTGGTAGTAATTACACCCATATTTGCTTAGTTTAAAGTAAAAATACTGGACAAGACAAATTTGTTTTATAAGTTGGAGCTAAGGCCTCTTTAATGAGTACCGTTTTAAACAATTTCTCGCCATTTTGTGAAAAATTCAAGATTGCCACCGAAAAAAGAGACTAATCAAAATCATCTATACACATTCAGGAGCATACCACCACAGGATCCTTCCAGGTAAATTTGGTTGAAATCGCTCAAAGAATAAATGAGATGCAATTTGATAGACAGACGACAGATGGACTCGGGACGGCCGCCATGGCATAAGCTCACTAGGGGCCAGTTAAGCAATTTAGAGGTCTGCAAACGACGCATAACACCCCGCCATGATGACAAACCAAGGAATGAGAGCTATCCGAAAATATTTTTTTCTTCCTCAGACCTAGACCAGTCATCTGTATGATGTGTTAAAGCGATCCGTTAAATGGTCAGAGGTATCGTCCGGAAACCAATTTTTAAGTTGGCCGCCACTTACTGGCGGCCATATTGGATTTAGGATTATTGTAATTTTCAATAAGTTTCTTCACCAGACATATTCCAACGATCCTATGAAGTGATCCGATAAATGGTAACAGAGGTATCATCCAGAACCCAACTTTCAAGAGGGCTGGCTGGGTTTGGATCATCGTCAATTTCGATAGGTTTCTTCCCCAGACCTAGTCCAAACACTCCATGAAGTTTTAAAGCGATCCGATAATCGGTAGCGGAGTTATCCGGAAATCAATTTTTAAGATGGCCGATGGCCATCTTGGATTTTGGATCATTGTCCATTTCGATAGGTTTCTTCCCCAGACCTAGTCCAAACACTCCATGAAGTTTTAAAGCGATCCGATAATTGGTAGCGGAGTTATCATACGGAAATCCGATAAATGGTAATGGAGGTATCATCCAGAAACCAACTTTCAAGCCGGCTGGCGGCCATCTTGGAGTTCGGATCATCGTCAATTTCAATAGGTTTCTTCCCCAGACCTAGTCCAAACACTCCATGAAGTTTCAAAGCGATCCTATAATCGGTAGCGGAGTTATCATCCGGAAACAAATTTTCAAGATGCCACCAATTTTGGATTTCGGACCACCGTAAATTTCAATAGGTTTCTTCCCCAGACCTAGTCCCCACCGTATGAAGTTTCAAATCGATCCGACAAATGGTTAAGGAGTTATCATCCGGAAACCACTCTCCCGCACGCACGCCAGGCGACATTATATAATACCCCCCAACATTTTTCGGCGCGGTATAAAAATTGACCAATCAAAATTCTCTATATAAATTCTGAAGTATACAAATCTAAGGGTCAATCGAGTTAACTTTTCTTGAAATCGACCATGTGGTTAATGAAGAGCAGGTTTTTAATGGATTTACCGAAAATTGTCGTAAAATCCAAGATGGTCGCCGGAACAATTATTCAATCAAAATCCATACACAAGTTCTGAAACCGTAACACCCTAGTATCCTTCCAGCCAATACTGGTTGAAATCGCTCAAGCACTTAATGAGATCAGTCCTTTAACCGATTTCCCAGAAATGTTAAAAAAAATCCATGATCGCTGCAGGCCAAAAAAAATATCGGCCTCCTTTGAACAAACTTGTATCTCTACGCCTTACAGATGCTTCCTGCCAAATATAACTGAAATCGGACAAGTGGTTCTTACAAAGTTGTTTAAAGAAGGTTGATGGATGGACGGACGACGATCACTACAGCATTTATCACACTTCTGAGGCCTTTCAGGCCAGGAAAGCTAAAAAGGAAAATATAGGAAATACAGTAGCACTTGTAGGCCTGGTAACTACATTACAAAGGTAGATGTAAGCTGTTCAATATTTTGAAACTAATTTGAATGTGAGCTGTTAGTGGTTATGGCAGCACTACATGTCTAAGTCCCTGTCAAATTAGTTTCAAAACATTCTACAGCGAGTTCAACATACTTAGTCCAAATACATGTAGCTAAAAATAATACAAAATGTACTGGCTTTTTTATTACTGGTTATAATAAAGAAACTAGACTATATTGATGCACTGCATCACAGAGGATTAAACCGCTGTAGCATAAACACAATTTCCCCGTAATATTGATTGAACCATGAAAGATGGCACACCTCACACATTTAGCCCCTGACCATCCGGATGGAAGGTGACAATTTATTTGATATTTATTGAATTGTGAAAAGTAAATCAGAGTTTACTTTTGATACCTGTATGATGGAGCTAATAGGTCTTTAGATTTCGAGGCATAAATAATTTTTAATAGGAATAAAACAATTAATATATTATATTTTTAATGCACACTAATAAGCCAAGTTGGTAATTATGTATTAATTGCATAAAGCTTAATATTTTATATAGAAGCAAAACCTGTCTATAGTGACCACCCAGATTTAATAATCTAGTGTAAGGCCAACCTGTCTATAAGGACCACTCAAATTAAATATAGCTGTATACAGGTAACCTGTCTATAAAGACTGACCAGATCAACTCGGTCCACAGAACAACCTCTCTCTAAAGGGCAACTTAGGCATAAGATTGTACCAAGCTCAGGGTCATAGAAAAGTGCCTTTATGAGAGGTGGTCTTTAGAGAGATTACCTCATAGTCAGTTAGGCAATATTTACTTAAAGCTCTCGTGTTCCATTAAATATACACTTTTGCACGAGATATTTACCCAGCATGCAATGCTACTCAGCATGCAATGCCCTGACTCCATAATCGCTGTAACTATTGGACGCCATATTCGTTTAGTCTATTGTCTGCACAAGCCAGGATTTCTCAAACAAAACCAACCTGCTTGCACGTGCAAATAGCTATTTGTCCTCCAGCTCTGGAAGCGTAAGCATGCACGTAGGGCGTACTATTCACGGCAGTACATTCGACAGTCTGTATTTCAATAATGTTCAGAGAAAATGTGTCAATGATCAGGAGAAAATGAGTTTTTATATACATTGACAGTAATTTGCGTGAAAGTTATAGCTATCAATGACAGCACCAACATTCAGTCAACTTGTTGTCAAATTAATTAGTATGTAATGCAATTACTACCTGCTATTTGATAAAAATTGTATTGAAGTATTGCTGCAACAGCTTTCAGTCTATGTATTCTAAAATAATCATCATAAATTTCAGTCAACAATTTCTACGTATTTGCAGAGCAATTTGACTGTAAGTTGTTGCTGACTAAGCCACCAACAACGTTATCAAATTAGTGTCCATAGAACCACACGGCGCAGTATTATTATCTAAGTAGAGTGAGTATTAGGGCTGTAACGACACGTTTTGCAACGATATGATATCTATCATGATACACTGGTTACGATACGATACAGTATTTTTTCACTAGGTTTCATCTCAATCTGCCACTCTCCGCCTCTCAGTGCAGATAAACAAATAATTAACATATTCACAGAATTTAAAGAATTCCTAGAATCTCAATTTCAAGCTACTGGTAACTATACAGGTAAGCTGCTGAATATTTTGAAACTATATTAACTGAGATGTTTGTGACTCTGGCAGCACCATCTCCCAGTCAAAGTTTCAAAATATTTAAGAAAATGTTTATTAGATTGTAAATTCACCATTGGACCTTTTGCCTCTTTATGTCATTTGATTGTGACATCAACTAACAGGAAGTGACATAGTTTGTTAATATGACATCTAGTGTTGTGAGTCCGAAAATTTTCCATGGAAAATTTTCCAAAAAGAAAATTTTCCGGAAAATTTATCAACGTTACACTATCACTACAGTTCAGAAACAACAAATTTCCAAACAATGCTGTTAAATATCTTGAACCCAATTTGCTTGAAAAGTTCTTGCTGCTATAGGCAGCAATGGCTTCCTAGCAAATTGTGTTAAAAAATATTCAACAGGAAAATGTTAATTCTGTGTACTGTTACCTTATTTCTGGGTTCAACTGTACAACATCCGCATGGAATCATAGATGATGTAATATAGCATCATACACTGTATCATGCACATGCTGGTCTGGTGTAAATTCTTATTCATTGTTGTAAGTCAGTCAAGTGGTTACTGGTTATGCAATAACATTGTTTAAATTTTAGTGTATGTTAATTATTTAGTTTCTGCAACTTCCACTTTTTGCCAGTTAAGGCAGATATCAGTTCAAGTTCCTAAACATGCCAAAAAGACTTGATATGAAAGTATGGAACCATTTCAATAGAGAAATTTCTTGAAAAAATTATTATATAGGAAAATGCAAATATTGTGATCATACCAATGCAAATAATGCGACACGGATGAGAAAGCACTTAGGTACATGCAAAGCTTCTCCGGCACATGTAACCAACAGTTTTTCTGAGAGAGCGGTAAGTTTTTCAGTAAAAATATTATAATTATACATCTACATCCTTAACTCAGTAAGTAATGTCACCCACACCCAAGCTGCCCAATTCTACATGTCCCTTACCCCTGAAGGCACAGCCAAATTAAATGGCAACATTCCTTAAGCACGGATGCGCAGTATCAGTAGTAAAAAATCAAATTAATAAAAAAATTTTAAGATGATAATTTGATAAGCACAGACGCATGCACACCTGGAGCGGCACGCAGTGGAAATTTTTGTGATGATCTCAGGTTGTTATTCATCAGAGCTGCGCCCATTTGCAAGGTAGTAGGCAGTACTGACACACTTATGCGTACCTATTATTAATTTATATACGAAAATGCCCATGTCTATGGAATTATAAGCAGGCGATTCAACACCTACCAGAATCCCTGTGAAGAGCTGCACCCACTCTGCATCCGTGCTTAAGGAATTACGCCCTTAGTTATGCCATCTCCCTTTCCACAATTTGGTATTGGTAATCCATATTGCCAATTGAGCAGGAATTTTATCTTGCCATTTTAGAGTGTGCGCGCATGCGTGTGTGTGTTGTCAAGCCTTATTGACATTGTCCCTTCCTGGACGCCAGAAGCCATTTGGATATGTCTCGCTATCCTCCACTTTGATATGGGCTCGACAAAAACTGTGGTTGCAAAAATTGTAAAGCATACAAAAACTTGTTTTTCATTACATCCAATTTATCCAGCATTTGATCGCTTGAAAATACACCTTCATGAATCCAAATGGTGAAGGGCTGGGTGGGGTGTAAATATTTGAGGGTAAAAATAGTTCTAAATCCACCAAAATGTGCAATATAGTTGCCCGGCCCTTAGCGAAGCGGAGGATGGCGAGACATAGCGATCCAAATGGTGTCTGGCATCCGGCGTCTGGACAAAATGAGTACATATAAAATGCTAGAGTTTTTGAATGAGGGGGAAAAGGGTCCAATAAAGAGTTACTAATAAATCTTTGTTACATTGTAGGAAATGGAGCCTCAGTCCAAAGGTCAAGAGCCTTTAAATGTACAGACCCACGCTGCCACTGAAATATGCTGTTGCTCAAGCCGCAAAATCTAGCACTGTGAAAATGAGACAAATATCTGTGAAACAGTTCATGAACACCATGTCTAAGCCCACACAGATGTTAGAGAAATTGTTAGCAAGAGCAATGTATGCCTCTGCAACACCACTGAGTGTTCTCGATAACTATTACTGCAAAGTTTTTTGCGCAGATTAGACCAACATTCAAAGTTCCTTCCCGACATGTATTATCAAACCCTCTATTAGATGAGGAATATGACACTTTACATGCCATCTCCCTAGCAAAACTAGCTGCTGCTAACTCATTGTGTCTAATGAGTGCTGGGTGGACAGATATAAATCAGTCCAATTATAAACATCATGTTTACGTGCCCAGAGCCAATATTCTTCAAGTGTGTTGAGTGTAAAGAAGAAAGACACACAGCAGAATATATTGCATCCGTGCTAAAGGACGCTATAGAAGAAGTGGGCACTGAAAAAGTCCATGCTCTTGTAACGGACAATACCAGTAACATGAAAAAAGCATGGGCAATACTTTCGAAAGATTACCCCCATCTAATTACATACGGGAACCTTCTAGTTCAGGACCTGCTAAAAATTGGATCCCTGCACCACCATATTGAGCTTTGCAAAAACATTATAAAGTTCTTTAAGTACAAGCATGTTCCAAAAGGCATTATGGAAAGAAATCAGAAAGACAAACTGAAGAAAACTGTAGCACTAGTATTACCAGCTGCAACCAGGTGGGGTTCAGCTTGTGACAGTTTGAACAGTTTACTAGAGCACAAAGTGTTTAGAAGCAGCCGCTGTTGATGAACAAATGGAATCACTTATATCACCACAAATGCGGAAACAGCTCCTAGATACGGAACTTTTCAGGATACAGGTTGAATCTGTAAAGAAATTATTAGAGCCAGTTTTGCTTGCAATCAAACGGATGGAATCGGATAAGCCAAGGCTGTCGGAAGTTCCAAACATGTTTGCTTCATTGCGAGAACACTTCAAGTCTTCGGTTCAATTGGCTCCAGTGACAAAGGCTGAAGAAAGGCAGCTAATGGATGCTTTTGAGTGAAGATTAGTTTTGTTCACATAATGTCCAAAAGGCTGCACGTTTGTTAGATCCTCGATTTGCATGTGATGATCTCGGTCTCACAGAGGAGGATATAGCAGCTGCCACAGATATAATTGAAGACATATCAGCCAATATACTTACACTAGATGTCATGACTGTTATCAGAGACCTTGCTGAATACAGGGCCAAAATAAGTATTTGGGCGAGAGCTTCCATTTGGGAAGCGGCAAAACAAATGGATTCTGTGACTTGGTGGAAAGGCATTTGCTCAACACGCCAGCTGTCCAATGTGGCATCACGTCTTTTATCTTGGCCAACATCCGCTGCACCATGTGAGAGGAACTGGAATCTCCATGCCAGTATTCAGACAAAAAAGCGCAACCGCTGAGACTGAAGAAATTAGTGTCTGTAGCTCATAACCTCCAACTCCAGTTATAGGAACCTCGTATGGACCTTTCTGCTTCAGTGCCTGGAACCAGCCAAGCCGCCATGTTGACATTTCTATGCGATATGAAGATGATGCCAATGCCATAGAAGTTGATGATGATGACTATGATTACGATGATGATATAGATGACGTTGATGATGATGATGATGCTGCTGATAATAACGATGATGATATTCTTGATGATCATAATGTTTAAGCCATTTAGGTGTAATTGATAGTACTAACATGATTATGTATGTCACAGAAATGTAACTGATGTGATGATGACCAGATGATGTGATAATGATGTATCTTGATGACGATGATGTGGATGATGATGAAATTTAATTTGTAATAGAGACAACGACGATGATGATGATGATGATGATGAATGACACATGCTGATAATGATAATTGATGATCAGACAGACAATTGAAAAGTAATTTGCATACATGACAGTACATTAAGTCATTATATAGTTCATGATGATGATTTATTTGACCCCAACTGATATTTGATGGAATATAAAAGATGACTTCTAATAGACACCAAAATAGGCCTGTAATGACCAAAATGAACTGTTGAGCTAAATATGAAACTTACTCACTTCAGTTAGTCACATGTAAATCAGCCGGTGTAAAGGGCATATAATGTGACATGTTGCTTTATTCATTAAACTTTCAAAACAAGTTGTTTAAAAATACCCATTTGGTTTTTTCTTACACTTAAATTGGTAAAAATTAGCAGGCAGTCTGTCAAACAAACAATCAGACAGCCCTGCAGAGACTGCACCCACCCACCAGCTTACCCACACACCCATACACCGTAACACACCTACAGACCACAGCGCCAACCACACACACAATATATATATATATATGGGTTTTTTATGGTTCAAAATATACACATATTTTTCCAATTTTAGGACAATTTTCTGGAAAAACATCGGAAAATTTTCCGCTAAAATATTTTTCCGTAAAAATAACGACATCACCTACTCGAGTGACAGTTGCCCTCCCCCCCCCCCCCCCAATAGGATACTTCCAAACAAATTTGGCTGAATTCGGCCAAAGCGTAAATGAGATGTGATTTGATGGACGGATGTCATGGCATAAGCTCACCTCGTCCTTTGGGCCAGGTGAGCCAACCAGAGCATACCTATAAGGAGAACCCTAAGGTTTGGCCAGAATTGCAGCATGAACAAGGATGTGTTCTACTAAATTTGGTTAAAATCGTGTCAGTGGTTCTCGATGAGGAATCCAATATGGACACCAGCGGAATTGGTCGATAAGCTTTGCCTGAACGAACTTGGATCTGTGCCCTAAGGATACTTCATGGCCAATATAATTGAAATCAACCCAGCCGTTTCCACTTTGAAGAAAACATACTAAATTTAAAACCTATACAGAACCAATTTCAGCTTTAAAATCCATCAATTAAAAAATCCAATATGGCTGCCAAACACGCTACATTTTGATTGGCCCATGGTGGCCAAATACTTTTTATTTTACCTATCAACCCTTGAACAAACTTTAATAGCCCTTAGTCCCTGATCGTAGTTCTAAAATTGTGTCCCAATCCATTCAGGGGTTCTGCTGAGTTTTAAGTGTTTTTTGCGAAAAATAGGTCATGCAAGATGATCGCCAAAGCATTTGGCCAATCAAGTTTCCTTGAATAAACTTGGTTCTTCAGCCACCACCCTAGATGATGTTTCATGAGTTTTAAATCGATCCCCAAAGCAGGAGGACCAAGATGGAGATTTTTTAGACGTTTCTAAAAATCCAAGATGGCCACCGGCCAAATACGCCGATCGGCTTCATCTGAACAAACCTGGACCTAAGTATGCTTTCTGCCAAAAGTAATACAAATCCGTCCGCGGTAGCCAGGTGGCCAAATTGACAATTTTGGTCTCCTTTCTACAATTTTGCATCTCTTTGCCCCAATGATACATCGTGCCAAATTTTGTTGAAATCCATCTGGTGGTTCTTGATGACGATTGTTTTCCTGCATATGACTTTTGGTGGGAAAGCACAAACGGCTGAGACAATTTCAAAAGTGCACAATTTGACATCATTATACCCATAAAGATATATAAAAAAATAAACATCCATCAAATTAAAAATCCAGTATGGCCTCCAAACGCTACATGCCTACACTTTGATTGGTCAATGATGACCAGTCGCTTTGTATGCATCAACTTCACATGAACAAACTTTACTAGCCCTTACTAATTAGGCTCCAGCTTTGCAGACATTGTCCCCTCTTCAGTCAACTCCGAGACCAGACATGGTCTGATTCAGACTGGACCGAACTTAACCGAATTACATGTATGGAGAACTCTAAACAAGAGGCCCAAGGGCCTGTGGCACTCACCTGAACGATTGGCATTTAATTTGCATTTAAATAGACATGATGGAGGATTTTTGGAAAATCCAAGATGGCCACTAAAAAATTGAATTAAGATTCTCGTTTAATATGTTGAAGCCTACTGTCATAGGATCATTCCACCCAACTTTTGTTGAAATCTGGCTATTGGTTGGAGTACCGTTTTTAAATGGTTCCGAAAAACTTTCAGAAAATCAGGGATGGCTGCCAAAACATTGACCTATCAAAATTCTGAATAGAATTTCTAGAGGTTATGACAATAGGATCCTTCCAGCCAAATTTGGTTGAAATTGCCCAAGAGATTAATGAGTAGCATTTTATACAAATTCTCATTTTTCGGAAAATCCTAGATGGACACCATCGAAATGACGCAGTCAAAATTCTGCATACATGTTCTGAAGCGGTTCTTCCAGCTGAGAGTGGTTGAAATCGGCCAAGCGGTTAATGAGTAGCCATTTAACTGATTTCCCAAACTGTTCAGAAAATCCATGGTCGCCGGAAAAATTGATCAATCAAAATTATGTATATAAGTTCTGAAGCCTACCACCCTAGGCTCGTTCCAACCAGTCTGGTTGAAATCGACCAAGCAGTTAATGAGTAGCACTTTAAACGATTTTCAACCATTTTTCAGAAAATCCAAAATGGCCACTGAACAAATTGACCAATCAAAATTCTGCATACAAGCTCTGAAGCATACATGTACATACCACTTTAGGGTACTTCCAGTCGAAATTGCTTGCCGGTAGTCTTGTAGCACATAAGTAGGGCCCATTATGGTGCAAGAGTTAAAATTTCAAAGTTGGTCTAATAGATTTTCACTCATGTTCGCTTGAAATCGGCCAAGTGGTTAATAAGTAGGCTTTTAACTGATTTTCAGAAATCCAAGATGGCCACCAGAAAAATTGACCAATCAAAATTCTGTATACATGTTCTGAAACCTACATATACCAGACAAGTATCTTTCCAGCCATGTCCGCTTGAAATTGCCCGAGCAATTAATGATGAGTAGCGTTTTTAATTTTCCCCTTTTTTTAAAATTAAAGACGGTTACAGAAAAAAGATTCTGTACACATGGTCTGAAGCATACCACTCTAGGAGTAGGCTTTTAACTGATTTTCAAAAAATCCAAGATGGCTGTCGGAAATATTGACCAATAAAAATTCTTGTTTTGACACCTACCAGCGTAGAATTAGTCCACCCAAGTTTTGTGGAATTCTGGCCATTTATATTGGAGGAGCAGTTTTAAATGATTGCTGGAACATCCAAGATGGCCACCAAAAAAATAAGACAATCAAAATTTTGAATAGATCTTCTGGAGCCTTCCACCATAGATCTGTCCAGCCAAATTTGGTTGAAATCAGTCAAAACATAAAAGAGATGCGATTTGAAGGACGGAGGCCATGGTATAAGCTGCTCATTCGGCCCATCAAGGGCTATGATATATATTTCAGAAACGAGGTACGGTAAGTCCGAGCCTGTCTGAGGTACATGTAATCAGTAGAATTGATGTAAAAGTCAGAGCTTATCCATGGAACTAATGTAAGTCTGAGCTTGTCTGAGGAAATCCATACGTGATACACTATCATACTGCATGCCTCAAGTAAAGCTCCTGGGTTTTTTCGTGCTCAGATCATGCACGGCTATTCATGGACAAATGTTCGTGAAATGCCATGAAGCAATATTAATGTCAGTGATTGTCCGAGCAACCATGCACAGACATTCATGGACAAATGGCAGAGGTTTTCTGTGATAATCCGTTCAAATTATATGGATTTTTAGGCAAAATATCCATGGAACTCTGTGATGCATTTCACATGGACAGACAAATCAAACAATCAGGCTCTCTCGAACAAACTTGTTTCTGGTTTTGGCCAAGATGCAGTTTCATTAGCTTCAAATCAGTCGACTAAGCGGTTGTGGAGATGTCTAAATGTGTTTCTAAAAACAGAGTAAAATACAGACTGCTGGCTAAATCAACCATTCATCTTCATTTGAACAATCTGCACTTTCTATGACGCAAAAATGCTTTCTCATAAATTTGGTTGAAATTGGTCTAACAGTTCATGAGAAGAGCCGTTTTCTATTCCTTCCATCTGGAAGCTTTCCTATAGCACTTTTGGTGGGAAAACAATCCAAGATGGCTGCCAAATGGTGTATCGAGTGTAAACTCGTGTTTACAAAAGTGTAACAAACTTTAATAGCACTTAATTCCTAATTAGATTTCCCCATATTTCGGCCTGATCCGCTTCGCAGTTCTGGAGAATGATTTTTATGAAAAAAGATGGTCATCAGACATTTTAATCTGGTATTCAGGTACATGTACTCAGAGTTGCCCGTATGCGTCCTTTTGCGCGTATATACGCATAAAAATGGCAGAGGGACGCATAAAAATAAACCCTCTGCGTCCCCGAGGGACGCAGTGAAAAAGTGTAACGGAAACTGGTAACTTTGCGTGCGCTTAATTATCGATTATATTATCGTGCGTGTATATTTATTTGTGCATGTTTTTACTTTAAAAAATATACCTAATGTATTGTTCAATAAAAACGAACTTACTGCGTTGTTTAAGACTATGATTTGTTGTATGTTTTCTTGCACAACTCAAAGTTGTTAATGCCCATAAATTAGATTCAACCGCCAAAAGTAATTGTAAACACAATCCCCAGATCATCCTTAGTATTCCATTTGATCTAATTTTTATAAATAATGAGTTTACAAGTCCGATGTCAGTTGCCTTGTTTGGCCTACAAATTGCAAAAATACCCGCCATGTTTCTGTCTGTTGTGCTAAACGTCAGTGTGACGAATCAGAATCAGAATATTGTATTGGCATGAATCTACATACAGATATAACCAAACATCAAGTGACGTGAAATATGTACATGACGGACAGAATATGAGTATATGGATATATAAAAATATATATGTATTAAATATGCAATCTATATTATTTACTATTTACAGAGCACTGGAAGTTACATTATCCTATTGAGCGTAGAGCATATTTATCTCAAGAATATGATGGCTTGGTACTCCCAAAACGAAAGCAGTGGGTCCGTAGGTCTACTGAAGTCATGGATGGTTGAGAAATACTAATTAATTATTTTGGAGAAAACTGTTCACACTAACCCTTTTAACACCCAATGAAATGGTAAGTGGATTCATTGAGGTACGTTCAGGTGACGTATTTGATTGGGTAACAGCGGAATTTCCCTCTAGAGGAACTCACGCTTGAGAAATCCAATACAACTGATCAAGCGTATACAAACGTGTCTGGGCGTCGTAACCCTTTCACAGCTCAGAACATTGGACAGATCACAAAGTTGTTATCACTAATATGCTAATATTTTGAAATTAATTTGCGCATGCCTACTTGCCTAAAGCACGACTTACAGGCAAAATATTTTTTTCTATTTACTTATCAAAATATCTAAATGGATGAAGGAATATATGGAAGATATTGTGATATCTTTTACATTTGAATGGCCATTTGACGGATTAGCGGCGGTGTCTAAGGATTAGCGGCGGTGTCTTTGTATTGCTGTATGAATAACGGTATCAATACGCGCTATACGATGTCTTTTATTTAGTAATAGCGGCTGATTGATTGACTGATAGATTAGTGTTTATAATGTTTAACAATACTCGATCGTTAGGTATTCCCAATTTCTCAACTAAAAAGCTCATCCCAGCAGCGATGTTCAACGATATCGTCGATCTCCAGGTAGGCAAACGTTAAAATATTGATTTTTTCCAAACAACGTATAGTTCAAAGCTCCCAGATACAAGTGTCCTTATTGGATACACGCTAATGCGTTATCTATGCTTCAACCAATCAGCAATCGCGTTACATAGTTCCTCCCTATGAATTAGAGATATCCGGTTATTGGCTGATATATTTTCACTAATTACGCAGTTTAATCTGATTTTTACAGATTATTTTTGATAAATTATTGTTTTGTCTGATTTTAGCTTATGTATTCCACTATATTTCGTCATTCCAGCTACATTATAAAAAATATGCGCGCATTATATCGAAGAAGGTCAAGTCGTCCTTGAGCAAACTCGCCCCACACACTCGTAATTTTTCAATTCGTCCAGAGTCAAGTCAGGGTTTAATAGAAAAACGAATGCCGTGGTCTTTGCTAATTACTAATGTAGTGGTCTTTGGAAATGTTAATCATACAAGGGTGTCAATGTAGGTTGGTTGGTTTATCAGACAGCAAACAAGTACAGTGCCTTAAGTTATTGTTTATTGACATGCAGTTCAAATGTTATTAGTTAAATATACAAGGGCCATTTCAATAGATCAATTTTAGCCACCATTGTGGATCACAGAATACATATTTTTGAAAATTTACCACTGCATAGTTAATATTCTCTATATATATACATTGACAGTATTTACACAATGTCATAACTAGTGCTTTCAACATGTTTAATAAAGTACTTTATAATTAGATCAATGTGTTGTGTTTATTTTAAGAAAAAAACATGGGACCCCAATATTTCAGATGAGGACCCCATGGGACCCCCCGATTTTAAAGAGGGACACCCAAATCTGATTGTGGGGTCCTTGGGACCCGCAAAAATCAGATGTGGGCAACACTGCATGTACTCCTGATCAAACTTGGCTTAGTATTACACATAGATGAAGATTAAAATCAATTGGCCCAGGCCATAATTTAGAATTTAATATTTGCTAGCATGAGTTGCTATGCAAATCATAAACCGCACAGTTGTCTGCAAAAAATGTATAGCAATTAACTCTTTCACGGATAAATTCCCTGTATCGCAATCTCAGAGCAAACAGACAGGAAAAGCTATTGAATAATTTGAAATTAATGTGACTGGATGGCTTCCAGTCATATTAACCTCAAAACATTCAACAAAATATATGCTATACATTGTAAAGAATTTACTTTTTCAGGGATTAGTCGCTGAAAGGGTTTATGATAGAACTTATGAAAATCAATGCTAAATTGCAATCGCATAGAAATTTTGCATAGCACATACAGCTATGCATGATGCAGAATGCATAGCAGTGGCCTAAATTTATGTAGCAAATTGAGATGCGATTACCAGATAAATTATGCCCTATGGCCAACAGTTTTTGAATGGCAGTCTTAAATGTGCTTCTAACCACCCAGATTGACCAAAACCAACTTAATTTCAACAATCTTGGATTAAAAAATTGTATGTAATGGGCCCAGTGGATCTTGAGACGTTTAAAGGAAATGTTGATACGCAACAGACGATGGATGATCAGCATGACACAAGATCACTTAAATTACCCTCTGACTCTGACTAATTGCCTTTAAATCACATTTCCAAAGTTTCAGGTTGATTTATTCAGTGAAAACAAATTGACCAATTAGATTCTCTTGAATAAGCTGTAGCGAGGCGGCGTGCCACCTGGTCGGTCGGCCACCCAAGTCACATCGCTGCCAGACCCGGTGGTTGATAGGGTTTCTGGTTGTACGTCTAGGATAGTTTTACGCGAGCTCAATCAAGCGCATGTTACAGCCGCGGTGCGGGCGACTTCATTCAATGACCTTCAGGTAACCTTGAATGTCACCATGCCCGAGTCATGTAACCGGGTGGGTGGTGGATCGGACATGTCTAAGAGGTTTCAGGAGGGAGTGGGAATGGATGGAGGAATTAGGTAGTCCTAAGACATAGTGATGTGAGAATGTGTACGTTGGTTTCTGCCCAGACTGTGATCCTAATGCTATCCCAACTTATTATCCCCACGTTTTAAAAAAACATCAGGATATTGTAATCGTCTCCGCCCGTCTGTCAGTCACACTAACTCCTCCCATACCATTGGGTGGAATTAAATCCTATTTTGGTATGTGGGCTACCCATATGATTCCGCTTTGCAAGACGATATTTAGATTTGGCTCCGCCCCCAGGGGGATGTGACATGGGTCAAAAGGTCAAACCAGTTGTAACGCAACTCTTCTGAAATAGTTAGACGGAACTCAAGTAAATTTGATATCAGAGCTACCCATGTGATTGCGGTGCAAGAGGCCATTTAGATTTGGCTCCCCCCCCCCCCAGGGGTGGGTGTATGTGTATGGGGGGGGGGGGGATAATAACCTGCAGAAATTGATTGTAACACATCTCCGAAACCATTGGACAGAATTCAACCAGATTTGGTTATGCATATAAATGTGGAGTACATGGGCACATTTACATTAGGCTCCGCCCCCAGGGGTGGGTGAGGGTTAATAGGTCAAAAATGTGATTGTAATGCCACTCCTCTGACACTGTTGGGTGGAATTGAACCAACTATAGTATGTCAGTTACTCATATCAATGTGGAGTGGATGAGCACATTTGGCCCCCCCCCCACCCCGAAGGGGGTGAGGGATGGGGTTAAAAGGTCATGAAATTGATTGTAATGCAACTCCTCTGAAACCGTTAGACGGAACTCAAACAAATTTGATGATTGCGGAGTGCAAATTGATATTTACATTTGGCTCCGCTCCCGGGATGGGTTGTGCGGTGTGTTAAGAGTTCAAAGCGGTGAACGTGGGGATTTGCGAAGACGCGTCATTGACCGATCAATCTAGTTAGGTTTGTAGTTATTTAGCTTCGTGATAATTAGAAACACTAATAAAATAGTTGACCTCCAAGCACTTTGCTTTACCAGTTGGCTTTATATGGTCAAAAACTTAACCCTTTCAACGACAAATCACTGAAAAAGTAAATTCCTTGAAATTGAGATACAAGGAATTTATCGGCTAAAGGGTTATGTTAACATCTGCATTCAATTGACATCTCAAAACAGATTGTTCCCACTTTTGTGCTGTTAATACATGTACGTACTTTTTAATAGGTTTATTACGCATTGTTATGTATCGTGTTACGCATCGTATGTTGACACATACACACATACTGGAAGTCTGGAACATAAGCATACCTATAAGTTAGTTTCAGCTAAGATTAGTTGAAATCAGATGAATGTCTAATGAACAGTCATCTTTTAATCGATCTTCCGGAAAGCTTAGGACAATCTAGGATGCCTGTCTGGAAAAGTGTCTAAGTTGACCAATTAAATTTCTGCATACACGCCTCTCTCCATAGAGATATTCCAATTGATGGATGGACGACCGCCATAGCTTAAGCTCCCTTGGTTATTTAGGCCAGATGAGCTCAAAATATTCACACAGGAGTTCCTCTACTTGTAATAGAGAATTCTGATATAAATGTGACACAAGCTCCATCTAGTAAACTGTAACTAAGCGATTATGGGATGACCCTTAGAATGAAAAAGTAAACCACTAGATTGATTCACAGTTTATTATTGAACAAAAGGCATACATGTAAATTTTTATATGTTATGATAAATCGTGTGTCACAGGAGACAGGAAAATATTCTGTCAATGAAGGATTTAATCACAAGTTCTGTGTTCAATTTTGCATCCACTGACCACTGAACAGATAGAAGAAATGCTTCAATGAACTTTAGTACGAATTACCTCTGGTGTCTGACAAGTTGTCTTAGTGGGCATTGTCGCTGCGACCTCTGTAGTATGCCGTCATTATAAGTAGGCAATGTTTGGAGAATGTGCTCTAGTGTTTAATGCCTTACATTAACAACAGTTTCTTTGATATTGACTCAGTAAATGACAGGATATTGACATCAGAGTGGTAAGGGTTAAGCTGAGCCATCATCGGTAATGACATGAATGCTCTTATGTCTGTGGTATATGCAGTAAATGTGCTTTAGTGCAGGCAGTTTGGTCAGACGTGGCATCAAGGCCTGGAATTTCCAGTAATGTATGCAGTTTTTCTGCCAATTTGACTGTTTGTGAGATATGGCACCAAGCATGCACGATTTCATTGGGATCGTGCTGCAAGATATCTATACTTATCTCTATTAGTTCTTTAGACACATGTTGAAGGTTTAATCGCTTCAGGCAGTTGCCACTGACTCGAGGAGCCTTGGGCATTGGAAGGTTTCCAATCTTCTTGAACTCCTCAGCGCGTACATAAATAAATGGAATTGTCCTCAACACACATTTCCTGTTACTCCGCCCGACATCATTATCGTCCATATATATATATATATATATATATATATATATATATATATATACATATTCTTTTTGTCTCACAGATCTGTCAAGGTTGTCACTGAAGCCGAGTTGTCACTGAAACGGGTACGTTGTTAGAAATTTTGTTAAATAACCTATTACAAATATTATCACATGTACAAGATCAGCTGCATTGTGTGTTGCGTTGATCAATCAGTTTCAAATAACACTACACAATTAACTGCAAAATGGCACAAAAACATCTAACAGAAACAGATGTTGCCATTCAAATCAATTCTTCTGACTAGTGCTATAAAGTCAAGGACAAAAATACTCATCTTGGCTGCAGTAAACTATAACCAGTTGTCTCAAAAAATGTGGTCCAATTATTGGTCATGAGGGCAAAGTGAACCCGACAATACTTTCGAGCTCCTATTGAGCATTAGCCAGTTTCATGCAGTGACATCAAACTTCAAATGAATCTTGTCTTCCCATTGACCTGAGGAAAAATAACCGCTGGAGTTCACAATGAAATTCAGCCTCATTTAATCTCCTTTGTTTAAGCTGTCGAATTGCTCATCATACTCCACCATGCCCATTTATTAAATAACAAAACCTTGTGATGACAAAATTATGAGAGCTGTGCCCTTTTACTACTTTTTTAATAATGGTAGATCAGCAGAACCACTCTTGATTCAGACACACACACAGGAATTTCAGGAAGACTTGGTAGGACAGCATTTCCTGGGCGAGATACAGGATATCACGCTTTGAAATTTGTAGCATCTGAAAAATGTACACGTACTTAACGCCTTTACCAATGCATTCCCCATATCTCATTTGCAAGCAATCATAAATGAAAACTTAAATATATTGAAATTAATTTGACTGGAAGCCATTGCTGCATGAGGCAGCAACGCCTTCCAGGCATATCAACTTCAAAATATTCGACAGAATATGATATGCATCTGAATTAATTCTTTTTCTGGGCTTTGTTGGTAAGGGTTAATAATTAATATATATTTAGATATTTATCATCACTACCAGTAACATATTCTAGTGAACAGAGGGAATAAAAACACACTAGTGGTTAACACTCGCTTTGCTTAACAAGTGTTGATATTAACATAATGGCTACAGAATACCGCAGTGCACCAAATGTACTAAAGTACAAATTGGTAGTACGCATTTCTGTTTCCTTAAAAATAAAAGCATCAGCATGATCAGTTGTGCCATGGGAATCAATCAACTTGAATGGGTGAACACAATATACTGATGTTGACAGTAAGACAGCATTAGTATTCTAGACACCAATTACATAAAGGCAACACTGTTAAATGCACTCAGTAATTCTTTATTTTAGAGTGCATTACAAATCGATGACTTGTTTATAAACTGCGAAGTAAAATACTGAGATGACTGCCGCTGCGGCTGCCGACATTAAAGTTATTGATCAATATATACCACTGGTTACATGACATTATGCGAGTATTTCGAGTCTACGGACATAAATGGCATATGTCTACGTCTTACCAAATAAGCGTTAGCCAAACGCGAACATTCTCGGCATATTTTCACCCAAAGATTTTCACATTTCGTTGATAATTTTGCGTAAAATCATCTAAATTTCACATTATGCAGTTATGCGCGCGCTCGCTCAATGACCGTTTACGGCTGTTCCGTATCCTCCTACCGCCAAACAACCGTTTTGCCAGATGATTTAGATCCATCTCGACCCAAGCCGATCTCGTCCTGTGGAATGCTATTAAAATGCGCAGGCCACACGCTTGTTTTAAGCATTTCAATAGGGCTCTAGATTAGCTCGCACAATAATCCTATCTTGGATTTCAGGAATGTAATAATACGTACAATATGATACGACACCGCAACTCCTAAAAGTGCTAGATATATGGACATAGGCCATCGATGAAGGGGCATACGTCATAATAGGCTAAGCGTGGTGTACCGTGTAGGATGGCGTCATAACCACTGCCTTATAAATGATTCGATTTGTCCCGTCTTTAACTCTTATTAGTCCGACACATTGGAGGCCTACGAATTGTATGTCTCTACTATTTAGTAATTAAACATGCTGTTGAATATTTTGAAACTAATTTGACTGGACAAATCTGTTCCAATATATTCAATAGCTTATATTACCTGTATGAAGTTTTCTGGGAATTGATAGCCAGGGAGGTCAGAGATCGATCGATCCCAACATAAGTGAGGTGTGGACGTAGATTAGCTAGAGGTTGGCGGGCCATAGCTAAAATGGAACGGTCCATTGCACAATCTATAGCTGATCACCAAATCCTTGGAAAACCTCCTCCTTTAACCCTTCACCTTGGAATTCAAGTGGAATTCAAGTGCTTCAGTTTCGAGACACCCACCAATACAGGAAACTAGCTGTTGACTATTTTAAAACTAATTTGACTGGACCCTGTTGCTGCATAATCCAGAACAGCTCCCAGTCAAATTTGTTTCAAAGTAGGCCCCTATTCAATACAAAACAAATATTATTATTATTATTATTACATTGCATTGGTGCAGAGGGACAATGCATTTTTTATACCCTAGCTTAAGCCATCAGATGACTTTTAAGGGTTACTGTCTGTAGTGTTCTAGCCAATACTTGGCTAGGACTTAATTAGAAGTAATGCTATGTAACTTCAACGAGGTAGACACAACTAGAACTTACTTAATACTGATACTTTAATAGATCAACTACTACACTGAATTATGACTATTGATGCTTGTATATATAAGCCATGACTGTAACATATGCTTCATAGTACAATTGAGTAGAGCAGAGGCCAGTAGCTATGTACGGTAGGCTACGACAGTCACCAACTAACTGAGGTCCCTGGGAGATACTGATACAGTGCCTGGTAAGTATAGGTGGGGCATCTCATGTTACGACAGGTTCAGAATAGGTGTACGTAGTTTTATAGTGAATGCATTTGTGAACGATACTACGTTTCCCTTTTGCCCAAAGAAACGTACGTGTAGTGTCCCACTTGACTATGGTGTTGTATGTATATTGGAAATGTGTAATTCCATTGAATAGTGAACTTCAGGTTATGTAGGTGTGGCGCGGACCGACTGGACACATACTGACCATCTCAGCAAGACTGGGTACAGAATGGCCACTCCGGATTCGCTCCAAGCACGCCCCCTGGGATAGTGCGCGTACATAAGCCCTATGAGAGAGGTTTCTCATAAAAAAATCGGCTAAGTCTGATAAAAACGTGTGGTGCGCATGTGCGCGCGTCAGAGTGTCCCTGACAACACGTCTCAGAATTGGAAGCGAGTGCATGCCTATAGTGTACTGAGTAGGTACTCGTAAACGTTTATAGTTCATCCGTTGTTTTAAAATCGGCCCAGAAATGGTTGAGTTATCGTCGAAGCTCCCCACTAAATTATACTTAGAGTATTGCTATAATGTCGTAATCGCATGTATATATTAAACTAAATACAGAGTGATTTGTACATGTTGTCGCTACGTCACTGGTATACCAGCACGCTGATTGGCTGGCGCTCGGCCGATGATTGGTTGAAGCACCCAGCCCTGACGTCACAGCGAGTATAAAAGGGGTGAAAAATCTAGGATGAGGAGCATCGCCAGCGTGGAAGCCAGACCTGCGCAGGACGACTGGACCACCAGGATGACAGATGTAACTGTTGACCTACTGTGATCTTCACTTCAACCGGTGTCTTACGGATCCCAGCACATCTGCGGTGGTAGGACGTCCTCGGCTTCCACAAAATTTTGGATACTCCCGGACAGCCATCCGTGAGTAATAAATTAATTTAAAGTTAGAGCATCCGCATCCAGACTTTCCTAATGCAACTTTTGCGGGAGGGGCCATGCGGGCCCGGAATATAAACCTGCACTATGTATAGCTATGATGATACTTGGTGGATGACTCGCCGGATCTGCCAACCATGCTGAAAAGTGGACACTAAATTCTGCACTTCATGTCGTGTGTGTTTTAATTAACTTTTTGACCACCGTCTGGTGGACTTTGCTAGGTGCGCCGCAAGAGGTATGCGATGCACCCTGCAACGTGCGCCAAGTTATGTAACTGCTTAACATTGTATACCGCCCTCTCTGTTAATGGCCAACCTTCAATTTTACTACTTCCATCGCTGGACGGAAAAACTTTCTCACTTCCGCATAAATTATGATATAGTTACAGAGACTAGCTAATAGATGTTACATCACTGCACTGCTTCACTGTCCTGAGTGTGTACCGTATCTACCCTGCTTGGAGGAGTCAGTTTGCGGAAATCTCTCCAGCTCCAGAGAACGTGTCGACTCGTGCTATGAATATGTTAGTGCCTCGATTTCAGTAACATAGTAGCCTGTTCTGTACCGATGACTATTAGGTACTCAAGTAACTATACTATTGTACATCTAATTATTTTTTCCGCATTTGGTACTGATGACAAATATACGTACCTTCCCGGTCTTAGGGCCGCAATTTATAATTTCTTTATTACTGTGAATATTATTCTTGTTTACTGTGGTGCTCTCAACTAGCCGCACCATCTAAGTTTATCAGTCCATGATACTTAGTTACTTAATTTAATCACAATCTACTAAATTATTGCATTGCTTAGTTGTATATGGCAGATAGCCATCCAGTTAATGTTTTGTTTAATTGTAGAAAACTTTGAACCGCTGTACGCTAGGAGATACTATACAGCAACATTTATATCTGCATCACTTATTCCCACCATCATCAATTTTACACTGAGGTCGCTGACCGTGCTCTAATTGTTTGAGCCCGGTATGTTACCAACTAAACCTTACTATTTAGCTCGATAGGATAGGTTAAAGTGGTTAGGGTCAATCTCTTCGTTAGGAGACATATAGTGTACGCCTCTTTTCCGGTTCTTATGATAATGTAGCCCCACACACCGGCAAGGTTATGTAAAATTGGCCAAATACCTATAGGGCCTCGTATATATCAAGTTATTGTCTCTTTCCATGATCCATCAGCCGTATGGCTTTATAATTGTTTGGACGTCCCATCAGCATGTTGATCGGATCCGACCCTGGGAAACTATCGGAGGTTTCCGAGTGGTGATGGTTAAAGTGCTGATTTACGTAAATACATCTCCCCCATATCCTCGGATACTTGTTAGCTAGATAACCCCACCAACGAAGGAAAGTACTGCGAAAACCTATAGTTATAAATGTGAATTTGATAGTTTATTTACCGGCCCGCAGTGCATATCTGGGCACATTGGAACTTAATCCTAGCGACAGGTCAAAAGTTAGATCCATAGGAATCAGTGACAGACGAGACGCGCATCTCCGTCCAACTTGTTGGAGTGTCTGGGAAGGATCCTGGAATCCGCCACGCCCTCACAGGAAGGACGCTCACGATGGGTATTCGCCTCTCTATCCCCGCCTTAGCGATATGTCAGTGACCAAACTTGCTTATGTGAAATGTAGCCATTGTCCAGGTGATGTTTTATGTGGTTGCGGAGCAAGATATCCGGATTCTCATCAAATTCGGATGCGTTGCGATGTAACATGTACGCTTACCATCCGTGGATGTAGATGCCGTTTCAAAGTGACCTACGGGAGGTTGGGCGACTGTGCCCATTGGACAGCTGTATTTAACGATAGGTGGGTGTCCCTGCCACTTGCGGCCAAAGCTAGTTTTCGTTTCTAACACTTAAATGGTAGGTTAGACTGTAGCAGAAGGCCCGCATAAATAAAGCGGCATCTACCAATACACCAACTTGGAACTACATAAGACAGTGATGTGGGAATTCTTCGGAAATCACTCGTTCTGCTTTCACGTAAATCAGTACGCATCTCGTTAATTATGATTTCACTAGGATTTTTCAGCACTTAGCATTTTCTGATGAACAAAAGTGTGCCCCTTTTTGCCAACTCTTTTCCTCCACTTCGGTGTTGAAGGCATTTTCCTGTGATGGAGGCCCACGTGAGGCACTTGCCTCTCGCAACAGCGAGAATACCTGTGATGGAGGCCTGCGTGCGGCACCTTCCTCTTGCACCATCATGAAATATTTGGTGATGGAGGCCCGCGCGAGGCACTTTCCTCTCGCAGCAACGTTGTTCTCTCTGTGTATGTTAGGTGTATATTAACTTATATTAAGTTGCTTTAGTGATCTCTTATTCTGATGCTTCTCTTACAGGGATATCTCTGCGGATTCAAGTATCTGGGTGGTACCTCCGGCGACACCACGTGGAAAGGACACCAGCTAGCTCTATATTGTGTATTATTCTGCTCATTCTACTGTCAGACGATTCACCTTGTTTGTATATAATAGTATTTATTTATATTTCTAGTATATTATTCTAATTGTTCCATTCACTAAATTAATATGGATAGACACACCGGTGACACAAATAGTTGGGACGACACCGTGTGGTTCAATCTCAGCGGCAATGGTCGCACGGCCCCACTGGAACATCAGTGTTCCACCGGCTCTAGAAGTCGGTCCTTGTATACCGCGAGAGAGACGTCATACAGGATCCACAGCCCCGAGATTTGCAGCTAACCAGCCAGCCCGGTCATCGTGCACTTGCGGTGCGATGGGCGGATATCTTTCGGCGGAGCAGCACGTACCCCTGCGAGCTACATATTATGTAACTACGTAGGTCGCATATGAATATAAAATATATCCACGATATAGATCCAGCTCGCATTGAAATGAATAGGATTGAATATTGGCTAAATGAAACTTATTAGATCCAATATAGAAAAGGCATATAGCTTGCAATAGATGAATAACATAGCACAGTAGAAATACATTCCATTTTGGTCGCATGATATCGAATATATTCCATTTTGGCACACAGTATTGAATATATTCCTTTTTGGCACATGTTATCGAATATATTCCATTTTGGCACACAGTATCCAATATATTCTATTACGAGAATAAGTAATCTTTATACCACACTGGTACGCATTTGCAATCGGCGAATTGAATCCTCATTCGAATCCACATCCAGCGATTCCAGGTCCGGCGAATCTGACGATGGTAAATCCATGGTATCCTCATCCACATTATGGTCGCGTATTTGTAAGTCCATCTCTGGCATTAATGCGAGTCTATCTGCATTATGGACGGTTCCATCATACAGGCCATACGTGTACCGATTTCATTTACCAGTAACCTTCACGGGAGGACCAAATTTTTGTTATCCTTTTCTTACGAATCTTGGAATACAAACACAAACACAATCACCGATTGCGAGTTGGATCCATTGCTGAATGTTTCTTATCATAGTACGATGTGTTGTACTGTTGATTCTTATGCACACGTTGCCTAACCACCTGGTCATTGTAACAGTTGGCTTCGTGATGTTGATTTTAGTACATAGATTTCAACAATATAACAACTCAGCAGGAGCCTTTCCTGTAGTACGGTGTGGTGTAGTCCTGTATGCTAGAAGTAATTCACGTGTTGCAGGCAACCAAGGTCTCTTCTCAATGGAAGCGATGTGGAGTGCGTCTTTTAGAACACGATTCCATCTCTCCACTTCTCTGTTTGCACATGGAGCGTAAACTGCAATACGACAATGCTTTATACTGCAGTGACTTAAATAGTTCTTAAATTCATGACTCGTGAATTGTGGTCCATTGCCTGACACTATTTCCACTGGATAGCCATGTCTGACGAACATAATGTCCAGCATTTCTGTAATAGTCGAGGTTGTCACAGAGTGAGCAAATGCAACTTCAACCTATTAACCCTAGAAGTCAAAAAGCACAATAGCATATTGTTCGTTTGGTTTGGCAGAATTGTACGGACCTTGCATGTCTATTGCAAGTTTCTGCCATGGTCCGTCAGGCCATTCCACATGTTGTAGTGGAGGTATATGCATCAGAGCTGTTTTATCTGCTGACTGACATGTAGGACAGTTTCGCACAAGTGTCTCTATGGCAGTGCCCATCCAAGGTCACCAGTAGAGTTCACGTAACCATTGCTTAGTTCTTACAATCCCTGAATGGGCTTCATGTGCAAGACGTATTAATCAACTTTGTAGAGCCGTGGGTACCAGCATACAGTTATTAGTACACACTACACAACCATTCCAATCACACAATTCATCCCGAATTGCAAAGTATTGTGTCAGTGACACATCTAGTTGACGTTTAGTAGGCCAACCATCCTGTATGAAATGTTGCATTTTTCGTAGAATGCCATTATTAACTGTAGCAGTAGTCATTTCGTCCATGGTAATTGCGGAATTATCACTATGTAGTGTTGAAATGATTTCATCAGCATTGTCAACTTCAGCAGGGTCATAAGGTACTGGCAATCTCGATAGCGCATCAGCTGGCGAGTTTTCTTTTCCCGACCTGTAAACAATCGAGAATGTAAACTGCATTAAACGAGCATTCCAATGCGCGATACGCATCGGCTGTCTTCCTACACCTTTACTACTTAGTAACGTAGTTAGTGCTTGGTGATCAGTCCTCAGTGTAAAGTGACGACCACGTAAATAAATGTACCATTTCTCACATACCCACAAGCAAGAAAGTGCTTCCTTTTCACCAACAGAATAGTTCCTTTCTGAATCGGCTATGGTGCGCGACGCGAATGCAGCAGGGCATTCTGCACCCTCATGTATTTGGGATGGGACCCGCTCCCACCCCACCCCCAACCATATGCTGATGCGTCTGTAGAGACGAAAGTTTCACATTCTGAGTTAAACAACACAAATGTGTCATTCAGTAAGTAACTGTTTGAGTGTCAAGCTTTTCTGAGTATTAGAGTTCCATTTGAATTTTGCATCTTTCCTAATCAATGCATGTAGGAATTCACAGACGGAAGCATAATCTTGAAGAAATCGTAAATAGTATGACGTAAGTCCGAGATAACTGCGTAAACTTGCATCATCCTTGGGAATAGGTGCATTCACGATGGCTTCCACTCTGGATGGATCCGGTTCCAGACCTTTATCTGAAATCACATGGCCCAAGTATTTGATTTTGTTTACTCCATAGGTGCATTTTTCAGCGTTTAATTTCAAGTTGTATTCCTGGAGACGTTGAAATACCTGTTTGAGACGCATGTTGTGCTCAGCTTGGTTCTTTCCAGATACCATTATGTCATCAATGTAATACACAATGCCTTTGAGTCATTTTAAGACCACTGGCATCATTTTCTGATAAGCAGATGGGGTGGAGGCTAACCATATAGAACTCGTTTAAATCTGTACATTCCGCCATTTGTAGCGAATGCAGTCAAATATCGACTTTCTTCTTCCAGTTCCAGCTGATAGTAAGCAGAAGACAAATCCAGTTTTGAGAACACTTTCGCACCATGTAATTCCGTAAATAGGACTTCAATGTTCGGTAACGGATGTCTATCTTGAATGATAGATTTTTTAGGCTCTCGCAGATCACAAACGATCCATATTTTACCATTTTTCCGACGTGTAGCCACTATTGGAGAAACCCATTCTGCAGCATCTATAGGCTCAATATCACCTAATCGTTCCATGTCACGTAATTCGTCTGAAACTTCTTGACGTATCGCCAAGTTCATCGTAAATGTCTGCAGGTAAAATAGACACCATGCTTCCAGTATCGACCAACAATGAAACGTTCAATCCAGCAATTGAAACTGAACAGTACAAGTGTTCCTTTAAATCCCTCTTTTTAAAGTCTACACTGTAAATGTCAACCTTCTTATCCATTGTACTGCTGGACACAATTTGGACTTTCTTAGTATATCTACCTCTGCACATTTGAGCGTAATGTCTTTTTTTCGAACAAGTTCTACAAATGGCAGCTTTAGCAGGACATCTGTCATTATTAGCTAAATGTTTTTTTGATCTGCATCTGTAACAAGCCATTTTACTACTACCAACAGTAACCGTGTTTTGTCTGTTTTTGACTTAGTTGTTGTGGAACTGGTGTGTTTTCTGTCCTTGAATTTTGCATTAGCATTCGCAACTTCGGCATTAACATATTTCGTATTTTGTTGTGTTGTATTTTGTCCCGTAATTGATTTAGATTCCCGCATGTTTCAATTTGATGAGCTAAATCTAATGTTTTTGTAAGGGTTAAATCTGATTCGGGCAATAAGCATTCACGAATTCGCGGTATTAATGTTTTCTCTATAATCTGGTCTTGTATCATTTCATCCGTGAGTGTACTGAATTCACACATTGCGACAAGTTCTCTGAGGGATGCTACATACTGATCCGTAGTTTCATATTATTGCTGTGATCTTTGGCGAAACCGATATCTTTCAGCAACTACATTAACCGTAGGAACAAAGTAGTTTTCAAGGGCAGTAACGGTAGCCTCATACGTGTCATCTGATGTGCTTAATGTATAGAAAATCCATTGTCCTTCAGCTCCAATTGAATGTAGAAGCAATGCCTTTCTCCGCTCAGCAGTAAAAGAGTCTGAACCTGATGCCAACACGAAATTATAATACAGCAATTTACATTGGCGCCATGCGTATAACGGATTACCTGGCCATGCTAGAAAAGCTGGAGGAGGAACGCAGGCTAGCAAAGCGGTGGTAACACCATTTGGTGTAGCAGTAGGCGAATCAGCCATCACACTGTCGAGGTGCAGCAACAGCAGCTGCAGAAGAAGTAGTAGTAGTAGTAGTAGTAGTAGTAGTAGTAGTAGTAGTAGTAGTAGTAGTAGTAGTAGTAGTAATACGAGCAGGTAACAACACGTTGTAGCGGCAGCAGCAGCAGCAGCAGCAGCAGTAGTAGTAGTAGTAGTAGTAGTAGTAGTAGTAGTAGTAGTAGTAGTAGTAGTAGTAGTAGTAGTAGTAGTAGTAGTTCTCATTAGACTGTACGCGTATCTAGCAAATCTAATTTTAGCACCGAAACCAGCACAGGCGTAATCTAATAATCTGGAATTTAATCCAACGTCACCATTAATATGTAGTGTTCTGGCCAGTACTTGGCTAGGACTTAATTAGAAGTAACGGTATGTAACTTCAATGAGGTAGACACAACTAGAACTTACTTAATACTGATACTTTAATAGATCAACTACTACACTGAATTATGACTATTGATACGTGTATATAATATAAAGGTACGACTGTAACATATGCTTAATAGTACAATTGAGTAGAGCATATGCCAGTAGGTATGTACGGTATGACAGTCACCAACTAACTGAGGTCCCTGGGAGATACTGATACAGTGCATGGTAATTAGGTAGGGCATCTTATGTTATGACAGGTTCAGGATAGGTGTACTTAGTTTTATGGGGAATGTATTTGTGCATGATACTATGCTGTCTTAGCGCATGACACTTACTTTGTGCCCAAAGTTAACGTCGTTGCTGAACGTTATCATCTCCGACAACGATCGAGCACAACAACAAGGCGAGATAACTGACCAGTACGTCGCGTCATTGAAAGACCTTGTTAATACGTGCGAATTTGGTGCATTGGCTGAAGAGATGATCAAAGATCAAATTGTTGAAAAACCATTAATTCTGCGTATTCGTGAGTGACTTTTGCTTGACTCCGATTTGACTTTAACCAAAACATTGGATTTATCACGTCAGATTAAAACAGCCATATGCAGATCCAAGTCCATCACGGGAAATATGGTGCTACAACAGGCTAGGCTAACAATTTCTGAAGTCGCAAATGTTCATAAAAAATTTATGTAAAAAACTCATTCCACAAACTACCCATCTAAAATTAAACAAAATAATTTACCAATGCACCTAAGCGAGTATGTTTTAGATGTGGTTCAGATAAATATATAGGAAATTGTGACACTTGTCCAGCAAAAATGTTTCTTTCAGAAATTGTTCTAGGAAAGGACAGTACGCGAAAATGTGCAGAAGTAGGTCAAATTCTCCAAAGAAAGTCCAAGTAGTAACTGAAACAGGACGCAATTATACAGTTGACATTTGCAATGTGGATTCTGAAAAACGAAATTTAAAAGAACACTAGTAGGCTACTGCTCAGTGCCAATTTGTTGATACGAGAAGCATGGTTTCAATATTAGTAAAGGATATGACCAAATTACAATACATACAGATACTGTTTTACAACCAACCCCATTAAAACTGATTACATACACAAACGAACCTTTGAAAGTTATTGGATGTACAACACTTCCTGTTACAAGAAATTTCATGACTGTATCAGCCAAATTCTACATTGTTCAAACCGGACTGGGATTATTAGTCCTTGACTTAATGAAGTCTTTGCTGTTTGACATTAAATCTGGATTACTGGTGAATAGCTAATTATAATGCAAAGAACCAATTCAGAATACTTTGCCAGACCCAGTGATTGATGCGGTTGCTGGCTGTGCTCCTACTAACAGAACCAACATTCCAGTTCCACCTATAGCATGAATAGACGGTGCCCTAGGCAAAGTGAGATCATGTGTACATCGCATTCACATTCATCCGGACATTAAACCAGTTGTTCACAAATTTCGACATCTACAATTAGCAATTCATCGAGAAATATCAGAGAAATTATACAATATGGAACAGTTAGGAATTATTGAATGCATTGATGCTTCAGAATGGGTTTCACGAATTGTCGTTACATGTCGTAAATCGGGTAAAATAAGGATCTGCTGTGATCTGAGAGCTACCCACAGATCCATTATTCAGGATAGGCATGCATCCACTGCCGAACATTGAAATATTATTCACAGAACTACAAGGTGCTATTTGGTTTCAGCTTACTACCAGCTAGAACCTAAATAAGAAAGTCAGGATTTGGCAGCGTTCCTGTCAAATGATGCATTGTTCCCCTTTACTCGCATCCCATTTGGTCTTGCTTCAGCGCCTTCTTTCTACCAGTATAAATGATGTCCGTAGTGCTAAAGGACTAGAAGGTGTGGTGTACTACATAGATGATATTGTAGTATCGGGTCTTACGCCATCAGAGCATAACATATGTCTCAAACAAGTATTCCAACGTCTTCAAGAATATAATTTGAAATTGAATCCGGACAAATGCATATATGGAGTAGATGAGATCAAGTACTTAGGTCATGTGATTTCTGGCAATGGTTTAGAACCTGATCCGTCTCGTGTGGAAGCAATCATGAATACTCCCACTGCTACTGATGCTACGAGCTTATGCTCTTACCTGAGAATTACTTCATACTATTTACGAATTTTACCAGACTATGCATCTGTATGCGAACCACTACGAGCACTTATTCGGAAAGATACAAAGTATGAATGGAACATGAAAGTACAACAAGGTTTCGATAGTCTATAACAGATGATCTATGGCAAAGACCTATGCTGGCATTATTTGATTAAAAATGTGGAACTTTCGTGTCCACAGATGGTGCCTATGGTTTGGGTGCAATTTTGTCCCAAATACAGGATGGTATAGAACGACCCATTGCATTTGCTTCACATACACTAGTGGAATCCGAATGGAAATACTCGGTTGGTGAAAAAGAAGTACTCTCATGCTTGTGGGTTTGTGGGTTTGTGAAAGGTGGCACATATACTTACATGGTCGTCATTTCATGCTGAGTTCTGATCACCAAGCTTTAATTACATTGCTTAGTAGTAAAGGTGCTGGCAGACAACCATGCGCATATCACGCTGGAGTGCTCGACTTCTGCAATATACATTCTCTGTGTCTACAGACCAGGCAAATATAACTCACCTGCTGATGCGTTATTGAGGTTGCCCTTGCCATTCCATGCTGATGAGGTTGACAATGCTGATGAAACTGTGTCAACAATTCATTGTGACGAATCTTCAATTTCGTTACATAGACTACGAAATGCTATGAGTTTTATTGATATGATGCATAGGATACTTTGCTATATCCAACACAGATGGCCAAAAGAAGGCCTGATCTCAGTAATCCACTTCGATAGGCTAAAACCGTGTGTTGGTGGCGACTCAGTGCCTGAGCTCGGGCTGAGTGACACACAGAACACTGGTGCCCAGACCAAATTCTCTACGGGGACAAGTACTCCCACCATTAGCCAAGTGCACTCCTGGGCCAATTTGGCACCACTCCTACCAAGCCAGGGGTGGAGTGAATGAATGACTAGTGCTGAGGATGATGACGAGATACGTACTAGCCCTCTCCCTCCTCAGCTCGGGTCTACTAGGTTTGGTAGACCATATCTGAAGACATTTTTGTTTGTATTGTCCAAAGACAAAGATAGAAAAATTGTTCCCCCTTCCTCTTCCCATTCCCATCAACCTCATGCTATTACCCCCATTATAGATTTGTCACAATCGGAGGCTGAAGTTCTCCCAAGCCAAAGTGTCTCTTGTGGGGTGGAACATATAATAAATAGTATGGAAGTGAGTAGGTTTGATAAAACCTTCACCTGTTCTTGTCAGCAGAGAAACCGCACAACTCGGTGTACCTTCAAACCAAGTCAAAAAATCACGGTACCACCCCTTCTCCAGGCAGCACCCTCACCAGCCACTACACCATCTCCATTCCACACTGCATCCCTTGTTTTGATCGCAGTACCACCTCCTCTCCAAGTAGCACCCGCTCCATCGGCTGCACCATCCCCATTCCAAATTGTGCCCCTCATCTCTATTGCGGTTCCACCTCCCATACAAGAACTTCATCTTCCCTATCGAATCAACACAAGGGAAGGTCATCGGCGTTAGGCCTCTTTAGTGTTGAAAACCAAATTCCGCTTCTTATATCTCAGCTAGATTATTAATAAAACTATTTAAAACAGAAGATGGTGAAAACTCAGTTAGTTAATTAACGTGCGGTGTGACTATATTATAATGGGTTGATGTCCCTTGAAGACGATCTGCGGTTGTCAGCGAGTTCCGATGAGGAACTACCTCCTCCTCTGCAAGTAGCTGCCAAACCGCATAAGTGCCCTTGGACACCTTGCGGCACCGCTCCTTGCCAAACACAATTCATACGAAATACGGATCTCTGACTCCACTACAATCGGGACCATCTTCGTCAGAGAGTTTTCTGTCATCAATGTAATTATCTGTATACGGCACCACAATACAGCATCACGCACGCCACAGTAACTAAACATCATGTGACAATTGTTATTTTGGAACCCGGGGAGAAGCACGAAACGTGGACAATTCTTGCTCCTGGATTGTTAAAACGAGCACCTGTACACACTCTTCCAATGGAAAAATGTTCAATGATGCGTGTGAAACACACCACGCATAGGCAGTTAAGAACATTAAAATCGTCTGCGCAAACGAAAACCAAAACAGTGTCAGAAGACAGTACAAATTCACAACAATCACACCGTTCAGCAGCAGCAGCAGTTCCAGATTCAGAACAACGGGAAACAGTAATCAGCGTCACATCTGCTATGGTACAGCTCACATGACTATAGCAACAGTAAACACCACGGTACCGCAGACCATTACCACCGCAACAGTCACCTCTGCAAATCCTATGGTGCAGAAAACTACCAACCCGTGTGGTCCTTATTCTGGTAGGAAGCATACAGCAGAACATTCCATTGATATATTTCAAATACCGTGTGTGTCAGCAGGACGACTCATAAATGCAATAAAGCATCGAAAATGCGCACCAGCTACCACATTGAATCGAGAATACGCATGCGAAACCTGCAGCACCGCCACGCCAGTATCCACCACTTCAATCACCACCACACCCGTCCGGACCACTTTGACAGCAGCAATGAACGTCACCACCACCGCACTATGCACCCCCGCATCTCCGACCTCAGTAACCACCGCGCTCACCACGCCCATCGCCAGCTCAACACCCACTATCGAAGGCACCAGCAGTACTCAGAGCAGTTATGACACCACAGCACCAGGCACGTCTGGCATTACAACGGTCACCGTACGCTCATCATTTGTACAACAAACATTTTCAGCATCATCATCTGACAGTGATTATGTGTTGGACAATAATATCTCAGCGACCTGTGTTCACCAAAAACGGACGATAATAGTAGACTGCGCAGCCCAAACCTACTGGGGCACTTTTGGACTTTTAATATAAACATATATGTGGCTTGAATATATTAATTAGGAATTTACTGTTAGGAATCGTGACGACGGTTATGCATTATTATTATTTTTATATAAATGTATACTTTTATTATTATTGTTTTTGTAAAATCGAAACCCTTGCCCTGGGATGATCCTGCATAGCCACATAAAATGTAGCTCTGCCTCACTATATAATACACTTGCGGTAAATCATGCCAGAGATACGCCGTATGCTATGTGCAGATATGGCACACCGCAATGTAAACGTATCTTGGTCATGCCAACCCAGCAGTTAGCTGTGGCTGCCTGACACTAATTTTCTCCTTATTATGATACTATTTTTGTTATTATTTTCCTTCCTGCATAGCAGGACGGATTGAAGGGGTGGCGAGAGCCACTCATGCAGACTCTCGCTAAAGAGCTGCACTTATATATTATGTATATATAAAAATATATACTGTTTTCATATTTTGATATAATATATTTTTCTTATATTGTTAATACAGTGTGCAGGAGCCTGGGCGTTCTCGGGCGGGGAATCATTACCCGCCATAAGAGAACACCCTCGCGTGCTATTGTTGTAGCTCGTGAAAATATATTAATAAAACTGAGCACACAATGCACAAGAACACACACACAAAAAAAGGCCTGGACAAAGAAAAACCAGGCCAAAAATTAAAATAAAAGTATGCCTCTCTCCCTCTCTCCGCATGCCTATGTGCCTCTCTCTCATGAATACATGCCTCATGTGTCACTCTCTCCTCTTGGCTACACGCCTACCCGAGAAGTCTATAATTCTCACCCAGCGTACGCCCTGTGGCTGGTTATCCATGGTGCGGTATTGTTTGGCCCAGGTGCCAAACTGGGAGGGTATGACGTGGCGCGGTCCACCCTGTCAGGTACAAACTGGCCTAGTATATCTGGGTACAGAACGGCCCGGTCTGGGACGCTCCAAGCTCGCCCTCCTGGATAGCCTAAGGCACGCGTATATAGCCATGTAATAGAATAACAAAGTACCGATCGTCTTGTGCAAAACAGGAACCCTGCATTATATATGTCTTCGTCTTCACAAAAAGGAGGCATTCATCACTCTCGCACCAAATACAGGATTAGATTAGACAATGTCTACTATGTGCGGAAACTTGTTAGCCACCAGAACTAACTTTATTCTTCACTGTTCTTGAGTATGGACCGCATCAGCCAGTACAATGCAGTAAATCTCCAAGCAACAACTACACCACATGCCAGCTCGCACCGCAAGTATGTGGTGCATCAACTACATGTGACGTTTATTGAATTCTGCACTGATGACTAATAGGTGCACCCCAATAGGCATATATCTTAATTATATTATACCGTTTTTCATTAATAGGTACCACAATTAGTGGTAACATAATGGTAACTCTTAGAATCAAGGCGTCGATGACCATACACGCCCCTTTGTATCTTCGGATACTTATTAAGCACACCTTTACGCTAAAGTGTGTTCTTTGGACAACTTTCTTTAAACCTAAAGCAGCTAAACGGTAACTCCAGGGTATGGATCTCACATGATCCGCCCTCGAAATATTAGGTGATGGATAAAGATGCATATCGCCATCTAACTCAAATGGTGACTGGGTGTGGCCTTAGCGCCCACCGATCCCTCTGGGAAGGCCACCATAGATGGAAATTCGTTTCTTCCTTCCTACCATAAATAGGTTAAAACCGCTTTCTAAACACCTTTGTAATGTGACTTGTCCCTGTCTTGTTATTTGTGGTTGCGCTGCAGTATGCAGAGGGGTTGCTTTGCGATTCTGAAACTACCACCAGGCAACATGTTGCATGCTGTCAGTCTGAGGAGAGATGCTCCATGGGGGTATTGGCAACGGTACTGAACATCCTCGCCAGGAAGACATTTTCGTTAAAGTAAGCAGGTGCTAAGCCATTTGCTGCCTAAACTACGTGTCTGGACCAAATATCTAAATGTTAGTCTAGGCACATTAAGAAGGCCCGAAGAAATAAAGCAGCACCAACTAAAACAATATCTTTAACTCACATAAGATGACGGTGTTGAATTCAGTGGAAATCAGCGACCCCATCTTCACGTAAAAACCGCATGCATCCCAGCAACAAATAACTACACTGGGTTGAATCATATTATAATCTTTTGCATTTATCTTCAAATATGAGGCGGCTCTGTTACCACTCCCCTCCTCCACTTCAGCATTGTAGGCATTTTTCCTGGATGGAGACCTGCGCAAGGCACTTTCCTCTCGCAAAACCATGATATATTTGTAGCTTAACTCTTCTGTTTTTCTTTTTCCTCTCTTCTAGCGGAGTGGCCCTTTTTACCGCGTCCTCTCCTCCACTTCGGCATTGTAGGCTTTTTTCTGTGACGGAGGCCCATGTGAGGCACTTTCCTCTCGCAAACCAATAATTTTTGGCAGGCCTGAGGCAGATATTAGTTTATAATATACCAACTGATGACCACCCCCAGACCCTCCCTCACAGGGGTACCTTCCACGATACCCTCTATATATGAATAGATCGGTTAGGTTCCTCAGGCGAGATACGGAACCGCACACCACTTTTGTTTTTATGTACACAGTTTTATAAAGCATATATATATATATATATATATATATATATATATATATATATATATATATATATATATATATATATATATATATATATATATATATATATATATATATATATATATATATATATATATATATTTTACTCTTTTCTTCTTCTTCATAGTGAATTGTGTCATTACCACTTCCCCATCTATGGAATGACGGCAAGACACACTGGTGATACGAACACCTGGGACGAAATGGCATTGTTCAATTTCCACAGCAATAACTGCACGAGCCCACTGGAACGTGATCGTTCCACCGGGACTGGAGGTCGGTCTTTGTGGACACCAGAGATGTGCGGCATCTACTCCCAATCCCCGAGACTATCTAGCCAGCGACATCTTACGGAGAAGCAGCGCATACCCCTGGCGGCTACAGTGGTCTGTCTGTCTATCCATCTGTCAAATTTACAGTTTGGAAAACAAAAATAATATTATTACTACCAATTGCGGTAAGATTTTACCCAGTTATGGTTGGTTGCAGTAGTTTGTTTCCCGGTTGCCGTAGTTTGCACTCAGTTGCGGTAGTTTGAGCTCGGTTGCGGTAGTACACGTGCAGAGTCTTCGATCACATCTACTCTCCGGAAAACAGCAACAATGTTCAACATCAAAATTAATACTAGCATTGGCGGGTTACGGTTAAATTTGACATGGTTGTGGTGGTTTTTGGCCGGTTGCGGTAGTTTTTGGTCAGTTGCGGTGGTTTTTGGTCTGTAGCGGTAAAATGTGATACCCAGGTGTCGTACCAAATAAGATCAATCAGCGAACACAACTGAATAGTCTGGGAGTTGGCTTGGTCTCAGCAACTCATCGATATCCGATTTAGTGCCTCGCAGCAATCAGACGTTTTATTGCCGCAACGTACCGAAGTAAACTAAACCTTTCCAGGATTAGCTATGCCCGCCCATCACTAAATAAGCTCCACCCGCCCGTCGCTCGTATTGGGATAGATCGATCGCTGAACTCCCTAACTATCAATTTCCAGAAAGCTATACAGGTAAGCTGTTGAATATTTTGAAAACAATGTGACTGGAAAGCGCTAAAGACGCACTATTTCGAATCATTCATGGCATCGTGATTATGACATCATCCTACACGTCACGTAGTTGATTATGACGTCTTGTGATGGATGGATGGATAAGCTTGGAACGGTCCACTACCACACATTAGGTACGTAATATATTGAGACTATTCACCGCATTGTATTCGGTTCATCTTCAAATGAACTTTATTTACACTCAGACCTTTTAGAAAGCATATAAATAATAAATATACAATTGTTGTTCTGGCGGTAGATTTCATGAATGAAATAGTCAGAGCATTTTTATCATGCACATCAATAACCCATATTCCATTGATTCGTCTATATGATGTAAGAAATGTTAAGTTGGATATTTTGAAACATCGCTCATGGGAACAAATGTTTCTAAATAAAATCAACCGCCAACACGCATAGCTACTGAGATTTGATGGATAGAAATATGAAAGTAAAGTAATGGGCTTTTCGACTTTTGGCTATGTCCCGCCCACCCCTATAGTTAGGCTCCACCCACGTCTCGACCATGTTGGGATTGATCGATCCCTGAATCCACTGACTATCAATTTCGAGAAAACTATACAGGTAAGCTGTTGAATATTTTGGAACTAATCTGACTGGGTGCTATGGCAGCAACACCGCCCAGTCGAATTAGTTTCAAACTATTCAACAGCATGTTTATTAAATAGTACAACAACGCTTAGTCCGTCACCAATTCACCTTTCCAGTGTATCCATCGATCACCTGAACCGATATTACGTCATAATCAGGTAAGCGGCGTATAGGATGACGTCATAATCATTACGTCATAAATGACTCTATTTGGCCCGTCTTTAAAGCTGAAGGGTCATTAGGAAATTAAGAAATTTTTTAAATAAAAAAACAGTAAGTGCATTAATTATTCATGTTTCCAATTTGTATCAAGTATCGTCCGCCATATTGTTTTGCGACGTTCATTTTCTTTTCCCCACACCGCCAGCCTAATAAGAGCTCGTCAAATCTAAATCCGTCCCATTCACTTTTTGATGCCTTGTGTGTAACGCATCTAAGAAGAGCCCCAATATCAAATCTTCTTCAAATAAAATACAGAGGAATCACGAACTGAGGACACAACAATGAAATAAATATGTTGATAATTACGTTCTATCCCATCCAGGATAAATATCCATTCAAAATCTGATATAAATCGAGTAGTTATTCTTTCTCAGACCAGCTATTCAATCGTGTACGAACTCCAGGACATTTTTGGAAATACCAACAACGCTGACGTCATCGATCCGTGTCTAGATCAATTCAATTCGTTTATTTGTATATCAAAGACATGCATTTGCATATCAAAGATATGCGTGCTAGCCAAATAGTAAGGTCTAGTCTGCATCGAGATTTTATAAATCCCACGGACTGGAATTCCTAACATAATAGGGGAGTGTAGGGCAATGTGTATGCATTTTCATATACTATGCGTGATTTTTGAAACATAAAAAAGGATATTGTGGTTTGGTGAGAGGGAACTAATAAGCAACTCTATGCCCCATCCGTTTCCATACACACACGCGCACTCACACACGTGCACGCACGTACGCACACGCCCGCACACACCATTGCCGCTGCCACCATCGCTGTTGACACCGCACCACACCGATGCTGCCGCCAATAACGACATAACCACCAACAATAACGGCTACGACTAGTCAGTCGTGCCGCTGTTGTAAAAGATACTCAGAACCACCATCATCACAATAACAATTTCAATCAGCACCAATGCCAATAGAACACCTACAATAGGAAACAACCACCACAACTGCACGAAGCACCATCAGCACAAACCACCACTACCATAACCACAACCCACATCCACCATCACCACCAACCACTGCAACAAGAAAAACTAAATTGCCTCATCGGAAATCCGCACCCTGCATTTGATGTGCCAAATTTCTCTCCCCCCCCCCCAGCCCACCCTTCCCTCATCTCTGAGATAATGATATGGATAACTCATATAACAAATCCGGTTGAATTTCACTGAACGATTTTGGTCGAGATAGCGCAAAGAACGAGAAGTTTATAAGTAAACTGCTGGCCCCTGACCATAGGAGCCAGAGTCGAATATAAATGTTCTCATCTAATCTGCAATCATATGGGTAACTCACATAACAAATTTGGTTGAATTCTACCAAACGGTTCTGACAGTCAGACAGACAGGCAGGCAGGCAGGCCGTATATCTTATACATGGTTAGCTGCAGATCGCAGTTCAGTAAACCGCCATCTCCTTAATCAGTTATCCAATCGCAAAAGCATATTCCAGAAAATATCTAAAAACTAAACACATCGAATTTGACTAAAATCCTAACACATCGAATGAAGTTTCCATACAAGAGGAGTTGTGGAATTTGGCCATATTTCAAATAAAAGAATCCTGACCCGGGTCGGATAAACACTGGATCTATGGATATTGTGGGAGCTAATCGTCCGATTTGGCTCAAATTTTAACACAGTACTTTGAGTGTGATGTGATAAAAAAAAGAAATCTGGAAACTGCAGCTACTGAGACTATATCGAGTTTGTTTCAATCTGTGATGGATAAATATCAGCCACAATCAACGTCAAAACAATATAACCCCGACCAGAACACTAGGGTGATGGGGGAAGACTTCTAACAGAGAAAGAGCACTGACAATAACAGACGGTGAGGTGGTGGTGGTGATGGATGGTGGAGGCTGTGCTGGTGGTCCTTCTGGTGGTGGTGGTTGTGGGGTGACGATAACAACGAAAACAGTGACGATGACTGATGATAATGATGATGATGATGATGATTGATAGAAAAATGGCGCTCTGTAAACAAGGAGGGATTTCGATGCCATAAAGACTTCTGAACTCCTGGATTTACCTCTGTGGTTATCGTCGTCGCCATTATCATCATCGTCATTGTCGTGGCTGTTGTCATGGTTGCGGTCGTGGTACCGAGGTAGTACTAGTAGCAGCAGTCGTCGCCATCATCGTCATAGTAGTAGTAGTAGTAGTAGTAGTAGTAGTAGTAGTAGTAGTAGTAGTAGTAGTAGTAGTAGTAGTAGTAGTAGTAGTAGTAGTAGTAGTACTGCCGGGGTGGGTGGGGTGGGGGGTCTAATGGGGGGGGGGAGTAGGGTTGTTGTTGGTGGTGGTGATGTTGGCGTAGTTGGTGGCTGTCGTGGTGATGGTGATAGTGCTAGTGGAGCGATATTGATAGTCGTAGTGGTATTGGTATAGATAGCTGACTCCCACATCATTTTGCATTTGACCAAAATCGGCCGTTGCCAAATATAATGTATATGTGCATATTACCCCGATCTCCTATACATTACTGTGCATTCTTATCAGTGGCTCGGTGTAAAAACGTAAAATCATGCATCCTATCGCCATCGTATAATATATACATACACGCATTTTAGAGGCAATCTTTCTTAGGGCTCATTCGCTTTGATATGCAAATAAACTAATTTGATTGAATTGAATTGATCTACACATAGATCAATGACGTCAGCGTTATTGATATTTCCAAAATGTCTTGGTGTTCGTGTAAGGTGGACTACCTCGTCTGAGAGAATAACTACACATTTATATTCGATTTTGAATGGACATTTTTTGCTGGATGGGATAGAACCTAATTATAAACATATTCATTTCCTTCTTGCGTCCCCAGTTCGTGATTTCCTTGTATTTTATGTGAAGATACTTTGATATTGTGGCGCTTGCTAGACGTCTTACAGGGGAACACTCTAAAAGTGAATGGGGACGGATTTAGATCTGACGAGCTCTTTTGTTACGTTGGAGGTGTGGGGATCAGAAAACGGCCGCCGCAAAACAATATGGCGGACGCTTACCTGATACAAATTGCAAACATGAATAATTAATTCACATACTACTTTTTTACTAAAAAGTATTTCTTAATTTCATAATGACCCTTCAGCTTTAACTCTTAATAGTCCGACACGTTGTACGAATGTATTGTATGTCTCTACTATTTAATAAAGATGCTGTTGAAGATTTTGAAACTAATTTGACTCGGCACTGTTGCTTACCTGTATAGTTTTCTGGAAATCAGGGATTTCAGAGATCGGTCGATCCCAACACGAGCGAGGTGTGGATGGAGATTAGCTAGAGATTGGCGGGGCATGGCTAAAAATGAAAAGATCCATTATGTGTTCTTGACGAACTTATATACGTCATTAATGGCGTCGCATACACGTCACATAGTTGATTATGATGTCATATGATGTCAGACGATGGATAGATAATCTGGAAAGGTCCATTGTCATGGTAGCCTACTCATTAGAAAAGATCAGAAACACAAATTATCCAGGGGTGGTGGGGGGGGGATGAGGTGGGGTAGGGTGGTCTTGTGCACAGTTATTGCATCAAACTAGAAGTAATGCAACGTCCGACATTAACTTGCTTCACAGACATGTACTGGAAGGTTTTTAAATAGGGTAGGTCATTTTCCTGCGTTCTGAGTAATAAAGAAACACTTAGAATTCAGCTTTCACGTTATAGATTTGTTTATGTTTCACTGCGAATTGATTGGGGTATTGAGGGCCAGGTTGGAGTTGCAGATGGATAGACCCACTTAAGTCAGGTTAGTGTTAATTTCCTAATGGTTACATGTAGATTATTAATAATTTTAAAGGGTTAGAATTAAATAATATGAAGGGCCGGAATCACCAAGAAAACTGTGAAAATTAAATGCTCTGAGGAGCCGTTTCCTGCGGTATGATGGATAAAGAAACACCAATATATTTAAGAGTACAATACCAGTTTAATGAGGAGGCTCTGCCCTCACACTCATAAGATGGTGGGCTGCAGCCCCCACAGCCCCACTGCACCCCATCTTCCGCCGCCCCATGCACATATTTAATGCCATAGAGGTGCACTAGTGTAGCTCGCAGTACGCACTGGTCCGCCGTTAACTATCCGCCCACCGCACCGCAAGTGCGCGATGACCAGGATGGGTGGTTAGCTGCAGATCTTGGGGTTGCGGTTCCCATGTGCCGTCTCTCTGCGGAGTACATAGACCGACTTCTAGAGCCGGTGGAACAATGATGTTCCAGTGGGGCCGTGCGACCATTGCTGCTGAGATTGAACCACACGGTGTCGTCCCAACTGTTTTGTGTCACCGGTGTCTTTCCAGACTAATTTAGAGAATGGAGTAATTAGAATAATATACTTAGAATATAAATAAATACTATGCAAACAGGGTGAATCGTTTGACAGTAATATGAGCACAATAATACACAATATAGAGCTAGTTGGTGTCCTTTCTACATGGCATTGCCGGAGGTACCACAGAGATCATTGACTCCGCAGAGGTATCCCCGCAAGAGAAGCATCTGCATAGGAGATCACTGAGTAACTTAATATAAGTTAATATACCCCTAACATACATAGAAAGAACGTTATTTCTGCAAGAAGAAAGTGCCTCGCATGGGCCTCCATCACCGAATATTTCTGTGATGGTGCAAGAGCAAGGTGCCTCACGCGGGCCTCCGTCACAGGAATTCTGGCTGTTGCGAGAGGCAAGAGCCTCGCGCAGGCCTCCGTCACAGGAAAATGCCTTCAACGCTGAAGCAGACGAAAAAAGAGTTGGCAAAAAGGGCCACTCTTTTGTTCATCAGAAATTGCTAAGTGCTGAAAAATCCTAATGAAATCATAATTAACGTGATGCGTACTGGTTTACGTGAAGGCGGAGCGAGCGATTTCCGAAGAATTCCCATGTCACCATCTTATGTAGTTCCATGTTGCTGTATTGGTAGATGCCGCTTTATTTATGCGGGCCTTCCTACAGTCTAACCTACCATTTAAGTGTTAGAAACGAAAACTAGATTTGGTTGCAAGTTTCAGGGAGCCCCACCTATCGTTAAATACAGCTGTCCAATGGGCGCAGACGCCCAGCCTCCCGTGGGTTGCTTTGAAATGGCATCTCCCTCCACGGACGGTAAGCATACATCTTGCATCGCAACGCATCCGATTTTGATGTGAATCCGGATACCTTGCTCCGCAACTGCGTAAAACATCACCTGGACAATGGCTACATTTCACCTAAGCAAGTTTTGATCACTGACATATCGTTAAGGTGTGTGTAGAGAGGCGAATATCCACCGCGAGCGTCCTTCCCATGAGGGCGTGGCGGATTCCAAGATCCTTGCCAGAGACTCTGATGAGTTGGATGGAGATGCACATCTCGTCCATCACCGTTTCCTATGGATCTAACTTTTGACCTGTCGTTAGGATTATGTTCCAATGTGCCCAGATATGCACTGTGGGCTGGTAAAATAAACCTATCAAACTCACATTTATAACTATATGTTTTCGCAGTGCTTTCCTTCATTGGCAGGGTTATCTAGCTAACAAGTATCCGAGGATATGGGGGAGATGTATGTAAATCAGCACTTTAACCATCACCGCTCGGAAACCTCCGATAGTTTCCCAAGGTTGGACCAGATCAACGTGCTGATGGGACGTCCAAACAATTAAGAAGCCATGCGGCTAGTGGGTCGTGGAAAGAGACAATAACTTTAATATATACGAGGCCTTATAGGTATTTGGCCAATTTTACACAACCTTGCCGGAGTGTGGGGCTACATTACTGCAACAGCCAGAAAAGAGGCGTACACTTTATGTTTCCTAGCAAAGAGATTGTCCCTAACCACTTCAAACCTATCCTATTTGAGCTGAATAGTAAGGTTTAGTCAGTAACATGCCGGCTCAAACAGTTGGAGCACGGTCAGCGACCTCAGTGTAAAATTGATGATGGTAGAGATAAGTGAGGGGGGTATAAAGGTTGCTGTTTAGTATTTCCTACCATGCTGTTGTCTAAGTTTGCTATAATTAATCAAAACATATCAACGAGATGGCTATCTGCCATATACAACTAACCAATGCAGTGAACGATGACAATTTACATAAATTATTGAGCTAGCATATATCAGGTTGATAGACCTAAACGGTGTCGTTAGTTAAAGCACTCACAGTAAACAAGAATAATATGAACCGTGAGTGATAATGAAATTATAAATAGCGATCCTCAGACCGGGAAGGCACCTATTAATCATCAGTGCCATATACTGAAATAATAATTAGATTTACAATAGTATAGTCGTCGGTACAGAACAGGCTACTATGTTACTGAAGTTGAGGCGCTAACATATGCATAGCGCGAGTTGACACGTTCTCTGGAACTGGAGAGGTTTCCGCAGGCGATTTCTGCAGCTGGTCTCCGCAGGTTGGATCCGCAAGCTGACTCCTCCAAGCAGGGTAGATACGGTACATACTCATGACAGTGAAACAGAATAGTGAAGTAGCATCTATTAGATAGTCTCTATAACTAAATCATAATTTATACTGAAGTGAGAAAGTTCCCCGTCCGGCGACGGAAATAATAACAGAGAGGGCTGTATAATAATGTTAAACGGATACATAACTAGGCACGCTGCGGCGCATCTAGCAAAGTCCACCAGACTGTGGTAGCAAAGCTAATTAAAACACACACGACATGCAGTGCAGAATTTAGTGTCCACTTTTTAGCGTGGTTAGCAGATCCGGCGACTCGTCCACCAAGAATTACCGCAGCCCTACATCGAGTAGGATTACATTCCGGGCCCGCACGGCTCCTTCCGCAGAAGTTACGTTAGGAAAGTCCGGATGCGGATCTAACTTTAAATTTAGTTTATTACTCCCGAATGGCCGTCCGGGAGTATCCAAAATTCCATGGAAGCCAAGGACGTCCTACACTACAGATGTGCTGGGATCCGCAAGACACCGGTTGAAGATCAGCAGTTCACATCCATCATCTAGGTGGTCCAGTCGTCCTGCGCGGGCTGGCTTCCACGCCGGCGATGCTCCTGATCCTTGGTTTTTCACCCCTTTTATACTCGCTGTGACGTCAGGGCTGGGCGCCTCAACCGATCAGCGGCCGAGCGCCAGCCAATCAGCGTGCTGCTATGCTGGTGACGTATCGACCACGTGTACACAGATCTTTATATTTAGTTTAATATATATACGCGGCTAAGACGTTATAGCAATATTCCGAGTAAAATTTAGTGGGGGGCTTCGACGATAACTCAGCCATTTCTGGGCCGATTTTAAAATAGTTTACAGTTTTGGAAAGCTCGTTTAATTCTGGTCCTGATTGATATTAATAAGAAAAACGAGAACGGATAGATTAAAAGCATTTACTAGTACCTACTCGGTACACTATAGGTAAGCACTTGCTTCCAATTCCGAGACGTGTTGTCAGGGAAGCTCTGACGCGCGCGCATGCGCATCACGCATCCACGCATTCTATCGGACTTCGCAGGAAACCGCTCATATAGGGCTTACATATGCTTATTGCTCTACCCAGGGGGTGCGCTTTAGAACGAATCCGGCATGGCCAGTCTGTACCCAGCCTTGCTGGGATGGCTTGTACCCGTCCGGTCGATCCGTGCTACACTAGCCCCTGGTTTTAAAAAAAATCAAATCCATATCGCATAGTGACGTGGCTAATATAGCCACAGCCTGCATTACCACTATGGAGGATGCATTATGAGGTAGTTGTTCTGAAACCTATTGCAATACTAGATCTGCCATGTTTCGCAAAAAAACCCTGTAAGTCCATCAATGTAAGAAACTTATCATGGCATAGTTATGGGATACTGGCATTCTTTGGGTATTGTATCTCATATTAAATAGTCACAGGTAAAGTCCATTTTATTGGCGTTACTAGCTTTTTCCACATTTTTCTGTGCATTGATGTACACAGAAATATTCAGAAAAACTAACAAGTATGAATAGGTGTCACACAATTTGCACATACTAGGTTTTCAAAAATTTCTCTGTGCAAGGATACACACATACACAAATTCAGAAAAACCTAGCAAGTACCCTACGAATAGGTGTTAATTTTCACATGTATAATTATACGTTATGCAATATAGAATCATCACAGTGGGTTGAGTCATGATAGGGGCATTCAGGTGCAAATGTGTACGTGTGTTTGGTTGTTTATTTAAGGAGGTCTGGTTAGTAAAGTAGCAAAATAGCTTGTTGGATGGGTGTGTGTTTGGTTTGTATTTGCTGCTTGTGCAGGAACACATTCTAGGGGTGGGATTGGGGCTTTATGTGATTCACATCTCATACTGCCTGGTTTAACGCCACCTCTGAATAACAGAGACTCTACATTTTTGTATTATACTTATTCACATGCCAGAAAGGAGATTTGAACCCGTTATTGAGTTCTGTTTACTCTGTTCAGTCCAGGCTAACCACTATAGGTCAATTACGATGAGAGCCACTCAGCTACAGACACCAGGTTCATTCATTCAGTTGGTTTTATTGGCCACGCACACCGAGGTATATTAGAGGCATGGCTCTATTTTGATATGTTTCCAAGACTGGTTGCGAAATGAAAGTAAAAAATCAAATTTACGATGTTGCTAAGGTATACCCGTCATTGCCCGTTGCTGCCGAAAGCGCTGTTATTGTCAGTTGCATACTGTGTAAAGGAGGGGGTGGGATATGATGATCATAGCAGGGTGTCCGTACACTTTATTTCCTTTGGAGGTGAGATGGTGCTGGTCGGTTGGGGGAGTAGGGGGTGGGGTGTAGGGCAGTCTGTAGGCCTAAAATTAAATCTGTGAAAGTGAACCTAAAGTGAAATCAGACACAAACTTTAATATTATATATATATATATATATATATATATATATATATATATATATATATATATATATATATATATATATATATATATATATATATATCCATTGTAAATTAATATATATATATATATATATATATATATATATATATATATATATATATATATATATATATATATATATATATATATATATATATATATATATATATATATATATATATATATATATATATTAATTTACAATGGATATATATATATATATATATATATATATATATATATATATATATATATATATATATATATATATATATATATATATATATATATATATATATATATATATATATATATATATCCATTGTAAATTAAGTGTAGATCTTGTTTTGTACGCATGTTATATGGCCACCTGATAATGAGCTTGGTAATGTATTGTGATGGGAGACGTATAAGCCATGTTATACAGCTGAGAGGCTGCCAGGCTCTAATGGGCGAATCCTATTTAAATAGCTATCCCCCGCCCATCTCTAGCTAAGCTACACCCACGCTTTGCCCGTGTTGCGATCAATCGATTCCTGTACTCCTTGAATCTCAATTACCAGAAAAGTATACAGGTATGCAATTGTCTGCTGAATATTTTGATACTAATATTACTGGCAGCAACAGCACCCTGTCAAATTGGTTTTTAAAATAGTCAGCAGAATGTTTATTACATAGTAAAGTCATACAGTTCGTACAACTTGGCGGGCTATTAAGTGTTTATGATGAACTTAATCACGCCATTCCTTACGTATTTTGATTGTGACTCCAGCCTACATGTGACACAATTGACCATATTTATGGCATATACATGATTGACACATCAGATTCATCAATTAGGTTACCATGGCACTGGCCTGGGTTCAAGGAGGGAGTATCAACTGTGATGCTTGATTGGTGATAAAATTTAATGATGATGAAGGAAGCGCAACCTCAACTGATACTTGGTAACAATGTAATCACATGGAATATTTGATGTAAATCGCTGGAAGCGATGCGTGCGTGCGTGCATGGTATATTAGATGTGAATCGGTGGAGGCGATGCGTGCGCGCGTTCGTGTGTGCGGGCGTGCGTGCGAGCGAGCGAGCACGGCTGCGTGCGTTCGAGAGAGCGTGCGTACGAGCGTACATGCGTGCGTACGCGCGTGTGTACGTGCGTGCTTGCGTGCGTATCTATGTGTCCAGAGCTGTATCTAAAACCTATCGATACGATTTTGGCTAAAATTTTAACACAACAAAGAATCTTTTAGTGAAACCCGGATTTCCGGATTTAGCCGTGATCCGGATAAAAACTGGTAACTCATTTTCAAACTCTGTATCTGTGGATATCTCGGGAAAAGCTGGTCCGTTTTGGCTCGGAATTCAGCAAATGAAACGGTATAGCGGTATACTGGGATTCCACAAGATTTGTCGCGATCTGGACGATTTGTCCAATGTGACAAAAACGGGAAGGCAACCTTGATAACCTTGGTATTAAATTAGAACTCATATGAGATGAGAACTGCAATAACCAAGTTCTTTTTTTTTGTTCCGCACCTGACAGGCTAAATGAGACATGTCTACATGGTACCCTAAATTAGCATATCTATTACAGGTGAATAAGTCACGGATCTGTACGTTTGTCACACTGTGGCAGTACGTCTGTCCGTCGATCAATGTCTTCGCGTGTACATGCATGATCCGTACACCAACATGCTAATGAGCAGACAGAGAGATTGATAATGTCAATAAAATTTACGTTTCTATTTCTGAAATGAGCGTAAAATAAATAAATGATATCATCAATGGACCTTCCCAAGCTTATCCATTTATCATATGACGTCGTATGACGTGATAATTAACTACATGATGTGTAAAATGACGTCATAATCATAGTCCGTCAGGTCGCATGAATTATATGTCTTTACCATTTAATAAACATTCTGTTGAATATTTTGAAACTAATTTGAGCGAGGTGTGGGTGAAGCTTAGTTAAAGATCGGAGGGGGATAGCTAAAACTGGCAAGGTCCATTCTTAGCTATACTATTTGCCAAGCTCCGTCCACATTCTATGAGTAATTGAATCGATTTTGAGCATGATATTTGTCATTCATATACGCATGCATAGAATGTCTCGGCAATAAAATAAGAAATTAATAATAACAAATATCTACTAAACTAGTGTTTCATTTTCCTTCGAAAAAAGATGAAAATGACATATATTGTTAATGTTTTAATATGAGAAAAGGAGTGCAAGGGGCCTTTCCAAGTGCATCTATCCATCCGTCATATGACGTCATAATCAACTACGTGACGTGTATGATGGCGTCATAATCATGACGTTATGAATGATTCGATATCGTCCGTCTTTAACGCTTAATAGTCCGACACGTTGTACGATTTGTATGCCTTTACTATTTAATAAACATTCCGTTGAATATTTTGAAACTTATTTGACTGGGTGGTGTTGCTACCATAGGCAGAAACAGCCCCCAACCCCCAGTCAAGTTAGTTAAAAAATATTCAACAGCTTACCTGTATAGTTTTCAGGAAATTGATAGAGGGCATTCAGGGATGGAACGATCCCAACACCAGCGAGGTGTGGGTGGAATTTATCTAGAGATGTGCGGGGCATAGTTAAAATTGGAAACAACATTAACCGTTTGTCCTGTGTCTCTTTTGTGTCCAACCTACAACATCTAATTGTGATGTTAGCTAACACGTGACATATTAAAATTATGACGTCAGTTACTTGAGTGACAGTTCATATCCATGAAATGATCAAGGATACATGAAAAAGATTGAAGAATGGAGATAGAAACAAAAAGATAGAAATACAGATTGATGGTATGGGAGAGGAGGAAACTCTATCATGTAATTTCCGCGACATAGCTTATTTGTTTGGAATTAACTAAGTAATTACAAAAACAGACAAATGAATTAAATTTACTGAATCGTTTTATTTCACGATGATAGATTAATACAGACAGTATAATTTTCAAATATATACAATTGTATTATATTTTAGTGATGATTATCAATACGATCTAATATCGTAATTGAAGCAATATTATAAGAAATTTACTAACATTATTCTGATTATAAGTTACCTTATTTGCTTAAACTAATTAACAAATAATCCATTTTACTCGGGATTTTAAAGAAACGTGCTTTCAGTGTTCGTGGTAGCTGTCTGGGATAATGGTTATAAAATTGAAAGGGTTTCATTGATTCTGACAAACTTTAACACACGGGGTACTTGTGAAACAATGAGTTGATGCAGATCTTATAGGAGCTGAATAAAGGAAGACTGGAACTGAACATAAACGTTATGTTGTTATCTTACATAGTGAGAACATGCAGTACTACTATCTTCAATATGAACGTCAGTTATCATAATGCTTGGAAGTGAATAATCTGAGATGACAATTCAGCAGTAAACGTGTTAATAAACTGTAGATCGTGATTAATAGGACTTTGAGTTGGAGAGTGTGAACAACAATCTATCAAATAGCACTAGCTACAAAATATATAATATATAGAATGAAATATGCCTACAGGTGTGTGTGCGTGCGTGAGTACGTGTGTCTGCTCGCGTGCGTTGTTGTGTGCGTATGCGCAATCGTGGGTGCGTGCGTGTGGCTGTTTGTGTGCATGTGGAAATGTTATCATTTCTGCCTTGCGCAACGACCCGCCCACCTGGCAAGTCTATACATTGGACGGTCTGCTTTCCTTTTTTCTTGAACTGTCACCAATACTGCAGAAGCTGAACTATGCCTATCTGTGTCTAGGCTTCTATGATAAATACTTGTATCCTTTTCCAAGCTGCTTTTACAAACACGGCTATCTTTGTCCTGTATTCGTGTGCCTTTGTCTAAGCTCTTATGCCAAATAAGTCTATTTCTTACCAACGTATTATCAGGAACACATGCGACTTTGTCTCGGATGGTACCGGAACTATCTGCGTCTTTGGCCATGCTGTTATCACAAATAGTTGTGTCTAGACCAGCGCTGCTATCACGAATGCTTGTGTCTGTGCTGGAGCTGCTATCAGAAACACCTGTGTCTATGCTGGAACTGCTCTCAGAAATACATGTGTCTGTGCTGGAGATGCTATCATGAATATTCGCGTCTTCACACTTGCTGTTATCACAAATGCTTAGATCTTCGTGCAAATTGCTATCAGAAACACTCATGTCTGTGCGCGAGCTGCTACTATGAATGCATATGTCATTGTCCATGTTGTTGTCACAAATATACGTGCCTTCGTCAGAGCTGATACAATATGTACTTATGTCTTCTTTCAAAGTGCTATCACAAATACGCATGTCTTTGTCATCGATGCTTCCACAAATAGTTATGTCTTCAATCGAGTTGCTCTCGCACATACGTATGTTTTCATTCGAGCCGCTATTACAAATACGGATGTCATCGTCCAACCTGCTTTCACACATACTTGTATCTCCGTCCAAGCTGCTATCACAACTACTCATGTCTTTGTCATCGCTGCTTCCACAAATACTCATGTCTTCATCCAGGCTGCTCTCACAAATGTTTATCTCTTCCTCCAAGCTATTATCAGAAAGACACATGGCATTATCTGAGGTGCTCTCGTGAATACCCGAATCAGGGCTCAGGCTGTTATCGGAAATAGTCATTTCATTGTTATTGTTTGTGTTGTTGTTAATCGCATCCTGCATGACAGCGTTTCTGAGCTCACTCAGCCTCTTCACTACACGAAGTTCGATCAGTATGCGTCTCCTGAGTTCATATGGCGTCAGGAAGAATGTCGCAGGACTGAAGCGCTCTGTTAATAATAAAACAAAAACAATTAGTGATTCGATATTTAATAAATAAGTACTTCATACACTGCAACAAGAAATTGGCTTAATTAAATGTCTCTATTTTCCTCGGCTTTGTCAATAGTCGCCAGAAAAACAGTTTTCTGCAGTTTTTACCTTATGGCCTCTACAACACTGCGCTGGCGCATAGCATTATGCACAACCGCGCATTCGAGTATAGATTCAATATGATCAACCAATACTGAAATTTTTGCCGAGATGTTTTGTTAAGGAGCTTTGTACAAATGTTGTAGTGACCTTGACATTTGTCTTTGTCCCCTTACCTGTACAGTATACTAGTATAAGCAATCATGAGCGTTAGATTAAATAGGATGAATCCATCCTGAAATATAACCTGGTCTGCAGAGCTAAACATGAAAACATAACATTGAAAAAACAGTTTTCTACAAAGGCCACAGTGACCTTGACCTTTGACATTGTGATGGCAATGTATATATGCAGCTGCCTATCCATATAGATACTCATGTGTGTAAGTTTTGTTCAAATCAAAGGTAATCTAACAAATTCAACACAACAACTTAATATTTAAAAAAAATGATATTTTAAGGTAAAATTAAGCTTAACCTTTGACCTAATGCCATTACCAATCAGGTGTCTACATATAGTTCTAATTGACCTGACCGATCCTGACATATGGGTCAATTTAACAATCTTACCACCATAAAAGCTTAATATTAAAAGAGCAATGTTCAACGGTAAAAATAACCGTGACCTTTGACCTAGTGACACTCTTGTGAGTGTGATACGTTACCTGGCAATAGGCAATCACGTGACGAAAATTATTTGTAATTGTGCTGAAATGCAGGGCAATATAACAAATTTAATTCAAAAATTTAACATTAAAAGAACTAAATTCAAACTTCAAAATAGCTTTGGCCTTTTACCGAGTGACATCCCTGTCAGTGGGCTGCTTCATCATTGACTTCCCTGCCAGTGGGATGCTTTATCTTGGCGGACAGGTGTCCAAATTTGGTTCCATTGAGCGCCTCCATTCAAATCATATATGATAATTAGCAATAACCAATAATTTGCTAGAAATACAGACATGACAGAGGTCAACTATCAAGACTACGATGACCATGATCTTTGACCGAGTGATGCCACTATCAACCCGTAGCTTCCCAATGGTATAGGGAAACATGTGTTCACGTTTTATTCCGGTAGTATTAAGCTATTCTTAAATAAAATTTAAAATGTTAAATGTTAATGCAAAATGAAATAATATTGAAAAAGCAGAGGTCAAATAGTCTGGTCAGAATAACCATGAGCTTTGATATTGTGACCTAACTAACACCGTGCTGCCTCTATATATAAAAGATAGATAATTATGTGCCCAAGTTTGGTTCTAGTATGATTAAACAATCATAAAATAACTAAACGCAGAAGTCTAATGTTGACGCCGCTGTCGTTGCCATTGCCGCCATCGTCATAAGTGATAACTATGCCTTGCTTTCTGCTTTGCAGGCGAGACAAAACGATTCCAGATACCTTATTTTGGGGGTTACACGGATCTAATTCCTTATGGAATTACCTACCTTGAGGAATCATGAACGTGTGCACCAATAGAAGCATTTACATATGACAATTGCAATACTTCAAGAGACCGCTAGATATATATTTAATAAATATATAGGAATAAATATTTAAGAGATCGCCAGAATCATTTACATATATGACAACTGATGTTCTTTAAGTGGCCACTAGAAGCGTTTACATATATATACCAAATTACTAGCTTTAAGAGACAACTAGAAGCACTTACATATATGGGAAATAACTTGCTTTAAAAGATGACTAGATGCATTGCCATATACTGACTAGCTCTAGTAGAAGGAAATCAGTAGAAGTCTTTACATATTTGGCAAATGACTTGTTTTAAGACGCTACTCGAAAAATGTAGATATATCACAGCTGACATTAAGCATTAAGAGACCACTAGAAGCATTTAGTAGAATCTGTTGGTATCTTCAGTTAGTCAGGAACGGTCATTGACTCAAGTGTCAATCACAGGATGCTACCTGTACGAGCTCTGTATGGCAGACATGCCTAGGGATTGCCTCGGCCTTTCCAGAGAGCCAGGCAGTAACTGGTTCAATTACAAACAGCTAAATTAACATTCTGGGGCAGAAGAGTACATTCAAAGTTTTCTCTGAGTCTTCTGCGCACACTATTACAGTTATTTTACAGCTGTGCCACTGTGAGTCTTCATCGTGTAATGTGGTAGCAGGTTGTGAAGAATGTCTCCTGAAAAAAGGCAAGCTCTCCTTAGAATCCTGCTACCTATATGTGACAGAAATACTGGAAGTTTGTTCCAAATCAAACTGGCAACATGTTGTCTCTACAGCCTGGCTTCAACAAGTTTACATGGCACATTTGCACATCTATCTGTGGGCGGACTATATGATATTTGAACAAAGAATACCGCATCCCTGTAAACATGGCTTGACAAAAGAGCATGACAAATTGTACCATTCCTAACGGCAGTATGGGGATATGATAATAATTCATGAAGTCATCCATTTCCTCATTCAATCATATGACGTCATAATCAACTATGTGACGTGTAGGCTGGCGTCATAATCGTGACGTCATGAATAGTCCGTCTTTAACGCTTAATAGTCTGACACGGTGTATGAATTGTATGTCTTTACCATTTAATACACATTCTGTTTAATATTTTGAAACTAATTTGACTGGGCGACAGCACCCAGTCAAATTAGTCTCAAAATATTTAATAGCTAACATGTACAGTCTTCTGCAAATTGATAGTCATGGCGTTAGGGGATCGATCCATCCCAACAATGACGAAGTGTGGGTGGAGCTTAGATAAAGATGGGCGGGGCATAGCTAAAGCTGGAACGGCCCATTAGTAGGCTCAAGAATGCCATCTCACGAAGACTGTTCAGACCGTGTGCAAACACTTAACTCCCAATAACAGCAAGTATCAAACATGAATATGAGATGAAATCTGTGTATTCTTGAATTATTCCTATATGCACATGCCCCTACTATATTGAATTTCTTTATATGCTATAGATATATCTCTTTAACTCAACTGAATGGTGCTTTATTGTGACCAATTGCTAAATGTTACATGCATAACGTATACCTTCAAATCTTTCGCAGAGGAACCAGCACAGACAACGCAGGTACAAGCTGTACTTTGTGTATCCTTGTCCTTCACCAGATTGTTGTTCTGCATCCAACGTGACACAAGTTCAAACATTGTACGTGATAGGCCAACCAATTTCCTGCTGAGCTCAATATTGGCACCATCCTTCAATGCACAGCTGACTTTGCAATATTACTGCGCATGTGCCATCATTACTAGCTGTGTCAGGATTTGTAATAAGAAAGATATTTGATTGAGACAGAACGAAGGCTTGGGACTATGTCATGAAATTGATTTGCTAGCGGCTCAATATCATTTTGCTAAATAGCTATTGACTTGTTGTTGTATTCATTATCAATATTATTCTGTTTGATTTTGACTTCTAACAGTGTGTTCACTTTGAAATGATATTGTTCTTTATGAGCGATACAGTTTTTCTAGGGACAGGATCCTTTCTACACCATCTTCTTAATACATCGATGCAATGCTTTAAGAGACTCTATTATATAATACTGATACCCTTACATACTGAACCCAGATCTAATTACAGAGAAACCCCTTAGAGAAAATCATTCACAGGGGTTCATTTAAACTGATTCCGTCAAATGCATTCGATAGAAGTAACTCAAAGACACGCATATGCACAGCACTAAGATTGGACATTGAGAAATGCTTCCATTCAAAATGAATTATCGCACTAACATTTCTCTAACCTATCCTCTGCTGTCCAATGTTAAACACTAGTCATTATTCATGCCATTCCTATTTTATGCTCACTGCTGTACCCTTCACGTGGTTCTATAAAATTTGGCACTTTGATTCAGTTAATTACTAACTCAACTATCCTCGGTCATCCAATGTTAACAAGGATACCTTAAATAACCGCTGCTGTTTGGTATATAGTCCTAGAACTTCATGAGGATTGAATTACATCTGAATGTCTGTCATCATTGATATTGACCAATCAAAGGCCCAGCTCCGGCCAATACGTGTGGCTGGTGGTAAAATCAAGCCTACAGATGGACTGCTAGTTATCTGTTCATCAACTAGTGGATGTGGCACTGCTACATTGCGCTAACCTGGATTTTGGACACCGTGTGTAATTAAGTATCTTTGTAAAGTAGGCTAACACATGTGGCAGGGTCGTAAAGTTGGTTTCTGAGGGTGGGGAGGTGGATGGGTTGGGGTACTACGCCCGTGAGGTATGGTGAATCTCTTCCAGCCTAGGGAATTCTTTTTCATTTCTGAAAGTAAAATGGAGCATTTTCCCGCAATCTAGGCATAAAAATCAACTAAATAGCTGATTATCAACATTGCCCTTTTCCGTTGATTGAGAGGTTCCTTTAAAACACAGATAATAAAAAATAGAATTTTTTGATTTGAACCCCGACCCTGACGCCCATTGTACGGACCTGTGTGGCGAGACAAATGGGCGTCTATATAGGGTAGACATAATTGTTGTGCCCCTTTTCATACTGAATGTATTTCAATGATAAACTGAGTTCGTTTCCTATTATTAGCCAATAAAAATGATTAAGACACTTTTCTAGAAGAAGAAATACACTCAATAAAACACATTGCCAGAGCTTTCATTAGAAAGAAGTTACGCAATTGAAATTATATATTGTAGATTAGCATAAACTTACGCGTTTTCGGCGTAGACACGCCATCCAAACACTGATTGCATAGAGACGTCATTGGTGCAGGCGCCTCACGATTGCCATGACAACGGCCATCGAAGAGGACCATTGACTTGATGATGTCATCTAGTGGTTCGTCATTCCGTCGTTTACGACATTCCCGAACTCCCGGTAGGTAAGGAGCTAGCGGTGCACGAAAAGCTTTGATTTCCAGATACATTCTGGGTATCTGAAACGAAATAAATAAAAGATATACATAATTATAGTATCCTTATTTAGAAATTAACTTAAAATCGGAATAGCATATATTAACTTAGATCGAGGAGAAAGGAAAATACTAGTCTAGAATATAGTGAAATAAATTTGGGTAAAACCGAGTGTGACTTGATTTGGCGGGAGTTGTCATGCGTGCATGCGTACGTGCGCGAGTGTGAATGTACTGTGAAGATGTGGGTACTACTAATATCGGACAAGCTTTGTTCAGCCATTATTTACGCCATCTAACCTGCATTCTAGTATGTGTGCGTGTTTGTGCGCACGTGCTTGCCAGATTGCGTATGCGCGTGCTTGTTTGATGGTATTTATGAAGCATTTTGATGTTCTAAAAACATCGCAATACACCGGCCCAGCCTTGTCTATGGCCATATTATACGCTTGTGCGCACGCGAGCGTGTGCGCGCGCGTGTGTTTGTGCGCGTATGTATGTCATCCTGGATGTGTGTACGTATGAAGCTGTCTCTAAAACGACTGATTTGGATCAGATTTTAACACAACAAAGTCTCTTACAATAAATGATGATTTCCAGACTTTGGAAAGACAGATTCAGATTGTATCAGATTCAGATTCAGATTATTTATTGCCATACAATCATACACAAACATAAACCATATACATAGCAATGTAATATAAACACAGCACTATGACCGAGTTAACATCAAATTCTGCATCTATGAGTATATGGGAAACTGCTCGTCCGATTTTGCTCAAATTTTATGACAACAAAATGTGTACTGTGACCATCAACTACGACTTTGTTTGGGATCGAAAAAATCCAGAAAATCCGCAAACCTCAAATTTTTATTTACAATTTGACAAAAACTGGAGGGCGAGTTTCAGCACTGTCTGATCGCTCTTGTTTCTAGTAGCAAATAATTATTCATAAGGTAAATCAACACAAAACTCTCATATCTTACCTGGAACAGCGACGAATCTGCGAGTCAGGTGTAAATTATATCGATGCAATAAGAATAAATGGAACTAATGCACTTTAGTGGGCGCAGAAATCTCGCGAGATTTTACGTTGATCTCGCGAGATTTTACGTTGATCTCGCGAGATTTTCGTTGCTACGGAAGATGACGTCATAATTAATTCACCCATAAATTGATGACGTCTCACATTTCATTGTTCGGGGGGAAATCCTAATTATGACGCAACCAGCATTCCACATTATAACGTTTTTGGGCAAAGCTTAATTATGACGTCACAGACTTCCGATTTTAAGGAAAATGACGTCATAATTGATATTTAAGGAAGATGATGTCATAATTAATTAACAGCATTCTTTTTTGTAAACATCATGAAATGTCAACATGTCAAAAATGATGAAATATGACGATTTTATATAGAATATGCGATAATGATGTTGTAGATTGGTTGCAAAAGGAAAGTATATTAAAGGATTTTAGCGGCGTTTGTAAATATTGTGTTTCTGGATACATTACTTTGAAAAAAGACAAATCAGCCAGTAAAGACGGGCTTATTTGGAGATGTGTCAACAAAACGTGTGGTAAAAAAGTTTCTATAAGAAGTGACAGTTGGTTTAGCGGATCTCATCTATCTTTGTCCGAAATTCTAAAACTCACTTACTACTGGGTCTACAGACTTCCTAATGATTATGTACAGTTTCAGCTAGGAATAGGTTCATCAAATACAATTGTTGACTGGTTTAATTTTTGCCGTGAAGTTTGTTTTTTTATATTAGAACAAGACAACGAAGTTATTGGGGGTGTGGGAAAAGTGATTGAAATTGATGAGTCAAAATTTGGCAAACGGAGATATAATCGTGGTCGTCGTGTTGATGGTTGTTGGGTGTTTGGCGGTATTGAACGAGAATCTAAACGAAGTTTTTTTGTTGTTGTTGATGACCGCTCAGCGAATACACTCATTCCTATCATCAAGAAACATATTCTTCCTGGGACAACAATAATCTCAGACTGTTGGAAGGCTTATTCATCTCTTTCATCAATAGGTTACCAACATCAAACAGTGAATCATTCTAACGAATTCTGACGCAAAAGCCTATTTCTTTGGATCACTCTTACGATGATTTTGATTAGGTATGTATTCTTGTAAAAATAAAAATCCCCATAAATTTATCAGGGAATCCCTATAATAATAATAATAATAATAATAATAATAATAATAATAATAATCGAAAATGACGTCATCACTTTATGGGTGAATTAATTATGACGTCATCTTCCGTAGCAACGGAAGTCTCGCGAGATTGACATAAAATCTCGCGAGGTTTCTGCGCCCACTAAAGTGCATTCTACCCGAATAAATTCCCCTAGTAAAATTGTGTGAAAAACGGTTATGCTTCTCATAGCAATGAAAAACTTCAACTGAAAACAAAATGGCGGCGAATTGCTTTATATACCGGGCGAACGACGAAGTTGGTACATGCGCGTGGCATTATAGAGTTCCTTAGAAACCACCTCCTAGCTACATGTGCGCAGTGACTGAGGCGGACATTATTTATCATCTCAAATATCAAGCGTCTTATCTTCGAAAGATGTGATTTTGAGAGCTATATCGGTAAGAACTCGCTTATAAATACACGGCTCATGGTTTTCTCTTAACAACAGTTAGGCTCGTGACGTCATAATAAACTGTGACGTCAAGCACTATGGTCCCGGACGTAACTATGGCTACATCGCATACTGATGACGTAATAAATACTGTACTGCCAACTATCTTTATAAAATGCTGTTAAATGTTTGTACCATGGCATATGTCATTGTGTTTGATATGCCAATAAACGGATTGATTGATTGATTGTATATATTTTGTGAGAATTATACATCGCCCTCATTCTTGAACTTATAGGCGGCTGTCAGAGGCCACGGTTACACACCTACTCGTTGATCTCGCTACCGTAAGGTTTACCGACAGAATATGACGCTGTCCACTTCTAAGAAGCTATCTCTATGGATATTTTATCTTGTAAATATAGTTGGCTCCACATAGGCCAGTTCTACTACTACTACTACTACTACTACTACTACTACTACTACTACTACTACTACTACCAGCAACAATAACAACGCTCATGGGCGCATCCAGGAATTTCGTGCACTAGGAGGTCCTAGCATGGACAAATTTGATAACTCGATGCTCGGAGAATCCATCTCCAGCATTCTGCTATAAATTGTATTAAAATCAATGACGGAAAATGCGGATCTGGGAAATGTGCGTGCGTGCGTGCGTGCGTGCGTGCGTGCGTGCGTGCGTGCGTGCGTGCGTGCGTGCGTGCGTGCGTGCGTGCGTGCGTGCGTGCGTGCGTGCGTGCGTGCGTGCGTGCGTGCGTGCGTGCGTGCGTGCGTGCGTGCGAGCGTGCGAGCGTGCGTTCGTGTGTATATGGCTACATACAATAACGATGACATCATAAATGCTGTACTATGAATTATCTCTTATTAATATTTGACGAGAGAGTAAGCTTAATTGGTTAACTCAGTGGCGGCTGTCAAAGTTAATATTTTTTAACAACAACAACAACAACAACAACAACAACAACAACAACAAAAACAACAACAACTACTATTACTACTACTACTACTACTACTACTACTACTACTACTACTACTACTACTACTACTACTACCACTACTACTACTACTACTACTACTACTACTACTACTACTACTACTACTACTACTACTACTACTACTACTACTACTACAACAACAACACCAACAGCAACAGCAACAACAACAACAACAACAAGAACCGATTCACTCACGTACTACGGGAGATTGCTTTCTCAAAAAGGATATTCAACGACTGGAATTCTGTACCAGAAATCGTCGTAATTTCGTAAATTCTACATCAATCAAAAAGTTTAAAGTCGAATTAGAGAAGTGTTGGCAGAAACATCTATTAAAGCATGACGACGACGACGACGACGACGACAAAAATAACAACTAGCAGCACGTGCAAAAATGTTCAGTAAGGGTGGTGGGTGGAGAGGGTCGTGAATTATGGACAGTTTTGGAGAAGGCCCCACTCCAACTGACTTGATGGCGTTGCCTGCGCAAATTTGGAAGTTAGATATTCAGAGAAGCCATCTCGTGTATAAAGTGTTAGATTAGTAGCCTACAGCCAACCAAATTTTATTTACGATAAAAATACATAAATAGAGAATCTGGAACGAGGTCACTTTTCATATCACTATTATGGACCGAGTTGAAAATTATCAATTTACACGAGCTTTAGCGTGTGCAAAATTGATAATTTTGAACGAGGTTCATAATAGTGATACGAGAAGTGACCGAGTTTGAGATTTTATTTATCATATAAACAGTAATTTTGAAATATTTGCCAATAAGCTACCTCGGAGTTACGGCGTCGCAAAGAATTATGGGTAATGTCAAAGGTCAAAGCACATAAACAAATCTCTCGAGTCTGACAGCTCTGGGGTTGTGAATGCTACGCTACGAATTTCCCTCCGCATCCATGCGTGCTTTATGGTGTTCTTATGTGTGAACTTCTTAGCGACAGCTTGATATGGAATCATATCAAGATATTTATGCAGCAGAATTAGAAAATCAAATAATATTTACGCAACTGGAGGCGGAAAACAACGCGGTCAAGCGCATTCGCCCCGGTGCCAATTCGGCCCATTAATTCGCTGTTCCGATTAGAAGTGGATTCACACTAGTGTATTTTGCATAAATTCAATAAATAAATGTAGTTATTATATGTATTTTAGAAGTACAATTACAATATGCTTATTTTTAAGTCTATGTAATGTCAGCGATTACGTGAGACTGACGGCGTAGGCCTACACACGTACACCAGCTTCATAGGTAGGCCTATATAGTTAGTGTGTATGGTACTACGCATACTTGGGTTTTACAATTTCATTGTTCTAATATTCCCAATTTAACACTATATAATTCTCTAGTCTCCTAAAGGCACTATTAGGCTACCTAATGTAATCATTCAATGTAATACGTGCGCGTAGATTGCGCTATTCATTGATAAAGGAATTATCCCAAACAGAGTATAATTATGTTTATCATAGTATCCATAAATAAACATCAGTCAAACAAACCACTCAGGCCGGAAGCCAGGGCAGGACCGGTGCACTATGTAATATTACCCCCAATCAGGCAGCCATGGCAGGGCAAGCAATCAGGCAGCAAGGGCAGGGCAGGCAGGCAATCACGCAGCCAAGGGAGGGCAATCAGGCAGCCAGGGTTTGGCAGGCAGCCATCAGGCAGCCAGGGAGGGCAGGCAGACAGGCAGCCAGCCAGTGCTGGCAATCAGTCAGGACATGGCAGGTAATCAAGGAAGCCAGATCAGAGCAGACAGGCAGCAATGGCATGGCATGGCATGGCATGGCATGGCATGGCATGGCATGGCATGGCATGGCATGGCATGGCATGGCATGGCAGCCATGCAATCAGGCAGCCAGGGGAGGACAGTAAGACAGGAAGCCAGGGCAGATAGTCAGTCAGGGCATGACAGGCAGACAGAGCAGGGCAGGCAGCCAGGGCAGGGCAAGCAATCAGTCAGCCAGAGTAGGGCTGGCAAGCAGCCAGTAGAGGACAGACAGGCAGTTAGTCAAGGCATGATAGGTAGTCAGGCAGCCAGGACTGGGCTGGGCTGGGCTGGGCTGGGCTGGGCTGGGCTGGGCTGGGCTGGGCTGGGCTGGGCTGGGCTGGGCTGGGCTGGGCAGGGCAGGGCAGGGCAGGGTACGCAATTAGGCAGCCAAGTCAGGCAATCAGCCAGGGCGGCAGCCAGACAACCAGGCATGTGGCAGCCCCAGCGGAAGACAGACATCGACCTATGACCCAATCCACCACTGACCAACCAACCCACCCACCCACTCAGCCAGTTAGTTGGTCGGTTGACTAGCCAGTTGGTCAAACGTCCTGCCACTCACTCACTCACTCACTCACCCACACAATTTATCAGTCACTCACTCGTGAGTCAGTGGGTCGGTCGGTGAGTTGGTCAGTCGGCCAGTCAGTGAGTGAGTCAGCGAGCCAGTGAGTGAGCCAGTAAGCGAGCGAGCCAGCCAGTGAGCGAGTCAGTGAGTGAGTGAGTGAGCCAGCCAGCCAGCCAGTGAGTGAGTGAGTGAGTGAGTGAGTGAGTGAGTGGGTGGGTGGGTGGGTGGGGGTCGGTCTGTTGGTCGGGTCTGGTCGGGTCGGGTCGGTCGGTCTGTGAGTCGGTCGGTCTGTGAGTTGGTCGGTCTCTGAGTCGGTCGGTCTCTGAGTCGGTCGGTCTCTGTGTCGGTCGCTCTCTGAGTCGGTCGGTTTGTGAGTCGGTCGGTCTATGAGTCGGTCGGTCTGTGAGCTGGTCGGTCTGTGAGTCAGTCGGTCGGCGGGCCAGCCAGCCAGTCATGTACTCTATTGGTTAGTCGATCACTCACTCATGCATCTAGGCTACTTGGTAGCCCAAACCGCCCCATACACGACGCCACTGCAATTGTGCGTATATATATACCTAATTGATTGGCCGAACGATCGCATGGCTGGCTGTAATTGAATGGAATTGAATCCAACTATTGATTGATTCATTTCTTTATTCTTTAATCATTGATTGACTGAATAATTATTCTGATTGCTCTAGAGTGGCTGACTTGTTGATCCTTTGGTTGCTAGATTGTTTGGGTACATGGGTGATCAGTAATCGCATTGGTCTGACAAATTATTTGATTGACAGTGTGGCAGGAGGCAGTGTCGGGAGGGTGTGAGTTAGATCTTCCCAATGGAAATCTTTGAAGATTAAGCTAGATCTGAGAATCCTTCTAATACTTTAATTGTAGAGTTTAGACAAAGGGTTGCTCTTAAAATAAAATTAAAACAATGCACCACAACATACCATAATTCACCCTAATTTTGTTTACAAATTTGGATTTTTCAAACCAAAAAAAAAATCACCGGATTGCCATTGTTGGAGGGGGTATAGTCTGTCTAACCGCCGAGGCTGCTAATTATATATTAGATAAAAAATAATAGTTACAAACTGTTGATTTTGTAGGTTTTAATCAATATGGGTATGAAATAAAAAAAAGGTTATAGAATACCCGGCGATAGTCGCTCGAATTAAACAGCAGTGCTACATATTATATAGGCTAACTATATAGGGCATATACGAAAATAGGGTATTTCGTGCGATTCGTGTTAGCCATATGAAATTTCTTTTATAAACACGCAGTGATTATTACGTAAGAATATTATCTTTATGAAGCGAGATGTTTGTAAAAAGTTTATTTAGCTGAAAACACCGTAAAAGCTATGTGATTATTGCTAAGCGAAGGCACACAAAGTGGTTTGTTTATGTGCTTTGACCTTTGACCCGACGTTTGCTGCACATGCGCATTCGGAACTCCGAGATAGCTTATAGTTGCTGATGTGAATTTATCTGATTTCTCATTGTTGATTTTCGTGAAATCGATACCGCCGCTGTGACGCACCGCTACTTGATAACAGATACTGAATGCGCAGCAAAATATAGTGACAAACACAAAATCTGGCGACGTCAGCCGTTAAATAGTATTTTAACTGGTCATTGAAAATTATAGCCACGGCCATCAATCGTTACTTCGATGACATTTTGCGATGCCGTTTCATGAATGACAGATCGTAGTAAACAAATCGTAGTAAAACAGTACCGCGTAGTAATCCCTACGCGTCACGCTCACATCAATCGATGTTTTAATTGGTCGATTTAAATGGGTTGTGCACCCAACAGCCAATGAAAATACTCCGTTGAATATGGCACGTGAGCTCATATCGAAAAATATGGAACGGGCTAGAAGGGTAGTTTATATGATAATTACAGTTCACTAGCCTCTGTTAGAGTCCCGGGTTTATGTAAGTTGGCAGGGTCTTATAAAAGGTGGCGAATGGACCGCGCATTAGTCAGAAGAATGAGAAGAGCGATGAGAAACATAAAGATCGGCTGAGCGTTGTTGACAAATTGTCTAGGTGAAATGAACACACCATGATATGAAATGAACCCACCAGGAGATGAAATGAACACACCTGGTGAACAGCTGTTACTGACAGCTTGCTGCAATGCGGCTAAATCTGAATATACCCGGTCAGGCGCATTGGCGTTTCAGTGAAGTCACGTCACCTGTGGTCAGGACACCTGGCAGAAGATGCAGAAAATACAAAGGAACTTCTAAGAATATACAATGGCCGTATCCTCAGAAATTTATGTAAATTGCTTAAATTTGCTCAAAAATCGATCGCTCAATTAAACAAATATAGCCTGCTTAATAAAAATCCAATAGAATAAGGTAACGTTTTAATTGTAAAATAACTGCATGATCTGTATTTAAATTGGAATGTATTCACTACCGCCACCATTATTTTGTAAATATCTATCCTCGTATGCCCTTGAGGGGCCTGAGTGTAATGAAGTGAACTTGAACTTGAACCTGGCCCAATAGAATAGAGGTAGATAACGTAGAGTGGCTATGACCCTATCAAAGACGGAATGTCAGCTAAGTACTTTATTACAGTCTCCAGAATAGTATGTTTTGGTGTCAATTCTATTACATAGTTCAATAAAGTAACAGATAAATAGAGCCAATACAATTTTATTTCTGATAAATATATAAATTCTCTTCTGTTCAATTTTTCTTGCTATTACCAAAAGATAATTTACTGCATTTTGGAGGCTATCTGTGCTCCTGATCATCTGCCTCAGCCAGTCGAACACGCGTAGTTGTATTTTACTGAACTCCCGTCACTGGCGGTCTGAACAACTGTCCCAATAGTGCAGGTACGCGGATGTCCCGTCTACGTGTAATAGATGTCTATGTCTTCACCCCACATACAATGGTCCTTTCATAATCAAATACGTGACGTGTAAGATGACGTCATAATCAATTACGTAGATAAGTGCGTCACGAACGCATAATTGAAGACGGACTAAGCGTTGTTGTACGAATTATATGTTTTTACTATTTAATAAATATTCTGTTGAATATTTTGAAACTGATTTCTATAGGCAGCAACAGCGCCCAGTCAAATTAGTTTTAAAATATTCAACAGCTTACCTGTATAGTTTTCTGGAAATTGATCGTCAGGGCGTTTGGGGATCGATCGATCCCAAGACGGGCGAAGCGTAGGTGGCGCTTAAGTAGCGATGGCCGGGGCATAGCTAAAACTGGAAAGATCCATTGCACGGCAAAAAGCCAAGCAGTTATTTAAAGTAGAACACAAACAGAAAATGGTCAAAGCACGTCAAATGAAGCTTTCTTATAGTTTACGTAATAAATCATATTATTTGCACATTTTCGAATTCATAAATAGTTATTTCGCAACGGACCGTCATGGTGTGAACAATATTTAACTGATCAATCAGAAGTTATTGGTTTGATTGGAGTCTATCGAGTCGCTGATTCCAGGTCCCATTCATGGCAAATCTTGGCTGATTTAGATTTCAGTCTATTACTAAAGAGTGGAAAGAGTCAACGAAGAGATCGCTGTCCGGGAGCTCAGTGCCATTTAATTAGACAGTTGAGTACAAAGGTTTAGATAGCAGAAATTCAGTTATGGATCAGTGCTGGGATAAAAATGGGAGTTCTTAAGTTTCAGAATTGGTGCTTAAGGTCTCCAAAAACTGTTTTAATCAAAATTTGATGAACAAGATTAGTTTTTTCGGAATTTAAGGGTGTGGGGGGGGGGGGCACATCATTTGCAAAGTTTTGTAGCTTAGGAATGAAAAAGCTGGTGCAGTGTTAAGTAAGAACGGTGTTAATTACTATTACTTAGCACTTTTAATTAGACTTTTGAGTACAAGTTTGAAGCTAAGTTTACAATGTAGTCTAGGTTGCCAAGAGCCAAACTACATTGCTTAAGAACAAATTGTATCGTCCATTCTGTACTTAAGAACAGGTCATAAGTCACCAGTCTCACAGCCTATTAATTAGCATTTTTAATTAGAATCTTAAAAGTAGACGGTAGCATGAGTTATTATAAACGGTGTTAAAATTACTGTTAATTAGCACTTTTTATTAAACTTTTGAGTACAAGTTTGAAACTAAGTTTACAATGAAGATTACGTTACTAAGAAACTATTTTATGGTGCTTACTATGCTTAAGAACAAGTCAAAGGTGCACAGTCACGTGACCAATTAATTAGAATTTTAATTAGACTTTGGAGTAAATGTCTGAAATTAAGTGCCACTGTAACCAAAAACCACAATCCATTTCTTAAGAATGAGTTTTATCATGTGTTCTAAGCTTAAGAACAGGTCAAATGTCACCATTCACATGACACATTAATTAGCATTTTGATTAGAATCTTAAGATTAGAGGGTAGCCTAAGTTATCAAGAGCTACAACTTTTTTCTTAAGAACAAACAGCCCAAAATTCAACAGACACGTGCCTGACAAATTAAGACATTTATTTATAATTTTGAGGTGCAAAATGTATAATAATTATTAGTGGTGACAAATTACATGCATACCAATATGACCATAAATAGGCATCTCTGTACTTCACGTGAAGCTTGCTAATGTATGTTCAGTGACATATGGCCGACATGGAATCACTATCTTCAGAATCATCATCGTTATTATCAGATAAACGTCCGATATCAAACTAAGACCATATCAAAATGACAATAAAAGCTATCTTCAGGGCCGTATTTAGATATGTGGGGGCCCTAGGGCAAAGAATGAGCGGGGTGTCTGGGGGTCCTTCCCACAGAATTTTTTTTTACATCTAGGTGCTCTGAGACGGCCAGAGAGTCTACTTTTAGGGTGAATTATGGCGCATTCTTTCGTTGTAAAATTATTTTATTTTGCAAATTTTCGTAATTAACATTGTTGCCGAACACCAAACAAGAATTGGGACCCCCACAAATATTAGAATAGAATTATAATGCATGATTAAGAGTTCTAAACTAATAAAGTTCGCTTTAAATGTCCTATAACTTCCAAAAAAGTCCTTAATTTCTTTTTAAAGTTTAAATTGTGGGGGCCCCTTGCTTGTGGGGGCCCCGGGGCTTATGCCCCGCTTGCCCCCCCCCCCCCTTAAATACGGCCCTGGCTATCTTTGTACTTCGCATGACGACTGCTAAATTATGTTCAGACATTCAATGTCACATGGTCTACTCCGAATCATTATCATTATTATGAAATAAACATATGATATCAGATTACAGACATCAAATTACACACATATCAAGATGACAGTAAAAAGTATCTCTGTACCTCACGTGGAGCGTGTTACAGTGTGTCCATTGTCATATGGCTTACGCAAAATCATTGTTATCACAATCACTATTCCTATTCTCTTATAATTGTTCAGCATCAAATTACAGACATCAAATTGCGCGCATATTAAGATGACAATAAAATGTATCCGTGTACTTCACCTGAAGATGGATAATAGACGTGGGGCCATGCGCTATAAACGGACTGATTCATCTGATATTGCTGACCGAAGGAGAGTGTATTTTCAGCCTGTCACTTCTGTAGTAGAATTTTCACCAGCTGTGGAGAAACCATTCTCACCAAAATCTCCACAGTAATTCCAATACTGTGCGCATACTAAGGATAGTAATTCATGTCTCCCTACAGTTCTACCGTGGTCTGAAAGAACCTAGTAAGTTCAAATTTGAAAAACAAAATAGTTTTGTGTGTTTTAGGACTTGTTAGGTTATTTTACAGCTCTGAATGTATCAAGCTTTAATATAAGTCTTATACATTTGCTGCAATTGATTAGTGATAAACCCAGTAAGTACCGAACAGCAATATAATATTTTACAAAAACCTAGTTCAAACCAAATTCAAAAATTTGGAAAATACCTCGCAAGTCGTGGACTTACTAGGATTTTGTAACATATTGTATTGCTGTTCGCTTTTTATTAGGTGTATTACTATTACTCAATTGCAGCGAATATTGTGAAACAAAATCGTGTAACGCCAATAACCAGGCATATCGCTTGTATTGATCAGGTGATTTACTTGGCTATCATGTCAGCTCCCATAAATTAAACACGTGTGAAAACATTAATCTAAATTTATTTATACGCTGAAGCGATTATGGCGTCTAGAGGTAGCATATTAAGAGAAATTGCGCAACAAAAGAACAATAACAACAGTAACATTGATAGACGCGCAGTGCTATAATTGGTAGTCGTGACATTGATGCTGATGCTGAACATGACCTTGTGGAGGAAGAATCATATTCTGTAGAAGATGAGAGTAGTGTAGATTTCTTAGAGAATGCCTTTTAGAACCGCTTTCTGGTCAGTTAGTGCCAGTGATGGTCTCAGAATTTACTGAAACGCCAATTCAAGCAGCAGCGGCAGCCGCAGGGTTGCATGTCACGACGTTATCATGCTCAAATGATGAACCTAATGCGTTGCTCATTGAAGATGAACAAAATGATATAGCTTTAGTGGATGAAATCCCCAGTGTCTGGTGTTTCAAAGATTTCAGTGTGCAAAGTCATGTTTCTACGGACACTAGGGCTAAAGACAGATGGTATGGTGACTGAATTCGTAAAGGCGAAGTTACAAAGCCCTACACTTTTGCTTAGTTCTGTTGATAATCGGGGGAAGGCAGCAGCGGTTGCCCCAAAGAATAAAAAGGAGAATTTGTGAATCAAAGAGCACATGCAAGCTTTCAATCCATAGGTCAGCCATTACAATCTAGAACATGCCCCAAGCCCAACCAACCTGGACCATGATTTAAGGATCACTTTAATGTGGGAGAATTATAAAGTGCACATTGCCAAAGTCAGCTATCCTGTGTACAGCCGAGTATTTGAATCTATGGACATCGGATTTGGGAGGCCATCTCAAAATGATTGTGATATGTGCACTCGCTTTAAAGTGCACACATCATCACCTGGAGATGATCATGATACGAATACTTGTGACGTATGTAAACCCTCCACGAAACACGTTTGGAGGATGTGAACTCTGACAATATAAAGCAGAACATTTTTGCAGCAGATATCAGAAAGCACTTCTTTGTTTCAAGATTAGTAGTATTCAATGAAAAATTGGCTTCATTGAAAAACAATGGTGACATTGTTGTCCTTTGGCATGAGGGGATTTCGGGAAGGCTTGCATTTAATGTCGCATCTGCCTACATATGCAACTGTACTGTACAGAAAAAGAATTGGACCCTGTGCAATGGTGTGGCGTGGTGTGCAAATCTGGAATGTGGTCCACAGACGATCACTATTCGGTACCTTGAAAGGGGACATACCTTTATACGGGCAGATAGTGTACATGGCTGCATAGGGTTCAAAATGAAAAAAAACACCCAAGAAATCCACGCTTTTAATGATTTTGTCGAGTTGTGTAACAAGTCGGACCACAACATCAAGCCTGCAGTAATGTTCCACAATGATTTTTATCATTTTGAAGATGGACACATGACGAGGCAGTCCAAAAAGGCCAACCTACGACTACTGGCCGACCTTTGTTAAGTAATGTTCCACAATGATTTTTATCATTTTGAAGATGGACACATGACGAGGCAGTCCAAAAAGGCCAACCTACGACTACTGGCCGACCTTTGTTAAGTTAAATTCAGGAAAGGTTCAAGGTCAATGTGGTACAAGGCTTCCTTCAATGAAGATTCCAGTGAGGTTGACTTTTTGAAACCAAAGTTTAGCGTAAAAACTGTCCCAGGGACAATGGGACAACCGAGTGGAATAACCACAACAAAGAAACAGAATATTTTGAAACCAGTAATTGTAACCAGAATAAAGAAGAAATGCAATGCGAAATGGATCCCATAAACCTGTAGAGGTCCTCAATTGAGAGTACCAGGATGGACGCACAGGTATACGGAAAGCACATAAAAATGTGCTTTGTTTTGTATACATACCACGAGTCAACAGCTTCCTACTCTAGCTATTGCAATTTTTCCATAATTTTGAATAGATGTTTTTCACAAGCAAGATTTATGGTCGTAAAACCACTAAGAATCCCATAAATATATTTATCATATAAACAACCCTTCTAGCCCATTCCATATTTTTCGATATGAGCACACGTGCCATATTCAACGGAGAATTTTCATTGGCTGATGGGTGCGCAACCCATTTAAATCGACCAATTAAAACATCGATTGATGTGAGCATGACACGTAGGGATTACTACGCGGTACTGTTTTACTACGGTTTGTTTACTACGATTTGTCATTCATGAAACGTCATCGCAAAATGTCATCGTTTGACAGCTTATCAGTCGGCAGCGAAGTAACGATTGATGGCCGTGGCTATAATTTTCAATGACCAGTTAAAATACTATTTAACGGCTTGGGAATTCATCGGTGAAAGGGTTAACTTCTTTTTAACCCATGATAGAATCCAATCCATCACCACCAAGTCTTGGTTACCATTCCAACCGAACATACCATTAATACAAGATTATTTTTAATATTTTGTTGCTAATCTGTCTGGTAGCTGTTGCTAAGATAGTAACAGCTTACAGGCAGTCTCTAAATATTCTACAGTTTACTAATAACGTTAGCGACGAAACAGTCAAATTATTTTCAAACATCAATACCGTAATTCCTCATACATCCTCAACTTCATACGACCTTCATTATCAGACCACCTCTTAAACTCTATTCTTTTACATTATTCTCTTATTATTTTTACAACGGTGGATAACCACGGAGGGGGGCGCACCGCCACTACGTTTAAACGTAAAATACACACCTTTTAAACTTTTAAGGGTCAACTAATTCAAAATAATAGAACATTCCAGAGTGTTGCAAATCCAAAAAAAACGTGTGCGGCTGGACGTCATTGTTATCGAGAAAACGTGGCGTTATAGACGTCATTGTTCTCTAGAATGCGTGGTGTTCTGTGCGCCATTGTTCTCAACATTCCATTCCGCAAGCTTTTCTTTTGTTCTCGTGAAAAACCCATTGTTCTCGAAGACCCCCTGCTGGGAAGAACAATAACGTCCAGCCCCACCGATTACTACTGCCACGCCCTTCAGCATCGGCCATAAATCTGGTACAGTAAGTCGTTTTAGCATCGATCCATATGGGGAAAATACATGCATTTCGTCAAAACAGATTTGGCAGATATATTCCTTCAGTCAAATATCTATTTGAAATATGAATGTATAGAATCTGCCAGCCTGCATGCCTGCCTCATGCCTGCCAGTCTGTCGCCTGCCGTCTAAACAATTGTGGGATGTTTCGCCATTTATCGATGGATTAAACCCGAATTTGGCAGATATGTTCCTTTATGCAACATCTATTTGGCCTATGAATATGAAATTGCCACGCTCTTAAGCAACGGCCATAACTCTGATACAGTAAGTTTTAGTATTGAACCCTATTGGAAAAATACACGCCTTTCGGCAGCAGTTGATGGATTAAAGCAAATTTAGCAGATTTGTTCCTTCAGTCAAATATCTATTTGAAATATGAATATATAGAACCTACATCTTTAAACAAGTGCGATACCTCTGGTTCATTAAGTCTTAAACTATTCAACCCTACATGTATAGTTAAAACACATTTGTTTCGTCGATTGTTGATAGATTAATATCAAATATAGCAGATATGTTCCTTCAGTCAAATACCTATCTGAACTACGAATGTAAAGGGTCGACACGTTTAAATAAGGCCATAACTCTTGTTCAGTAAGACAGACTATTCAACTATATGGTTAAAGTACATTTGTTTCGTCAATTGTTGATGGTTTAAAACACGCATGACCGACGCATGGCTTTGCTGGGGTGTGGATGTTGTGGCTCCACTTTGCTCTCCTTTCCCCAGCGCTGGATCTAAGTTTTAACACTTAAGTATGAAAGGTCTTTTGTTAGCGACTTGACGACGTGATTGTTCGGCCCATTAATCCATAAACAGCGCCATCTGTGTTTAACTTGTTATTTCTAACAGCACGTTTAAGTTCTAACTTTGGGTTTTTCGTTTGCAAACACTAAATTTTAATTTCAGTTGTTCTCGTTTCTTGATTATTTAATCACATGCAATAGACCTTTCCACTTTATCCATCCACCCTATGACGTCATAATCAACTACGTGACGTGTAGAATGATATCATAATGAATAACGTCATTATTACCTCATGAATGACGTAGATAAATACTGCACGAACGCATATTTGAAAACGGACTATGCGTTGTTGTACAGATTGTATGTCTTTACTATTTAATAAATAGTATGTTGAATATTTTGAAACTAATTTGACTGGTCGCTGTTGTTGCCACAGGCAACACCAGCACCCAGTCAAATTAGTTACAAAATATTCAACAGCTTACCTTTATAGTTTTCAGGAAATTGATAGTTAGGGCATTCGGGGATCGATCAATTCTAACACGGCGAAGCGTGGGTGGAGCTTAGCTAGAGGTGGGCGGGGCATAGCTAAAACTGGAAAGGTCCATTGTCCTAATTTATTTACTTCTATTTGATAGAATTATTTTTAAGTTTCATCTCTTGACATTTTTTAGTTCCAAATTTTTTCCCTGAATTCCGTTTTTAGATTTAATTTCACAGACAGCCCCAACCCATCTCGCCTCTTAGAGAAATAGTCATTCCCCCCCTCCCACCCCTCCTTTACATAACATACAACACTGACACCCGCCAACAACAACAGCTCATTAGGCATTACCAGGCAACGCATACACCCATAGCAACATCTTAACTTTTGATTTTTTCAGTTTTACCTTTATTTCGCAACCCTCAAGGTGCTCAAGATAGAGTCATGGGTCAAATACACCGGCGTGTGAGCGGCCAATAAAATCAACTGAACTAACGAACCAAATTTAGCAGATATGTTCCGTTTGCCAATATTTATTTGCCCTGTGAATATAAAGAGGTCACAACTTGAAATAAGGACCATAAATCATGCTTTTTAAGGTGTTTTAATAATTGAACTTTATTGTGAAAATAATCTGCATCACGTTTCGTAAATTATTAATGGATTAAACAAGATTTGGCAAAAATATGCTTTAGCACACTTTAATCATTTGACAATTGGTGTCAGGGATGGCTGCCGCCATTGATCAATGGTCCTTTCCCCATTGGTAAATCATCCACAATTCCACATATTCTTGCATTTCCTTGTCCAAATTTTTTACTGTGCCCTCACAATCTCCTCTTTGGTAAGTTTCAGTGTTGTGACACCTGAACCACTGGCCAATAGTGTCAGTAATGGCTGTGCCATTGACCAATGGTATTTTTTCCATTGGTCAATAATGTCAATGACAAATCTTTTACTCTGACCATTGTCCCGTTCGTAAATATCATCTAATGAGTTCATAATGTCAGGGTTGGCTGCCCCATTGGTCACTGGTACCGTTCCCATTGGTCAAGAGTGTCAAGGACATCAGTATTTGTATGCCTAGACAAGAGAATCGATTTGTATTACGCGATGGTGCCATCCTGGTGGGCGGGAGGGCGGACCAACCGGCGGCAGAATGAATTCCAGATGATAACTCTGTTGCCGTTTATCTGTTTGCTATGAGACTTCACAGGGTGATTGGACAAGGTCTTGGGAATAGAGACCTCTCGAAATGAACGATGATCGGAAATACAAGATGACCGCCATCCACGGGCGGCCGTCTTGAAAATTGGTTTCCGGATGATAACTTTGTTACTGTTTATCGGATCGCTTTGAAAGCTCGGGGTCTCGTTGGACTATGTCTGGGGAAGATACCGATCGAAATTGACGATAACCCTAAATCCAAGATGGCCGCCAGTCACTTGTTTAATAGCTATTAACATAATTTTCATATTTTTTAAATAGATAATTCACTAGGGACATATTTGCCAAATTTAGGTTTAAACCATCAGCAGATGGTGAGACATGCTACTATTGTTGACGAACGCTACTGAAGAATGGATGGTGGTGACCTAATTACAACCCCAAATGGCTCCGGGGCAAAAACAAAGATGTCATCTGGCCTATTGATGATTCATAATCCTATATACTTAAAGGATAACTGACCTCATGTCTTGATAGCTATTCAGGTGATCTAATATGCCACTCATAAATTATGCAGGTAGTTTTAAGCTTTTTGTCTAGGCACTAAAGAAATATATTCAGGCTTTAGTAGGTAAATGTTGCTACATATCTACAGCATATGCTGGCTGTCATAATTTACTTTTCAACCAATCAGAAAAAGTCTAGTGTGCGTGCCTCGGAATATACGCTCAGTCGTAGAGGTGCCAGCTATAGTTTGGCAATGTGGTATAAACGCAAACATACAGGTAAGCTGTTGAATATTTTGAAACTAATTTGACTGGAAGCTGTTGCTGCCAGTCTAATTAGTCTCAAAATATTCAACGATATCAATATTACACAATAAAGAATGTAATTTATTAGCACCTACATGGCATCACACACTATCGCTTGAGGAGACAAAATGGTGGCGATATCACTGTTCAACATTTACGCGATATTACAAAGCAGATACTTCTTATACAGAAATGGGAATGTGACATAATATGAATGATCTGGAATCTATCAACCATAATCTATCGGTACAGTATAACATTTGAGATGAGATTAGCATCCCTTTAAACTAACATGGATAACACATTGTACTAAATTTTGCCTGTCAAAGTTTTAAAAGGCACCTTTCTGAATCTTACCGCTTCTCTAATTAGTTTTGTCGCATGGTCTGGTCTGTCTCAGATCGATTATTTCCACACCTAAGAATACTGAGTGAGAACTGATCAAAGCGATTGATTGATTATGGCTCCGCTCTTTGTGGTAAGAAATGGAAGATATTAATAACACCGCAAAGGAACTTATGGGGCAAGAGGATTTCCAGATACAGAGATAGAATTACAGGTATAAAATTAACTAATAACACCTGGATCTTATACATAGCTTGCTTTCAGTAATGGTATTAGGTTCATACATTATCACCATCGTTGTAAGGCATATTACGGAAGAGGGTTGCTAAACACGTCTTCATCACAGGAATCCAAGTTTGCTACCTTCAGTTATATATTTCCAGGACTGTAATTGATAGAGGGTGATTCTAATGACAGATAGTTAATTGCATCTAGAGTATGAAGTTTTACTCAGACGATTCTATGTTCTCGATAAAAATGAGAGGTTATAACCGATCGTTTAGGAACTATATGTTTGAAGAAAGATCGAATAATAACTCAGACATTTTCCATCCATATGTTGATCTGCATTTGAAAAAGCGCGCATTCTATATTGGTTTAATATTCGAAGTTCTATGCGGATTAGGGTGTCTCGCAAACTTGTTGTTGGTGGCTTACATCATCAAATACCGCAAATACAGATCACCTATATTCGTGCTCATTCTGAATTTGGGACTGGCTGACACAAGTAACTGTACTGCCGCTATCGTCTGGATGACCCTCATATCCGGGTTTGCTGTGGGTCCAGACTGCGCGTGTAATGTGGCGACGTTGCTCGCATTTTTCTCGAACATTGCCAGTGGTTACACTATCGTTGTCATATCTGTTATTAGGTAAGTGGCAGTGAGTATTAGACAGAACGTAACACGTTTCCCAAACAAATTTTTGAGTATGATGCAAGAAATGTTTTATTGAATATTTTGAAAATAAGTGGAGCCAGTCATTCCAGCGATCAATTTTCAAATAGTCTTTTCCTGACCAATTTTGTCCATTAATAATTTAAATATTGGTTAGTTTTAGATGCTTCTTGCAGATTGGGATTCCTGGTTTCCATCTTGGGACTCCCAGATGTCAATGTAAGGGCTCCGCTAGACCTAAAAAAAATCATGGCGTTATATTAGTAAACGTTAATGGATGAATCTATTTTTAGGCATGCCCCGCCTATCTCTAACTAAGCTCCGCCCATGCTTTGATCCCTGAATCTCCAGGACCCCACTTTCACGGCAACTATACAGCTAACCAGTTGAATGGGTTGGAACTAATTTTACGGGGTATAGTTGCTGTATATTGTAGTTCGGATCGACCGGACCGGTACCAGCCGTACCAGCCAAGTTGGGTACGCGCCGCCCGTCCTGGATTCGTTCCCTGAACACGGCCCCATGGGTATAGCCATAAGCGTATATGGGCCTATGGCGCATAGTGCGCATGCGCACGCTTAAATGCTATTTTTGACAGAGCCCGTAGTTTACGACCGAGATGGGATGACGCTTTTAGTGTACCGAGACGGTACAATGTAATCCTTTTTAATCACCTGTTCCCGCCGGATCTGGCATTAATCAAGACCAGAATTCGACGGGCTTTCCAAATCTGTAAACCATTTCAAAATCGGTTAAGAAATGGCTGAGTTATCCACGGAAACCCCCTTTTGATTATCTTCAAAATTTTGCCGTGACGTCATAACCACGTGCACGCAGAACTTCTAGAATGTTCTAGAACATTCGACTGCGTTATTACTAGCTACGCGCTGATTGGCTGTTGCTCGACCGATGATTGATTGGAGCCTGCGCCTGTGACGTCTGTATCTGTTCATAGTTTTTCTTATTTTCTGTAAGGTGTTTTCACTAACCGCCCCGTAGTAAGTTCCTTAAACCTGTACTAATAGATATATCATTCTGATAATTTCACACTGTATTAATTGTTCTGGTTAGTTTGTATATGACCAGTGGCCATCAGTTCATATGTTTTGCTTATTTGTAGAAAATATAGGACTGCAGTGCACGTAGGAAACACTATACAGCAACATTTATATATTCAGCACTTTCCCCGCCACCAACAATTTTTTCCTGAGGTCGCTGTCCGTGCTATAACTCTGTTTAGCCCGGCATGCTACCGACTAAAAACCTCTTCTATTCAGCTCGATAGGATAGGTTTAATATGATTAGAGACAATTTCTTCGTTAAGCAACACATAGTGTACGCCTCTTTTCTGGTAGTTGCGATAATTTAGCCCCGCAATACCGCATTCCGGCAAGGTTGTGTAAGATTGACCAAAAGGCCTAAAAAGGCCTCATATTTCTAAAGTTATTGTCTCTCTTCATGTTCCACTAAGCCTTATGGCTTCTTAATTGTTTGGATGTCCCTATCCGCACCATGAACTGATCTGGCTCTGGGAAACTATTGGGGTTACCGAGCGGTGATGGCCAGGGTGTGGTGTCACACACATTTCCCATGTATCTTCGGATACTCAGTAGTTAGCACCTTTGCCAATGTAGGAAAGCACTGCGAAAACATGTCTTAATTATTATTATTTTCTTTAATCTGCTGAACAATCCTCCCGCCCGCAGTGCGCATCCCCACCAAATTCCATAACAATGTCTGGGCATGATATTCAGATCTGCCACACCCTCACGGGAAGGACATTTACGGTGGGTATTCGTCTCTCTTACCCCCCCCCCCCCCCCACACCATAACGATAGATCAGTTGCCTAAAAATGCTTTTGTGAAAAGTAACCAATGTCCTGTGACGTTTTATGTGGTTACGAAGCGAGATGTCCGGATTCTTATCCAGTTCGGAGATCTTACTAGGTAACAATTGCATAAGATGGTGACGAGGGAATCCTTCGGGAATCGTTTGTCCTGTCTTCACGTACAACAGCACGCAAACGTATAGTTATAATCTCACTAGGTATGGTCTTTTCCTCCAAGCATTTTGGTTAAATATTAGAGTGGGCCCCCTTTTTTACTACTCTTCTCCCACTTTAAGCAGTGGCGACATTTTCCCATGATGAAGGGCATGAGGCACTTGCCTCTCGCAAGGATTCAGCGACGACGGTCCACGCGAGGATAATACTCCTCACCCAAACTAGCACGAGGAGTTGTGCCCGTGTGAGGCACGTGCTTTTCCGTCACTACAAAGATAATTTTCTTTCCTTTCAGCTAGAGGTATAATAGCTTATATTAAGTTAATTAGTTAAGTCTCGTGTATGGGAGCCTCCCTTGCGGGGATACCTCTGCGGACCTACGAGTCTGTGTAGTACCCCCGGGAGCCCCATGTTTAAAAGTTCTTCAGGCTGTCTCTATGTCTTATATTTTCGTATGCTCATTGTTTTAATCTAGCATACTTGACGGTCTGTTTAGGTAAAACTATTGTATATGCTGAGTTTAAGTAAGTCACCAATCAAATCTTGTAAGTCCATAGATCACGAAATTGCTATGGACAGGCATACTAGTGACACAAACTCCTGGGATGAGACCGTTGTGTTTAATGTTCATGACTATGGTCGCGTGACCCCACCGGAACGATTGAGTTCCACCGGCCTTAGGAGCCAGTCTTTGTTACCCGTAGGGCAGTATCGTACAGGATCCGTCACCCCGAGACCGGAAGCTAACCAGCGTCATCATTCGTCGTGCACTTGTGGCACTTGCCGACATCAGACACCGAAACGGCCTGACACTAGCCCGCGAGCTACAATATGGCAGCATCAGCGCCCAGTCAAATTAGTTTCAAAATATTCAACACAATGGTTATTAAATAGTAAAAACATACAATTTGTACACATGATGGACTTTTACATGTTCATGAAGAACTTAGCTACGCCATTCTTTATGCCTTCTGATTGAGGCGTGAGACTACACGTGACGTTATTCATTGTGACATCATATACTTGAGTGACAGATTATATTCTTCCATTATTACCCTGATAACGCAGCATACGGGACAGTACTGGACCGTTAGAGGCCTCCTAACACGCATTATCTGGCTAGATCGCGGACTGCTATCTAACATGGACTATAAACAGGCGTTTATATGGCACTCAATATTGCGATTTACAAAGATAAATATTGGAATACATTTGTGAATCACAATTTCCCATCTCCCCACTCTCAGATATAAAAAGACAGGAGTATTTTACGTTTAGCTGTGTACTCTTGACAACGAAGCCAACAACAAGGACTACTTGATTAACCATTTGAACCAGAAATACCCAACACGTAAATGCGTTTACAATGAATGAACCATTATGTTGAAAATGTTGAAGCTAATTTTTGACTGGAGCTGTTGCTTTCTATGGCAGCCAACAAATTTCTGTCAAATTAGTTTCAAAATGATCAACAGCTTACCTGTATGATGCAGATAATGAGGGACCGTATTCTGCAGTTGAAGAAGTGACACTTTCTTTCCGCTGGAATAAGTTTTCTTCGACTTTCTCCACCTTGTCTTGTCCACAACGAGAGTGCTAAGCTCATTTAGGGTCTTTCTCGTCGTTTGTCGTCCTATATGTCATTCTTTGATGTCAGATCGCTAGTTAGCTTAGCTAGTTGATGCTGTGGTATCCTTTACATTGTTTCACAGATACTGACCTGTGTTATACAGTATGTAGAGTGCTGCATTTGATATTAGGCTGTGCGCATTTTCAGTGATGATTTGCATTTGCACGCATAAAATTGCGCTGACACGCATCAAGTTTGTTCAAGAGGGATTTTTGAGCTGCCCAGCTGTTGCAATTCACCTTTCCAGTGTACCCACCCATCATATGACGTCATAATGAACTGCGTAATGTGTAGAAGTACATCATAATGAATGACGTCATGAATGACGTCGGTAAGTACGTCACGAACGCATATTTGTAGACCGTCTATGCGTTGTTGTACAAATTGTTTGCTTTTACTATGTAATAAATATTCTGTTGAATATTTTGAAACTAATTTGACTGCGCGCTGTTGCTGCCATAGGCAGCAACAGCACCCAGTCAAATTAGTTACAAAATATTCAACAGCTTCCCTGTATAGTTTACAAGAAATTGATAGCTAGGGAATTCGGGGATCGATCAATCCCAACACGGCGAGGTGTGGGTGGGGCTTAGCTAGTGATGGGTGGGGCATAGATAAAAATGGAAAGGTCCATTGCATAGCATTATGTAAACACATGTAGCATCATATAGTTGCATCTTGCCTTTTATGAGTATTTTAGAGCCACGACTCCATAACCTCAAAACGGACCTGCAGGAGGCGAAATTTGCTGTTACACAGTGAGTTGCAATGCCAGTAGAGCTGCAGAGTAGGAAAACTCACGATGAGATTCCGCTCTAACTCAACTGCTCAGTGCCCGACATATGTACCGTCAGCATTCATTTCTGGTGCGTCGGATATGTATGCATGTGTGAACTCTGTTTTGGCTACATTCACGTAGAGGTTTACAACCTTGAGTTGATCTGTGGCTATTGAAAGTAGTGTATCAAGGGGACCCTTAGTATCGTCGATAAATTCAATATCACCTGTATACTTCGTCTCTCGTAGCATACCTGTCATTGAGATATGAGTGTTTGGTCTTATGGAGTGTTCTCGAGTAAATGATAGAGCGACGGCGAGGTGGCAATTGATGAGTATTGGTGATAAACCATCACCTTGTGGTAATCCTAGTGATGTTTCAAACTGTACAAAAAGCGTTGATTTGATGCTAACATTTAATCAGGTGTTCGCCAATAAGTGTCGCACCAGGTGCAGTTCGTCATCATCGCGGACAGCTTGATGGGGATGTTTAAGGATCGATGGTTTCTTGATGGCACCAAATGCACGTAACATGTCTCATCTTGTAGAAATCCCAATGTTTTGATAGTACAGTTGTTGTCAACATTGGCTGTGCCCAGACTATATCAGCGCAGCTACGTCCCGTCCTAAACCCACTTTTCTAGTTTCCTGTAAATTTGTCAATCTTATCTGTGATACGAGATAATGTTAAATTTGATAGAATTTTCCGGATGGTGTTCATTTGTTAAAACAGTTAACTATGAAACATATTTTAACAATATGAAAATCAAAAATAGGTTGATAAACACGTGCATTTTTTTTTCTTGTCTCGATATCAGCGGCATTTCCTTGAGAACCGATTTGACTGGATTTCTCTAATTCATAGTCTGCTTCAACATGTATTTTCGGAGATTTGTAAAACAATACATTTTGCGAAACTTTGAGATATTCTGAATATGAAACCTATGTTGCTATTTGATCAAAAGGATTACGCAGAACAACATAAATTTTCAATATTCCGGTCATTTGAAAACATTCATATATTCTAAGATGCATCGTGACCAGAGCTTCTTGTACTTAATCTGAACCATCGCATAGAACACTTTGTCCAGTCCCTGTCCAGCTTCAAGACGGAGTATTAAGTCAAGATTATAAGTGTAGCCGCCAAATAGATATCGGATCATCTCCACTCGGCCTAGCTAGTTACATGTAGTCGATCGTGGGCTTGTACATGGCATCCTTATACCTCTGTTATTCTCAGACAGGTCTTGAGTATATCATCAGTGGTCGGGTTCTTGCTGGTGTTGGAGTTGGAGTTTTGTGATGGCTAATTAAATTGATTCTGCATTCATAGATTTGTTCACTTGCAAGAAAGGTGGCGTTTACTTTCTCAGTTGCCGCCAGCCACGCAACTGGGGTTTTTCGATGTGGGTTCTCATTGAAGAAACCCTCCATGACTATTCTTGTAGTCCGGAAGACCATAGAACAAGCTATTACAGTAATCTAGCTTCGATGTAACAAAACTATGCACTAGTTTCTCAGTGCTTGCCTGATCCAAAAGATGTCAGATGTTTCCTATACGCCATAGTGAATGAGACGCCCAGTTACATACTTTCTTGATTTGTTCATCCATGAGTCCAGCCGAGTCCATCATCACCCACAAGTCACGAACGGATGCTGATGGAGAAATATACACCACACCAACACGCACATCGCATGTGGCCACCCGAGGACCCGCTTCCTTGCTGCGTGACGAGAACCAGACTACTTCTGTCTTACCGTCATTCAATGCTCGCAAATTTGCTCGCATCCAATCACGTATCTCACCAACACAGGCCTCAATACGGCTGACTGTATCAGCGTCCGTTCGAGAGTCGCAGGCAATGTACAGTTGGGAGTCATCAGCATAGATCAGAGCATTTAAACCGTGGCGGGTGATGATGTCCTCAATCGGAGTCATTTATAGGGCAAACAGGACTGGTCCTAACACTGAGCCCTGGGGAACTCCAAATTCTAAGACATGGTCCTCCGACACCACTGATCGCAAAGACACTCTCTGAAGAAAGGACACAATCCAATCATAGGCTAGTCTACAGACGCCAAAACGACAGTGCAATCTGTACATGAGAATGTTGTGATCGATGGTATCAAAGGCCGCGGAAAGGTCAACTAACACAAGTATAACACCATGCTGCCTATCGAGAGCAAGCAGAACATCGTTCAGGACTCGAAGGAGTGCCGTCTCGGTACTATGTCCTTCTCGATAAGCAGACTGAAATTTGCCATAAAGACTATTAGAGGAAAAATATGGATGCAAACGAAAAACTTCACACTTCTCAAGGAACTTGTCCAAGAGACAACAGTTTGAGACTGGACGATAATTGTTAAGGATATTGTGATCCAGACCTAGTTTCTTAATGAGGGGACGGACAATGGCATCCTTGCAATTGGCTGGGAAAATCCCAAACTAAAAAGATACATTCACGATGCATAACAGCACAGGTGCCAACACATTTGAGGCAGTCCATCACAAACTGAGTAGGCATGGGGTCCAAGACTTTGAAGGCATTTTGCGTACAATAGATGTGACCTCATCCAATGGCATAGCATCAAAAACCGAGAGCTCACATTGAGGCAAAGCCTAGTCCTCAACATATGGTAGCTCATTCACCAATTTAGCTCGAATTTTGACAATTCTCTCACTGAAAAAGTCAGCAAAAGTATTTGGTAATTTTGAAATTTCTACATTATTCGGAAGAATAGTCACCGAAACATTCTTAGAGCCAGAAATACTATCACGTCAGTGTACCTCAAGTTTCGAGTCCATCCATTGACGTTCAAGCTTTCTGAGGAGTCTGCATTCAGACAAGAGATCAACTGAAAACCATTCAGCATGTGGTTATCAGTCAAGGTCTTTTGGCGTAAAGGGGCGTGTGTATTCATCGCACTTTTCAGTTCAGAATTGTAGATACCTGCAAATCGATTCACATCAACAATGGATTCTGTTTGACTGAGTAAACTTTTAAGAGAGGCCTTCAAAGCAGTGAAGTCACTGTCCTTGAGAGCACAGTGATTCTTGGTTTCTTTCACTGGCCATGGACGATGAATCATAGAAGTACAGTGAATGGCAGAGTGATTAGAAGGCATTGTATGATCAATTGCAAAATTACCTAGCCAGGGATCAGAAGCACGTGTCAGTACCAAGTCCAATGTATGTCCTTCTTTGTGCATACTCCTGACCACGTGTTGAACTAGACCTAGCGAAGTAATCAGATCGATGAATTGTTCAGCCTCTTGACGCTTTGCATCATCCACATGTAAATTGAAATCACCAGCAATCAATAGGTTACCCGATGAAAGTATCAGACTTTTCATGAGTGTACCGAATTCCAATAGAAAGGTATTAACCATAACTTTGTGTTGTTTAAAATATGGAAGCCTGTATATGACAACGACATGCAACATGATGCTACAGACGTAAATATATAATCCAATATTTCAATTGATTTGAACTGACTACCCATGTTACGTTTCACTTTCATATTAGATCTAATCAGGAGGGCAATGCGACCACCTCTCCGCTTATAGCATGGGACATGTAAAGTGGTATATCCAGAGATCAATGAAGAGAAGTCTGCATCAACGAAAGCCCTATTCTTGTCGTGGTGCATGACTCAGTCAGCATATGGACATCAGTTCAATGGGTCATGATGGAGGCCATCAGCACCCCGATCTTTCCGTTCATCGAGCGAGCATTCCATAATGAGAAAGTTAGACATTGATTTACATTATGTAACAGCTGGCAGGTGACTTTAGAAGGCGCAGGAATATGCACAGATTTGGTATGTTTATGGCGAGGAATAATGTCGGTAACTGAACGAATAGGACATTGATTCTGCACTGATCTAGCGTTCAAGGGGCAGCCATGGCACGTAGCTTTTTTGTATGCTTCGGGAATGGAAGTGTTGTTTTCCAGCAAATTACTAGACAATGGTATCTGGATTTGATTTCCATGACAGACACCGTTCCTAGACTGGCGCTTTGGTCTGCTGTAAAGGGACGTACTCCATACAGGTACCATGAGCTGTTTGTATTTACCCACGCATTGTCCTCGTCTAGTACGCTTGGTAGTGCTTATGCCACATTTTCGAAGGGTACACAACACACTAGTGTCCAGCCGATTTGGAAGCCCACTATGTACCATTGACAAGTGAATACCTTTCAGCTCTAGCACCGAGTAGTTAATCATGACTGGTAGAAACGAGCTCGCTATTGTCCTTCTATCTGAGTAGTGTTGATGCTCACTGTACAGGCCGACTAATGGCTGACTATCAACACATTCTGCCGACTTTGAGCCGAAACTATTTCCACATGTAATCAGAACATTCCAGTCAATAATCAAAATTAACCATAGTAAACATGTTATTGCAAAGGTGATAAACATTGTTATGTAAAGATTTTAGATAAATACTTGATAACAACCGCCACAATTTTAACTAATTTCGAGAGCAGAAAATTTACACGTGCTGCCACACCACACATTCTTTTATTTAATTCATTCATTACGTAGGTGATTCTGGCGTCATATGCTTGAGTGACGTTTGGATTCATCAATTGTGCTGGCCTGCGTGTGTGCTCACGGTCAACGTTCATGGTCAACTAAGTCGACAACTTATGTGCCACTTTTTGGAGTAGAGGCATGGTGACATCCACCGTTCACTTGGTTCGTTATGGCATTGGCTTATCGTAGTCTATCACAGGTACATGATCGGGTGCCACTGAGAGACTATCTGCATCAGCTATCTACAGGGGTGTTGATATTGGTTCTCCGTGTGAATCAGCTTTCTACTACACTTCACTAATGGGCCCATATACGGTTACTTTACGTCACGAATGTTATTTGTGATGTCTGTGTTATTTATCTGTAGCAAAACAAAGAAATGAAACTTTCTTCAGGAACATTGAGTCGTTTGAACTGCATTATGTTAACCACGAACGCATTAGCAGGAGTTGGTTTTACAAGTAGAGCCTGGTTCTATGAGGCAGAGTAGCCCTGCACATTGAGTAGGTTCATGAGCTTTTTGTTTCGTACGGCCTAACGGACTATGCCGCACCAATTTCTAGCTATGCTCCGCCCACATTTCTAGATATGCCGCACCAATTTCTGTCTATGCTCCGCCCATATTTTGCGTGTGTTGGGATTGATTTAATTACTTTGAACGCTAATCTCTCAGCACACCATTTTCAAGGTAACTATGCGGATAGGCTGGTGTAGATCTTGTGCCTAGTTGCAGATACTCTTCATGTTGTTCATGGCATTGTGGTCACATGTTATCGAAGATTTTATCCAGTCGGATGGCTGATTTTCTCCTCTCTTCTGCAGAACAGCAGCTTCAGTCAGCAGTTCTGCCATGTTTTGCTTATGGTAACTGACACCCATTGCATGCCGACAATGTAGTAACATGGAACTGTTCAGTCATGTTTTCAGCACTTTATCTTTGGAGGTATCAAGGTATAGCAGCATTTTTCGTTATGACTTTGTACAACTGCTGGCCGTCGTCTTTCTGAGAGAGGAAACCCTGCACGATCCTTTTTTCCAAGATCATTTGATAACAGTATAAATGAAGAGTTAGAAGTCGATTTTTAGCCCAGGGTCTTTTCTGGCCACGTATTTACCATGTACGTGTAGCCTCCAGGGGTATGCGCTGCTCCATAAATTAATCTTGTACATCGGCACCGTACTGGTACAGTACGTCAGCCCGATGATGTTGGTTAGCTAGCCTCGGGGATATTGAAGGATTACAGTGTTTCTCTGGTGTTCACAAAAACCAACCTCTAGAGTCGGTAGAATGATCACGTTCCAGTTGGGCCATGCCACCATTGCCGCAGAAGTTGAACTGCACTGTATCATCCCAGCTGTTGGTGATACTGGTGTGTTGGTTTATTTCACTAATTTAGACGTAAGATATGATGAAAATGTATAAAAGCGGTCAAACAATCATACTCGTTTGTTGCTGATGTAGATAAATATATAAAAATGGAATGGTGTTGTCTGTTCTGTATCTCGCCAGAGGTACCTCACCGATCTCTGATCTGTATATTCTGTAAGGTATCCCTGTAAAGGAGGGTCATAGCGTGGCTACTTAGCTGGTTTAATATATTGCCTCAGGACGGCCAAATAATTTTTGGGTGCAAGAGGAAAGTGCCTCGCGCAGGCCACCATCACAGGAAAATGCCTACAACGCCGAAGCGGAGGAGGAGATGCGGTAAAACGGGCCACTCTCCTATTCAAGCAATGCTAAAAGTGAGAAAATTAATCAACCTAGTGCAATTATTGGCTAATGGGATGCATGCTGTTTTACGTGAAGATGGGGTGGATGATTTCCGAGGAATTCAACCCGTCATCTTATGTGAGTTAAAGATACTGATCTAGTAGTTGGCACTTTATTTCTGCGGGTCTTCTTAATGGTGCTAAACTAACAATTAGTTATTAGGACCACACATGTAATGTTCAGGCTGCAAGTGGCTTAGAGCTTACTTAACTTCAGTGAGAACACCTTCCTGGCGAGGATGCTTGACGCCCTTCTCGGATACCGCCATGGAGCATCTCTCCTCAGACCGACAGCATGCAAACATGCAATCATAAAATAGAGGCGTGGATTCTACGAGAATACACCTCTAATGTATTGACTGTCCATCTTATTACGTCATCACAACGACTAGACTGTTACACAGACTCCACTTCGGCGACCAGACAGATCGGGACCCAGTCCATCTCCGTAGCGGACTGTAAAAGGAACACTATGGATCGTGTTGATTTTGGTATCATCTTAACTTCTGTATCACTAGCTTAATACCGACATTAAAATGGACTTGATCCACCCAGTAGTTCGTGTGATATCAACATCCACGTAACGTCAGCAAATTCTTGACCTCATTTTATGTGCGACCGACGTGTGACAGATTTGAATTTTATGACGAATTCAGAGAGACTATTTTTCTGTTAACTACTTGTCACACAGACTACTATAGGCTTTATATCATCTGGTTTTACGTGAATTAATATTGTCTGGTATGAAGAGAGTAGCGCTCGTGTCCTCTTAAGTTTCAATTCTCTCTACCACCATATTCTGGTGGAAATCACTACGCCAATGGCTACTCAATACATACGAGATACCTTTCTCGATCTCGAATCGAAGGAGATCTCGCGAGATACGAATGGCAAACATGTCTGGTGGTAGTTTCAGGACCGAAAAGCGATCCATCCGAATACCGCAGCACAACCACACATACCAAAACAAGGACAAGTAACATTACACAAGCGTTTAGAAAGCACATATCCAACTATGGTTACCTTCTTATGAAGGCGTGGAGGTTTGAAGGCCGCACACTGTCACCGTTGAGTTAGATGGTGTTCTGTGTCTTTATCCATCACCTAGCGTTTCCAGAGCAGACCATTTGAGATCCTCTCTCGTCGCGCCTTAAATCCGTCTGGCCTAAGCAAGAAGAAAATTAATAAGAAAAATATTAATAATAAGTGAAAAACGTATCAGGCATCCCAAGATAACTGTTTGGACGGCATCATTAAAATAAAGTTTTTATTGCAGGATGCTATTTCCGCACACTGCATACGGTGCAATTATAGCATAATTATTCGCAATAATAAATATCTGAGGCTCAGCTATGTAGTATCATAGCTGCGCAGAATGACCATGGTTGTTCTTGGGACTGGGGTTCAATTTTATAAAATAGTATAATAATAAGAAAAGTATATATCTATATCTAATGATAATAATAATAGCATGCCCGATGTAATAATGCTTATCAGACAATTCCTGCTTTATATATATATATACGCTAACTTCCAGATGAGTGGTCCGAAAAAGTTCCAATAAGTCTGGGTTGAGCGGCCTACTAACACAGTGTGTGGTGGATGTGTATGCATTGCGGAGATGTCTGCGTCTGCAATGTTTATATCACTCTCTGCTGATGACGATGCTGACAATGTCTGAAGTGTGGTGACTGCGGTGACGCTGGTCATTATTGTTGTGGAGGTACCGAAACTGGCAGTGACTATCCTGGATCTTGTGATGGTGGATGCAGTACTGGCGATTGCAGGGGTGATAGCTGTCATGGTTTCTGTCGGAGTCGCGATGGTGGATTATGCAGTGATTGTGTTGCCTGTGCTGGTGGTTGCAGTTGTGCTGGTACAGGAAAGTTCTGTTATGGAAGAAATGTTTGAAACTGGAGCTACTGTGGTACTGCTGGTGGATGACGTGTTTGGAATGCTGTCTGGATTAGGCACCGTGGTGAATGCCTTTTTCCATTGCTTAGTCACACGTAGTAATTTACTTGCAGTGGCACGTGGCACAGGTAGAATGTCCATGGAATATTGTGTGGTACGTTTCTTTCCTGCATATACCTTGCTTGGAGTAGTGGCCTTCCATACTGTGGGGTCTGATTGCGGTGCTAATGCGGTGCTTGCGGTGTGCAGTGTGGCAGTGGTGCTGGTCAAAACGTGTGTGAGCTGAACTGTAGCAATAGGTGATCTGTCCTTCTTTGACTGTCTCCGGATCCATGATGTTTACTAAATCCTGAGACGATAGTGAAGCCACACTAAAACAGCGAACTACGTTTTCCTGTGTAGGCTCACTTTTTAATTGGCGTGAACCGGTTTTTTAGTTAGATGATTATAGACTTGCCTACTTCAATTTTAACTTGGAACGCCCGAGGGAGTGTGTGAGAGCGAAATTACGTCAGCAGTCCGATGACCCAGACGCATCCTCTCTCGCCTCCTCGATCGCGCGTGTGGTAGCTACGTGGGAGGGCAATTCTTCTGTCTATAGTCTCTTGAAGCAATTTATCGGAAAACAGTGAGTGGCTGTCACGTGATATATATTTTGATAACACGTGGTTGATTTGAAACTTAGGATTTCTCCATCATGCAAAATGTATATGGGTTTTGTGACTGATAAGGAAAATGACGACGCATGTTGCTATTATTTTTAAGGTATCTGTTTCCAAACAGCTACCCTTCTTGCGCGTGATTTTTATTTTGCACCTGTCAATATGCATGGTGTTTTAATCCGACTCCTGATGATTTGATGAGCAGAATTTGTGTGTATGAGAATATTTGAAGTTCTCTTTGTATTTTAACTGTCTAAATTTTGATTCTGCTTTTGCAGCCTGTGCGCTAATGATTTATAAGCATGGTAGAACTCGTCTAGTTCTTAATCAAAATTATAACAGTTAGCTGAATGTATCGTTGTAGTATGTCTAGCTTCCTGACGTTGTTGTCTGAGGACTGCAATTGGGCCAGTTTGATGAAGTTGGTACTAAACTTACTCTCTTTTCAGTGCCCGTGCTACTTTGACAGACACTCTGGTTGCGGTGTATTATGGACTGCTACGGGTGTGGTGCAAGGGGGTCGGTTCGGGCATCTGTCCATCCGATGGCCGATTTGACCACATCCGAAACAAGCATTAGGTGGTTGTGTATGCGGTGCGGTGTTGCTTGTTGGTGGTCATGTTGTTTGTGGTGTGGGTACAGTAGTTGTGAGGGTTGTTAGAAGATTTGTCAGAGTCGAAATTTGTTTCGTTATTTCCTCCAACCGTTCATGAGTGTTATGTCAGTTATCATTGTTATGTTCGTTTCCGCATCCTGGGGCATTATTGTGGCCTCCCTGATGGGATTGACCACACCCTCTTCCTAAGTGTGTGTTGTTGTGGTTTAGGGGTGGTGCATCCTTTTGCTGTGTGGACTCAGCTGCGGTAGCTGAGCCCGGTGTGGTGTCTAATAATTGCCACAATTAGAATGTTTGCGTCATTTATCTCATTTATAAGGTGGTTCTGACGCCTCGTATTATTTCTATCTTTCCAGGAAATTTTCTATGTGTACCGCAGTTGCTGTTAAAGTTTGCAAACTGCCATGCTCCATCAGAAAGAGCTTTACTTTAAGGGCTGGTTCACCACTTTAAGTATCTATAAAGATGTCGATATGTAAATGAGTGACTCCTTCGTGATTTGTACTAGGATATGCCTTGGTGACTAATCGCCTGATGCAGTTAGATAACTCTGGGAGAGTCTCATCGGCCCATCTCCGGAGATTTTTTAACTGCAGCTGGTTGGTCTCTCCCAGAGCCATGTCACAGAATCTCTCGGACAGGGCATTCTCAAGGATGGTGTAGGTGGGCGTTATGTCTGCCTCCAAATCTGCCAAGACCTGTAATGCATTTCCTGACAGTTTGGCGACCAGATACTCTCCCATTTTCTGATCCGTCCATCTGTTGGGTTGACTGATGATTTCGAACTGGCAATTATAATTATTCCAGTCACCTTCCCCACTGAATTCGGGCGGAAGGATAACTCGACTGGTACCATGATATGGTGTGATTAGTGCAAATGCAGGTTGGGTGTGTGAGAGAAACGGGAGTAAACGTGGACAGAGGTTGTGAATTACGCCTATGTTGTTGTGGTTGTGTGTGAGTGTGATGTCTATCGGGCCGCAAGTCCTGGTGATGCCATGATGGTAATGGTGAAGGAGATTCCCTCCATATAGTTTCCTGCTGATGATGATGCTCCATGTAGTACGTGGGCGCAGTCGATTCCGCAGGTTTCCTTATCGGTATGGGGTGGCGTAATGGTGGTGGTACATCATGCATTTGCCTAGGCGGTTCTGTAGGGCGGTGTGTGGGTCGTCCTTCATAGGGCGGTGGTCCAGGAGAAAAACGTGGATGATAGGTGGTGGTGGTGGTGATGGTGGTGGTGTGTGTGTGTGTGTGTGCGTGTGCGTGTGCGTGTGTGTGTGTGTGTGTGTGTGTGGGTGGGTGGGTGGGTGGGTGGGTGGGTGTGTGTGTGAGTGACTTCTGACGGTTCTGGGTTGCGGAGGCTCTGCATTCCATCGCTCATACCGATGCGTGGGCGGTGGGTGTCGTGGTAGAGGCGCTGATGTTTGCATAGGGGGAGGTGCGGGTGTTTGCGTATTTGGCCACTTTCACCTATCAATTCATAGGGTGGGCATACAGAGCTTGAAGTTTGGTAGTTCCCCCCTTGGATGTCAGACAGTGTAATAAAGGAGCTATCCACCTGCGATGCATCTCTGAATGCTTCCTCGATGATTGGCGAATATTCCTGTCTTGAGAGTGCTAATGATCCCACACCAGGGAATTGTATGCCATTACAGCTCTCACAGTCTTACTGTCCAGGTACTCCATCTCTTCATCCAGGGAGTAGGTATTGAAATGGGAGGGGGACTGAAACATACGGGAGTTATAATTGGGTGATGGTTCACTTCTTAGTCGGACCACCACATCGGGCACCACTTGTAGCCTTCAGGGGTACGCGCTGCTCCATAAATTCATCTTGTACATCGATACCATACTGGCATGGTACGTCAGCCAGATGATGCTTGTTAGCTGGCCTGGAGGGCATTGAAGGATTACTGCATCTCTCTGGTGTCCACAAAGACCGACCTCTAGAGTCGGTGGAAAAATCATGTTTCAGTAGGGCCGTGCAACCATTGCCACAGAAGTTGAACTGCACCATATCATCCAATCTGTTGGTGTTACCAGTGTGTCTGTTCATTTCCCTAATTTAGATATGAGACATGATAAAATGTATAAAAGTGGTGAAACAATCGTACTCGTTTGCTGCTGAGGAAGATAAGTGTATAAAAACGGAATGGTGTTGTCTGTGCTGTATCTCACCAGAGGTACCTCACCGATCTCTGATCTGTATATTGTGTAAGGTATCCCTGTAAAGGAAGGTCCTAGCACGGCTACTTAGCTGGTTTAATATAAACTATAGCTGCCTCAAGCTGGCCAAATAATTTTTGGTTGTGAGAGGAAAGTGCGCGGACCTCCGTCACAGGAAAATGCCTACAACGTCGAAGCAGAGGAGGAGATGTGGTAAAAAGGGCTGCTCTCCTATTCAAACAATGCTAAAAGTGAGAAAATGAATCAACCTAGTGTAATTATTGGTTATTGGATCTAAACTAACAATTAGATATTGGGCCCAGACATGTAATGTTTAGGACGCATGTGGCCCCAGAGCCTACTTAACCTTAACGAGAAAGCCTGCCTGGCAAGGATGCTCGATGCTCATCTCAGGTAGCGCAATGGAGCATCTCCTCTCAGACCAACAGCGTGCAAACATGTTGTCTGGTGGTAATTTCAGAACCAAAAAAGTGATCCCTTGGCATACCACAGCACAACCACAAATAACAAAACAAGGACTAGTCACATTACACAAGCGTTTAGAAAGCGTGTATCTATTTGCGGTGGGGAGAAAGAAACAGATATCGCGACCTTCCTGTGAAGGTGTCGAGGGCTCGAAGGCCGCACCCAGTCACGATTCAGTTAGATGGTGATCTGTGTTTTTATCCATCACCTAGCGTTTCGAGAGTGGACCATGTGAGACCCGCTCGCTGGAGCTAACGTTTGCCTGCTTTAAGATTACGGAAGGATGCCCAAACGAATGCACTGCTGGGTCAGGCTATAATAATTATATTTTCATAGTGATTCCTGGCAAAAAGGTTTAGCTAATATGTATCCGGAGATACAGAGCCGAGGGCGTGGCCATCGACACTTTGATTCTGACCGCCAAGAAACCCCAATAGTATTTTAGATCAATCCTAACCAACGTGGTGGAGGGAATCCAGAAAATAATAGGCCAGGGGGCCGGAGAAGCATAAGAAGAGACAGCTACTCATATTTGAATTTAGGAGGCCTTAAGGTAAGTGGCCAATTATGAAAACTGCCGGTGCTCGTAATATAGTGAAGCCGTCGCACTCGGAAAAGAGGCTTTACACAAACAAGTCTCTTTTTGGTGAGTAGTCACCCCTAGCTACTTTTAACCTATCCTATTGAGCTTTCATAGTTAAGTTTAGTGGCCGCATGTCATATTCGCTAGTGAAAACATGAACAGTGACCTTAGTGAAAAATTGTTGCTGTAGGGGAGAAACAAGGTGGTGCGTTTGTTGTTGGTGTATAGTGTAGCCTAAGCGAAGTGCGGTCCAAGGATTTTTGTATATAATATATATATATATATATAACTAAGCAAAACGTAGTAACTTGGATGGCAACTGCCATATTACAAAACATTACAGTACAGTAAAACTAAAGAGGTCACATCTGACCTTGCGGTGCCTATTAGTCATATCAGTCATCGGCACCTTAATAAAAAAGATACATAATGAATAAAACAGTAACGGTCTCAAACTATCTTGTGGGACCTATTAGTCATCAGTACCTAACTGAAATCAGTTAAATACATATTGCTGAGCACCTATTAGTCATCGGTGCAAATGTTGTTAAACGTCACTGTTGTTGAAGCATCACATAAGTGCGGCGTGAGCTGGCACGATTCTGTAGTCACTGCTTGGTGGTTAGCCACAGACGATCTAGCTGATGCAGCTCATACTCAGGAACGTTGAAGAAGAACTCACTTTCGATGGCTAGTAGACGGTCACATACTGATTATAAAGTTCAGTTATGCGGAGGTGAGAATATCCGTACTGATACGGTTTGAAGATGGCTTTCTTAATATAAAGGCTGAATAATGATACTGGATACATATCTTGCGGCACAAGATGATACACAATGCCTAGCTTGTGTGGTGCGTAAATCAATGTCCTCGTCCGGATTGTGGTCTAAAACATTAATTCGGAGCACTAGACACATGCATAGTATGTTCTACCACTATTTGGACATGGTATGGCAGATCTGGCGAGATATCTTTGAACACCACACATTCTAGATACTGTTATGGATGGTAACTTACGGCCAAATGGTCACACTGCAGAGAAGATCCTTCTGAAGTTATTGGGAACCTTTCTTTGAATAAGATTTTTTGCCCCAGTGATATCGTCCGGGGGGGGGGCGTCCAACAACTTAACTTGCGTTGCAGAGCATGTTTCCCCGAGACTCAAACCGAATTGCACTGTTTCGGGTTAGCAAGGCCAGGCCACAGATGCTATACTGTAAGTAGTATTACACGTCTTTTCTCTGCCAGCCCCACGTTCCAACTGTCTACCGATTGGAATTTAAGGGCTCATTTTATACCAAATGGTGACGTCACACCAGAACGCCTCGACCAATAAGCGCGCGCGTTGTATACAAGGTACGAGTACTGCCCACGTGATTAGCTGGCCTTCACCCTACCAAGTCCGTGCGCCAATGGCGAGGTTTATTTTAGTTGGGAGCTCAAAATATTGCCCGATTATTCTTTGATATCTCCGCCAATTCTGAACCAATTTCAAATCTGTAAGATGTTCTAGATTCCTTGCTCAATTCTGGAAAAAGCGAGGATGACCTGTATTTAAGGAATTACAGCTACAGTCAAATAATGTATCTAATATGCCATTCTCCACATGCTAACGCGCGTATGTAAGCTATCTCCTATGGCCGCGCATGCGCAATGGGCCATCTCACAGACTCTGTTATTCTGAGCCTCTCTTATATCGCTATATGCGCTTATCTATGCGACCCAGGGAGGGGGACCGAGTTTGGAGTCTCCGGATTGGGTCATTCTGTGCCCAGATAAAGTGGGACAGTTTGTATCCAGCTGGTCCATCCACGCTACATATCTCCATAGATAGTGCATGAAGTTTGAGGGCGCATTATACCCTAACTGTGTTACTTGCGTTGTTAGCCTTTAGTAGCATGTCGATGTGGCTCGGGTGTCTCAATGTATAATGTCTCATATGTGCAGTCTTTGAGTCGCCAGTGGATATGGAGGTGTTCGCTATCGTGCATACTAGTTCTTTATTGCATTTTTTAAATCCACATATGCCACGTATTTTCCTACAACAGCAGTTTACAACCAAATAGACTTCGTACTATACAAAACATGCGGAAAGCCCCTATTTCAGGATGCTCGTTCCCATGGAGGTGCAGACCTCAATTCTGACCACAAGCCAGTCGCTACACGTCTTCAGATGAATTATCTCTGCCTAATAATAATAATAATAATAATAATAATAATAATAAAAAAAAAAATAATAATAATAATAGGTTAATAATTTAAATGCACTTGAGCGAGATGCTGACTGACACCTTTGCGCTCTTAGTTCTTAGTAATGCAATTACTGACCCATGTGACCTACATTGTTGATGCGCTGACCTCAAACACAAAGCAGTGATAAACTGTCACAATATTATAGCATTTGCTAAATTTGTTTATTCTACCTTCACCGTTATGGATAAAAATGTGGATTACAGTATGCACATTGTGGCCCTGTGAACCTTTGACATAGATATTTGATGCATTATTCTGAAACTCATTGAATCTCTTGCCACCTATCATATGAAAGGATGTACCGGTCAAATTTGGCATGTACTTGCGCTACTGAACTATTGCTAAAAATTTGTGTTTCATCGATGCACTTGGCGACCCAGTCACCCCGTGACCTAGGTATTTGAACCTTTGACATAAAACTAGATTTTGGCTCTAAGCAACCACAATATGAACGTATGTTACTGATTTGGTGATTCTACTGTCTTGCATTGTGGATTCCCGTATATACTAAGTCAACTCGACTTGGGTTTTTTACCTCAAACTAAAATGTTTTCTAGCCACTTATATTATGAAAATATGTGTCAGATTTCGTTATTCTACCCACTTACGTTCCCGATTTATGGCTAAAATGGTGTGCTTCGGGGTGTATTTAGTGACCCCGGTGCCTTAGATCTTTAAACTTTTGACCTGAAACAAATGTTTCCTTCTAGGCATCCACAATATGAATGTATGTTACCGATTTGGTGATTTACAGGTCATGCATTGACGAGTTATTGACAAAAATGTGTATTCCGGTATGTACTAAGTGACACCATGACCTAGATTTTTTTTACTTTTTAGCCAACCTAACAATTTTTCTAGCCACTCATAATAGGAATCTATGTTCCAAATTTGGTAATGCTATCGGATATGCCTCGGATAGACAGACAGACAGCCTGACTGACTGACTGACTGACTGACTGACTGACTGACTGACTGACTGACGGACGGACGGACGGACGGACAGACAGACAGACAGACAGACAGACAGACAGACAGACAGACAGACAATAATAATAATAATAATAATAATAATAATAATAATAATAATAATAATAATAATAATAATAGGTTTCTCTCTCATCCAGGTTCTATCAACTTGTGTTTCCACTATCAGCACACGTCAAGGTAACACCGATATTCATGGCATGGTTATGTTCCCTTGTTTGGATCAATGCTTTCTCTGTAGGCATATCATTCGCTTTGGTCAATGATACAGTAAAGCTAAAAGACAGTCGTGATACCTTTAAAGTATGTACATACATTGGAGATCATCCAGAAATATATACTTTTGCTGGGGCGATATGGGTTCATTTATTACCAATGGTAACTGCAGTTGTCGTCCACCTTGTGAAACATTTTATTCTCAATAATCGAGTTACTTCAGCGCAGCTCACAGGTATGGGAGAAACACATGGTCAGACCCGTGAGAGCATGGACACACGGGCTGTGATAATAGTGATCAGCGTGTATATTGTGACTACTGTGCCCATAACAGGGGCATTTTTGTTAACATTTGCAGGAGTAGACATGTACACGATGCCAATTGCTGTCGAGGTAATCAACAAGATATATTTCTCAAATTCTGTCATTAATCCAGTTATATATGCCTTTGCTGCGCATACCGTGCGAAGTGACATTCTAGCAATGATGCAGTGTAAATCTTCAGGATACAAGGATAGCATGTAGATTCATGGATAACGCAGGGTCCTGACTCATTACTGGGCCAATACCGGGCCGTATCATCCTTCTATTGCACGGGCCTCTCAACTCCGGCTCTGCTGTTGTATGAACACTGCACAAGTTATTGGTTTGATAAACGTCTATCGAGTCCCTGATTCCACCCATTCACGCCCTATCTAGGCTGGTTTTAGTTCAGTCTATTATTGGTACCTTCCTAAATTTTTACACTGGTACCCATTTATATTCCTGGGTGGAGAGAGGAAACGAGGTCTGAAGTAGATTGCCTATGTGTCGACAGATTGCCCGTCAGCAACCCGATCGCCTGACAATGGACCTTTCCATTTTTAGCTATGCCCGGCCCATCACTAGCTAAGCTCCACCCACACCTCGCCGTGTTGGGATTGATCGATCCCCAAATGCTCTAGCTATCAATTTCCTGAAAACTATACAGGGAAGCTGTTGAATATTTTGTAACTAATTTGACAGGGTGTTGTTGCTGCTATAGTTGCTGCCTATAGCAGCAACAGCGCCCAGTCAAATTAGTTTCAAAATATTCATCAGAATATTTATTAAATAGTAAAAGCAAACAATTTATGCAACAATGCATAGACCGTCTTCAAATATGCGTTCGTGACGTACTTATCGACGTCATTCATGACGTCATTCATTATAATGTCATTCTACGCATCGTGCAGTTCATTATGACGTCATATGATGGGTGGGTGCTCTCGAAAGGTGAATTGAGTGCACTAACACCATGACCAATCCTATCCCTGTGGGCTTACAGGTAACATGAGTTTGATGTCTGCACTAAGTTCCCGAAACGTCATAACTATAACATCGTACTAACATACAACACTGTATGTGTAGCTGAAATCCGATTGGTGGATTGAAAACCACTTATTCCACGTTGATTGGCTCTGCATTGCTAAGGCACATATGTATGCATGATTACTGTATTCTGCGGCTGTAGTAGTAGAAACATCCTACAGCTGCAATCAGTCCTTCTTCACTTTTACGATGTTATAGTTATGACGTCTTGTCCTCAGCCAAAATCCATAGCTCCCTCAGGTCCATTCTTGAATTGAGTGTACCTAATCCCGCTTCCTTGAGGTCACCTCGTAGCACGCTTAGCAGATTTATGCAATAACGTCCTCTCCTTGCTTTGTATTTGCTGGCTCCGAGTAGGGCGAGTTCCAAGGCTCTCTGTGCTGGTGTGTCTTCTGGCATCCTTAGCACATGGCCAAACATGGACCATCTTTGCTGGGCGACTTTTACGGACATTGGCGAGATAATACACATCTTGTATAGTGCATCGTTGGAAATTATGCTGTCTGGCCATCAGTGTCCAGTAATGGTGCGTAGGTGTTTGCGGTGGAAGGCGTCGAGTTTGTCTAGAGCTGCCTTTGGAGCTACCCAGCTGTTACAGCTATACATCACAGTTGTGGCACATAGTAGGAGATCAAAGTGCTGTAGAGTACCACCACGAATAGTAGAGCTATGTGAATAGACGTATGTTAGTACGATGGGCCGTATTGACGATTGTTCATTATTTGTGTCCGTGGGATAAAGATTAGTCACATAAATATGAATAGGTCTTATAGAATCAGAGTGGATGGATCCGATCTATTGCTCAAGTGTCTAACGTCATAATCAATTACGTGACAGGTAGGCTGACGTGACAATCAAAATACATAATGAATGACGTAGCTAAGTCCGGTAGTAACTTTGAATAGACCATCAGTTGTACAACATTTTGAAATTAATTTGACTTGACGCTGTTGCTGCAATTTGAAGTTTCAAAATTTTGACCAAATATTCAACAGCTTACCTGTTCAATTTACCTTGCTATTAGGAGCCTGGTAATTCATGGTTTGATCGATCCCAACACTGGCAAAGCGTGGCAGGAGCTTTGGTAGAAATAATCGTGGCATAGCTAAACGTTGATTAATCCTTTTGGGCCAATCTGAACAACTGTTCAGAGACTTGTCTCTATCCCACGTGCATACACCTCGGCATACACCCTGTGACGCAATGGACCCCTCCATCTTTAGCTATGCCCCGCCCATCTCTAGCTAAGCTCCACCCACACGTCGCTTGTGTTGGGAGCGATCGATCTCTGGACTCCCTGATTATCGTTTTCCAGAAAACTATACAGGTAAGCTGTTGAATATTTTGATACTAATTTGACTGGGTGCTGTTTCTGCCTATACTATATATATATATATATATATATATATATATATATATATATATATATATATATATATATATATATATATATATATATATATATATATATAAATTCAACTTGTTGATGACGACTTGCATGGTGCTTTGCATTAAGATAAAAAATAATTTATAATATCCTACACTTAATAAAGAAAAGTTAGTTACCTCTCCGGGATGTAGAAATTGTTTGAGTGTAGCATTCGCGACCATCTCGGTCACATCCTCAGCACTAACTGACGGTCGCTGGCATTTTTTCTTTATTATGAATCTTCCTGTGATCGGGACCAAATTTTTCGGAAATATCCTATTCTCATGTCTTAGCAGGAAAGGCATTTTTGGTATATCGATTAGCTGACATATTACGCAATGGTGTCTTCCATAAAATGGCGAAAACAGTGAAATATCACGTTCAAATACGTTCAAATAATCTTTCAATGATGACATAGCCTAGATTTTAAACTGCTATGTATTATTTATACATGTCATAATGGACCAGCTGAAGATTATTTTAGCTTGGTGAATCAGAGATCGAAGTTGATTAATTTTATCTGAGAGATGTTCCATTATTTATACTCTCAGATTATGACTTTCTAGTGCTCTGGTCATTTACCACAACTTCTCTCATAAAATATTCTTATGGTTCTTCTGGGAACTCAATAACCACACTTTGATTGGTCCGACAATAAAGTTACCAATCAATTCCTGATTATCTCTTCCCAGAAGTTCTGACCCGATAACTGATCGGTCCTTTCAACCAATCATTTATTCCTCCCTCACTTGCTATGGAACTCTATTCATTATAATCCTTTACTGCAGAGTCTGATCGATCCTGATTGGTTATGACGTCATTCTGACCAATCATATTCTGCCTAATCCTTCATAGAAGATTGTGCCTTACATACTCAAAGCAGTGGGGACCGGTTCTGGTTTGACGTGATCTGTTGGCTAACTAACAACATTATGGTATGTGTTGTTGTTGCATACCGTAAAATGAGTGGCATATAGTTTATCAATAAATTTCGATTCTGTTATGAATTCCTACAGGATGCTCTAATGTTCATGTCCTGTCCATTGCATACTAATGCAGAAGTCTCGAGAATTATAGGGTGCTAGGCACACATGCTTGATGATTCATTACCTGATGGTGTTGTCCTACGATCAAATACTAGACTGCTTATAAATGTCATCAACTGTGTGAGTTAGTCACGTTCAATTTATTCTCATAATTCATGGTCCCAACACTAATTACTAAACATTGATTAATTCCAAAACTACCACTATCAATAACTGCTGAATATCATAAAAGTGGTTGTCTGTTAAGCAGCAACAACCGTTAACTAAATTGTTCTCAAATACACATCAACTCAGAACCATATAACTATTTCAAATTAAATTTTCCTATTTCTATCATCATCATATTATTCTCATCTGCTGGTTATGTAACGCCATAAACAGCCTCCTATCCATTTAGCATTAGTACACTTTATTACATACAAAGAGATGACCTGGCTGGCTCAACCTTCCACCGTCCCAATGATTGACATCTATTTATAAATAACAGGTGGTCGACTCAGCCATGTACATTGATGATGCTTAGTCATCCTAACATTCCAATTTCGAATTGTATGTACATAAATATCATTGATGCAATATCACCGCATCCATCTTTAGCTCACCTGGACTTTTAGCTCACCTGGTATTTTCAAAACTTAAATTTCTTTTGGGTCTTACGTGAATTATAAGACATCCCGCCGGGTCAGGACTTCCCACGTGACAATCCCATATTTACACATGCCCACCAACCAAAGTTAATTAACCATCTCTTAAGCGCTTAAGAGAGCGTTAATTAATTCGTTGTACACTATCAACAACCAAAACACTCCTATACCAGGGCTATCCTGATGACATCATCATACCTACACGAACACATTAATTAATCAGCTATAAACAGTATCATAGTCAATAAAAGTAAAATCCTTAGTTTCCCGATGAATTATTTTAATGAGTGTAGAGTTCTGTAATCTTCTCCACTGGAACACTATGTCTATACACTTTGTAACCAAAGCATCAGCACATACGGAAATAGACACATTGCCTACACCATTTGGGTCTGCTTTCACTTCACCATCCTCATCTTCTAAACCTGATTGTTCAGCATCTAAGACCTGCTTAACATTTTGGAATATGGTGAATAGTTCCTGATTGCCTATGGCTTCTTTTTCATCGTCACCTCTCTGACTCCATTGGCTCATTATCTTCACTATTCATCTCTGTCATTTCTTCATCTTCACTTCGCTATCTTCATCATTATGGAATCGGATCTTATGCCGCTTCAGGTCATTTGACCTATTAAAAGTTGAATCACATTCAAAACATTTATGTCTCGGTATATTGATTATAGGGTAAATCTTGCAAGCATTCAAGTTACAAGGTTCTTCAAAGAAATCTGACTACCTAACTACTCTGCAGTTAAAATACACGTCCAACCACTTTGTGATGTTTAAACTGGAGTGAGAAAAGGGATTGAATTTGAACCGTTTTATAGGATTATATGTAGTGCAGCCGCAAATCCACAACATGTGCCCGCAAATCCACAACATGCAGCCGCAAATCTGCAACATGCAGCCACAAAGCCACAACATGCGCCCACAAATCCGCAACATGCAGTCGCATGCATCCACAAATCCACAACATGTGGCTGCAATCCGCAACATACGACCGCACATGTATGCATGCATTTTGGCGTGTATGTGTGTTCAGGCATGTACATACACTTGTTACCATCCGCAACATGTGCCCGCAAATCCCCAACATGCAGCCGCAATCCACAACAAACGAATCATTAAACAATACATCAACAAAGCAACCGATAAACAGTAAACCAAATCAAACAAAGGAAAAGCAATATAAGAATGAATTCAATCAAACAAGACAGGACAAATCAACTTATCAATTAACAAATACAGCACGTAATAGTCACGCTGTACACAAACACTAAATACAGAACAAAACGAAATAAATATGGTGTTTAAATTAACATGGCGGCATAGAGATATCCGGAATGTCATCAATCTCCATGCCTGTCTGGAATGATCCCGTAGGTGACGTCGTGCCATTGGTTCTGATGGGCTGCTCCCTGGTGTTAAGCGTCGCCACTGGTCGGTCCGACCAACGAGCCCAGACAGATCCAAATCACGGAATCCTCTCCATGGGTTGCTTTCATGAAACACACCTCCACACACATCAAAAGACACCGCACTTATATAAAATAAACATTAGCGCAATGAGAGCGATGGCAGAAGCCACCAAATATAACAACAGATTCCGTACTGACACCCTCGACAATTGCTGTGTCGATTTCAGACAGTGATGCTAAAGGCACATACTTTGTTTTCTGCAAATGGTTCCAGTTCTCCACCTTCAAGTGGTTCACTATCAAAGATTGATTGAGAATACCAGTAACGTTCAATCTTGGTGCATCGATGGCTAGACCAATCCGAATATACACTCGCCGGTATGATCGGATAGGTCTGAACTTCCATCCCTCACCACTGTAATCATATTTACCCAACATCAATGCATACACACCATTCGTTAACACACAACGTTTGGTCAATTTTCCTCCACAATGCCCTTCCTCACGTTCACCAAACGTCTGAAGTACCATTCCAATCCCCTTATGCGCAAACATTTTACTAGAGGTGTCATTGGATTGTAGCAACTTAACAGTGCACCTACTATCGGTCAAATTCATCAACATGCTCACAATACACAGTACATGAGTCTTTTCAACCCTTAGTTGCTCGTGACACACCCGAGGATGAACTCCTTGACATTCCGATGGCGTGAAATACCAACCAGATTTCGTATCCAAACCAATGCTAGAACGAGCGATAATTACTTGCACATAATGTCCCACTACACTTAAAGGTTCGGGCCATGAATGTATCCCATACTCGATGTAATTCCCACCATCAATTAATGGCAGGGTAGCAACGTAATGTAGCTGTGAGTTGTCCTTCCATAATGGAGACACAATGACATTTCGGTAATACCATTGATACGGCTGTATTAATTCGAATCCTACACCAACTTGACTAGTGACTTCCTTTAAAGCTGTAGGGCTAATTAATTCTTCGGTTAATCTACCTAGTTCAAGTGAAGCAGTTTGGCTATGAAACTATGCAGTTAACTTTTGATAACTGTACACCACGTTTTCCGTTGAATCAATAATATGACCTAAACGAACTAATGTGTACAAGTCCGCCTGACGTGATGCTTGTAGACTGAACAGCTTGCTAACATTTTTAGTCAAGCTGACCAAAGCTTCATGTCCTCATTGATCCAATTAGTGTTAACATTAATCTCTTCGAAAGCATGTTTCACATGAGACGATAGTTCATTGGAGAAGTGAATCAGCCTGTTCGTCTTTTGCATTGCTAACTTAACAACGTTCTTCAAGGAGTCAATGTCGCCTGATGTCGCTACACCAAACAGATAGGAAGCAACATCACTGATGAAGTTAAGTAAACCACGTTTCTGTCGTTGTTCTATTCTATGCAACACCATACGTTGAGATGTCACAGCGATCTTTTTAATAATGCTGATTCGATGTTGACGTCCAAAAATATCATTATTACTAAGTGAGGTTTTACTCCCTATATCGGCTACAAGAATAAGGAAACTGTCCAACCTATTGGTAAAATTCGGTGGTAAGTACGGATGATTTATGGATACAACTACTGTCCATTCGGCCCGAATCACTGAAATCTGGCGATGATCAGTGATCATTATACCATTTTATAATTTATCAATCTCGGACTTTTCAGTGTCCCGAAATATTACTAACACATATCAACATTTTTGAAACTAATTTGACTTGGGCGTTGTTGCTACCATAGGCACACACCTGGGTGATCACTGCCATCATATAGCACACAATAAATAGTGCTTATGGTCGATACATAAAAAAACCCCTGATACCTTGCTGTATGAGCTGATAACTTGTCATTTAAGCCCTTATGAAAGATACAGAAATCTTTACTTTGCATGCATGGGACTGTTTGAACTATTCATTATTGGTTAAACTGGACACATATATCGCAAACCGTTAGTGAACATTTCAATAATACGGTAATTATAATTTCCCATGAATCACAACTTAAATATGAATTAATGAATTGTCAAATAGTTTATTTAATTACATTCCTGCTATGCATAGAAGCGCCGACATGTGCCTGTATAACAAAGACTAAAAAGTAACATTTTATACATGTGCAATTTTGAATCGTGGTGGGAAACACTCTCGATCGGATTGTGAAAGTGGCCCACAAATAATATGTGCCACTTTAATCATGTGTGTGTTGTGATCGAAACTATGAAAATGTGTACGTGTCACCATCTCTCTCTCTCTCTCGCTCTCTCTCTTTCTCTCTCTCTCTCTCTCTCTCTCTCTCTCTCTCAACCCAGGTGTTAATTTGACCTCTATGACCTCAAAAGTCTGTCAATGATAAGTACCAAATTTGTTGTTGACCCGACCAGAAGTTTCAAGTTAACAGGAAATTGTCCAAAGTGGTGTAAATTAAATGGCTCGAATGAGCAATATCAATGTGTCAAGAATTACAGGGATATTGTCGCTGTAGATTTTATGATATCAGGACAGCAAATATATGTGACATAGGAAGGATTTCAGATTTAATGAAAGAAGTTGAGGAGATAGGAGCGACAGGGTATGGATATGGCTGCAACTCAAATTAGATTATTGGGATTGAATAATGGCAAACAATGATGATGATTTTTCCGGATTAGACTTAAAGCTCACATATCTCTGCTTTTTGGCCAAACTTGATCAGTAGTATCAATATACCAGTGACCAAGTTATGATCAAAATTCAGATATGTCTGACTTGGTCAAAGTTGCACATTGCTTAGTCACCACCAAAGTTCCTCATTACAGACCACAATAATATCGTTGATCTATCTAATGACGTTGAAGTCGTAATTGGAAACATTATGGCCGATCAATCAGATATGCATCAATTCAAATGTTAGCAATTAAGGTTAAACAGTTCCAATTTCTTTTTCAAAAGACAAGAGCTGATTAAACTTCTTTACCAGAACCCGAAAATCAGCCTATCTGGGAAGGATACTTTTTTATGGTTATCTGCATGCGGTAGAGAAAATTTTGTAAATGAAACTATGAAAACAGAAAAAAATGTAATCATTCATTCATTACATAGAAAACAGAGTAGCTGAATTGATAGTGATATAATATGAATGGAGTAGTGAACTAACGCTGTATTTATTATATTTTAAAAGCGCCGGTGATGCTTTATAAGCACGAATATAGAAACCTAATAAATTAATACATAAATAAGCGGAAAGAAAATTATTGTTGGGAAATTTGATGATTGAAATTTTAATCAATCATCCCTTAGTTTTCATTAAGGGTTAATTTATTAAAGAGGCAATCACCAAATAGCATAGCAAACTTATAAGCAATTTGAATGCATATTTTAATTCAAGGATTATGCATTACAAGTTCAATGGTATTTTAATAGCGAGTTAACCGCTAGTCGAAATTTATACCTGGTAATTCAAAAGGCTGATGAACCACTCAACCAATCTAGAACTTACATTATGAATTGGTTGATTGTTTACTCAGGCCTTGGAACTAGAAACTAACTAAGTATACATGATGATTACTGAATGATTGTTGGTTATTTGAACTTGGACAAGTGGCGTAATAACAACAAAATGAAACAAATATTCAATCAATTTAAATAGAAATATTTCAATAATAAGTATGAAAATTTACTTATAGAATATTTTGAAATTTTGTTACATATGTAAAAATCGGGACAGTCTCTGCACCACGTGAGTTGTTCGGGGTGTATGGTAAACAATTGAGAAATCACAGTTAAAAGTTAGACACCTTGAATATGATGAATACAGAAGTCCAGTCATGGAATGAAGATCCGATTTGTCTTGGCACCGGGAGTGAAAACACATGTGAAGAAATGGAGGATGAATCCGGAAGAATGTTCTGTATTCCGAAATGGAAATGATATGGTCGAAGGCACTAAGATGATCCAAGATATTGAACTGAGAAGCTCGAAGACACTGAGATGATTCATGTGATAACTTGGCTTAGTTACCGAAACAGAAGATCAAGGCCGAAAGATGGCGGAGAATCGAAAAGATGACAGCAATCACTAATAAAGTCTGACCATTTCAGAAGGATGAAAGCATCGTGAAGATGACGAGATTGATGACATCACAGGTAGAAAAGATAGAGTTCTACCTACCCAAACAAGGCACCAGGTTTCGCTTGCTTTGGGATTTGGTCTGACGGTGATTAGAGCGATGACGTCACGGGTAGATAAAATCGACTGATGGATAATATGACGATGCTCACATTGAGATGAAGACAAAGACAGGACGACACAGGCACACTATTACTTTACACATTTTTACATGGTGAGTTCGTGGACTCTTGAAAATAAGCTGCTCCTAGATGACGTGTGAGCCGCTTAGAGATAATTTTCGAATTGATGAGTGGGAGTTGGCGATTTTCCCACCAAAACACTGTTACGTGATTGATGAACGAGCACATGGCTTGATGTATAAATGCGCAGACGTTCATATAATGCCTAAAGATGGTGACAATCTTATCATATACAAATTTGATAAAACTCATTGGGAAATAGAATCTCAAAATAATAATTATACAAGAAAAGTTAATAATTATAAAATTAAATTGACCAATATAATAAAATCTAGAGGATCTATTTCCAATCATAACGGCGCCAATCATGTGCAATGAATGTGTCATGTTAATTTCAAGTAATATTGATGCCTGGTCTACCATACAAACATCGACTTCAAAAACACTAGATCGATCAATAGTTCACTGGGTTACATAGTGGGATGGACTTAGGCCGCTAGGACAGATCGTACAATTCTGTACTCTGTGGTAATCAGTTACAGCCAGGAGCCTAATTGTCATATGAATTGGGAACTACCCGATCAGATGTTTATTTCATGATCATAGGTATGGATCGTGGACAGTGGAGCGGGAATAAATGGTAATACTGGATTAACCCATCATATCCATGTTCCCTAAATTAATTAAATCATTAATAGTCTGACGTCACACCTATGCTGTGACGTCACACACCATAATAATGATATGTCATCATTCACTGTAGTGAGCAGCACGGACACAGTTCCATTTCGACCGCACATCGACATATGGAGTTTTACCATGCATGTTGTTGACAACTTCAATCATGATGAGGACAATCTATCTGGAATGTGGGTAGTCATGACACAGTAACAGTTTTGTTTCAGGAGTGATTCAAGATTTGTTGCAAATCCAGTATGTCCAGCAGAGACCAGACGCAACCTTGACGATTTCAGATGATTAATCATGCGACAGTTTTTTCAGATCGGTACGAAACTTCACAAGTAAATCGGAGTAGGTTTGTGAAAATACCCTGTCGAAATGGACGATGGGTCAGAAATCCTGTATGCGTGCCAACTACAAGTAGTGATATGAGCTGTGGCATTGAGTTATAAATGTTATGAACCGAATTTAACTCGTTCTCAAGGTTATTGATTACATTCTCCTTAGCATATCGCCATACTATGCACAATTTACAAACATCTGGCTAGCATCCTGAATGCACAAATTACAGCATGCTCTATAGTGAACTGTACAATTATCTGGTATTGTCAACATGATTGTATTTGCATATGTAAATGCTTCACTGGACGTAGCAGGTGATCAAATGGCTGGTGATGAAACCATGTATGGTTGACATGTTGCCTGAAATATAAACAAAATATTACATGTATGGTCTAAATAAAAAGAATCACATCCTTAGGAATCGCAAGAAAATTCAAATTGTTGCTTTATGAACATCCAGGTTTAGGCAGATCAAGAAACAATTTTTTGAAAATTTACTACTGGAATGACTCGCCCTGTCATTTCAGTGGCACAATTTAAAAAATAGTCCTCTTGGCCAACAAATGCACATTTCTCAAACTCACTGTAAATGCTGGGTTTTGGTCAGTTTGAACATGAACACTTTCACCGATAAATCAACGTATCTCAATCTCAAGCCAAACAAACAGGACATCTTTTGAATATATAAAATTAATATAACTTGAAGCCAGTGCTGCCATAAATTCAATGACTCACTTCCATCCTTAATGTGCTATTTTATCGTCAGTAAGAAACTGGTTTCAGCTAAATCATTTGTAGCACACAAGCGTCTTCCTCCTACTGTTTCTGCCACTAAATTCCACTGCCTAAGAGTTTACTACCAGATCATGGTGTGGATCGATAGAGAAAAATACATGGATGTTTTGAATTGTGGTTGAACACAAGAAGAAAATCAGTTGGTGCCAGCCATGTAAAAAATAAATGCAGCTCTGACAACCTTCTACAAATGATCCACTGCAACTGCTCAATATGTTGCAAAATGCCACAACGTTGCAGCTTTAGAGGGTATGGACTACCATGTACTGCTGCGTGTTGAACATGTCAAACTGAATCTTGTGACAACCCGAACAGCAACATGCTATTGAAAAGGAGTTTGACATCGATGATTGAAGTGAAGATTGAATTGGAGTGACGAAAATTGGTCGTATTGAATTCGCTAGGGCCCCACCCCTCCAACAACCAGGTAGACAACAACAAAGCCTACCTAGAATTGACGCCATCTCGAATTCCTCCTTTACGCATTAACTACATAGCATTCTAAGTAATCTTACTTAATGCTTGCTAAACAAACAAAATCTAGTGGGATACACCAAAATTACCAGTCTAATAGTTTGCTATGAACAGTTAATAACTGCTGGCAATTTTTACTGTTTTGGGCGGCCATATCTTATAACACTCATGGAAGTTTACCCGGTTACAATACCTGGTCATAATATGTTACTAGGCTCCAAAACATGGAATAGACACCCAAATTACTAGTCTAGTATGAATAGTTAATGACTTATGGCCATTTTAGTGTTTTGGTGGCCATCTTGGACCAAAATCACCAGACTAGTATGAAGAGTTAAGGACTTATGGCCACTTTATGGGTCTGGCGGCGATCTTGGACGCCATCGTGAAAATAATGACTTTCCGATGGTCAGATTGTGGTAGACTATTAGTATGTTCCTTAATACACCAAACCCTATTACAACACGTTGAAAATTCGCTTGAAATCCTTTTTTGAGGGTAAAACGGTTATCTTTCGTATATTTATTCTGACTACTATAATTAAACATTTTAATTTCCGTGAATTCATTCACGAACACAAAGAATTAGTTTTTCTGATTTGTAGGCGTAAAGCCTATTTTAGTTGAAAAGTGAAATATATTAACGAGAATGAATAATCAGAGATACCAGTTAATTTACGCAACGGGAAAACTATTTTTAAGGCTGAATTATTGGCACTATTCTGCTAGTAACTCAGAATTTTAGAGTTTAAAAATCGTACGCCTTTGGATTCTATGGCTTTTACTCACGCCGTACACATGATGCTACCTATTAAAGTCCTGTCTTGTTGTTGTCATAGATTTTCATCACAAAATAATTACTTTAAAACGCTGAGTTATCTCCCTTGAAATAATGTCAGAGTAAGAGAAATTAAAATACTATGCTCTTAGTCCATGGCTAGATTTTTGTCATCAATACAATGGATCATCAAGAATCAAGATATCTGTTGGTTTGTTGAAGTACAGATATGCAAATTCTTCATTTGAGTAAGAATATTAGTCGGACAAATTTACTTATTAAATCTTCAGTGATCAATAGATAGATAGATAGATATATAGATATTTATTTGCTTTTTTGCCTGTTTAGGCTAATCAGCATACATTACATGAGACAATCAATATAAATTACAGTAATTAATATTTATACATACATACATGACAAACTATAAATAATTATTATAAGCTGAGAGAATGGACCTTTCCAAGTATATTCATTGATCATATGACGTCATAATCAACTAGGTGACGTGTAAGATGACGTCACAATCATGCCCTCATGAATGCCTCAATCTAGCCAGTCCTTAATAATTAATAGTCTGACACGTTGTACGAGTTGCATGTCTTTACCATTCAATAGACATTCTGTTGAATATCTTGAAACTAACGAGACCAGACGTCGTTGCTGCCACAGGCAACAACGGCGCCCAGTCAAATTAGCCTCAAGATACCCAACAGCTCATCTGTACAGTTTTCTGGAAATCGATAATCAGGGTGTTCAGATCGAGATGGATCGATCCCAACACAGACGATGTGTGTGGAGCTTAAATAGTGATGGGCGGAGCATAGCTAAAACTGGAGCTGTCCATTGGGTCCTTAACTGTCTGCCTGCTCAATTTTTGCAGACTACACTTTCGATGGGATTCAATTCTGAATGCTGAATGTCCTAAGAACAATCATACTGACAGCTTTTACTGGCTAATCCGCCAACAACCGTCAGCCAAACCGCTCCCAAAGCACTGAGCACGTCCAAATCCAATGTCCGCTGTAATCAGTGTCTGGTAAATTGCAGCAGTCTAACAGATAAGAGCGGATCACATTAAGAGGACCACCTCTGGATGACACCTTGCATTGCAGTTAGGACATTATGACAACGTTATGTGGGTCATATTGTTGGCGACTTACGTACCTCATTATTGAAACATTATATCAAATGAGTTCATGTATGCACGCACGCACGCACGCACGCACGCACGCACGCACGCACGCACGCACGCACGCACGCACGCACGCACGCACGCACGCACGCACGCACGCACGCACGCACGCACGCACGCACGCACGCACGCACGCACGCACGCACGCACGCACGCACATATGTACATACGTACGCACATATGCGCGTACGTACTTACAGAGGACAGAGACGTTCGACGTTGGTTGAAAATTATAAAGTAATGGTGCCAGCACTAGGATATATGGTAATTACACATGACTTAATTACATGAACTAGCGTATGAGTAGCGTAAAAGAGACATCTATAAAGTTACAAAAGTACAAGTGATAATGTGTTTATTAACCCTTTCATGCCGAATCCGGCCATAACTGGACTCAAACAGTGCTCATTTTGCATGCCCATTTTCTGGCAAAGTGAAGACTATTTTTGAAATTTTACCACTGGAATGACTGGCTCAGTAACCGAGCCAGCCATTCCAGTCATAAATTCTCAAAAACAGTCTTCTCATGGCCTGCCAATGGAGATTCAATAAGGAAATATTCGGATTTTCTTGACCAAATTTAGACATTAAAGAGTTAAATTGCAAATTCCTCAATGGTGCTACGGTTGATTACATTGCAGGTGATGCGAGGATGTCTTTTCTTTTCTCCATCAGGAGATTAATGGCTGTATGCAATTCATTTAGTGAGGTAAATGACATTATACAAATTAGTTGAGTTAAAGGGTCTATGACTTTGTGATTTATGAAAATTGACGGTGGTCCATTAACTTTACACAACCTGTAATTAGGAAGTGTGCTTCATCACCCAACCTCTTTATGACACAGATTGCACAACCTATATTTTCTCTCTATCTTATGATGTCTTTCAGTTTCTATCTCCAGGTCATGTGAAGTACCTAGTTCTTAGTTTCGCTACGCTTGCTCGATATTTAAATGGAATATTGTTACTGAGATATGGTTCTGTTGTGTAGTTTATTTTAAAGGTGCATATTCACAGCAGAATGGTTCAAAATAAAATTGTTAAAATTATATACTTTTTGAGGCTTAAATTATGTGCCTAGATATAATGAAACGAAATAAATCTTAGCATATGCTGATTTCATTACTTATAAATTAATATAATTTTTTAAGTTGCCAAATTGAATGAGAGGCACGAGTCCCTAAGTCAAATTCTCAACTAAAATTACGAAATTTATTTATATGGAATGCAATCATCATATGTTAAGATTTATTTTGTTTTATTACATTGAGGTACACAATTTAAGCCTCTAAAAGTTTATAATTTCAACAATTTATTTTCAAGCATTTTTGCCTGAATATGGAAGTTGATAAGTTGAGAGTTTTGAGGTTGTTCGGATGGCTTTAAAGAACTATTGCTTTTATTGTTCTTCTAATTTTGTCCTAAGCAGGTGAATAATGCCATAGTTTGGGTTTTGGTTGTGCCAGACGTCTAATTGTAATCCATTGGACAATAGTATGTTCTCTACTGCATTTAGCCATAGGTTCTTATTGGTCATGTGTGTTTTAGTATCACTGCGTAGATATATGTATTTTTTTATATAGATTTCTTTTCAGACATATCAAACACCATTAACTGATATATTGGTCCATGGTAAATAACATTTTGAGCTTGCCAGTACAAGATTAGGTAATTGCCATCCGACATTATCAACGACTATTCAACCTTCAGCCAACCCATACAACTCACCATGCGCACCACTGTTCAACGTCAAGTGGGCCTGTGTCCCAGATGACAGGTACAGATTCCATTTAATGCCAAACAGTAATAAACGCGGCTAATAATGGAGAGTTGGTCGAAGACTGAATGCATCCAAACAACCTATCAAAACAGCAAAGCGACCGTTGACTATGAGCTGGGGCTTGACCACACACCATGACAATAGGACGATTCAGACTAAATGCCTGTACCTAATTGAACTTCTTAAACAACTAATGATATAGTCTGATGCGATTATGTCACAACGGCGGTCAATCCGACACACAATATCATGTACCCATATATAATATGATTGGCTGGACATCTTTCAATGTCCAGCACTATTACTATTGGGCAATCACACCAGCTATCACTGGCACTGTAATATGTCCAGTAATCATATATTGCAGTAGCTGCATTCTATGACTCTATATTCCTATGATGCAATGCCAAGACCGTTGCCACAGTAAGATCTATAGAGATTTAAGGAAAATAAACCACGTCCCCATCTCACCTCCAGAATTACATGACCACATTGGCCACCACCAGGATCATCTAAGAAAATCACACCCATTGCAATGCTTCTCATGTTTATCTCACACTGGCAAAAACAATCACTAAACATATTAGCACTATACATTTCCCTCATATAAATGTAAGAAAAAAGTCTAAGACAGTCTGGAAGCAATGTGCTGGTTAAGTACCATTAAATGCAAAGGCCAATACATAAAAATACATGAAATATCCTTGCAAGGAGTGTCAATTCCCTGACAACAAGGGTGATAAAGCACATAGAAGTGTACAGGTCAGGTAACGTGATCGCAAAGTCCGAGAAGCAAGGTGAGAACCGGATTACCAGTGACTTCCCGCCATAGAACAAATTGCAACCCCATGATACGAGACATCATAAACATAAATGGGAACTAAGCTTGTGTCCAGTATAAGCAGCTAATTTGGTGGTACTGTGACGGTTTTGGAATAGTAGTTGATCACGTTGCTAGTCTGGCGATGAGTTCTTTTCTTTCTTCGACCATATTATAGATGGCTTTACATGTTTGATGTACTGGTAATGAGGCAAAGGTCAGTATGCTAATGAGCTTAGACATGTGGTCTGTGATAGTGTTTCTATCGATGGAAATTGCTGTAAATACTTATCTGCGGAGATCCTTCAGGTTTTCACATGTTATTAAAAAGTGTGCTTCGTCACCCACACTTTGATTACATAATTTGCACAACCTACTTTCTCTGTAAATTTTAGATGTCTCCCTGTCTCAATTTCTAGGTCATGTGAGCTTGTTCGTAGTTTTGCTGTGACTGCGCTATATTTGAAAGGAACATTACTTTCCAGATATGGTTTCAATGCCGTAATTAGTTTTTAGTTGACAATATGTCGAGAGTTACGATGTTGTTTTAATACTATTAAAGAAATGATGTTTATATTGCTCCACAAGATATGGCTTGACAATGTGGGTGGTAGTAATCTTGGGATTTTGACTAAGCCATGTTTCTTCTAAGCCGCAAGAGCAAAGAAGTTGTTTCATGCTAGATAACCAACTGTTGTTAGTGCGTGTAGAGATTACCTTACTTATTTCTAAGTCACTTAGATCCGCTTGTTTCACTAGCCTATCATCTGGTAATGTCAGAATCCACATCCAATGTTGTATAAGAGTAACAGTAATTTCTAATGTTAATAGTAATTTTCCCAGTTCAGCTTTTGTAGCTAAATTTGAGGCAAACTTGTGTACTCCTATTGCACTTTTGTAAAATTTGTTGGTCAGTTTTTCATGAAGGAGTTTGTTATCTAATTTATTCAATTCCTCCCTTAATCAACATGTCAACTGGCTGATTAATAATTAAGATAATTGTAGTTGACCAGTAGGGCATATACCATCATACTGTAGAAATGAAGATTTCATATTGAGAAAGTCTCTTAGTGCTTTAGCGTACCTGTCTCTACAGTTTGTATTGGATATACCAGAGGCTTGAAAGGTGGTACCAAGATAACAGTAATTGTCCGCTGTTACAACCTCATCTTTGCCAAAATTGAATTTTAGTTTTTTGTCAACCCTACCCGCTTTTATTGAAGATTAGGACTTCAGTTTTGGATAGATTAATTATTAAGAGTGAATTATCACAGAAAGATTTGAGCTTTCTAAGATAATTTAGCAATCCTGTCTCAGATTCTGATAATAGCAATAGATCATCAGCAAATAGAAGGTGGTTAAATACTGCCTCATTAAGTTTTACAGGATCACATGATTTGTCGAAGATTGTGTCTGTATTGTCTACATATAGGTCACATAATATTGGGCTTAGGTTGTCCCCTTGCTTGATTCCTATGTTACTGTTAGCGTTTTCGTGAGCTGGTTGTCAAGTTTGATATTATAGTCTGTTTGGGCAATTTACAACTTTGACTAATATTCCTATTCAAAAGAATGTGTGGTGAGCTGGTAGCTGTGGGGTCATTACCAGCTGTCTTCTTCATACAAGAACAGCTTCTCGTGCTCGGAAATTTGAAGACTATATAGCTAATAATATCCGCGTGGGTGCTTCTGTCAAATATATAGCAAAAATTAAGATATACTATAAGAAAGCTATGAGGGACAAGATAGACGGGCCTATCCTTAGAGTAGGCTCCATCTCATACATAAGTTGACATATTCCAAGCCAAAAAACAGTGACATATTTTGGTACAGTTTTGAACTTATAAGTTACATGTTAGTGTATAAGGAGTAAATGGCTGCATCGCCACCACCTCTTCAGCCAGCCACCACTGCTGCTGCCCACAAATATAATAAATTTGTTACGTACATGGCGAAATGCTGTTCAATATTTTGAAACTAATTTGACTGAGAACTGGTAGTGCCTACTGCTAAAAGCATCACCATCTTCCAGTCAAATTGGTTTCAAAATATTCAACAGTTTACATATATATCAAGACTGTAAAAGTCAGATGCTGGGATTACAGCATATAGGCACTTTTAGCGTGACATGGCACCCTCTCCTATTTATATACATAGAGCATAGCACACGAGTATGACGTCACGCTGAAGGTGCTTATGGATTACAGCTACAGATGGGTAAAAGGTCTTAATTGTATTTGATTTGGGGCACCTATATTTCATACCACCGGGGCTGAAGCCTTGTTAGCCCTTGTCTTAATCTGACAATGATTGCAATGTATTACTATTTTTAAACTACATCTGACAAGACATTTGGCTTTTACTCTCGTCTACTGAACATCTGTAGCAACTTAAAAAGACATTTTTTACGACAATTTGTTATCAGATTCTCGGAGGCGTAGCATAAGGATGGTTGACAGGATACATGTCCGGACTCGTCTTTTCCTGGGAACTCAACAACTGGCATCCCAAAAGTTGATCTAAGCTGTGGCGATGAGATGAGCGTCCATACTGATTGAGCTACAGGTGTCACACGGTCTGGCCACGCCCCCTAACGCCTTCGTACCTCATTATACCTGTCAATCTATGGCACGTGCCTATACCCCAACATCATCCAAAAACAGTGAAGATATAGCTGGCTGATTGGTTGAGAGGGGACGTCAGCAATATTTGAATTAGAACGCACACCCTTTTTGCCCTGTTAAAAATATGTGAATCTGATTGAGCGAGAAAGAACAAAGGATTTTTCTCTCGACCAATCAAGTTGGAGAATTGTATTTTGTAGGAAAAAGTGGGTGTGTCATAATTCAAATATTTATAACGTCATCACCATGTCGACCATTCAGCGCAGCCACCTATACGTCGACCTTCTACTTCTGGCTGCTGGTGACGAGGGCGTGTCTGGAGTGATGGGGATGAAGGCGTGACTGCCTAATGTAGCAACAGCACCGAGTCAAATTGGTTTCAAAATTTTCACCAGAATTTGTATTAACTACTAAAGACAGAATTCGTACAAATTGACATGGTATTAAGCGTTTAAGACTGACTAATTCGAGTCATTCATGACGCAATTGATTATAACAGGGATATGAATATGTGTCCCTTCATGACCCAAAACTGTAATTCTTGTTTGCCTGTATTTTATGTACAAGGTTAATACTTTGTCAATTTTAACTAAGTATTAAACTCAGTCCCTATCCTATGTGAAATGGTGCCAGACTGTGTAAGTAGGGGAGGGGTGGCGCTGGTGGGGTTGCGGGTGGGGATGGGGAGGGGGTCCGGGCGTCTTACCGCGTGAAATCTTTAAATCTGGATGTTTTCAGAATCCATCTCCTGAATTTATGAAAATAATATAGAGCGTGGTAGTAATAGGTAATGATAGATACTCCTATTGATTGACCCTCACAAGTCAAATGCGTTCCAGATGGCGGGGATTAATTGCCCATATCTTGATTGTGAAAACTTGGTGTGTGCTGGTGGTTATTCTACAATCATGCCTACTACCATACTCCTCTTTGTGAGGCTACATATGAGCAATTACGCTCTACCTCCTCGATCAAAAAGCATGTCTATCGCCACCTCCTTATGATAAATACATAAGAAAGACAGTTTCAATATTGATTTTTTTGCTTCTGATTTTTTTAATTTGGTTTAAAAGGAAATTGGCACAGTGGTCTTATACTATTGTTTCCAAGATATTATAAAATACTCTCTAAAAACGTAAGCAAGGCAGTCCTAATTATAGATTTTTTTGATCTTTCTGATTTTTACCTTTTTAATGCGCACAGTGGTATCATGCTATTTTTCTGTGTGATGGATGCATAATTATCTATTAGGGCTGTAGCAATAGATGTGAATAAATTATAACCATAACTGTCAATCAAATTATCGATTACCTCTGTAACAATGGACACGCCATCTGATTGGCAGAGTGATGGACGCACAATTATCGATTAGCCCTGCAGTGATAGATGCACATAAGTTATCAATTACACCTGTAGCGATGGATGGGCAATCTGATTGACTGAGTGATGGATGCACAATTATGATTGGCTGAGTGATGGATGCACAATTATGGATTAGGCCTGTGGCAATAGACGCACATAAAGTAAAAGCATCTCCTACTTGGATATTGCCGATTAGTGCAAGTAGCTCAAATTTGAGTTGGCAATTGATCATTGTAACACTGGATTGTATGCCTGACACAATAGGCACAAATTATAAACCTCTGCACATGAAGTATTAGTGGGTTATTGCTTATTGGTGCAATTGAGATTTCTTCTCTTGAAAGTAATCTGGGGCTTTGTTCCCAACAAAATAATGTTTAACATTGAAATAGCTCATATCAGTAGGCTTAGGGCCGACAGAGGCTTGAACTTGGCACAGACTTTAAGATCCTAAAGGACTGTGGATCTATAAAATAAAATCGTTAGCAAACATAAAAGTTTTTCTTGTATTTTGAGATGTTTATGAGATATTTTCCGCAATTCCAAAAGGTTTGATACATTCTCTTCTGGTCATCATCATTTGTGGCAAGCCTTTTCATGAATTCGAACTAAATCGGTTCCTGATACTATTAACTTCAAACTTTGTCAACTGTTCGGACTTATGGCAGTATCGTTTGAGATTACTTTCAATGTTGACACAGCGAAGAGTTTTTATCCATGCAGAAAAAGGCCACATAGTAATGTGAATTCACATTATGGTGTACTACATCTACGGTTTTTATCGGATCACCACGATACTTGGTATATGATCTTGCCCATTGGGTCTCAATGAACCAGTTCTAGAGTTAACAGCCAATGGTCAACATTACTCCTTAGAGGTAAAGTTACCAGTTATCACTTATAGCAGAGATGAGCTCTCTTTGACTTGAGAATCTCACTGTGCATATTAGACATGGAAAATATTAAGATTACCCCATTACGTTAACCACTTTGAGAAAAATATTTAAACTGCTACATTTAGGGTAACAACGATGTCGACTTTGAGGTCAAATGTAAAGTCGATCCTTTAGTGTCAAGGTCAACCAGTAGAGGACCATAATTACAAGTTTTTGTAATAATGACCTGCCCTTAATCACAAGTTTAATGGTCATATTAGAAATACTTATGACACATATTTGGTGCAAATGTGTCCAATTATGTTCAAAACATCCCATCTTCACTTTTGGCAGACATAAACTCCCAGGTCTGAAAAAATTAAAATCAAAAACACCTTTTAATGGATGATGATTCCCACTTTTTGATTGACTCGCCAGAACCAATCAGAACTTGATTCCACAGTGACTTGATTTGATATCTATAATATTCGAGAAATTCTCGAGCCCAATCTGTCCCCCATAGGAAATGTATATGAATAATATTCTAACTACGTTTTCACCTGGAGTTGCTAACTTAAAGACTTGAAACTTGGAGGATATGTCTTTGTGTCTTGGTTGGGGTGGGGGGTCTTCTTATATTTCACCGGTAATGTCCAAATCGTCTTTGAGATATGTAGTACCTAACCAAGCAATTTGATATTAATAAAATTGATTTGGTGGTGATGTATATGAAATGTGTTATGTAATCAGGAGTATAGGATTAAGTAGTCATCTCTTTCCCTTTTCTTCAACAATACACGGTGGAATCAACGGGTGATATAGGGTACGAATTTGTTTCTCAGCCTTGAAACTAATTCTTAAATATACCGCGAATGCATTCGATATGGTTTCTGGTTCCGTGTTTATACATCCTTCAGGATCAATTTATTGGTGTATTATTGACCCACGATCATTCTTGTCACCAGCTTATGTGATCTTGGTTGTAACGTTGCGGGGGTGGGGTGCCGGAGGGTTAACTTTTAATTTATTGTCAAAATATTTGAAAATTATTTGTCTGCCTTCCATTCCTGTTTTGTTCTGCATGCTTATTTTAGACTTGTGCTTGTTTTTAGGCCAAGCCTACACCGCCATCTTGCTCAGAGTGTCACAAATTCGTCAAGGTCACGTTTAAGGACCATGTCTGTTTTCGATGTTCGTCATGTAATGTTGATAATAGGTGTAATGTCTGTTCAGTGTGGCTCATCGAGTTTTTGGTCGAGTTCCTTGCCCAGAAGGACTTGGCTGGATCTGATGCGGGGTCAGGCAGGTGTCCGGTACGGACCCTGTTCCTGGACAGGGTTCTGGACTGGTTACCGAGAGGGCCATCTCGTATGACTCCCTGGTGGTCCAGTCGGGCTCCAGCCTGGTGGGTACTGCTTCTCTGTGGCCACCTCTGGGTGGTCCAGTAGCAGTAGTCAGTTCGTCGGGCCTGGGGGGGGGGTCTGAGGATGAGGAGGCCGAAGAGGAGAGCTTGTTGCGGTCTGAGATACCGCGGGTGGAGAGCATGGAGGTCGATTCCATCCTGGACAGAACCGGCTTCCATCTGTCTGTCTTGGAGCAAGCCATGGCAGGCACTCGGCCCAAGATTGAGGCCACACCGGTGCCAAGCACCCATCCAGTGGTGGTTGGTTTGCCACCAACCGACACGGTGACGGGTGTTGCTGGCCAGGCTTTGTACTCACCTATCTTGCCTGATCCAGTGGCCATATGTGGGGTGCCATTGGTGCCCGTGTATGGCCAACGTTCCATAGCCGCTACGGGTCCATATGGTTTTCCATACAGGCCTACTCCATTGACCTTGTTTCATGGGGTGGCGGTGGAACCATGTGGTACCGGTGTTGCTGGCTTTCCAGCAGTGGCTCATTGTCAGGAAGCTGCTGCTGGTAGACCCATGAACACATCAACGGGTGATGTGTTCACGGGGTGTCTTCTTCGGAGACGAACTGGTCTGATGCTCTGGCTTGGCTAGCCAGGGTGGACCCATCCGTGGTTTCGGCCACGACCGAGGAAGACATGCTCTGTCCATTGGTTGCGTCGATTCGGACGGGGGTCTTGCCCACAGCTCGGATTCAGTCCATTGGACTGGATCCATGGTTCAAGGAATTGCTCGAAGCTATTTATAGCAAGCATCTCTTGTCCAAGAGCCAGCTCCCTATGGCCTCTAGGGAGGTGCGGGCAAGGTGCCATATCCCCAGAGGCGAGTACGAGCGGCATGGTGTGGTCCCGACGGTCACTGAGGATGCCCGCTGGGTTCTTGGGGTTCAGAGTGCTGGAGTGGGTGGTCCCGCTCAGGTGCTTGTGGACAAATCCCAAGCACACAATGAGGAAGTCCTGTCCCTTTGCGATGAGGGAGTGAGGGCAGCAATGAATGCTGGCAATCACTCCTATCGCTTGCTTTCGTCAGTGCGGGCTGAAGCTGAGGCAGGCCACTCTGTGCCACCTGTTGCGTTTTCTTGCATTAACGACGGCTTTGTGCTGTCGATGGACACGTTGGTCGGGGTGCAGGTGTGTGTTATGAAGTCCAGGCAGCAGTTGGTCCTTGACATATGCGTCCGGCTATGGCTGTCAGGGAACGTTTGCTTGGAACACTCCTGAATTGCCCTAGCATATTTAGTGTCCAAGCACGGGCCATCCTAGAGGACACAGCTAACATTGCGCAGAGTCGGTTAGTGGTTAACATTCAGCTGGAGCTAATGCGTCAGGCGCATGCACTAGGGGCTGAGGCGAAACCGCTGACTGGTCAATCTGCCTCCAAGAAGCAGAAAAAGTATAAGAACAAGGCGAAAGCTAAGCCAGCTACTTCTGCTCTTGTTGGGCCTTCTCAGCCGCCTGCGTCTAAGATGGCGAGGAAGATTGTGGAGGCTCCTGCCCAGCCCAGTAGTCCTGATCGCCCGAGAGGCGGGAAGGGCAAGGGCAAGGGTAAGTCCTCCAAGGGTGGGCAGAAGGGAGCTGATTGTACCTGAGGGTATGGTAGCTCCCTTCATATTCGTCTGGACCACGCCTCTGCGACAGAAACAGCGATGCCAGTTAGACCAGTCAAGCCAAGACCAAAATGTCTCTCTCTCTATCTCTCTCTCTCTCTCTCTCTCTCGTTAAGAGGGGTCGGGGCGGATTGTGAGCCAGACACCCGCATTAGGCGTCGATGCGCCTATAGTGAGTGGAATGCTCATGCGTTTCGTCGAGGCTTGGCGAGGTGTGATGTCAGACAGTCTTGTCCTGGGATGTAGTCCTCTCATTCGGCCTGTCGACAGCTCCAAGGGTTTTAACCAGAGTAGTCCTAGCGGTGACAGCGTTTCTTAGAAGAGAGAACATGGTGCTTCACACCTACATAGACGATTGGCTTATCAAGGCGGACACGCCAGCCCGGTTAGGAGTGGATACTGCTCTGAATCTGAAATTGCTATCAGATCTAAGCTGGATAGTTAAAAGGGAGAAATCCGAGTTGACGCCGACTCAACACTTCGTTTATTTGAAGATGTGATTCGATCTCGAGGAAGGCAGGGTTTACCTGTCAGAGCCCAGAATGGTGTCTCTGTTAGCCATCCTCAAGAGTTTTCGATTGGAAAACCACATTCAGGCGAGGAGGGTTCTTCAGATGCTGGACATGATGGTCTTCATGGAGCACGTAATCCCGTATGCTGCTCTAATGCGAAGGCCTATCCAGTTGTATCTGATGTCTCTGTGGAAGCAGAGAACAGAACCCCTCTCAAAGCTGGTACCAGTTTTGGAGCCAATAATGTCGCATCTTGTATGGTGGAAGGCGGGTCAGAATCTCCTAGTAGGAGTTTCACTTCACCTACCCTACCTCACCCCAGCTGTCCGTGTACACGGATGCGTTGCTGGAGGGGGGGGGGGGGCTGCCTGGGAGCACACCAGGTTTCGGACACATGGACTCTCCAAGAGAGTCAGCTGCATATCAATCTGTTGGAAATGATGGCAGTGGAACTGGCATTGGAAAAGTTTCTTCCAGAAGTCAGGGACAATGTGATAATGATACAGTCGGACAATTCGACAGTAGTATCATACATAAATTACCAAGGCGGGACTAGGTCACCCACACTGTGTATGAAGGACACTTGATTCAATGGTGCAGGAATTACTCAGTTGTTTTGAAAGCAACTCACATTCCTGAGCGATTGAACATTCTGGCAGATGCTTTGTCTCGCAGACAGAGAATTCTGCCAACAGAATGGTCTCTCAACCCTCCAGTTTTACAAAGGATCTTCGAGCATTGGGGCAAACCAAACGTGGACTTGCTCGTCACAAAGTTTAAATTCCCAAATCATGACTTATGCCTCGCCGATTCCAGATCCAAATGCCGTCGATACCGACGCTCTGGCAATAAGCTGGAGAGGGATGCACGCTTACGTGTATCCACCTACCATTCTTCTACAGAAGGTTTTTGTGAAGATCATGGAGGAGCCGTGCCTGGTCCTGCTAATAGCATCGTTTTGGGCCAGCAAGGCGTGGTTCACGGATCTCCTGTAGCTGCTGGTGGACACTTCAGTGCAGCTGCCCGAGATTCCGAACATAATCTCCCAGGCCAAGGGCCACTTCCTACACGAGCGGCCCGAAATGCTCAAATTAACTGCGTGGATGTTATCAAACAACGTTCCATGTTGGAAGGCTTTTCTCAACAGGCTGCGAGTTTCATTGCAGCCGCGAGAAGGAGGTCAACCTTCAAGTCATATAACCACAAGGTTAACAAATTTGCAGAGTGGTGTGAAGGAAAGTGTATTGATCCCTTTCCATCCACTATTCAGCAAATAGCAAACTTTCTCTGTGAGCTTTTCTTTACAGGAGTGGCTCCTGCCACAATAGCTGGATACAAGTCAGCTTTGGCATCAGTTATCCCCTGTTTAGCCAACATGGATAGTCAAGAGGTGGCCCAGTTGAATGTGATGGTGAAGGGAATGAGCAATCTCCGACCGAGACAACTGGTAGTCATTCCAGCCTGGAATCTTTCTTTGGTGCTTAATGTGCTGGCCAAGCACCCTTTCTAACCTTTGGGTTCGGCTAGTCTAAAGCATCTGATTTTAAAGGCCGTTTTTCTATTGGCAGCTTCCTCAGCAAGAAGGCGGAGTGAGATCCATGTGCTTCAACAGAGATGGACCGATTTATTGTCTCCGGAGAGGGGCTGCGATTGCTGCCAAGAGCAGAGTTTATGTCAAAGAATCAATCTTTGAAATATCCCAGCAAACCGATCATTATACCAAAGCTAACAAAGTTTGATCGTGATGCTAGTGCCTGGTGTCCAGTCCGTGCTTTGACCAAGTACAAAAAACGGATGGACTCTCTATGGTCAAATGATAGGCATCTGTGAATCTGCCATAAGAAGCCATATGGCGCCGCATCCATGGATTCTATCTCTCGTTGGGTGGTCGAATGCATTCAGACTACCCACAAGATTGCGACTGGGCACCAGGTGCAATGTGCTATGGCTCACGATGTTAGAGGAATAGCCGCATCGACCACCCCATTCAATGGTGTCCTGTTAGAGGACATCATGCCATTGTACAATGGCACTGTGAGTCCTCTTTCACGGATTACTATATGAGGGACATGTCAGACTCCGCCAATCCACTCGCTTTAACTGTTTTGAAACGATAGTCTAGTGGCCACACTGTTCATCTCCCTTTTTGATAACTTTGAAAAGCAAAAGGAGTAAGAACAGACGTGGTCAAGTGAGAGGAATTCAAATGTATGGGACGCGTTTGGTCGAAAGTGTGTTGGTTGATGGCTGGCTCCATGTCTGAATTCCATAATTCATGAGGTAATTCAAGTTTGGCATTTTTTGTATTATGTTTATATATCATGATCATTCATCTTATATATTCATGCTCATTCCCAGGCTGATATGTGTAAAGAGCTGTTAACCATGTTCGCACATTTGTGTTTCAGGCGAGATGCATGTTCGTGAGTTCTCTCCCTTTTTAGGAGAAGGGGGGGGGGGGGAGCAGTGATGCGAATGTGATTCGGTCCCAGAACTTGTCGGTCCTGTTAGGTCTCCGTATGTCAAGTTTAGGTCTAAGTTCTTTCTCCAGAGGCAAAAGAGGCTTTGTATGGCTTGCCACTTCCCACCAGGTTGCTGACTAAATCTGGTGTTATCAATGCGTAATGTAATGGTAAGTATTGATCGAAGGAGAATGAAGGAAATTTCAATTTCCCTTTCTCCGAGATCTGACAATGCTTACCAATACATTACGGACACTGCCTCCCAGCCCCACGGAGGCAAGCCATGGGCATTCTCTTGTTTGGTAGCTATGCAAACAATATGAGTGTCTCTGGCAGGCAGGTACCCATTTGTTGGGAGCTGGGTACCTGGTTCCAGGAGCCTGTAAAGTTGACTAAATCTGGATTCCTAGAGCCAGCTATCAGGATAGCTTGTTTATCAATGAGTAATGTAATGGTAAGTATTGTTAGATCTCGGAGAAATGGAAATTGAAATTTCCGTCAGTCTTCGTTGATCAAAAATGACTTTGACCATCCATACTTCTGAGTCATTAGACATAGTGCACTGGAGGATGCGCTCGACCCATGCACTGAAGAAGGTCAGTGTGGAATCATGTCTGAGTGCTGATGTTCAAACTTTCTCCAGTCTGTTGAGAAGTCATTCATGATTATGCTGTAGTGAGATTAAAGTCCTTCTGTGAGTCTGAGGGTAGGGATCCAAGATATTTGGTCTTCTCATGGTGTAAGTTATAAGGCATTCACATGTGCCGCATCTGTGGTGATTTTCAATAAAATAACTTTTGCTTTATTGACATTCTAATGGAGCCCCAAACATGCTATAGTATATCATTGCATCTACATGGATAGAACACATACGATTTTATGCAATCCTCATTATCTGAAATTTAGACAGAATTGTCCTTGAAAGAATTTCTTAAATTTCTGTTTGTCAAAGCATACAGAGCAGGATTGATAGCAGAGTTAGCTAAACATAGCCAAAAAAATATTAACATTAATATATATTCAGTATGATTCTGTGTGTTGTGGATCATTACAATTGGCACAGTTATAAACAATGGTAACCCGCAAATAAGAAACCCACCTATGATTGATCCTGTAGTACGTATGGCCTTGGTACATCTTCTTCTTTGAAGTTCACATGCACAATCACTTTGATACCGAGATCTGGCAACTGAAGCATCAGAGAGAGGACCCAAATGCGATCTTAAGGATACAACAATATAGAGTTATAATCCCAGACGCACAGATATAGAAAATAACACAAGGTCTCAACGGTAGGGGAACCTTTCCATGAAGTCGGATGACAGAAAAACAATGAGTTTGATTCCTATCGATAGGCGTGTATTCCCTGAAGGCGAAGTATTGTCTGCATACATACACTATTGCCATTGCTCTTCCCAATGTCCAGGATAATAGAATCAAAATTGTAATGATTCGCCGTGTTATCTTCACTTTATACTTCATAGGGTATTTGATAGAAATATACCGGTCCAAAGCAATAACAGTCAGTGTTATGACAGATACAAGACAACTGACTGTGCTAATAAAGTGATAAAATGACAGTGTGCTGAAACAAGAGTCCAATTCAATTCAGAATCTATTAGCGTCAATGGCATAGTGAAGACACCCTCAGCAAGATCTGTAAAAGACAAATTTAAAATAAGCAAATTAGAGTTTGTCCTTAAACGACGGAATCTCCATACAACAACTGGCATTAGAAGATTTCCAGCTATGGTGATAATGGTGATGAGAGATCCTGCAACCGCGGTGGTAATATGCAGCAGTCGAGACACGAGATCCATGTCTGATCTATTAGTGGTATTAAGTAGGTTATGCATGATAGTTGTGTCAATCAGATATATCACATATCTATACACTGGTCCAACTGTTAAGGTATGTGCAGATTTTGTCTAAGATTCTCTCAGAATGCAGGCAGATACAATAGTCTATCGATAGAGTTTTTGTCATATTAGTGATGTAATATTGAACTAGATGCGCAGCCTTTGTACACTGGCAAGATTGTTAACAAATCGCAAGGCATCAGTTGTTATTGAATGAATGTTCTACGTTCACAGATTGGTTACCAATTATTCATTCATTCGTCTTCAGAGCTGGAGACAAACATAGGATGATTGCACAATGTATAGGGTCAGTTTATCCATCTGGACATACTAGCAAACACAGGGAATTTGATTTCAACATGAAAAATATACTGAGCTGCTAAATATATATGAACAGTCACTTGCTATGATAATTCAACTATCGTTTACACATTATAATACACATGAACAGTTTAACATCTCATTTACTAGCTAGAACACTGATGCATAGATCCTGAAATACTTTCCCAGTTCCACATGGCGACGCCAATGTTGATGCATACAGTAATCATCTTCATTATCCATACTCTGATGGCTAGCCGTGATTACCATGAATGATATATTCTTAGTTTCTCCATCTCCTCCATTCAGATGAAAAGAAATTCCATTGACCAGTTGCTTTCATTATGACCAATGGAATTCGATAGAATATGGTGCCAGAATGGAAGATTATAATATTATGTTCAGAATAATACACACACACGCACAGACACACCTGTCTGTAAAAACCAGCAGTGTTGGGACCACGAGATGGCGGTTCTGTAAGATATGTGGTCGGAGGATCATCAGTCTTACAGTAATGCCAGGGGATGGACCCAAAATCTGTTACCTATAACAAGTGCTTTGTAATATATACAAGACCATATGTTACATTGAGTACTATATGCAAACCATAGAGTGTCCGTCTTAAACAGGTTACAAGGTATTAAATCTCGATAGATGTCTTTTAATGGACATTATCATGATTTTCAAAAGTCAATTAGATTACAAACACATCCTCACATACTTCATCCAGAAGCAGCGACAAAATATTTATTTTGTTTAAAAGCTTCTAGACTCGCTGTGACAACAACTCCATCATAATTTCTGCTGCTTTTGTGTAACCAGGCCATGTTTTAATGACAGCTATTTTCCCAGCATCGCCGTCTCATTACGTGGATCCATTTACAGATATACCCCGCATTTAACACGTGATGGGTAAGTGATCAAGCAGTGAGAGCTGAATGATGTATAGACATTTTTGATTACTGGGATTCAAAATGAACATCCTCTGTTTTGAACCAATCATGACGACTCAGATATGGACCAGTACTTTAGTTGTCTAAAGAATTGGGGTTGGGGTTGGGGTTGGGGCTGGGTGGGAAGAAACTCTTCTCCGTATGTTAGAATTATATACTTGTCATAATGTATTTGTTGATATAACCTTCAAACGCACATCGACCGTGTCCTGGTGCTGCTAGATTGAACAAGAGTAATCGAGTAATTATTTGGTTCGGGACTTAATCTTGGACCTGAGTGCTGATTGGGCCTTTGATTGGACCACGATGATGGAATAAATGCAACAGGTCAAACTCTGCGTATCGGAAGAGCTATCAATCAAACATCTGGTAACCATACCATTAACTTCTCACTTGCGATCTTGATATTATCAGATTTATTTGAATAGAATTTATTTGTTGATATACGTACATGACTATGTCATCTTATAAATATTTATATACCACCACTACAGTACGGTATTTTGATTTTTCTCATTAGGATTGAAGCTGCTGATTCAAATTGGCAGCCTGTGGTGGTTGTGACAATTATCCTCCGCCAAGCTCCACATTGTCTTAACATAGGAATAAAGTACCGTACTTATCTTGACAACCGATGGTGTCTATTATAATGTTAGTTGACTGCACCGCCAGATCTTGTTGTACCAGAGATAATCAAAATCTGGCAGCATCTACGTAGTCCAGGACAATGGAATTGTTATCACACATACCACCGTCCCGCCAGTGACTCCAGTTCAGAATATTCAGAAACCCGGTACAGAGGATCATTATTGTGGATTTGCTGACTATCACCGGTATAGTTGCTCTAAGTTGCTATAAGGTCGTGACCACGTACCTTTCTCCCGAGCTCTGATGTTCAGACCTTACAGAAACATTAAACATGGTCATGGGCATACTGATAGAATCCGCAGCCTGCAACTTTATATCATAGGGCCCAATAACAGATTAAGCACATCAATTCTGAATCAGAGGATGAATCACGGACTGAATCAGAGGACGAATCATGGACTGGATTAGGAGCTTCTTTCTGTGAAGCTATGTCCTCTTTAGGAAAACTACTGTGACATGCTATAACTACGGCTATGCAGCCCTGTCTGAAATAATAGAAATTTAACAGGCCAACAAACCGACAAACTGACCGATAGACATTTCAACAAACAAATCTCATAACATAATTACCTATGTTACTTTTTGACAAAAGGAGGATTTCTGCATGACTCTGTTCTCCAATGATATATGCTTTTGTTGTAAAAAAATCCCTACGTCATTGGCCAATCAGAATGCCTGTTTGTTGCAGTGTATGTTTATCTGCCTAAGTCAGCTTTGTGACTTAGGCAATTTTAATTGAATTGAAGATGTTTGCGAATTAGGAAGAAGACTGATTTTGCAATGGCTGTGGTTATGACCGAAGCTTCAGAACTGAGTTAGCGCAACGTATTCAACATCTTTCTAGTCTTTTCTTAGCACCTTTGTTTGCCCTTTCTTGGATATATCCTCAATCTTCCCACTCACGAAAACTGGTAGCTTTGGTTTATTTCTTTTATTTAGTTTTACCGCTTTCTTCGTTTGATGATAACAGCTAAATGTAAATATTATACTTATTGTAATGCTGCAAACAGTGACTGCATTATATTTAATTGTATTTAATGTTTAAATTACATTTCGTCAGAAGCCCATAGTAAACCTATGAGAGGATGAAGATTGGCGATATGGCTGAACTGGCAGTTCATAGTAATGCTATGTAGGGGACACAACATGGTATTACACATTATATCATATAACTTAGGATATTTCAATATTGGGCTAATCTATATTTAGTCTAATTCCAACTGTATTTTTTATTCACCAGGAAGTGAACTTGATGATTCAGATGGTGATCCAGACTATGTGTCTGAGAGTGAGATTGACGAAGCGACATTTGAAAAGTAAATAGAGGAATTAGAGCAGCCCAATCCTATTGAGGTTAAAGACCTCTGCAATGCGCATTGACCCTTTAATTGCTAAGCCAGCCAAAATTGGTTTGCTGTATCCTTCAGAAATAACGACTTACAGGCTAAGAGGATACTATCTTTTTCAAATTTACAACCAGAATGACTGGCTCTGTAACAGACCCCGTGATTTCAGTGGTAACTTTTAAAAATAGCCTCCCTTTACTCGAAATGATATTCAAATGCGATATATTAAATCAAACAGCAATTGACTATTAAATGATTAATATGTACACTTGGTAACAGTCTGTCATAACCTGGTATGTCATGAAGGTATGGTAATGTTTCACAAATCAGGGGCACCATATACTAGAATGTGGATTCTCAGCTAAAGGGAATGGTTCTCACTGCTACAATTCTCCAACAAATTATTCTAGGGCAGGCATTGTGTATCGTATCATAGATGATAATGTTTGTTTTATCTTAGTTCTCTTTTAGAGTGTTGAAAATGTCAGATGAAAGCGCCATAAGCATCCGACAGCAAATACCTGGAAGCAGAATATCTGTAAAACGAATCGCCTTAAAGTGCAAGATTAGGAAAGGCAGACAGAAACAGACCAAGACCACGGGTCCGCTTTGCACTTCTGAATACTGTAGAAGATTTCAACTGCAAAGTTACGAGTCATTGAGTGAAGAACAGAGGTAGTGGATCTTTGACAAACTCTGGTCAATGGAATCGTGGGAAGAACGCCATCTCTATGTTCAAACTTTGGTGACAAAGGTAATCTTACCTTCTAAAGTTAGGTCTACAGCTGCTGCCCACACTGCCTACTTCTGCTGCTGCTGCTGCTTCTGCTGCTACTGCTGCTGCTGCTGCTGCTACTACTACTGCTGCTGCTGCTGCTACTGCTGCTGCTGCTGCTGCTACTACTACTACTACTACTACTACTACTACTACTACTACTACTACTACTACTACTACTACTACTACTACCACTACTACTACTACTACTACTACTACTACTACTACTACTACTACTACTACTACTACTACTACTACTACTACTACTACTACTACTACTACTACTACTACTACTACTACTACTACTACTACTACTACTACTACTCCACCACTTCCACCACCACCACAACTACTACTACTACTACTACTACTACTACTACTACTACTACTACTACTACTACTACTACTACTACTACTACTACTACTACAACGACAACAACAACTACTACTACTACTACTACTACTACTACTACTACTACTACTGCTGCTGCTGCTGCTGCTGCTGCTACTACTACTACTACTACCGCTACAACCACCACCACCACTACTACTACTACTACTACTACTACTACTACTACTACTACTGCTACTGCTACTGCTACTGCTACTGCTACTGCTACTGCTACTGCTACTGCTGCTGCTACTGCTATTTTATGGTATTTTTATGCACATCGCAAGCCACAAGGGTATATGGGAGCATTGAGTGGTTGTTGTTGCTGTTGTTGTTGTTGTTGTTGTTGTTGTTGTTGTTGTTGTTGCAGTGGATCTTTGACAAACTCTGGTCAATGGAATCGTGGGAAGAACGCCGCCTCTATGTTCAAACTTTGGTGACAAAGGTAATCTTACCTTCTAAAGTTAGGCCTACAGCTGCTGCCCCTACTGCCTACTTCTGCTGCTGCTGCTGCTGCTTCTGCTGCTACTTCTGCTGCTGCTGCTACTACTACTACTATTACTACTACTACTACTACTACTACTACTACTACTACTACTACTACTACTACTACTACTACTACTACTACTACTACTACTACTACTACTACTACTACTACTATTACTACTACTACTACTACTACTACTACCACTACTACCACAGTGACTACCACTACTACTACTACTACTACTACTACTACTACTACTACTACTACTACTACTACTACTACTACTACTACTACTACTGCTACTACTACTACTACTACTACTACTACTCCACCACTTCCACCACCACCACAACTACTACTACTACTACTACTACTACTACTACTACTACTACTACTACTACTACTACTACTACTTCTACTACAACGACAACAACTACTACTACTACTACTACTACTACTACTACTACTGCTGCTGCTGCTGCTGCTGCTACTACTACTACTACTACCGCTACAACCACCACCACCACTACTACTACTACTACTACTACTACTACTGCTACTGCTACTGCTACTGCTACTGCTACTGCTACTGCTACTGCTGCTGCTACTGCTATTTTATGGTATTTTTATGCAGATCGCAAGCCACAAGGGTATATGGGAGCATTGAGTGGTTGTTGTTGCTGTTGTTGTTGTTGTTGTTGTTGTTGTTGTTGCTGTTGTTGTTATCGTCCTCGTCGTCGTCGTCGTCGTCGTCCTCATCCTCCTCCCCCTCCTCATCCTTGTCCTCATCGTCGTTGTTGTTCGTAAGACATTTTTGAATTTCTTAAGACATTTCTGAATAACTCAGGTTCTACTGGAGGGATCTGGTCCAAGGTTAGCTTGAATTTTGTCCATGCAGTGCCAGATATCTGGGCCCAACGGGTAGTCAAAAGGTCAAGGTCATGGTTATTGCACACATTTGTGCTTGTTTCTTACAGGGCTGCATAAAGCTAAAGAAAGTTGAGCAATCAAGACGACAGACCTCCTTTTCTTACAAACTGAAACACCAAGATGGAACATGTGTAGCAGTTTGCAAACACCTCCTTACTTCGAGCATTGGTCTGCCTGAAATAACAATCGCCTCGTGGCTGAAACAGATGACAGAGTGCAACAATGATCAACCTCAACCAAAGACTCCTAAAAATGGGGAGTAATGAATATTTAGCAAACCATTCTGAATAGGCCTGGCATACCCAATGTTATAGTAGGTTACATTATTATCCAGATATCCGTTTGCTGCTGAACACTCTAGAAGCATTTTTCGTTATTTTGCTCACAACCTTTAGGTACTGCACACCACATATCTGTTGCATATCTTCCAGCGTCTGCCACCATTCATACGTGAAACACACTACATACAGTATCTTTGTAACTGCGAGAAATACATGCCTGAACAAAGGTAGACTTGTTTATGGATCAGAATGCCTTTAAACGATTCTTAGATATACCCACTAGAATGTCAGCATTATGATTTATGTATAGTATATATTGACTTATTATATCTGACAGGCTAACAGGCTTATGTTTTTCCATTGTATGGGGATACGGCTCCCGTGAAAGAAATAGACATTGCCTTTGTAACGACCTGGCCTTCAGAGATTCCGACTGTCCTGTCACATTAATACCGCAATACCCCTACATACCAACATACGAAGTTTTTGTACCCAGGCACAACAATCTCCAACTTACATGACGAATACATGAAAGCAGCAGAAGACTGTACTAGAGTAGCTAGCATGACATTTTTCAGTGTGCTCTTTCACAAAGAAAATTACTCTGTGTTCATACCGCGAATAGATCAGTGTGATGTCTGCGTGAGTGCAAAGCATGGAAATGCTGATACTGTTACATATACGAAGCACATTCCGTCTATAGATGAGGCTAGGCCTGACAGAGCTAGCGATCAAGAGGCTGTTGATGACAGTAAGTCTGTATGGACGCAGTGCTTCTCTGTCCAATGAAAAGGCAGGTGCAATGCACTTTAAGACCAAACTACAGATACACAACTTTACCCTATTCAATCTTCAAACCAAAGAGGGATATTGTTATGTGTGGAATGAATGTGAAGGTGATCTCAGTAGTGAGGTATTGGTTTACCTTCAATACCAACACTTTAGTCAGGTACTTGATGACAATCATATCATAGAAGAGATTATTATCTGGAGTGAGGGTTGTGGATATCAGAATCGCAAGACGACTATTGCAAATGCATATCTAGATATAGCAATGAGGCGTAGAGTAAAGATTGTACAGAAATGTCTCATCGCTGACACAGCCAAATTGAGTGTGATAGAATGCACAGCACGATTGAAAGAAAGATCGTCACAGATAATTTCACTCCTCGTGATTACATCGTTATCATGGAAACTGCCCGTATCAGACCATCTCCATACCATACTCGACAGCTGAATCGCATTGAAACAAAGAAGCTGAATGCCAATTACATCACCAGCATCCGACCAGGGAGGAAAACTGGTGATCCTATGTTGCGTCAGCTGAGGGGTCTGGAATTCCAGACATCAGGCCAGGTCAGATACACAATGGAACTTTCTAGAGATTCACTCTGGAAGGATTTGCTTCAAACGATTTATATTCTGGACAACGGAGCCCTTTGAATGGATTCGTCATTCACCTCGACCATTCAAATTGAGGGGATTTAATACCCTCCAATCAATGAAACATGTCACGCCTCATTGCACCCATCACTTCTATGATAGCCTGCCACATGTTTAAGCGTAATTTTATTTCATTTGTCAGGAAAAGTGACTAATCTTCAAAACGTTTGTCTTATTAATTTTGCCCAAGTCATATTTAAAAGTGCCTAAATCAATAACTGTCAATAACTGTTTCTATAATTTTTGCCTATGTCAACTTGACATAGAATGTAATTAACTCAGCAACTTATCCTCATTGTTTATTAATCATACTGTTTTGATATGCTCCTGTGCAAAAAAATTAAAACTCTTTGTTTATATTTCAAAAATATTTTTGTGTGTTTTTCGCAAAACATGGCAAAATGACATAGGCAAGTTAGTTGTGAGTAGCATCTATAAAGAAAGGTCATTTTTTGGTAAGTTCTGTGTGAGAAAACGTTACCATATTCAACCATCAAACTATTTCCTTTCATTTTCGAAATAAAGCACAGAATGATTTGAAACAATCCTGAAAATCATCATCTTCAAGCGAAACTCAATACAAAATGGTGTCACAGAGTGTTGCCGAAGATACAAGAGACATCTGCATATTAGTACCATGGGGCATGTATACCTTCAGCTCGACGATCAGCCAATCAGAGTGAGAATCCTATCACCAAGGTTAAACCCTATGTCAGGCTTAGTAGGGATCATTTCAGTAAACCTTATCGAAAATCCAAATTGGTGTTATTGAGTCTGTAAACTTGACATTGACCTTGGTCATCAAGGATATTTGTCACGCACAGTTTAATAACAATGTATTCAGTAGAATGGGCATTTCTGTCCGAAAACAAATTCTTCTTATTTCAGTGAGTGACCTTGATGCTTCTTCAGACCACTAAATGTAACTGTGACAGTTACGCCATGGATTGCGAATCTCTTAGAACTTTATATGTAGGCAACCAGGAAATAATAACATGCCATTATTTCCTCATATACATCTCCTATAAGGATGATTGTATTTCTTTAAATAGCCGGTAAAGTTGGCCAAACAATATTCTGAAGGGATGTTCTAATGTCCACCACAATGGGATACTTATAGCCAAATTTATGGGAAATCAGCCATGCAGTTAATGAGTAATACTAATCTTTTAAAAAATGTTTCAAAATTTTCGGAAAGTTCAATTTTCTCGGTGGAAGTGTTAAGGCCTTCTAAGAGTAAAATCCAAGATAGCCACCAGAAAATTACTCGGGTGGAGAAATGCATGCGTGTGTACGTGCGTACATGCGCGGGTGCGTATGTGCGTGAGTGTGTGGGTGCGTAAATGTGTGTGTATGCGCGTGGGTGTATGTGTGTATGCATACGTGCGTGAGTGGACGCGTAAGGTTGTGCGTACATGCATGAGTGCGTATGTGTGCATGCATGTGTGCGTGCGTACATGTGCATGCCCAGGTCGGCAGGCAGAGAGGTGGGTGAACGGCATGCAGGCGAGCGAGCGGCGGGTGGCCGGGTGGACCGGTGGGTGGGCATTCACGCATGTCTATCACTGTATCCAGAGATGCATCGAAAAATACTAATCCAAAATCTTATCACAACAAAGGATCTTTCATTTAAAGAACATTTCTAAACTTTGGCCATGATCCGGATAAGGAAGTCGGATCCAGATCGTTTCCGATTTGATCATTTATGTAGTCACATGATAACACTGACATTTATATCAAGCCCAATGACATACCTTGAGCTCAGAATAATTCTATTCCAAGATGGAAACCAGTTCTATCCAATAATTCTGGTGGCTGTGAGAGAGATACGTACACGTCGATTGATGTGTGTTATTTTTTAAGTGCAAGAGGATACAGAATGGTACTAATCTTATCTTCATAATCCTTTTATTAGCATCTCCAATCGAAAAACAGACTCATGTTCGTGTCTAGTTTGCGCTCAAAATTATTAATTTCATTTAACAAATTCTTGAACTCACTAAATTTCAAACGACATAATATTTATTTTGTATCCATTACTAATCTCGGTACAAAATGTGAACGCATATATGATATTAGTCCGAGTTCTCTACATACTCCGCATAGGGTGGAGTCAAAGAACGCGGACTAATATGAGATGGGAATTGCCTAACACATGTTTTTCTTTTTCTCGGCATTTGATCGGCAAAATGGTCATTCTTGCAAGGGCAAGCCAAATAGGCATACATCAATTAAATATTAATAAATCATATAAACTCATACATAACGTTGTCATGTTGATCTTTCAGTCTGCCTGCGCATCAATCTCTCTGAGTGTACATGCATAATCTGTGCATCGCCATGCTAACGAGCAGACAGAGAGATGGACAATGTCAAAATTACGTATATTCCATTCACTGATGTGAGAGTAAAATGAAGAGTAGACATCTAATGGTGTCACGTGACTTACCCTCGAGGTCTCTATCTGGATAATCGCTCGTGCTGTTCCATTTAACCCGTGTCATGTCAACTACTGTATCATTAAATTCAAAGTGCACGTGATTCTACTCATATGAATTAAAATTTCTCAAAAAAATGTTAAGATAAGTCTATCGATTTACACCCGATATTTAGAAAAATAGCTTTAGAACTGTTTTCCAGCAAACGGACATTCCTCAAGGCGAATTCGGTTCTGGTCGGCTAATAGTTAAGATAAGTAAAATTTCCTGCTTGGTCAATGTCCATTTGCAGGAAAAGAGAAGACTATATTTTTAAATTTACCACTTGACTGAATGTCTCGGTTACCGAGACTGACATTCTAGTGGTACTTTTCAAAAATCGCCTTCTCTTGGCCTGTAAATGGACACTACTCAATACCACTTAAGATGCTCATTTGGTCGACTTGGCCATTAGAGGGTTAACTTGGCACAAGAAGGTTTGAAAGGCGTTCAAGGGAAGACGATTTAATAGTATGGGACGGAGAGGAGACCCTCGCCACCCCACCCACCCCACCCCTCACTCACCCCACCCCCACCCACCCACCACCCCAAGCCCCACACCAACACACCCACACACGCACGCACGCACACACGCACGCACGTTTTTATCACGTAAAAAGTTTTCCAGGTTTTCAGGATTTATTCAGATAGCCGGGTTTTTTCCAGATATTCCGAGTTATTTTTCAAAGTTGTGAAATCCTATTGTATGGTCACACTCTTTCGTGGGGTAAGATCTGAGCCAAATCGGACCAGTAGTCTCCTAGATATGTACAGATTCCGAATTGGATCCCATCCAGATGAAGTTTCCTTCTCCCGATCAGGGCCAGCGCGTGGAATCATCTTGCACAACATATTCCTTCGTTGTGTTAAAATTGGAGCCAAATCGGATCGGTGGTTTTCGAAATACAGTTCCGGAAACGCTCGCTCGCTCGCACGGACATACGCACGCACGCACGCAAGCACGCACACACGCGCAAGCACTCACACACGCACGCACATACCAGTGTACGCTTTCCCGCCCGCGCACGCGCCCACACGCCCGCCCCACGCACGCACGCATGCACAGACAGACAGACAGACAGACAGGCAGGCAGGCAGGCAGGCAGGCAGGCAGGCAGGCAGGCAGGCAGGCAGGCAGGCAGGCAGGCAGGCAGGCAGGCAAGCGGGTAGGTAGGCAGGAAAGCGGGCAGGCGGGTAGGCAGGCAGGCAGGCAGGCAGGCAGGCAGGCAGGCAGGCAGGCAGGCAGGCAGGCAGGCGGGCAAGCGGGAAGGTAGGCAGGAAAGCCGGCAGGCGGGTAGGCAGGCAGGCAGGCAGGCAGGCAGGCAGGCAGGCAGGCTGGCAGGCGGGTGGGCAGGCGGGCTGGCAGGCTGGCAGGCAATCAGGCAGGCAGGCAGGCAGGCAGGCAGGCAGGCAGTCATGCAGGCAGGCAGGCGGGCGGGCAGGCTGGCAGGAAGGCGGGTAGGCATGCATGGGGGCAGGCTGCCAGGCAGGCAGGCAGGCAGGCATGCAGTGTTTTAATAATCCCGGCTTACTTATAAGTAAATTAATTAGAGAATGCTTTGGCAGCATTCCGAGATTACAAGTTAGTTAAACAGGCGTTGACCAAATCTTATTACAATACATTATCGTACGGGTTTGGACGCATTTAGAGGTACCGAGTTATTTTCCACTAATCTCTCAAATCTATCAGGATTCGTTATTTCTAGCACTGTCATATAATCTGCGATCAGGTCGAGCTTCGACGACCCGCGCTGCGCTAGAACTGTCGGCAACTGACTAGAAAATGTGAGGTCATGTCGCTTACGATTCGATTACTAGCAACTATCTGCAACTATTTGCGCTGTCCGTTTCCAAGTTGTACGTGCGCTGCGCTCGTGTCAACTGGAAACGCAGCATGAATATAACAGGTCATGTATTTATTTTGAAACGACCTTTCATATTTGCAATATATGTTTGTTCTGCATTATTTCCTTAAAATTGTGTATATGCCTATTGTATCCCATGTATCAAAAAATCATTGTGTAATCTGTTCTGCATCATGTCTCAAACACACATGTGATACAGAAAAAAGGATAGTTTCCTTTCCTATGGTAATTATGTGTTTTCCTTTTGCTACTCGCTTTAAATTGTAGATCATGCCTTTTGCTAATACGTAGCATAATAATCAATGGTGGTTGGGGTTAATAAAGCTATACTCGTGTATAAAATCTTTCAGCAAAAACACAGGAATTAAAAATAAATAGAAAAGAACGTGTACGAGACGTTCCAGAATGTTCCACAAATTATACATAGATTTTAAATTTTATGAGTGGGCGTCCTACTGAAACACAGCAGGGCAGTGAATTGACAAATAATAATGCCAAGATTTACCCATAGAATATGCCTCTCAACTTTAATCTAACTATATTTCTTATTAACGGGAGGAGTAGCGATTTTAAAATTTAAGGGTGTGGCGCCGTACTAATAACAAGCAGGAAAGTGACTTGAAAATCTGGCTCTCTTACGGATGTGGGTATATATCCCGAGAATAGTAGTCTGAAGTTTCAGCGAGATTGTAGGAAGACTGAATGAGGATTAGTAAAATAACAAGAACATGACCAATGTTTAGAAATCCATTGCGGATCTAAAAGTTATCAGCTAAAATAGTTTGATTTTCCTTACAGAGATAGTAAATATAATATTCAACAAACAGACTTCACATTCAAACTATGGCGACAAAAGTCAAACCTTTAGTGACGTCATTTTATAGTAGCACCAGTTGATGTTACGTCATGTGATAGTGTCTTCAGATTCTTGATTGACAGATTTGATTCATGAATTATGAGACTGTGCTAGCTTGAATTAAATTATCTGATGACATTTCTTTAGTAAGTAATTAACCCTTTAAATATGTAATTTTGTTTAATTTTCTCATTTGCTGGCCATAAAAAGACGATTTTGGAAAAATTACCGCTGTAATGACTGACTCCGTTATCCACCAGTTTCTGTGTACTGATTGGCTACAGCCGATAATGCAGTTGCCGACAATCGTACTTACGCTCATGTCGATAATAACTTGTCTGCGATTGATGGCAACCGATCGCAACCGATCGTAGAAGTACAACATGCTCTACTCAAGCGATTTGAGATTTTTTTGGACGACGATTGACGGCGATCGACAGTAAAGTGATCGCAGGTACGCTCAGGTCAAACCTGTCGGAGACTAAATCGGTCGCTGGTAGTTGCCGATAGTTGCTGGAAAATCAAGCGGCGACTAGTTGAGTCGCAGCAGAAGCTCGACCTGACCGCAGCTTAAGGGCGCCGCGCACCAAACCGACGCGACGGGAGAGCGACGCGATTTTCTTGTATCGCCGTTGCGTTGCCTCGGTATGCTACCTAAACCGACGGCGACGGGACAGGATAGCGACGATTTTAGCTCATCGCCCGTCAATCGGCAGTTGTCGCATGTGAATGACAGCGTTCATTATTTTTTTCCCACGAAATTGTAATATCTCTGCATATATACCTACTAGGCTATCCATTCTACACTCGTATTTCGAAATGGCAGCTAGGAATATTTGGACAGACGAGAAGGACAATCTACTTGTCCTAGAATGGCAGCTCCGCCCATGCCTATACGGTGTATCACATAGTGACTACATGAATTCGGTTATTAGAAGTAGGTGTCTCCTCGAACTATCAGAAAAACTTGACATTCCAGGTAATTATCCCCACCCTCGTATGCAAACACATACCCAGCTATCTAGGCCTACATAACCCCTACATTGAATTTCATTCGCAGGCAGAGAGAAACGAACTTTTGAAAATACACCACTTGAATATCTGGCTCGGCTACCGAGCCAGTCATTCCAGTGGTAAAACCTACAAAGCTAGTCTTCTACTGCCCAGCAAATGAATATTCCGAAAGCCCACTGTCAATCTGTGCATGCATAAATATTTTCTATATCATGTCTACTACTACTGTTACTGCTGCTGCTACTGCTGCTGCTACTGCTACTGCTACTGCTACTACTGCTGCTGCTGCTGCTGCTGCTGCTGCTGCTGCTGCTGCTGTTGCTGCTGCTGCTGCTGCTGCTGCTGCTGCTGCTACTACTACTACTACTACTACTACTACTACTACTACTACTACTACTACTGCTACTACTACTACTACTACTACTACTACTACTACTACTACCGACTCTCACAAAGGCATATTGGCCAGACTGCTTGGCGGGGTGTGTTCCATGGCATGATGCTAAAACTTCAAATTACAAATTCCATTGTACCATCAAACAAGAGACCCA
>CM067372.1:173169163-173269163 GCA_034401795.1 Chaetoderma sp. LZ-2023a | reverse complement strand
ATTACTCTGGGAAGATCCATTAACTCGCTGGTGTAACGCTAAATGGGCAGTAGCATCTAGGAACCGCCTCGTTCTCTGACGAGACCAGCGTGAGATGCTGTTGCTAATCCAGGAAATTTATTTGCACCACCAACGTGGCTAGCTATGAAGGAAGACAATTGACCTTTCAAGTTGTAGCTATACCCCGCCCATCTCTAGCTAAGCTCCACCCCCGTGGAAAAGAGTCTAACTAAGTTGCAAGAACTTGTACCCAATCCCTTTGTAAAAAGACTACAATAAAATATGTTTAAATCAACAAAATAAATCCACCCACACCTCGCTGGTGTTAGTATCGATCAGTGAACTCTCTGACTATCAATTTCCAGAAAATTATGCAGGTGAACTGTAGACAATTTTGAAACTAAATTGACTGGACACTACGTCGCTGCTTGATATGGCTGCAGAAATTTCCAATCTAATTAGTTTTAAAGTATCCAACAGCTTGCATAAATACGCGCATGCTCTGCTATTGATATATTGACATGCCTTGGTTAAAAGAGTTAACATGAATTAGGACTCGAATTCGCTTGCTGGTTCAGCCATTATCCTGTATATGCCGCATACATATTCACAAAAGCATAGTCTTGATAGTCCAAAATACTATTTAACCCTTTAACACTAATATCAACCCAAAACGGATTCTACGGCGATCTTGGGACATGTCCATTTGCAGACCAAGACAAGACTATTTTTGAAGATTTACAACTGGAATGACTGGCTCGATAACTGAGCCAGTCATTCCAGTGGTAAATCTTAAAAAATAGTCTTCTCTTGGTCTGCAAAGGAGCTATTCTCTGAGAAAATTTTCTTGAAGAAATTCAAGTGTTAAAGGGTTAATGTAGTCTCGTATTCAGGGCTATTCAATAACACTAAAAGATTTTCTATGAGGAATGTTTTCCTTCTAAGCTAATACTTTCTAATTGATTTGCCAAGCGTCATACGTGTAAGCAGTTTGCCAAACATAATACATACAAAACACACTTGAGAATTCAGTATATTATTCCCAATAGCTGGTGATAAAGCAAGCTGCATAACCTGTCCGTGCCGCGACGTAGCGTGATATGTTGGTGGGCGAACTGGTTGTAAATTTCCGAGTTTGGGGACGGTTGGGGATAAAAGGTTGGGGATAAGAAGTGAGGGGTGGTGGTGGGAGGTTCTGGCCCGCAACATTTTGATTGTCTCAGGGAGCATCTTATGCGTTTCGAGATGGAAATACGGACCTTCAGTTGGTCGTAAAAGTTAACTGTTTTACTATCTTGAAAATATCTACATTACGGTCTAGGAACCTGTGAACTTGCGCCACTTGACTTCGCCCACCTATTCAGTCGGCGGGTGATGAAGAACGGAGAGTTCAGTGGCTTGGCCCTACTTTCCATCTGGTTCAGAAGAACTAGTGTATCTACATAAATCACTCCACCACCACCATGACCACCACAACCACGACCTCCACCACCATTTCTCTGCCTGCCTGCCTATCTGCCTGCCTGCATATCTGTCTGTCTGTCTGTCTGTCTGTCTGTCTGTCTGTCTGTCTGTCTGTCTGTCTGTCTGTCTGTCTGTCTGTCTGTCTGTCTGTCTGTCTGTCTGTCTGTCTGTCTGTCTGTCTGCCTGCCTGCCTGCCTGCCTGCCTGCCTGCCTGCCTGCCTGCCTGCCTGCCTGCCTGCCTGCCTGCCTGCCTGCCTGCCTGCCTGCCTGTCTGTCTGTCTGTCTGACTGCTCGAAGCAATATCTAAAAACTCCTGATTGGATTTGGCTCCAATTCTAACACATTGAATCGCACATTTTAAAACAGGAAAGGGTGTAACCATGCACTAGGATGTCACAGCTTTGGGCATGATCCGAAACAAGAGACCCAAAGGCCTGTGACGCTCACCTGGACCATTAGCATTTGAATCATTTGCATTTCAATAGACATGATAGATGAACTCAAAGATGCCACCACACACATGACCAATCAAAATTCTCGTTCAATATGTTGAAGCCTACAAACATATGATCATTCCACCATTGTTGAAGTTGGGCAATGGACCTTTCCACTGCATCCATTCATCATATGCCGTCATAATCGACTATGTGGCGTATAGAATGACATCACAATCAATGACGTCACTATAGCGCCACGAATGACGTAGGAAAGTACGTCACGAACGCTCAGTTGAAGACGGACTATGCGTTGTTGTACGAATTGTAGGTCTTTACTATTTAATAAATATCATGTTGAATATTTTGAAACTAATTTGACTGGGCGCTGTTGCTGCCATAGGTAGCAACAACGCCTAGTCAAATTAGTTAAAAAATATTCAACAACTTAGCTGCGTAGTTGTCAGGAAATTGATAGTTAGGGCATTCGGGGATCGATCAATCCCAGCACGGCGAAGTGTCGGTGGTTATTGATCGGCGGGGCATAGGTAAAACTGGAAATGCCATTGATTAATGTAGACTACCGTTTTTAAATGGTTCCAGAAAATCTTCAGAAAACCAAGGATGTCTTCCAAAAGATTTACCAATGAAAATTACCAAGCGGTTATGAGGAGTAGCGTTTTGAACGATTTCCTGCCATTGTTCTGAAAACCAAAGATGGCCTACAAAAAAACAAGCAAGTAATCAACATTCTGTCTACCGATTCGGAGGCGTACCAACCTAGAGTTTGGTTTAAATCGGCTAAACGTTTAATGAACAATATCCAAGATGGCCGCCATAAAAACTGACCAATCAAAATTATGTATACATGTTCTGAAACCTACCACCCGAGTATCCTTCCCGCCGAGTTTGCTTGAAATTAGCCAAGTGGTTAATGAGGAATATACCGTTACTGATTTCCAAAAAACTTTTAGAAAATCCAAGATGGCCACGGGAAAAATTGACCAATCAAAATTCTGTAGACAAGTCCTGAAATCTATCACCCTAGTATCCTCCGACTCAATTTTGGATGCAATTATTCAAGTAGTTAATGAGTAATAGCATTTTAAACGGTTTCCCGCCATTTTTCAGATAATTCAAGATGGCTACCGAAAGAATTGATGAATTAACATTCTGTATGCAAGTTATGAAACATCACAGTCTAGAGACCTACCAGCCGAGTTTGTTTAAAATCTGTCAAGTGGTTAAGGAGGAGTAGGTTTATAACTGATTTCCAGTAATCTTCGGAAAATCAAATATGGCTGCCAGAAAAATTGACTAATCAAAATTCTCGTTAGAAATGTTGAAGCCTACTAGCATAGAATTAGTCTACGCATGTTGCGTTGAAATCCGAACATGTATATTGGAGAGTAGAGTTTTAATTGATTTCCGGGAGATTTTCGGAAAATCCAAGATGGCACTCGGGGAAAATGGTCCAATCAAAATTCTGAATATTAATTCTGAAGCCTCCCAATTATAGGACGGCGCCATGTCATAAGCTCACTGGCCATTTCTTCCGGATGGGCTAAAAATCGGGAAAATTCGAAAACCTTTTACAATGTGACAAAAATGGAGGGTGAGACAGGGACTGCAATCTCTGATTGTTCGTCATAAAACAGACTACCATAAGAACTATCTACTTTAAATGCTTACCTAGACAACACTTTTATTAGTGTGATTTAACTTTTTCAGTATGATCAGATTAAGCTTACATTTAGCAACATGAAAGATGGCAACATGTTATACGTCTTTGCAAAATCTTTGCCATATAGCCTAGGCATATGCCCGCAACCTACTGAATTAGTCTGGTTGATAACCATCTCGTAAATATAATAATTTATTGTGCCTTCTATATTAAAACTTCTTATTTGGTAAGAAGTAGGCATATAATTTCTACAAGGTGGGGGTAGTGCCCCCACCCCCTCCCCCACCCAGGCCACATCCATGCTCCGCCACTGTGCCAGTGCCTGTAAAAGTGGACATACATTTTAATCCGTATTACATATTAGAGAAAGGTCGTTATATTACTTTCTGAGAGTGAGCGGTTGCTGTTGATTCATGCCGAACTTATCTACGTCAATAATGACGTCATATGATGGATGGATGCTGTTAGGTATTAGCAGCTGTCTTAACAGCAACGTTTTCATTTCCGAGTCAGTTAATTATGCTAAGTGCGTCTGTACTTTGATTTTAATTAATACATATCGATTATTACCTTTTCAATCAAACAACAGATCATGCAAGTACAACGTATTACGTACGAGACAAATAATATACAGTTTAATACGGCGAAACCAATTTAACTTGAAGATGTTTCTGCCTAAGGCTTCCAGTCAAATAGGTTTCGATATATCCAACTTATTACCTATGAGGCTTAAAATAGTACCTGTTAAGTTGACTTAAAATTGAGATTCTGACGTCAAAGTGGCTGAAATTGATATATGATTATAGAAAGCATATTTTTCTGGCGTCTCTCTCTCTCTCTCTCGGCCGTCATAAGCAATTCCAAATTTCTGAATGGAGAGGGCATAATTGGTTTCTGAAATATTACAAAGTGAAATATAATTTATGTACGCCAATGATCCGTAAATTATTAACACCAATCAATATGAATCCGATGCCAAAACAGACGCCATTTTGTAAGAACATGTTATAATTGTTGAAAGCTTGCCAAAATTACCTGACATACATAAAAGTGAACTTGTTAGAAGCGGATACGGTATCCACACCATAGCATACGCGGAGTCGTTTTGTAAGAACGTTATATAGATTTCTTTAAGTGATCAGTGATCGGCTAGAAACTTTGCACACTTTAAAGATAAATGCAGTATATTATGCGGTAATATTTGACATAAAATGTTACACAAAATCGCAACAACGGCATGTGTAGGAAACTATAAATCGCATTAGAAATTAAATTAATAAAAGCAGTCGTGTTAATTATGAAATAATAGAACGAAGTGTTCCATTGAATAATATTTACGCTGTTAGTAACTATCGATTGTTTTTACAATGTTTAAATGTTCAATTAAAGTGCCCGTAATAGACAGGTTTCATTGAAATTTGAGCGTAATTAATGTTAAGTGTGTATCTGCTTTGGAGATATATTTCGATTCTTTAAACAAGTCTAACAGTTTTTCTATAGCTTTAGTAGGAAGAATACACTGATCGAGAATGGAGAAATCCAGTTTTAGCTATTCCCCGCCCATCTCTAGCTAAGCTCCACCTACTCGTGCCCATGTTGGCATCAATCGATCTCTGTACTCATCTCAATCTGTATAAAACTATACAGATAAGCTGTTTTATATTTTTATAACTAATTTGACTGGATGTTGTTACTGCCATAGGCAGCAACAACGCCCAGTCAGATTAGTTTTTAAAATATGTAACATCATGTTTATTAAATAGTAAAGACATACAATTCGTACCACCACATTTAGTCCGTCATTAATTATGCGTTCGTGACGAACTCAGCTCCGCCATTCACATCGTAATAACATACGCCCACTCACATCGCTCCGCTGTTTGTGGCCGTACTTGCACACCTTTGATCTCTTCATGTGAAAAAACATTACACTGGTGGGCTAGAGGGTAGCCAATCAGGTCACCATTTATTTCTTATTGAGCAATTTCATTGGCTGTGGCCTACAGTTCATTTATATTTAGGACGTTTCATTAACTTAGCGTAGATATCATAGCCTGCGAGCACGGTACTCGATACGGGAGCAGAGGGGGAGGACGAGACCGTGCAATAGGACGATACGCCGTTCATGGCGTAGTTGATTGTGACGTCATCATGTACGTGACATAATGGATTATGACGTCACATGATTGATGGATAGATTGATATCCTCCATTACATATTCAGCAACACTTACAGAGATAATTATGATTAACTGACCATCGTATGGACCAGCAAGATGGTGGTTCCTTAAGATATGTGTCATATAATCACCTGCATTAGGCAAGCACCATCATCTAACTCCTACAGCTGTGTGGGCTTTGATATACGTGTGTTTGTATTATTAACTGTTTTAAGGGGATACCCACAATCCAAATTCATTGACACTTACCTTGTACGTAGTAAATAAAAGCCAGTTTTGAACTGACACTAAGATGAAGTTTACCTCGCCTGCTGTCACGAGTCCACAGAGTGCTTTAACACGGAGTGTGGTCGCAGCTATAAGAAGCGGGACAATCAAAGAAGTGAAGTTTTTCTTGAAATGTGGTGTGAACCCAAATTCTCGTACCGAGAACGGACTTACATTTCTAATTTGTGCTTTATTAAGAGACAATGAATCAAAACGACCTCATCTGTTACGCTGTCTTCTTTCATATGGTGCGAATCCGATGGCGAGAGATGTTCAAAATGGCCGAAGTGCGTTACTATGGGCGTGCGCATTGGGAAGACACGAGGAAACGCGTATGATCCTTGATGAATGCCGAGGAGAAATTGATCTCGTGGAGAAAGATAATCACGGATTAACGGCTTTACATTACGCCACTCAGACAGGATCGGCAGATGTTGTTAGATTATTAATCAAGGCCTTCTATCTATACAGGTTGCCATTAGATGTGCCAGATTCTATGGGGATGACGCCATACTTGTTGGCAAGAAAACTTGGGCAACGTGAAATAGCTGAGATTCTCCGCGTCGAAGGTCGGTCATCTCAGCATTGTATGGACACTGGTCTCTTCCGGACGGCCAGAGAATGGTCAACTGTCGGTAAGCTAGAGAGGAAACGTGTAGTCAGGAAAGAATATAAACATGATCTAGGCATTCATAAGATCCAAGGTCGTGTTGCTCTGATCAAACGGCTCAATATGGCTGCAAAATCACCAAACAATCCGAACCATTTCTCACCCGATGTTGTTCCGATTAAATCATTGAAAATAAAAAATAAAAACATTGGTGTTATACAGAAAAACATAGTCCCAGGGAGTATATTTGAAAATGACTGGAAAAATAAACCAACACTTCAGAGAGCGGACTCAACTATCTCTGCAATTGTGTCATTGTTAGAATTAACACCGACAAGGCATGGCCGTCTCGTGAAAGAGTTTCATAAAAGCCAACCAGGAGGCGAGAACGGTGCCCTAGGAGACCTTAACGTTTGGATGACGGCAGTAGGTGATCAAAAATGTGGATCGTTTCGGAAAGCTGCCAAGGAGTTTTCAAAACAAATTGTTCCTCTACCCCCTATCAAACAGAAATCGACAGTTTCATCGCTTGCTATAATATTAGGCAAAAATAAAAGCGCGAGGAAATCTGGCAGGAACTCTCGATTTTCTGCCAAATCTCGAGTTTCTGCCAAATCCCGAGTTTCTGATAATTCTTCTCCAGTGAAAACCAGCTCCGCAAAAGGGGTTAGAAATGTGACGGAATCTCAGACAAAGCGACCAAGCCAAGAACCTGCTAACAAAGCGAGTGATTTAAATCATTCATCCCTAGTGCGATCCCGGCATCAAATACTTCCAGAAATTATAGTATCCTGAAACCATGGCCAAATCAAATCAGACCCGCTTCGACTTGGAATGAAGTGAAACAAAGTAAGATTTCAAGATGGAATATATATTTTTGCTTGTGCATACTTAATAAACAATTACTTCAGGAAATCAAGGCGTAGCTTCTGCAAAACCTTTGCACAATCTTGTTTCAGAACGCTTTAGCAAATTAGTTCACAATTTCAAATAGAGTTTTAAAAAACGGCACTCAAATATAAGGACGTTTGCCTTCGATTTTTTTGTTTCTGAAACCTTTTTCTTGTTTACTAAAATATGGATAAACCGTCATTGCATTCTAGTCGATCTCTCTCTCTCTCTCTCTCTCTCTCTCTCTCTCTCTCTCTCTCTCTCTCTCTCGCTCCATCGCTCGCTCGCTCTCTCTCCCTCCCTGCCTCCCTCCCTTGCTCGCTCGCTCCCTCTCTCTCTCTCTCTCTCACTCTCTCTCTCTCCTACCGACTATAGCTTCCGTCTATATTCGACCCTATCTCTCTCTTTCTCCCTCCCCCCTCCCTCCCCTTCCCTCCCTCACTGCCTCTCCCATCTCTCCACCCCCATCCCTTCTATCCCTCTTCCTCCACTGCGTGCGATAAATAGAAATAGAGAGCGTGTGTGCCTGTATGCGTGTGTGCGCCCGCGTGCCCTGGATGTATCTAAAGGACTAGTTCTCCGATGTGTCTCAAATGGTATCACAGGAAAGGTGTGACAGTGCACTAGGTATCCACAACTATGACTGTGTACCGTAGAGAAAATCCGGGAAATCCGATATTTTTAATGTGACAAGAAACGGGAGGGTCTGCAATCTCTGATTGTTCTTGTTTTATCTGTATTCAGTATTTATTCTGTCATCAGCATATTTTAAATGAGCGTATTAGAAGTGATGATGTTGTCGCAATGTTGCGACCTCATAGTGAACTTTTAAGAGCGTAACTTTCATGTCTTAAGAGTTTGTGTCACATATACATACATATACGTTTACGACACAATGATTTAGTTCGGCTGACCGAGTTGGTAAACAAGACAGAATTTCCGGACGTGTGTGACGTTTATAAATTATATTTAAATTAAAGTGTCATTCTAAGGTCAATGGTCTTTCGAATGTATGAGAGCACCCAGTCCGTTGTACTGGTATCCCGCACACACCGCTGGTAAATAATCAACATGACATTTGTCTGCTAAGCGTGGTGGTGGACTATTAAATAAAAATCTGTATATGAACATGTATCGTATTATCATGGCTTGTATACCACTGCAACCGCTTGTCTTTTCATCAAAACAAGAGCACGCAAGTCGCCGACTTGTTTTTGCCATATATTAAATCTGTTATTGTTTATGTAGTGTACCGTAGCAATTTAACCCTTTGAATCCGAAGGGAAAAACCCGATAAAACCAGTTACGATTTAAAGGTGCACATTCACACACGAATCATTAAAAATAAAATTGTTTAAATCGTATCCTTTTAGAGGCTTACTCTGCGTACCTCAATGTAATAAAACGAAACAGGTCTTATGATGATTTCATTTCGTATAAATCAGTATAGTTTTTAACTTGGGAAATTGAATTAGGGACTCGTTTTAATACAGCTAGGTCCACAATTTAAGCATCTAAAAGTATACAATGGTAGCACGGATCGACCGGACGGGTACTGACCGTCCCAGCTAAGCTGGGTATGGAACGGCAGTTCCTGATTCGCCCCGGGCACGCCCCCACCCCGTCCTGAGAAGGATGGTACGCGTATATAGGCCCTATGAGAGAGGTTTTCGTTAAAAACGGCCAAGTCCGTTAAAACGCGTGGTGCGCATGCGCTCGCGTCAGAGCTTCCCTGACAACACGTGTCTGAATTGGGAGAAAGTGTATGCCTATAGTGTACCGAGTCGGTACTTGTGATTTCTTTAAATTATACTATTCTCGTCGTTCTTGGTACCAATCAGGACCGGAATGAAACAATGATTATAGAACTTTTTTCCATCTTAAAATCGGACCGGAAATGACCGAGTTATCATTAAAACTCCCGTTAAATTATTGCTTTTAACGTCGTAATCGCGTGTATGTATTAACTGAATGAGGAATGTGCTGTGCACGTGATAGCCACGTCACAAACTCTGACTGCACACTGATTGGCTACTGCTCGGCCGCTGATTGGTTGAAGCGCCTGCCTCTGACGTCACGAGTAGTATAAAAGGGACGAAAATTCGAAGATCGAGAGCATCATCGGCGTGGAAGCTGACCCGTAAGGAGGACTACTGGACCAGCGAGGGCTAGACGTCAGAAACTGCAAGCCGACGGTGATTCCATCGATCATCATCGCGGTGCCATTCGGATTTGAGTTCACCCGTGCCGGTAAGCAGTTCTAGACTTTCCGCGATACAACAATGTTGGATGCTCCCGGATGGCCATCTGGGGGAAAAAATAACTAAAGTAAGAACTCCCGGATCCGGACTTTTCTAAGGGAGCTTCTCCGTGGATGGTCCTTGCGGGCCCAATGTGGTTGCGGGCCCAATGTGATTCTATGTAATGTACAGCTGCTGGTGATTCTTGGTGGATAACTCGCCAGATCTGCCGACCATGCTGAAAAGTGGATTCAAACTTCCGTGCTGCATGTCACTTGTGATAATTGACTTTTAGACCACAGTCTGGTGGGACTTTGCTCAGTGCGCCGCAAGAGCTATGCGATGTATCCCACAACCGTGTGCCAGTTATTGTGCGTGCATAATTAATCATAACAGTAGCCCTCTCTGTTAATGGGCAACTTCCTTAGCGCATCAATTTCAGTGACTAATGAACTTTCACCATTAGGTACTCAAGTAACTATACTGTGAACATTTCATTATTTCTGTATATGGTACTAATTACTAATAGGTCCTAAGACCGCATTTTTATATTTTCTGTTTCTTACTGTGAATATTATGCTTGTTTACTGTGGGTGCTCTCAACTAACAGCACTATAAGGTCCTATGACCTGTAATACATCATTCTCCTCGTATTAGTTAGTTGTGTATTACTTAGTTGTGCATATGGCAAGTAGCCATTCTAGTTAAAATGTTTTGTCTATTTATAAAAACTCTAGAACGCAGTACTCTAGGAACTACCATACAGCAACACATATATCCGCATCACTATACCCCACCAGCATCAATTTTACACTGAGGTCGCTGATCATGATCTAATTGTTTGAGCATGACATGTTACCGACTAAACATGGCTATTTAGCTCAATAGGATATGTTTAAAGCAGTTAGGGACAATTTCTCCGTAAGAGACGCATAGTGTACACCTCTTTTCCGGCTGTAGTGGATATGTAACACCACACACCGGCTAGGTTGTGTAAAATTGGCCAATTACCTTAGGGCCTCTTATTTATAGTGGGTTTTTGTCTCTTCTAACGATCCACCAGCCGCGAGGCTTTATAATTGTCTGGATTCCCTATCGACACGTTAGCCGGATCCAACCCTGGGAAACTATCGGAGGTTTCCGAGCGGTGATAGCTAATGTTCCGATTTACATACATCTCCCCCTGTATCTTCGGATACCAGTTAGTTAGATAACCCCGCCAATGTAGGAAGCACTGCCAAAAGAAAAATATTATATGTGTACCGGCCTGCAGTGCATCTCTGGACATTCTGGAACCTAACCCTAATGACAGGTCAAATGTTAACTCCATAGTACGCAGTGACGGACGAGATACGGGTCTCCATCCAATTCGTTGTAGACCTATCTCTCTTAGACCCCACCACGCCCTCACGGGAAGGACACTAGCGGTGGATATCCGTCTCTCTGTCCCCAACATAAACGACATAGCACTTTCTAAAATTGCTTCTGTGAACTGTACACTTGTCCTGGTGATGTTATATGTGATTGTGGGTCAGTGGTGACCGGATTGTTATTTGATTCGGGACCTCTTGCTCCGTAGCATGTACGCACGCTATCCTTCGGAAGTAGATGCTATGCATGGCGACCTACGGGAAGCTGAGCATCTTCGCCCAATGGATAAATGTGTCTAAAGTTAGGTAGGAACCCCAGGCACTTGCGGCCAAAGCTTGTATTCGTTTCTAATAACTAAATGGTAGGTTAGAATGTAGCTGAAGGCCCGCATAAGTAAAGCGGCAACTACAAATGCAGTAATTTTGGACCTACATAAGACGGTAACCTGTGAATTCTTCGGAAATCGTTCATCCCGTCTTCACGTAACCCAGCGTGCATCACATTAATTATGGCTTTACTAGGATTTTTAGCACTTAGCATTTTCTGTTTGAACAAAAGGGTGGCCCTTTTTGCCAGCTCTTTTCCTCCGCTTCGGCGTTGACGGCATTTTCCTGTGATGGGGGACCACGCGAGGCACTTTCCTTCCGCAACAACAACATTTTTTGTGTATGTGTGTTAGGAGTGTAATTAGTTTATATTAAACTACCAAGTGACCTCGGCGCGATGCTCCCTTGCGGGGATACCTCTGCAGATTTACGGATCTGTGTGGTACCTCCGGCGAGACCGCGTAGAAAGAACACCGGATGGCTCTATGTTTTGTATTATTGTGCTCATTACTGTCAAACGAGTGATATTGTTTGTATAGTGTATATATTTGTGACTGTTTAATTATTAACATCTTGTCCGTTATTCTAAATTAGAATGGACCGTCATACCGGTGACACCAACAGTTGGGACGAGACCATGTGATTCAATCTCGGCGGCAATGGTCGCACGGCCCCACTGGAACATTAGTGTTCCACCGGCTCTAGAGGCCGGTCTTTGTACTTTCCGGTGAGAGGCGATACCAGATCCGCAACCCCAAGAACAGCAGCTAACCAGCTCCCCGCGCATCATGTATTTGCAGTGCAGCGGAGTGGAGCAACATGCCGGACCAGCGCGTACCGAGCCAGTCATTTCAGTGGTAAATTTTCAAAAAATAGTCTTCTTTCAGTCGGCAAATAGACACTAGAAAGTAAAAACTGAATATTCTTGACCATTTTCATGGCCAAGCCACCAAAAAACAACACCTGTAGTGGTCTTGAGTAATGTTTATTTGCACGAAAACAGAAAGTTATTTTTGTAAATTTTTAATGTAGATATTATTATTTTCTTGAAAAATCTTGACCATTAAAGGGTTAATTGATATAAGTAGAATTGTGAGCGCATTGAGGCGCTGCTGGTGGCACAAGAGGGGTTAACAATGAATGGCGAAACATTCAGTTCAATACCAAGGTCAAGATCAGACGTCATACAGTGTTGCTGTATTGGAGTGAACTTGGAGATAATAAAAGGACGTGAGGTTAGAAGGAGAATGTGAAGATGCAATGGCCAATGAGAGCAACACATGATGAGAAAGGGAGACGAACAATCACAGTCAACATTGATGAGCAAGTGAAGTAATGCAGATAGATGTGGGTCAGACATGTAGCAACGATGAAACTATATGTAAATCCATATTTCAGCTTGCCTTGAGCACTAGAATAGACATGAAAATGGGGAAGACCAAGCGATCAAGGAGGACAATGGTAAAGAAATGAAAGAGACAACGTCCTGTAAATATGATGAAGTATGTACTGTAGCTACCGACCGAATTGCATGGTAGAGATAGATTTCCAGACCAATTCTTGATGAGAACATACAGAATTATGCTAAGTTAAAGATGTATTATTCCGGATTAGAGTCTGCAACACGACAGATGTGGATGCAAGTAAGAGCCTATGTAAGTGCTATCAACCCATGAAGATGACAACTCATTTTCCCATAATCAATTATAATTGAAAAAATACATTGGCACAAATTTATATGAAACTCTTATGTTACACGCACGCACGCACGCACGCACGCACGCACGCACGCACCCACACGCACACACACACACACACACACACACACACACACACACACACACACACACACACACACACACACACACACACACACACACACACACACACGAATGACTTCACTTCAATTGACATGACTTCAACTCACCTCACTTCAACTAACATCACTTCAAATGAACTCGTTTCAACTGGCATCACTTCATGATTGGCAGGTGTAACGAGACGTGTCCAGGTCACGTGATGTCTATAGACAATCAGCACGGTCGTTTATCCCGTCATCCTAGCTTAGGTCACTTGACATCATTTATGGTCATTGCAGGGCCCTAATAGCCTGCGACGAAAGGGTGTGGCCTACTGTAAAGCGAGTCCGAGAGTGCTTTTAGCACATCGCCCTGGCCCGGTCATATGACGCTAGTTACACACGTTGCAGGGCTTACAGAAGTGTGAAAGGGGCGTTTCCTAAGGTCTGAGAGGTGTCAGTTCACGTGAAGTCTGTATGTCATTAGGCACAGCCGCTTATCTCGTCGCCCTAGCTTAAGTCAGCTTATAGAACGCCAGCTGTTGCATTGCAGGTCTAATGACCCGTAAAAAGCGGCGTGGCCTATCGTGCGGCCATCTCGTCGTCCTTGTTTGTTTATTAAATAATAAAGACATAGAATTCATACAACAACTCTTAGTCTGTCATCAATTAAGAGTTCGCGACGAACTTATATACGTAATTCATGACGTCATTGACTATGACGTCATTCTACACGTTCTGTAGTTGATTATTACGTCATATGATGGACAGATATGTTGGAAAGTTGCATTAAAACAGCAACAAACCCTCCGTATCGTATCGCTTTAGATAAGAACCTGCATCTAGACTTTTTCTCACTAAGAAAGTTTGAACACCATCGCCTCCTATAATTTCAGACTTAGCCAACTTCCAGAACACACGCTGCTCACTTCTGCCTTCTCAAAAACACTCCATTGGAAGGGAGCGCATACAGTTGTTATCAGAACACCGCCATATGTGGGGAGGGTGGATACAAACTGGTCCCAAAGATTCATTCTAGGTCAGATTATTTATAGGCACAGGGCGTTCCTAGGTACCTACTTTCCCCAGCTGAATATGGCCTCATAGGAAATGAACATGAATTTGCATGGATTCTTGAACTCTTAAAATGTCTACATATGTTATCGTATCACCACCATACTCGGGCGAGGATGTTACCCATAGGTTCCTAAACATATATTTTAAAGTAAAAAACAATGATCTAGGTTACTGTTTAGGTTTCAAATTCATCAGTTACAGTTTTTGACAGAAATGATGTCGCCATGGCTTGAGGATATATTAGAAGTGACTTCATGGCATCCATTAAAACCACATCTTTAATGCCACAATCACCAATTTGTGGCACAATGTTTGAACTGCAACTGCGCCTCCCTACCGCTCGTATCTATGACCTAAAGAATCATAAAAATCATATTGTTTATAGGTCAAATGTCAATGTGACCCATGTGTGCCGATGCTGCACTTATGGTATCAAAATTACCAGTATCCGTTTTCGACACACATGTCCAACGGGCAGATTAGTTAATGCTCACTACATGAACTTGTGCCCAGAGCGTATTGTAAAATTAACTAGTTTTCGTTTTTAGCAGAAATGAAATCCTTTTGCCTTGAAGTTCAAAACAAACAAAAAACATTGTACACATGCTGGCCTAGATTGTACGTCCTATCGACTTGAAACTTTTAGATTCTATAGTGTCTTGATTTGAGTTCAGTTCTAAATTGGATTCATCCAATGGTTTTCGAGAAGTATTCTTTTCCAAAATGGTCAATGTATCCCAATAAGATGTGTATGAGATCGATATTTGAACAGGTTTTCATCTTTTATCTGAATGACTTGAAAATTGGCAGATGTCGAGTACCCTTGGCGACATAGGGCTTTCAGGTCTCCAGACATAGGCAAACAATTTCACATCACCATAAATCGCATTCCTATGATGGTGAGAGATGTAACATTTGGCACAGTAATAAGGAGTATATGACAAAGTAGACATCCGAAATAAAATCCTTAACACTCATCACGAGAAACTGGTCTATACTTGCAAAAGGCGCAGTTTTCAATTATCCCTGTGCTTCCCCTAATGTGGAGTGCAATCCTTAGGAGCTTAAATGCCCATACAGATTTCTAATAGCAGAAATTTGTTCCCCATCATGATCCGTTTACAGACTTGAAATCGGCCCAGACGTTCAGAAGATATTGTCATCTAAGTGAAAATCACTCTTGTAGATCAACACATGTGCGGTCTGAAACTCTCTGACTTGAGGAAATGTTTTCCTGGACGTGTGAGGTGGGATATGTTATCGGCAATCCTAAAACAAATTAATTATACAATAGTACACATAGGTGCAAGACAGTGGGCAAAAGCAAAGAAGGACTGATTGCAGCTGTATGATGTTTCTATTACTACAGCCACAGAATACAGTAATCATACATCCACATAGGTGCATCCGTGTATTGTAATGAATCCCCATCATCCATGGCCTGTACATGGACTGATAAATCCAAACACAATTGAAAGCGCAGTGCGTCAAGCTGACGTCACTAGTAGTTGTGTCGCAATAGTTGGACGGCTATATAAGAGTACATTTCTAACTAAGGCCCGCCCATTTATAGATAAGCTCAGCCCAAGTTTTTTTACTGGCGTTGGAATCAATTTACGTCTTTGAAAACCGAATTCAAAGAATCTAAATTTCACGGTAAGCTGTTGAATATTTTGAAAATAATACAGTCATTGCAGTGGTAATATTTGAAGAATATCTTTCGCTCGGCATGCAATGGAGGATTCCAGATTATCCATCAAGCACACGACGTCGTAATCAACTAGGTGACGTGTGGGATGACGTGATAATCAATTAAGTTATGAATGTCATGAATGACGTAGCTAAGTTCGTCACGAATACTTAATTGATGATGGACTGAGCGCTGCTATACCAATTGTAGTACCTTACCTTTTAATAAACATGCAGTACCCAGTCAAATTAGCTTCAAAATATTTAACAGCTTACCTGGAAATTGATAGTCAGGGAATTCAGGGATCGAACAATCCCAACATTGGCGAAGCGTGGGTGAAGCTTACCAAGAGATGGGTGGGGCATAGCTAAATCTGGATTCCTGCATCTGACAATGCTCAAGAGCATTGCCGAGGCAGTTATTCACCGGCTTGACCATTAAACGGTTAAGTTGACACACAATTGGTAAACACACCAACAGATTTACATATGTACATCTAGCCTGCCTCCTCTTTGGCACATTGACCTTTAGCCGTGTGACCTCAATGTCACCATGCTGCTTCCTAACATTATAGGGAGCCACGTATCAAAGATTAGTTTGATCCAATCCTGAAATATAAATGTAAATGAGTTGATAAGTGCAAATGCTTAACGTTGGAAAAGCAGAGGCCAAATGGCAAGGTCAGAGTGGCGTTTGCATTAATCTAATGACCATACTATCATCATGCTGGCTCGGTACCATGTGTCCACGTTTGGTCTAAATCGGCTCAAAGCTATTATGACGTCACAAATATAACAGCTACTGCGAAAATATGTATATGAGTGAGTACCATTAAATCTAAACAGGTGAGCTGCAGCCATATTGTTTGTGTTTCGTCTCCTATGGCCATTTCCACCACACCTGCTGTCGCATACTATAAAGGATGCCCCGAAATCCAGAAATGGCAACCGTCAAGCATTGGCCCTACACGCGAAAAGCAGGCCGACTGAAATCTATATCAGCCATTCATTTTACAAAACGGACATTCCGCGTGATTGAAGTTCTCCTGAATTCGTAATGCATTTGAAATAAATTTCACCCTATTTGTTGCATTATGGGGAGACCACGTCGTTGTGGCCCATATGGTGCCCGTGTTAAATTGTTCTACAATTGTTTAAAAGTATGTCTTCTTAAATGTATCAATATCAGTGTAATTCGATACAATATATTGCAGTTATCTAGCTCTCTGGTATCCACTCTGTCCCCGGAGTTTGTGTAAGTGTCTGTCCAAAATTGCTCCTTTTGATTCTGAAAGACAATATAGGCAAATGGATACAATGTTTAAATAATTTTGGAAATCTCTACGAACTCTCTACCTGAGCGTGTGTCCAAACACACGATGAAAAATGAAAAATGAAAAATAATTTCTGCATGGTCCAAACAATGGTTAGTCCTCTTCAATGCGACAAAAACCGTGAATCTAACTATAACAAATTCACATACTTTAATATCCCCAGATATGTTTTAAATAATACATTATTATCATCAGCACAATCCAGTAAGTATCTTGGCTTAACCATTTCAAACGAGTTAAAATGTACTGCTCGTATATAGCAAATATCAAACAAACCTTCAAAGATCTATGCTACCGTGAGGCAAATGAAGTATACTTTAAGCAGGAATATTTTATGCAAAATCTACACTGCATATTTACGTCATGTGCTCGAATATACCAACAAGGTTTGGGATGGTTGCTCTCGCCGGAATTCTGAAAGACTTGAAGTGATTCAAAATGAAGCCATGAGAATAATAACAGGCTTACCAAAGTAGGCAATACATCCATTCATTCATTCATTAATTTTGTGTTGCTGATCATTTAAGCCATTCATTCAGTTGTTTGGACACGTCTGTTTGTATTTATTCGTGTGTTCATTCATACATGTTTTTTGTTTATGTATATATTCGTCCGTCCATCCGCCTGTTCGTCCATTCACACATTCCTTCAGTTAGTTAGCGAATAAGGCTGCATGCATCAGAAAAGGAATGAGAGCATATATGCTTGTGTAGACATCAGCAAGTGTGGTACAAATTGAATTGTTTCAAACGGCTGATTAATCTATTGTTTTGTGATTACACATAATGTTTGTACTTAAGTATCAAAGTGATGAGAAGTTTATTACGGCAAAGATCAAATGAAGTGACTAATATTGAATTGAATTCAAAATTGGACTACATTCATTAACAATTTAAATAATGCTCACATTTATGAAAGAAAATTTAAATCTTCTCATAGAAAATATACATTTGTAGAGCGAGAGATTACTTTTGATAACTTAACAGCACTTATTTATGCACACATAAAACAATACTTAATTGATTATAACTATGCGTGCATTACACCTCGTCCAGCTATTAAGCAGGTATGTCATAAAAAGATGTAGTGAACCACCACCACCTTGTTTGATAAACAGTCTTTCTTTATGTGTCAAATAAACTATTCCAGTGACTGAAAATTAATCATTTGATCTACGCAGTTAGGGTTAGAAATCACAATACATTTACCAATATGTACGTTTCATATTGGCGCAAAATTTTTATTGACATATGTGCCGTGCGCCGTTTACAAACGGGTGCTCCTATAGCAAATTATCATATGAGTTTACGCCGTTTACAAAGGGGTGCATCGATAGAAAATTGGTATATGGGCCTATGCCGTTTACAAACGGGGCCAAATTGGTTTTTGGTGCGATACATTAGAGCCACCATCATCACCACCACCGCTATCACCACTACCATCACTACGACTACCACCACGTCCACCACCACCACCACTACCACCACTTCCACCACCACCACATCCACACCGCCACCACCACCACCACCATCATCACCACCACCGCCACCACTACCACCACCAGCACCAGCACCACCACCACCGCCACCGCCACCGCCAGCGCCACCACCACCACCGCCGCCACAACCACCACCATCACCACTACCACCAGCACCAGCACCATCACCACTACCACCACCACCACCTCCACCACCAGCACAAATTGCTTATTGGTGAGTTACATCACCACCACCATCATCACCACCACCGATATCACGAGTACAACCACCACGACCACTATCATCATCATCATCACTACCACCACCGCCGCTGCCACCGCTGCCGCCACCGCAACAAGAACATCAACAACATCAACACCAACAGCAACAACAACAACTACCACAACAACAACAACAACAACAACAACAACAACAACAACAACAACAACAATGACGACATCCATAACCACTGCCACCTCAATCACAATGACCAGCATCACCGTGACAACACAAACAACCAACACCTTCACTGACATTGATAATGCGACGGTCTCTGTTGCAGTCATTGTCACTGCATCAATACAACCACAATCACCAACACCGCCATTACTAATATCACAATCAACAACACCGAAATCAACACAAACGCCAACACTATCTTCAACAAAATCACCATGACCAAAACCAAAACCAACACCACTATCGCCACCACTAGCTATATCAGCAGTAAAATACCGACACCACACCAACACTACTAATAACATCACCAGCACAAACAGCACCATCAAGAACAGCACCAACACGAACACCAACATCAATATGCAGTAACGACACTGTCCTTGTATCACGAGCTCAATAATGACAAGATGCCGATATACCTTTATCCGCAGCCGTCAGTTTGCGCATCTGTGTATTGCTTCGCCCTTTGAACCTGGAATATCCGAAATATTAATGTCAGAGTGACTATACATAGTCCAGTAACTGGTCAGAATCCTGTGCAGGTAAGCAACTGTTGAATATTTTAAAACTTATTTGACAGTAACTTGTTGCCGCCTACCAGTCAAATTAGTTTGAAAATACTGAACAGAATACTAATTAAATTGTAACTGAGTTTTCCAATTGTTTATTTCGAGCTCAAATTGCCAATTAAGACACCTATTTAACATCATACACTAACATTAAAGTATCTGCTCGTGTACTGAAGCAAGCGCAGGTATGGACCAGGATGCTGTCCATCTGCTGTCCATCTGCCTATTATTCTGACGATGTCTGTTGTAATCTTATTGCTTTCGTCTCATGCAGGTAGATCTAACGGCTCGTTGCGCTTGTTGGGATCGGTTTATATACTTTGAATCCTGCATACCCAAATTCTCAATATCATTGTACTATGGAGCTAACCTGTAGAATATTTTGAAACTAATTTGACTGGTGGCTGGTGCGGCAACAGCGTCCAGTGAAGTTAGTTTCAAAATAACTAGCAGAATGTTTATTAAATAATAAACACACACCGGGACTATTCTAGGTTCATGAAGGAGTATTTCTGTCAATTATGATTGTGACGTCAGCTTACGTGTGCTGTAATTGATTATGACGTCATATACCCGACTGACATATCTGATTCATACAATGCGTAACTTGTTAGCTGAAGTCATAATCAAAATTAATTATCTCCGTCACAAAAATGGAAGTCCGGTACGAAAGCATACGAATTAGTTATAACAGTTTACCTGCGCGTTACCTTCAAAATTAGGTTCTAGGAATTGACCTTTCCGATTTTAGCTATATCCCGCCCATCTCTAGCTAAGCTCCATCCACACCTCGCTGGTGTGGGGATTGATCGATCTCTGAACACCCGGACTATCAATTTCCGAAAAAACTACACAGGTAAGCTGTTGAATATTTTGAGACTAATTTGACTGGGCGCTGTTGCTGCATGTTTATTAAATAGCAAAGAATTACGAAGACATACAATTCATATAACGTGTCGGACTGTTTGAGATTTAATGATGGTCTATATGGAACCCTTTGTGACGTAGTGATTGTGACGTCATCATACACGCGCTGAGCTGATTGCGACGTCATACGAGGTCAGATGCTGGGTGATACTCTGGAAAGGTGAATTGATGTTTCAAGACTTCAAATCGATTCCAATACGCGTGGAAAATGACCGGAGCTTAGATATAATGTGCCGTTGGGTAGTTAGAAATGTTCAAAAATATCAAAATATTTGCTGAAGTTAAATAACCATATGCAGACCAAGAGGAGGCAACTTTTAAAAAAATTAACACTGAAGTGAATGGTTCGATTTCCGAGCCAGTCATTCTAGCGGTAAATTTTCAAACATATTTTTCTCTTGTCCTTCAAATCGGTATTCAATAAGAAAATATTTGACGTGTTTTACCAAATTTAACCATTAAAGGGTCCAAACATACTTCTATTTAAAGGTGCACATACACACACAGGCTTGCTGTTTTTCAGTACTGCTGACGTTGCTGCACACTGCGTCATGGAAAACATAGCCTTTCAGTCCTTGTGGAAGCTATGGATTCTTAGATCAAGGGATGCCCTTGGCAAATGTACTACGTTTGGTTTAAATGTGATTTATTTGTTCAGATGGAAGCACGATAAGACTTAGAGTCTTATGCCAGTGTCTCCCATACACATACAGATTACACAAAAACTTTTTTACAACAAAATGGCCGCAAATCATAATAGTTTAATTAATTGTAGTCTATTAGTGTGCATACGTGTGTGGATGTTGAGTGTGAGGTGGGGGAGAGTAGGAAGAAAGACCGAGAAAGGGATAGAGAGGGGGAAAGGAGGGGAGAGAGGGCGAGAGATAGAGAGAGCGAGGAATAAGATCAAATGGAAGAATAGCAGAGGTGAGCTCTAGGTGCTTCCTTCGCCCCGACCTATACGTGATGGGCTGCTGTCCCTTTACCCCTTAAACTATAAGTTCGCGAACGGGAAGCTACTGAAAGCGGTTGGTGTTAATTATGTATTGACATACCGTATTACAGATCAGTTTGTTCATTTCCAAGTTGTCAGTGTAAGTCCCGTATAGAAGCTGGTTGACTGTAAGATTAGCAAGAGAAATATCGTTCAAGGCAAGCTGATTTTGGAAAACGACTCTTTGCTCATTAAAAAGGGCACAATGTAAGAGGTAGTGGTTTGTATATTCATCTTTGTGCCCACAAGAACAACTGGCAGATTCCACCAGAAAGGTGTCAAATAGATGTCGGTTTAAAGAACTACAACCGTTTCGGAGCCTGCATAGCATTATGTTTGCAAACCTCGGGCCTACGTAATACCACTCAGGGGGTTGTCGTATGGGTGACATAGCCTTGAGTTTGCTTTTAAATTCTAGAAGAGTGACAGAATCTCTCACCGGCATAGGAAGCATATTCCAGGCGCGGACGGTTGCTGGGAAAAAGGATCCATAGAAGAGCTCAGTACGGCAGCGGAATGGAGTGAAGAAATTTGGATGACGGATATTGTGAGGATTGCGTGCTTGGGATATTGTGGGAAGATGGTTGACCAGAACCTCTCAGGTCATCCCGTTAATAATTTTAAATAGCATAGATAATCTATGAAATTCACGTCTACTTGACAAGGTTTCGATGCCTGTTTCTAAGTGCAGATCTTCAGTGCTCGTACTACGTGTCATTCCACATGCCGTTCTGAGAGCATCTTTTTGGATATCCTCAAACCGAATTACAAGATATTGTGGAATATTATCCCACACAACATCTGCATATTCTAAAGATGGTCTAATAAATGTTGTGTACATGATCTCGGGACATTTACGGTCTATGTTTTAGACCTTTAAGTAGGAGAGTCAGGAGAGTTTTCGTTGAGCGTTTGCTATGAGATTACTCACATGGTTAAGCCAATTCCCTTTGTTATTAAAGGTAATGCCGAGGTGCTTTCATGATCAGTTGACGGTAGAATTTCAGAATCTTTGAAGTTGATTGAAAAGGATGTGGGCTCGTTGCGCAGGGAAAAAATAGAGATGTAGTTTTCGAGGCATTAAACTCGACGAGCCACATGTTTGCCCAATGCGTCATGGTCAGTAGATCGTAATCGAGTGTGGCAGTGTGTTCTTTTAGATCATCTGACATTACATATAGGCACGTGTCATCAGCAAAAAGTCTAATATTGTGAATTATATCACTGGGCATGTCATTAATAAAAACTAAGAATAACAAAGGACCAAGCACAGAGCATTGTGGCACTCCAGCATGTAAACGAAGTAGGGTGGCCTCATTGCCGTTTATAACTACTCGCTGGTATCGGTTTGCAAGATAATTTTCGAACCATGAAAGTAGATTTCCACAGATACCAAAATTCCTAAGTTTCTGTAGGAGGCCGCGATGCCATACTCGATCAAAGGTTTTAGATATATCGAAGAATAGAAAGATTATTTCCTTTTGATCGTCAAGGGCTTGAGTAATATCAGTGTAGATATCAAGCAGTTGATTTGCTGTAGAATGTGATGGAAGAAAGCCAGACTGATATAGAGTGATATCGTGTCTAATATAGTTATAGATATGTTTAAAAACGGTTCTCTCCATAACTTTACTAAGACAACCCAACAGTGATATTGGTCGATAATTTGAACATAAGCTCTTGTCTCCTTTCTTGAATATAGGGGTTACATTAGCGATTTTTCCAAGAAGTGGGGGAACTGCGCACTAGAAAGTAAGTAATTAAAGAACTGCGCTAGTATTGGGACCAATACTTGTTGGCTCTCGAATAAGAGTTTCAGACTTAATTTATCCGGGCCAACAGCTTTAGACGTGTCCAGATTGGACAGTACATCGGAGATGTCAGTGTTTGATATTGTAATTGAGTGGAGAGTATTGTCCATATACATAGATAGAGGAGGTAAGTTGGCATTAGCATCGTCAATATTGGCGATGCTAGAGAAGTACCGGTTAAGGAGGCTTGCCTTTTCTGAAGAGTCGTAAGAGAATGAGCCATCATCGCGTTTCAGAGGCGGCATTTCGCTAAAATTAGAGTTAGTGTCACATAGGAACGGCTTTTCCACCACTTTTTAGAACCTGTGCGTCCATGCCTTATTTTTTCAGCTAATTTATTCCTGAAGTTTTCTTTCGCTGTTCGGACTAATGTATTGATGAGGTTTCTCTGTTTTTTAAAGTTGGCCACGTCTTGCTCTCGGTTAGTTTTTCTTGATTTCTTGAACAATTTTTCCCTGACTCACATTTCGTGCTTTATTTTGCTGAACATCCAGGCTTTATCGTTTAGGTTTATAGTTATAGTTTTATTTGGGATACTAATACTAGCTGCGGCGATAATGTTTGTAGTGATTGTCTGACACCAAATGTCGACGCCATTAACATCGGAGATGTTGTTCCAGGGTGCGTTAGTTAAGTGATCCCTGAATAAATCCCAATCAGCTTTCGCATAGTCCCATATATGGCGAGTGTATGTTTTACGTTTAGGTATAGAGGATGATAACACCAAATATACTGGAGCATGATCACTATAAAATGGCGCAAGTACGCCACTCTCTTTTACTATTCTGGCACAGCTGATAATAATTGGATCAATTAATGTATTTGAAATGGGTCGGGTTGGTTCATGTATTAACTGGTGGAAGCCAAACGTAGATATGATGTCACGTAGATGATGCTTAGATGAATTGAGAAGATCGTCGTTAATATCTTCGAGTAAGACAAGATTTTTGTTTGGGTTTAAGTCGCAAACATTCTCAATATTGTCGGTGATAGTTTGCCATTTGTCAACACTTGTGTTAGGCGGCCGGTAGATTACACACAATAATAAACCGTGAATCTCGATCCATATCATTTCAATGCAACGACATTCATATTCAATACGACGGGTAGTTGCCACGTTGTTAGAGATATAAACGCGCACGCCTCCCCACGGCTGCTGGCGGTCCATCCACTAAGGCTCCTGGAAACTAGGTAGTTTGATTAAGCTATTGTTAACATTTTGGGTAAGGCGGCTTTCAGTAATGGCAATGATGTCAAAGTTGGACAGACTAGCTTCGATAAGATGTATTTTATCTTTGAGGCCGCATACATTGAGGTAGACATATCAGACATTTCTTAACAGTTAGTGGGGCCTGCATTAGTTTCTATATCGCCAGCCAAAGAAAGGAGAATGTAAATTATTAAACAGGTCAATACATTGCTCAGGCAGTAATTAAGAAGGAGTGGTAGGAAGGCTTTGTAAATTCCTCGAAGGCGTCCAGGTATTTCTCGCAATGGAGGTGGAGTAGCTCGATAGTGCTTGGGTTTGACAGAGTGGCAGTTAAAAAGCCCAATAGCCGCACGGTAACTTGCTATGTCATTATCCATTGTCAATTGGGTAAATCACCGAAGGCCATTTGCACGTGCTGCAGTAAGACAGAGGCAGACTTGAAAGATCAACATATAGAGCTCCATAGATAGTAGAGAGAGGGTGGTAGGAGTAAGAGATAGGACAGATAAGGAACATGGAGGAATAGAGGACAAATAAAGACAGAGTCATTAAAGGCTTAGGTGGTAAGGTAAGGCGCTTGTGGCGTAATAGTGAGAGCCATTGGCTGTGGTGGAGAGTTTTTCTTGGTGTGCTGTGTTGTATTCAAACAATGGTTGGATTTGGATGATGGCCTAATCTAGTGTGGCAGAGTGGTTCAGGGCAATAATAAATATAAACTGTTGAGTATTATGGAACAGAGTCGACGGAGACCTGGTGCTGCATCAGGCAGCAAAAGTCCTCCGATCAAAATATCAAACAAGAAATCAGTGTTGCACTGATGATATATTGGTGAAAAACTAGTGTGCTCAATAAATACAACATCTGCAGAAAGAAATACACTGTTCAATTCAGAGTATTATTCCAAGGTCGCGGAGACCTCGGCCTTGACCTCGTGACCCCAAACTCATTGTAGTGCATCCCAATGACATCGGGAAGCACATGTCCAATTTGTCCCAATATGTTGAACCAACGTTGAGATATAAGACAATATGTGGAGCCAAACGCAAAGCCTCAACCAAAGAAAAAACCCAAAACAACATAACCTTATTCGAGGTCACAGTGACCTTGCCCTTTGACATCATGACCCAATTGTAAGTGAAAAATTCTAACCACCAATAATATGATTCATGTATTCTACTGTTGAATATACAATCAAAATTCTTGAAGACGCCCGGTGCAGCCTCGTGCAGCAACAGTCCCCCGTCGAGTCAGTTCCAAAATATTCGTGTAATAATTCTAACATTTCCGTTGTAGGCCTGCAGTTTCAAGTGTATACGGTTGAAATTGGTAGGCTGTGTTGTATTCAAACTAGGCTTGAATTTGAATGATAGCCTAGTCTAGTGTGACATGTAGTTCAAGGCAACAATAAATGTAAACTGTTGAGTGCATGGAGCAAAACAAAATGGGACCCGGCGCTGCCACAGGAAGTCATGTATTGTGACTAGTAAATATACACCAGATCGAATAGTGAGCCGGTGCTGTCCCATGCAGCAATGGCTTCCAGTCAATAAGTTCAGTAAATAACTCTTAGCATTGTAAGCTGGTTGGATGTATAATGCATCGAAAGAGGACTCAGCGCTGGCACAGGCAGCAACGGCTTCCAGTCAAAAATGTTCTGCATAATATTTCATGCATTGTAAACTGTTGAATATACCGAAATCAAGTGGGGACCCGATGCTGCCAAAGGCAGCAGCGGATCCCAGTCAAAACAATTTTCGACAAAAATAGTTCATGCATTGTAAGCTGTTGAATATACAGTGAGAATTCTGAAGGGAACCCAGTGCAGTCCCTGACACCAACAAATTACATCCAGAAAAGTTGGGGATACTATTTCTTACATTGTAGTTTTACCGTTACAAGTGTGTACGAATGAATCGGGGCGCGTGAAATTAAGGGAAGTGCGTTACCAGGTCATAGCATAAAGGTGGCAGTTTATGATTACACGAGTAATTTCATATTTAACATTATAATAACTCGGTAGTGTCAACCAGATGTACTACGTTTATACAGTGCAACCTGTGTATCCTTGATGCTGTATAGGTGTAACAGCTGGGAAGCTCCAAAGGCAGCTCTAGACAAACTCGATGCCTGCCCCCGCAAAAACCTACACACCATCACTGGACACCGATGGCCAGACAGCATACTTTCCAAGATGCACTCTACAAGATGTGTAATACGTCGCCTCTGTCTGTAAAGTCGCTCAGCAATGATGGTCCCATGTTTGGCCATGTATTAAGGATGCCAGAAGACACACCAACAAATACAAAGTCAGGGAAGGACTTCATGGCATAAATCTGCTACGTGCGCTACGAGCTAAGGATTTCGGCTGAGGACAAGACACGGTTGGAAAAAGTGAAGAAGGACTGATTGCTAACAGGATGTTTCTACTACTACACCCGCAGAATACAGTGATCATAATTACAAAAACATACAATTCGTACAACGTGTCGGGCTATTAAGCGTTTAAGACGGACTAAATCGAGTCATTCATAATGTAGTTGATTATGACGTCATCCTAAACGTCACATAGTTAACTATGACGTCATATGATGGATGGATAAATTGGAACCGTCCATTTGGACTGGTTGATTTTGAGTTCTAGCTTAGAGCCTGTTAGACACCTACCACCGGTGATCTCCCTTTCGTTGCATCTTATTTTTACGTAAATATAGGGTTCCATTTATAGCCAAGTTCCTCCTATTTCGAGCTAAGCTCCGTCCACGTTTTGCGCATGTTGGGATCAATTATATACTTTGAACACTGGCTTCCTGTAATACCAGTTTTAAAGTAATTATACAGGCAAGCGGCTGCTGAATATTTTGGAATCCCCAGCCAAATTTTGAAAGAAATTTTAAGTCAAATTAGTTTCAAAATATTAAAAACAGTATTTCTTAATTATTAAATCCATCAAAGGTATACAACTCCGTACACTTGACGGATTTTTAAATGTTAATGACGGAGCTAGATGCGTGATTCGTTGCGCAATTTGATTGTTACCTCAGCCTATATGTTATTATGTTGATTATGACTTCATATACTGTCATGTACTTGAGTGAATGATGGGATCCATCCATTGCATGCTGTTCAAATATTTATCTGGTGATTAGAATGACGGGGCTTGGACAAGGTCGGTGACATGTTGCCTCTGTGGTCTCTACAGAGAAACAAGGACAATGGACATTTCCATTGTATCCATCTGCAATATATCATGAATGACGTAGATAAGTACGTCACGAAAGCTTATTTTAAGACGGCCTATGCGTTGTTGTGCGAATTGTATGTTTCTACTTTTTAATAAATATCCGGTTGAATATATTGAAACTAATTTGACTGGGCGCTGTTGCTGCAATAGGCAGCAACAGCACCCAGTCAAATTAGTTACCAAATATTCAACTATTTACATGTATAGTTTTCAGGAAATTGCTAGTCAGGGAATTCAGGGATCGATCAATCCCAACACAGCGAAGTGTGGGCGGAGCTTAGCTAGAGGTGGGCGTGGCATACCAACAACTGGAAAGGTATATTGTGTACACTACGAGCGGCGTTGATATATTTTCTCACGCCTGCAGCCGTCAGGTAAAAACAATTTTGTTTTGAAAATAATATCGATGGAGGCTGTTGTGTTTTAGTTTTTGACCGCAAAATTTACATACGTTTCGGAACCACACGGACACACATCAACCCAAGTTCGGAAAAGATCGGTCCATTAGAATTATTGAAAATGCTTCATTTGTTTATTTTGAAAAGCAAGTTTACTGAAAGTTGTTGCTGCTGCATTTCAACCTTTGATCACACAATTGTCACACGTGTTTGGGACCACGTGGTCAATGTTTCACCCAAGTTTGGACAAGATTGTACCAGTAGAACCAGAGCTAGTGAAGAATATTTGTAATATTTCTATTTGGAAAACTGTTGCTGAAAGCTGTTGTTTTTGCGTTTTAGACCGCAAAATTGGCATATGTGCTCGAGACCCCACGGGCATGCTTCCATCCAAGATTACTACAGTACAACCAGATTTATTAAAAATGTCTTAACAACAACAACAACAACAACAACAACAACAACAACAACAACAACAACAACAACAACAACAGCAGCAGCAGCAGCAGGAACAACAGCAGCAGCAGCAGCAGCATCAACAATAACAACAGCAACAAGAACAACAACGACGACGACGACGACGACGACAACAACAACAAAATAACAAAACGTTAAAATAGCGGGTGGTGCTACTTGAACTATTATGACAGAGGGTGGTGACGTGTTGGTGGTGGTGACAGGTGATGACGGGGTGGTAGCTGTGGTGGTGGTGGTATGCGTGTGCTTGCTGAACCGGAATTAGCTTCCAAGTATGCACAAAATTGATGTCGGTTTATGATATTCTGTTGCAAACAAAAGCACATTTTTGATAAAAATATTTTATTTTATTAATGTGTCACGCTTTACTTGACAGTTATAAAATCAAATCTCAGTTACTACAGAATAGCCAAATTCTTCTATTCTTACCTTTCAATCGTATCCTTGTCGCGTTATAATTGGTGATAATTTTCAGAAATGTGTCGCTAAAATGTCTACCTACCAAAGACAGCAATGACTTCCGTCAAGTTTATTGTAAAAATTGAAAACGGGGTTTCTTAATTTAGTTCTTGTAAATACCGTTCTTTTTGCATTCAGGAGAATAGACGTTAACTCTTAGAGTCCCATTATCACAATTTCAAGACAACAATACAGATAAGCTGTTGAATATTTCGACACAAATTCGGCAGGAAATTGTTGCTGCCATAGGCGGCAACAGCTTCCAGTCAAATTAGTTTCAAAATATTCGATATTATATATCTCATATTTTAAACGATTTATCGTATTTGGTCGTTCGGATTGACAGGGTTAAACCGTGCCGAGGGCAAGATGGATACCTGTTATGAATCATTGAGTTTTAACAGTTACTTTTAACCGTTTTACAGCTGAATTCTCATCCTATGGTATTCTGTTCCCTGCAGAATAAGTTGGTGTTGTTAGTTCTAAAGACAACAACACTTAATGGTGTTGCTATGCGTGAGAACAATAGATTTCGCCGTATGAAAACATGCGTCGATCTAACTACCACGTTACGGGTTCAAGTGTAAGTCGATATCCTTAGTCACTTACTGTAACGTAATGGGTAACCCTTAGTGGCAAAATTTGGTCAAGAAAATATGTGTTTTTTAATATTTATTTCCAGGGCAAGAGAATATCATTTTTGAAAATTAACCACTGGAATGACTAGCTCAGTCATCGAGCCAGTCAGTACAGTGGTCAAGTTTCAAAAATAGTATTGCCCTGTGAATGGACATTCTCTAATATGTCACTGCAGTGGCCGGTTTTGTCAATGAATGAGTTAATCTGAAATAGGACATCTTTTAAGCTTCCTACGGTGTGCTACCCGTGGCAATGATGTACCTGGCTTTGTACATAAACAAACGACCCTATGGAGAAGGACGTTGTGTTATCTATGCGAAGTATCGGGATGCTTTTTGGAGTATTTTCTACGCTCTCGACCCTCGCTGAAGGTAACGTTCAATTCCAAATCATACTTAAATTGAATTTTTAATGTATGTTTGTACATCGATAAAAATTACTGCACAATCGCTGAGAGACAGTTCTAAAAGAATTTACGTTCACTCAATGCAGCTTAGGCGGTGTTCACGCTGGCGACTAATGCCGTGTTCTTATTAGCGACTTAGGCCGTGTTCTCACTAGAGACTTAATCAGGAATAACGCCATACTGACCTATATCGGTATTCCTGATTAACTCTCTAGTGAGAACATGGCTTTAATCTAGTGTAATTTAAACGTACTCCGGATTGGGCCAAATTCTGGATATGGTCTGTTATAGGCCTATGTCATATCTCGGAAACAACTAGTTCTATTTTGCTCAATTTGTAACACAAGAAAGGGTGCACTGATCGGCCGTTTGTCAATCGAATTGCTCAAATTATTGTCCCACTGATTATTTAGAAAATAATCTGGTTGGAAGTTGTTGCAGCAATGATTTTCTGTCAAATCATTTTCAAAACATTAGATAGGAGAACTTGCATTTTCTGGTGATTATTTTGCAAATAAATTGAAAGAAAGTTGTTGCTGTTATCGGCAGCAGCAATTATAAGTCAAATTGCTATTAAAAAATATCTATCTAATTAGCTTCACGTTTACGATAGAAAATACACAATTGGAATCGAAGAACAATCCGCTTATTACACGCTATAAAGGCAGACAAGCGCACCTCTGAGGCGAGCAGTACAATGAGTAACATTAGCGTCACGGGAATGGTTCTGTACCGGACTTTACGCGATAGCGAAAACAATAGAATCCCAAATAATTGTGGCTACAAAAGTCAAAGAGAAATGCCGGCTCAGAATCACTGGAATTTTCAAATATTTTCCTAATGTTACCGCTTCATGATAATTTTAAGTCTACTCGATCGTAAACATTCGACGCACTTGTGTTCTTATCCCTGCGAATTATCCTCAATCCTTACATGAGTAAAACGGCATTCAGTGATCGAGTGGCCGTAGCTGAGGCGATAATAACATCTGATTGGACTCACGTCGGAGTATCTCTCTATTGCGAACACGGCCTAAGGCTATTCCCGGTTTGTCTCATTATCTATGGTAGTGGTGCATGTTCGATGCGTGTTCGAAACAGGAGATATAACACCAGTAGGTTGTGTCTTAGGCCGCGTTCTCGCTAGAGAGCTAATCAGGAATAACGGCATACGTTAGTATGGCGTTATTCCTGATTAACTATCTAGTGAGAACACGGCCTTAGCAGGCCGATGACTAACTTTCGATGTATCGGTTTGTCTCATTATCTATGGCAGTGATGCGTGTTCGACGCGTGTTCGAAACAGGATATACAAAACAGTAGCTTACAGGGACAGTACACCTACGACTAACCTTCGATGTATCGCATTGAGGTGATGACACGGATTGTATTCTGGCCTGGAGCGAAAACACATCTGGCTGTTATATTCACTAAAGCATTAAAAATCACAATGTTAATCATAATATGGATTAAATAGAATAAACAAGATCAAGCTGAGATCGCAGACCCTTGTCCTATCGTGTTTGTAACAGAGTAAAAAGTGCTACGGTTAGTTGGTACATTTTAAAAATATCTATTTTTGATTCCAAATGCCTAACAACTGTTACGTAATAATAATCAAATGGTTGCAATGGATGGATTTGATCTGTCACTCAAGTATCAGACTTCATAGCCAATGGACCTTTCAACTGTATCCTTCCATCGCATGACGTCATAATCAACTACGTGACATGTGGAATGACATCACAATCAATGACCTCATGTATGCATAATTGAAGACGGACTATGCGTTGTTGTACACAATTGTATGTCTTTACTATTTAATAAATATCCTGTGAATATTTTGAAACTAATTTGACTGGGCGCTGTTGCTGCCAGTCAAATTAGTTACAAACGAGTCAACAACTTACCTGTATAGTTTTCAGGAAATTGATAGTCAGGGCATTCGGGGATCTGTATGGGCCGAGCTTAGCTAGAGGTGAGCGGGGCATAGCTAAAACTACAAAGGTCCATTGTGTTACTAGTTAATTGACGTCACAATCACAAAGATGAATAGGTCCGTCAAGAAAGTGTACGGGTTGTATGATATTGATGAATTTACAATTTAACAAGCATTTTCTTGAATATTTTGAATGTTTTTTGCCTGGGCGCTCGTTCAGCAACATCCCTCAGCAGATTATTCTTAGTATATACAGCTACCTGACCTTGAAATTTAGAATCTGGGATTTCAAGTTTTACAGTGTCAAGCCGATTCCAAACATAGATAGCATACTTATTGGCTAGATGGCTCATGCTCATACCCTAATTATGGGGCTAGTTATGCCGGCCGCCGGTGACGTCGAGTTCAGTAAATCGCATTTGCACATGATCGGGTATTCGCTGACTGGCTAACACGGACCATCAGTTGCATATATAGACTCCAAAATGACTAAATTCGCTTTTGGTAATTTGAAGAGGAATTGAACAGATGCAAATTTATATATTTTTATCAGAAATAAACTTCTATTGCCTATATTAATCTGACACTTTATTCGACTATAAACAGGATTGGCAACAAAAACATATTATTTTGGAGACTATACATCCGGCCAGAACATACTGAACTTTGAAATAACGCCGTTGAGAGGGTTATGAGTGATCTAGCGAGTATATACCGTATCTATGACTCCGACAAGCGAACAGGTGGGCGGAGCTTAGCTAGAAATGGGCGGGGCATAACTGGAACTGCATCCGTGTAGTATCTACCAACAATTACAGTAATCTACCAGTTCAGGTTTCGATTAATTTATGCAGGTTCATATAATAGAAAATGTAACGTTGATGAAATGGCACAACTGTCAACGTAAAAGCTCAATAAATGAACAACGATTACCCGCTCTCAATGAGACCACGCCCGGATGTGGCGAACCAACCTGAATGTATCCTCACAAGAAATGACTGGAAGATGATGATAGCCCAGAAGTCATCTCAAAATTACTGTAGGGTAGGTCCCGAACGTATGGTGTTCTAAAATTGCCGTCGTGCGTCGCGCGTCGCGCGTCGTGGGTCGATAAAAAACATGCGACGTTATTTAAATAGAGCGACGTCGCCCCCGACGTCGCCCCCGACGTCGCCATCGACGTCGCCCCCGACTTCACCCCCGACGTCGCCCTCGAACTGATACTCGGTCTGTAATGGTATAAATTCAATATCGAGTCTGTTTTGGAGTGACGTAGATTATCGCCAGTTACCGATTCATATTTTAGAGGTAAGCCTAATTATTATATCATCTTTATAATTTGTATTATATCATTAAACACTTTTGTTGTCATCTGTATTTGTTTTCATCATCGTATAGCTCTCGTTGGTCCAATTAATATAATTAAAAGGGGACATGATTAAGCCTAATGAAAACATGTACTGTATGTCTGCATGTAGGCTTAATCTTGAACCATTTTAGTTTTATTAATTGGACCAACGAGAGCTATACGAGGATGAAAACAAATACAGATGACAACAAAAGTGTTAATGATACGATACAGATTATAAAGATGATAAAATAATTAGGCTCAGCTTTAAATATGAATCGGTAACTGACTATAATCTACGTCACTCCAAAACAACCTCGATATCGAATTTATACCATTACGGACCGAGTATCAGTTCGAGGGCGACGTCGGGGGCGACGTCGAGGGCGACGTCGGAGGCGACGTCGGGGGCGACGTCGGTGGCGACGTCGGTGGCGACGTCGGGGGAGACGTCGAGGGCGACGTCGGGGGCGACGTCACCCTATTTAAATAACGTCGTATGTTTTCTATCGCCCACGACGCGCGACGCACGACGGCAATTTTAGAACACCATACGAACGACGATAGGACGAGGGTTCACATAAATTCGCGGTAAAATGTTTGCCACTAATTTTCGTCCGAGTGAGTTTTACCCGCTAACCAGCCGTTAAGTTGTATTGAATGATGGCTGTTATATAAGAGTCATCCTCGTGCAGGCCAGTAATTCATCACGACAGCCTAATTGGTGACTTTGCCGTACGGGCCAGTGGAGGGTGGTAGGGTGGCGTTGGTGGGGTGGTGGAGGTGGGCTGTCTGTAGTGGCGTGGGGTGGGTAGGTGGATTGTGCACATAGGCAGATGACGAGTAAAACGACCAGATGAGGCCACGTCGCACGCAACAATAAGCTGGAAATTTCAGTGTCTTAGATTCAAGGCTGCTATGCATGAAAGCTTACGAATGTTTCAAAGAGAAGTTGACAGAAACCTTATTACTGTTATTATAATGTCGTCGTCGTCGTCGTCGTGGTCGTCGTCGTCGCGGTCGTCGTCGTCGTCGTCGTCGTCGTCGCTTTCGCTAAAAAATAAAAACATGTTTTAAACATCCGTTTTCAAGGAGCAAATGAGACGTTTTGCATGGTGCACCTGTTTACCAATAGCATTTCACCATCACACAGCGCTGGAAGCCTGATCCTGTATAGCGCAGACATGCACCAGTTAAAATTCATGTACGATCTAAGCCTCGAGAATAACAGGTAAAATGCCAGCCCGGCTATCTCTGAAATCGAGAGTTATCTGTGCGGTAACTAAATGTGTATATCGGGAGTCTGTCTCTGTCTGTCTGTGTATGCCTGTGAGTTTGTTAGTATGCACGGCCATGGCTCAAGTTCTACATTGCCACCGCAATCGCCACCACCAACACCAACACCACCTCCACCAGCACCAGCACCACCACCACCACCGCTACCACCACCCCACCAACACCACTAGTCCAGTAAAACTACAAATTAACCTAGAACAAATTGCAACAGAATTTATTTCTTTTCTGCGGCATTCATGGGACTGCCAGGTGTCACATATCAAAAGTCCTCCAAAATCCCTCGATGGGAAAGTGGGTAAATTCGCATATTTAGCTACCGCCATTATCCGAATAATGAAACTTCCCTTACCTGCTTCATTCCGCAAATAAACGAAGTAGAAATGTTGTCTAAGCTCTGAATTTCATGGTCACGGAAGACAGTAAGCAATTGGCAATATTGCCTTGAACCACTTGTACAAATTCTCCAAACCACAGATTAAATATGGTTGTATGCACAGGGCCGGGGTAATTTAAAAAAATTATATTTAAAGTAAGTTTAATTTTGTTTTTCGCTTTTAAAATTTTATCTAAAATAAATTGCATTTTAATTTTCACTTTTATCTCACAATTTGAAAAAATTTCTATACAATTGAATCAGAATATGGACATGGATTTAGATACATGCGTTATTTGTAACCGGAGCCTAGAAAATGGCTCACAAACTGTTAAGCTTCGAGTTAAAGGCTGTGACGGTATTAACAATGCTAGCAGAGCCCGTGAAAGCGATGTCATAGCTGAAGTAGGACAGAGGGTTCATGTAAAATGTCGACGGGAGTTCATTGATCCCAAGCGGATTGCCCGTGACGCAGAGAAAATTGAACAATCTCCGCCACCCATGCGAACACTCCGTTCAGAAAGTCCAACATTCAATTTTAGTGAACATTGTTTGCTATGCGGATACCCTGCAAAAATTCAAGATGGAAAGAAACGTGGCTATGATATTTATCCAGTAAGTGCTCATGACTTTCAATGTAGTATCGCCGAGGCCTGTGAGCAGAGAAAAGACGAATGGGGCAAACTTGTAGCTGGGCGGCTTGCCTTCACGCCGGATTTATGCGTTGTCAATGCAGTATACCATCAAAGCTGCAGCGTAAATTTTCGAACCATGAAAAATATCCCTCAGCTGCACTCATCTTGCTCATCCCAAAAACATGGAAGGCCAGAAGACTTGGACAGAGTAAGAGCATTTAGTGCGACAATGGCATTTCTTGAAAATAATGATGATGAGCAGCTGACCCTGCACGACCTCGTTAATAAAATGCAAGAGTATCTCGATGATAAAGAGAATAAAGCATACAGTACAAAATACATGCAGGATAAAATAAAAGATAATTATGGCGATGAAATATTTATTAGCACTGTGAATGGTAAGCCAAACGTTGTTACCTTTCGTTCTAAAGCATCTACTATTTTGACTGACTTCTATAAGGAACAGAAGAGAAAGGATTCCAAATCAGAGAGCATGCTAATCATCCAGACAGCTGCCAAACTGCTTAGACACGATATTAAGTTAATTGATTCATGCACATCATCTGAAAGCTATCCATCAAGGGAGCAAATGAGTGACCCAGTAAAGTCATTGAATTATTTACCAGAGACACTGCGGGAATTATTGCGGATTTTGTTTACTGGAAAAGACACAGAAATGAAACAGGCATCAGTTGGACAGGCTATTATGCAAGGAACTCGTCCTAGAGTTATTTTGGCACCTTTGCAGTTCGGGCTGTCATGTGAGATGCACCATAAATTTGGATCTAGATTTATCGTTGACACCTTGTACAAGCACGGATTTGGATGTTCATACGTGGAGATACAGAGGTTTGAGCGCAGTGCATCACTTCATGGTGGAGATCTACCACAGCCATTATCAGGCGAGTTCATTCAGTTTGTTGCCGACAATGTGGATCACAATATTTGCACAATAGATGGGCATAATACATTTCATGGAATGGGAATCATTGCATCTGTTACACCAGGAAACCTTTCGCGCAAACTTATTCCAAGGATAAATGTAACATCTGAAGATATCAAGCAAGTTGGCAAGATCTGTATCAGGAACTTTGAGTCTCAGCATACCAGGAACCTCCCATTGACCTTTAAGGAGTTAACTGCGATGGAACAAACAGACCCAACAGCTGACATTGACATCCTCTGAGATTTCTCTTTGTTTCTGCGTTCAAGGAGACAGTCATGGTCTGGCATGATGCAAACTGTTCACCAAGGAGTTTATCCAGGTAAATCGTCTGTTATTTTCCTTCCGATGATAGATCTAGAGGCAAGTAACATGACCTGCATCTTTTCCACTTTGACTTATGTTTGTGAACAGGCAAACCGATACCATGTTGCACCCGTGATTACATTTGATCAGCCCTTATTTTGGAAAGCTATAGCTATCATAGAGATTGAGCCGAGCTGGAGTCCATTAAAGCAAATTATTCTAAGACTCGGAGGTCTTCATATGGAGATGAGCTTCCTTGGCTGCATTGGTCACTTAATGGCAGGAAGCGGTCTTGCGCCTATTCTAGAGGTAGTCTACGCTGAGAATGCTGTCACACACATTCTTAGTGGAAAGGCAATTTCTCGAGCAGTTCGAGGACACCTCATGGTTTTTGCTTCTCTCAGTACAATCTTGATTGCAAATGCATACAACCTACCACTACCTACAATTGCAGATGCTGAAGTTGACACAGTAGAATATTCCGCTGCAATGCATTCAAAAGAATTGTTTGACAATGATGATAATGTTGCAGGACATGAAACGATTGAAAGTTCCCTAAATAAAAGTCTGGTTAAAGTTGGAGAGCTCTATGATGACATTATCAAAAATCCGTATGTAGCTACAAGATTGTCCTTGGAAAATGCATTACATGATGTCAAGGACAAACTAGACTCAGAGAAGGTGGTCATGAAAGATAAGAGGACTGCACGACTCTGGCTTTTGTATATGGAGTTGGTTGACATTCTGCGCAAATTCATTAAGGCAGAACGAACTGGTGATTGGAACATGCACCTTCAGACCGTTCGTGAGATGCTTCCATATTTTGCAGCCGCTGGGCATAATCTGTACGCCAAGTCTGCATATGTATATTTACAAAATATGTTAGAAATACCTGAAAGTCATCCAGATATACACACCAGCTTCCTCAATGGTCATCATGTCATTCATCGAAGTGATAGGTATTGGGCAGGGTTATCTAGTGATCTAGTTATTGAGCAGGTCCTTATGAGAAGTGTAAAGTCAAGTGGTGGTCTAACACGAGGTCGTGGAATGACAGAACTTCAGCGTCTTGTTTGGTTGTTGTCTATGCCCGCATGTGCAGATGTGTGTAATGCAATGCAAGAGCTCTCTGGGGTAAACTGTATTTCAAGTGAACATCACAAAGATTCCACACAATCTCGAATAAAGCGTGATATGGATGATACTTACAAAATTCTCAAAATCCTTAGTGAACTGAATCCATTTAGACCAGACCCTTCTCTTAGAGGACTTGTTAGTGGATTGTCTGCACATGAATCAGTCAATGTTGACGATGCTAAAGATATTGGACAATCACTTATTAATTCGATGTGTGGCCAATGTGTATCAAGCATTTCGTTCCAGAGAAAGAGACAAGCTATTACCTTAGCATCCAAAACATCTCTCAAGATTGATGATGAATGTGTACAATTTGATCCACAACTCATATTTCAAAGACTCAGTTTAATTGCTACAAATGGATCAAAAGGGAATCCAGCATCTTATTTTGAGTATGAGTTGTGCACTCATCCGCCCGCACTCTTTGATAATTCATCTCTTCCATGGGAAGCAAATAAGCCGGCACTTGCTGATGCATTGTGGAAATTAATTCAAAATGAAGATGCAGTCCTTCCAGATTCTGTCCACTATGTGCTTGATGGAGGAGCTCTATTACACCGTGTTCCATGGCAGCGTGGAGAGACATTTGCAAATGTTTGTCAAAGATATGTAAAATATTGCATAAGCAAATATGGAAAGGCTACAGTAATTTTTGACGGTTATGACCAAGGCCCAGACATAAAAGATGTAACACATAAGAGGCGAACTCGTGGATCAGGCGCAACTGTTGTACTGACTCCGCAAACAGTTGTAACTCTGAGTAAGCCTGATTTTCTTAGTAACAAGCAGAACAAACATCGGTTCACATCAATCTTAAGTTCATCTCTCGAACAGGCTGGATGCTTAACGATAAAGGCAAGCGGTGATGCTGATGTCTTAATTACGCAAACGGCTATCTTGGCTTCAAAGTCAACAAATACTGCTCTTGTTGGAGACGATACCGACCTACTGCTGTTGCTTCTATACCATACTGATATGAATGGATGTCAGCTATTTTTCAGACCAGAGCCAAAGCAAAATGCAAAGAAACCCCGACTGTGGAATATCAAAATGGCAAAGGAAAAACTCGGGTTCTGTTTGTGCTCACAGATGTTATTTATCCATGCTATCCATGGCTGTGACTCAACATCTAGGCTTTTTGGAATTGGAAAATCTGCATCCCTTAGCAAAATCCAGTGCTGCAAAGAACTGTCTCAAATTGCTTAAGTGTTTACAATGAGTAATGCGAATAAAGATGACGTGATAAAAGCAGGTGAGAAGGCAATGCTTATTCTATACAATGGCACTTCAATGGATAGTCTAGTTGCTTTGCGGTACAAGCGATTCAGGGAGAAGGTTGCAAAAAGTTCCAAGTATGTTGAAGCACGAGATTTACCACCAACACCCGCATCCACAAATTTCACAGTCTTCGCGTGTACTACCAAATTCAAGTTTGGAGAGGAGATGCTGGAGATATGGATCCAACAGAATGGGGCTGGAAAGTTCTCAACCACCAAATGCTGCCTGTTAAGACTGACATGCTGGCAGCACCTGACGATTTACTGTATTCATTTAGATGCAGCTGCAAAACTGGCTGTGAATCAAAGAGATGCACCTGTAGAAAACATGGGCTCAGCTGCACATCCGCCTGCGAAGACTGTAAGGGTCTCAGTTGCTCGAATTCAATAACGCTCATTGAGGAAGATGACTTGGATAATTGATGCAAGATGAAATTAGTCGAAACCAGGTACCTATGCCATACTATTTCATCTTAGCTTAGCTTAGAAACACACAATACCGTGACATAATAAAATATAATATGTATTGTATCAATATCAATGATGGTATTAGGTAAATTCATGCAAGTGGCATAACACAATACATTTAATTTGTGGAGAATATGTCAATCGTATTCATTTATTACTAAAAAAGTCCAAAAATACCCAGTCACACATATATTACATACCGGTTTTAAAGAAATAAACAAAAATGGATTTTTCAGGTGAAATGGCCCAAATCTGGTAATAATTATGCAAATTTTACCCTTTCCCTATTGGAATTTTGGAGGACTTTCGATATGTTGTACATGATGGCCCCCTATACACTGGGCGAGGTAAAAAAATTATGTTGCAATTTGTTCCGGGTTAAAATATTTTTGGCCTAGATTGACTGGACTACACCACCAGCTCCACCACTGCCGTGAACTCCACCGTCAGTTCCGCCCTCACCGCTGCTGCTGCCGACGACGACAAGACAGCACCCGCACATGTCATGGAACATCTGCCATGGCGTATCCCCTTCAAATTAGTCAAGGCATTTGTTTAAATAATTGTACAGTTTGTCAAATTTAGCATGGTAGCATGCCCAAAGCTAAAAAAGCCTACAGTGCAATGCTAAAAAGACCAACTTTGAATGACAGGACAGGCGGCTTTCCTGATTTGTCGAGAGCTTGATGACTTCATTAATGTTTGAATTAGACCACACCCCCTTTATCCCGTCAAAATATATTTAAAAATAATTGAACTTTGGCGGAAAAAATGGTGAGGCCTAATTCAAATATTGGTGACGTTATCAGGCTCTCGACCAATCAAAAAAGCCGCCCATCGCTTCTCCACCTTTCGGTATCTAGATCTTTTGATGCGCCAATGACTGACAAGTGTAATGAGGCATGAATGGATTAGGGTGCGTGGCCTGGCCTTGTGGTCTTTCAGGAGAGCAGCCCCAAGGGTCATCAGGAAAAGCCACCCATACCGTCACCAGGAAATGTCGCCCATATCGTCCTCAATCTTTTGGATATATCTACTTTGATTAACAGGCGTGATGAGGCATGAAGATGTTAGGGGGAGTGGATAGGTGAGATGACCCCACGTGGCCAATCAAGAGAGTCACCCCTTGAGGTGTCACTAAAATCCGACCACACAGTCGCCAAGAAAAGCTGCCCATATCGTCACCAACCTTATGACTGGTAGATCTATTGACAACAGATGCGTCTACCAGGCATAATGAGTCATGGAGGTGTTAAGGGGTTGTCTCCAAACGAAGGACCACGTGATCTCTCCTGGCCAATCACGAAATCCACTCCAAGGGTTGCCAGGAAAACCGTCCATATCGTCACTTACTTTTCGTGACAGCAGGTGTAATGAGTGAAGGAGTGAAGGTGGCGTGGTTAACACGAATGTCACATAGCCCCTCGTGGCCAATCAGGAACACCGCAAACCCATCCCAATGGTCGCCAACTATTCGAGTTGTAGCTCTACTGACAGCAGATGTTGGTTTGGCGGTTGCCCTGTGTAATGAGTCAGGAAATACCTCCATACAGTCAGTCAACACTTGTGTGCCAGCAGTTGCACTGATGTGTGACACGATGAATGATAGCGCTTTCCATTCATAAGTTTGAACAAAATACTATACCTTTTACTATGATCAGATCCTTGTGTATTCTGACGGTTTATGTTTCCAGCTATTCTTACAGTCGTAGGATTTGACTATTAATACAAATACTGATAATTGTCTACCCAAGGTACATGAAACATGTCCGATCGATGTAGCTTTTGTTGAAATACATGATAACATTCAAAATAGTTTCAAAATATTTGTTAGAACATTTTGCAATTAGCAGCCGTCACAATTTACATGAATGTTCGCTTATCCCTACGAGCTTTCTAAAATTTGTCTAGGTGTTGCAAATCTTGTCAAAATATGGTGCACATGCTGCAGTGTGCGCACATTCAAATTACGTTCAAAATACATGAAGTAGCTTGGCAAAATGAAGGAAAATAATCAATCATGTTTTGGAAAAGAAGGTGCTCAGCCACCACAGAGAGTATCATAAAGCAGATAGGGGATATAATATAAATAAAACAGAAGGCAATAAACAAAGATTACAAAAGGCAAGCACACTATACAAACATACAATCAAGCCAGCTGAAATCCATGACTACACACAACCGCCCCCACTGTGGTACTATACGGGACCAAGGCCAGCGAATATTGCCTTAGCCAGACTACGAAACGGGTGTAGCAACCTAAACAGTCATTTAGTCGACAACTTTCTGTAGGATTCTAGTCGGTGCAACTGTGGCCACGCTGACGAATCCATTCAACATTACCTGTTTCACTGCCCCATTTACGCAGATCAAAGAGAAGCATCCTTTAATAATCTTATCTCAAACCATATCTTTTCCATACCTCTAACTGTTCAACATGTTTTATTGGGTAACACCAATGTAAGTGAAGAGACTAATAATAAGGTATCAGAACTTCTCTGCCAGCACATCGTGTCAACTAGTCACTTTAAATGACTCGTCATCTCTAATCTAAAATATTCTGCTTACTAAGCACCTTCAGTATACTGGCACTCCATGGCCTGCGTTTCGATATTCCTCCACGCATTACACTCAGAACAAGAGTGAGGATTTTGGCCCACTGTTTTCACACCTTTTCTTTTGTTCTTTCCTTTGTTATTTTGACACATTTTTTTCTTTGATCTCTGCCACATTTTGTGTTGGTTTTTCCCCTTTACTCTTCGCCATTCTGATTGGATGTTAGATGTAGAATGTGGTCATAAGAACCTCCCCATCATTAAATTACGCGACTCCTGCTATCCAATCAGGTGAGCTTACGGGTAATTAGCGTAACGATGATTGACAAGGGTTAATGCATTGTGTAAGGATGATTGACAGGGTGTATGTCTGGCCTCATCTTTTACTGACTCTGGGAACTCATTCAAACCCGAATCCCTGCCCCTCGTTAAATCATGTGACTCCTAGCGTCCTATAGCGTAATGACGATTGACAAGGGTTAATGATGGTAAGTAAGTGCCGATTTCTTTGAGCCAGGACACACGCAAGGGTTAATGTATTGCGTAATGATTATTGACCAGTTGCCTGTCTGGACTCCTCTTTTCCGGGCTCTGGGAACTCTTTCAATGGTGAAGCGTGCCCCTCGTTAAATCACGTGTCTCCTCACAGCCTATCACGTAATAACTATTGACATGAGGTAATTGGGTGGCAAATCATATAAAGATTTTAAAAATCTGTTCGGCTAAGGCTTATTTCCTTGATTTTGTTTAACCGGTTTGTTCAACGTTCATTATAATTATGAATTCTGCAAATTTTATGGGTTGTGAAGTGCCCGTCGTGCTCGGTAGCAATGCGTACATTCGAGTCCTGAAACGTGACGACGAATTTGTAGTAGACATATGTGAGTTTGGTGTTGGTAGCGTTTACCCCACCAATCATGTGGTATTTATGTATGGCAATGGGTTTCGAAAGTTTGCCACCATGATTCCAGCATTCACTGAAACTGTGCTTAGGGCTAGGTGTTCTGATAGAGTAGAGCAGAGTAATTACCTATACGAATTAGAGCCTCAATTAAAAGTTACTATCAGCACTATATATCCGTACGTCAAGCTAACTTGGTACTTTACTTCGCCAGCTCAAAACTAAGATAGAAGCGATTCCATAGTGACTCGTGGAGAAGCTTGAAAAAGAATATGCATGAAATTCTCGATGTTATAACGAACTCTAAACTCGTGTAAGAATTTTTATACTCAAACAATTTTACCAATCACTTTTAATGTATATCGATCGGGCCAAGAATTACAGAAAAAAAAACCTACAGCTGATCGTCAATATATAGATAAAATCTTATGTTGGTTGAAGCTACGATCTCCAAAGATTCCAGAGATCAGTTATTAAGCATTAGACTAATGGTGTCAGTCGGATAATGGGCAGAGACAAATATGTCTATCCAGTAGCACGCCTCTACTTCCTGGTTCTAGAGTCAGCTTAAAGTTAATGGTTGACGAAAACTCTTGGTTTGAAATAGTCAGAACTCTAAGCAGATGTACACATGTTAACTCAAAGTTAATACCTGATGGGCTATACATTACTACTACGGTTTAAGAACTTAAACTAACTAGTTTTAGCCGGTGATGCGGTAAAGACTAAAGGTTACATATTATTGAGAAACTGTATGACTTGATTACTGGGATTAACATCTAAGTAACCAGACAACACCAACGACCTCAGGTTCTAAGCAGCCAGACAAAGCCGCCGACTTCACAATAGCTGATTTGGAAATAGACAGAGCCCTTCAGAACCTTATCAATCGCGTATACCAAGCGGACCTCGGTGCATTAGATTTCGCCATTCAAATGGGATCTACACCTGTAGAAGAAGTAGAAGAAGAAGAAGAAGAATAATAAGCAGAAGAAGAAGAAGAAGAAGAAGACTTTTCATATACTTTATTACACTCATTCCACTTGACAAAACACTTTAAAATATCATACGATTACATAAAAACATAAAAGCTCAATACAGTGTATGAATATAAAACATGAGCATATCCAAATGTATCACAAACTTCAAGATATAAGCAAAGATAAGCAACGTATAAAACCTTGAAAGATAACAATTTATAAAAGCCCATTAAAAACAAGATTATCATTTTCAATCGTGCACAAAAAACTGTCAAACGGCCAAAAGTGTTCGAAAACATCCAGAGCCCCCCTGTTTCGATAAAACTGAAATTCTATTTGAATTCGTGAGTGCAATCTCGAGAGACATTCTCGGAGTGGATCAGTTCGTGTATTGCCATCCAAAAGATGTTGTCTGCTAACATATATATACAATTTACAGTTGGATAAAAGCCAATTAGACAAACGGTGTCTAATTTTTCGTTTGGAATTGGCTGAGCATTGGTGACAGGGAATCTCTCTCACATAATCAGCCATGTCAAAAACATCAGTCTCCAATAAATACAACACAGATCTTTTTACAGCTAAAAGTAATGGCTGAGCACGTTACAAACATATAAGTAATGGCCTCCTGTTCACCACAGCGAGGGCAGTGATCATTAGGACGATAACCTGCTTTGTAAAGAAATATTCCTGTTCCCAATGCTCCATGTAGAATTTTCCATGATAAATCACCCTCAACGCGTGTACATGGAAATTCGTAAAAACAACGACAATTAGTCACAGAGGAAATATCTAACAACAAAACATCTACCCATACAGTAATACTATTGTTACGTATACTATTTTATAACATTTTAACAATGACATTCTATACAATTCTTTCGGGCAGTTAGATGGAAATGATACAGTACATTTAAAAAGGTCATTAGTAAACGAAAGGTCAATTTGATGCAGGGAACTAGGCACATTATCTGGACGATTAATCTTGTGACGCCATTCCAATGGCAAACTTTTCCATAACGTGTTATGGTTATTATCTAGTAACCACTTAGAATGATTGGGCAATTTATTTGGCAAAACATCAACATACTCTTTCATGTGACAATCAACAATATCAGCTACTGTAGTGATATTGGCACTTATAAAATCTTCTAAATAAAAGGTTAGCCCAGTTCGGTGGTTTTTAATCATTCCATTTAGAAACAGTGGCTCGTGGAGTATATCCGCTGTACAAGACGGCAATGACTCTCGGGAGACAGTAAAAGAAAACCCGGATGTTAACAATGTTTTATAAAAAGATGCTACATTTCCAAGAGTACCTGTATCAAGGTCAAAATAAAACAGCTGATCATCATAATTGAACTCATGCGCTCGCGTTAGAAACCAGCTAGTAAACTTAAAACAAGGATGCGATTGACGAAAATACAGAAAATATTGTGCATAGCAAATACGAAAAGATGTAATCCTAGAATTCAGATGCACCAATCCCTGTCCACCGTCTTCTAACGATAGTGATAATAATTCTTTTGGTAGCCAATATGCTCCAATCCGTGCAAAATTAATTAAATGTCTCTGGATTGAATTTACAAGATCTACTGGTGGATCAATGACAGTAAATTTATGCCATAATTTAGATGCAGTGAGAAGATTTGTAACAATAATACGGCCTCTTAAGGAAAGGGCTCGAGATATATTGTGCCATTTGACTAGTTTAGTAATTACATCCGATTCCATGTTTATCCAATTTTGATTAAAATATTCAGCCAAATCTCCGATGAAGATCCCAAGAATGTTTAGCCCTTTGTTATTCCACTTGATTCCCAATGGTTCGTCTGTACGATTCTTGATTAGATGTAGCGAATGTGGTGACATCATCGGCGTAAACGGAAACTGTCACCTTTTCATTGGTGGTATCGGGCAAGGCCACTCCCTTTAATCCTTGATTTGAACGGAGTTTGTTTAATAACGGCTCTATGCAAATAGTATAAAAATGCACCTGATAGGGAACAACCTTGCCTAATACCACGTCTGCAGGAAAAAGGAGCCGACAATGAGTTGTTTATTTTAACTAGACTGTATACATCTGTATACAACGTTCTGATACATTTTGAAAAATATTCACCAAATCCAAAAGCTGAAAGAGCATCAACTACATAATGGTGGCTTACGCGGTCGAATGCCTTTTCTTGATCTAAGGATACAACACCAAGTGGTAGCGAAAGACAGTTATAATATTCAACAACATCTATTATTAATCTAATGTTATTTGCGATTTTTCGTCTTGGTATACAGTAACTTTGGTCTGCATGAATAATGTCCGGTAGAACAGTTTTCATGCGGTTGTATAAAACCTTTGAAGGAATTTTTAAATCGACGCAGAGAAGTGACACGGGTCTCCAGTTTTTCAATAGGCTAAGATCGCCTTTCTTAGGCAATAGCGTGATCACAGCCCTTTTACATGACGTAGGCATTCTCATTTCCCGAATTGATTGATTAAAAACAGCAAGAAAATCATTAGCGATAGTGTCCCAAAAAGTTTTATAAAATTCGGAAGGCAATCCATCTATGCCAGGTGCCTTATTATTATTTAGCTTGTAAATTGCGGCGGATAAGTCAGACAAGCTAATGGGTTTCTCTAGATCATTCTTTGAACATTCACTAAGTTGTGGAAGATCCGATAATAATACATTTTCAGATTGCTTACATATTCCCATATTGTTATACAAATCTCCATAAAATTCAGAGGCATATTTCAATATATCAGAATCCTCGTTTACAATTGTCCCATCAGGCAATGTTACACGAGAAAAAGTTTTATTTATGGCTCGTTTGTTTTTAAGATCGAAAAAGTATTTTGTTGGGCTGTCCGAGTCGTTAACATGTTGGAAGCGTGACCTCACCCACGGACCCCTCGTTCGCTGCTTCAAAAGAGATGCAAAATGTTTTTCCGTTTCTTTTAGTTTTTCACGTAATTCGCCATTCATTGGGACCTGATTGGACAATTGTTCTATCTCAGTTTGCAAGCACAAGCGTTGTTCTTTTAAAATATCTGTGTGGTCGCGCGAAAACATTGGGATAATGTACAAATGTGTTTCTTTCCCATATCCCACCAATCCTGGATGCTCTCAAAGTGAGGAGCTCTTTCCCGCCATTTTCTCTACAAATTAATAATTGGATTACGATATTCTTTCCCATTTAACAAATCAGTATTCAAGCACCAGTAAGCACTTTTATGCTTAGGTGCTTTGAATTGAACTGAGAAACAAACAATAGAGTGGTCAGAATCGCTGCATGGTACAGTTGTAGATGATCGTAAGAACTGCTTAAAAAGGGTAGAAATATAAAATCTATCGAGGCGAGAGGAAACACCATCTGATCGGGTCCACGTCAAAGTCATTGCCATAGGGTGTAAAAATCTAAACACATCTACAAGATTGTGGCGATTAATTAGTGTTCCTAGCGTGCATGCAGCAATTGGGTGTGGCTCGCCAGCAGAGGTCCTATCGATTTGATGATCGATTGTACAATTAAAATCACCTCCGATAATTATTAGGTAAATCTCTGTTATAGTCCAGGAGCTAAAGCTAGGTCAGAATCGTGACGTAGCACACCCAGTATTCGGAAGGTCTGACAATTGTTGTGGCTTGGGGGACATGTCCCACACATGTTAAGCCCTGTTGTACAAACAAATTGTGGTAGCACTAATTTGTTATCCTGATTTCTTTGCATAGGGGGTCTAGGCTTTGGCTGTATCCACAGTGCACAACGATATAAGCATGATCGTGTCATAACTCAAAGTAATATCGTATTAGATTCACCATATATGATATTTAGACGGATATCGACCTAACATATATCCAACATACATTTTGCATGCATATACCAAAGGCGAGGGTGTGACCGCGTTCATAGACACTGTCAAGAAGGAATGTGATAGCTCAATCCAGGAACAGGCATTAGTCATGGATCTTGCATGGGCCATCGTTCGAATGTGTCCAATAAAATTGTTTGCGGTAGATCTTGTACCCATGATGACCACAGAAACACAAACAGTTCCTAGTTGGAGTGGATTTAATGCACTTGTATCATGTGCTAACGCACCTTTTACACAAATCGGTTACTGTCAAATGATTTCCGGATCACCAACTGAATTCAATACGGTGTATACGGTCATGAAACAAGTTCAAAGAATGATGACAACACTAGGACAGAATGACTCGGTCATTACATTCGACTTGGCCATATATGTCAAGGCAAAGCAGATACAGTGGCGATATAAAGAATAGTTTAGTGACACTGTGATCAGACTGGGGGGATTCCACATTGCGCTAAACTACTTAGCTGTTATTGGAAAGATGTTTGATGACTCTGGCTTAGAAGATCTCCTCATAGAGGCCAACACATATGGTAGCAGCACGGCTGCTGCTCTACTTAAAGGGAAGTCATATAATCGAGGAGTGAGGGCTCACAAATTGGTTATGGAAGCGCTGCTGCGATAACAATGGCAGTCTTTTTCCAAATGGGTTCAACAAAATGGACAACATGAAGACCACATTACTCCAACAGAATTGGAGAGTCTGGATGAGAAAATTAAGATGTGCCAAAGCAGCATTGACGACTTAGACGCACTGCAAGAAAATTTCAAAGAGGTGTGTATGTACGTGAATAAATTGCAACAGCTGTTCAAATCCTTTAAAGTTGAGTCAAGCTCGAAATCACACCTGTTCGCATTTTGGAACTCATATATTCATATGGTAGAGCTGCTGCTTGGATTTATAAGAGCTGAGAGAACTCGAGATTGGCAGGCACACCTATCTGCTACTGCTGCTATGGCGCCATATTTCTACAGCATGGACAGAACCAATTATGCAAGATGGCTGATATCTTGCGGACATGAAGATGCTTCCAAGTACACATCCCCATGTACATGAACAATTCTTGAATGGAAATCTTTCCGTAAGTCGCTCAGACCATCCATTCAATCAAGTGTGGACAGATATGGCCTTAGTGCAATCGATTAATTTGGATTCCAAAAAGCGAGGTGGTATTATTGGAATAACACAAAAGCCAGGAGCTCTGGAGAGGTGGTATTTAACTAGCCACAACAGCCATAACAACGGTCACAAAGCAAATGTGTGGGTTACAAGATAGTCACATGTTTGGAGTACATAAGGAAATGGGGACTAATCGAATGAACAGGGATGAAACCGATGTGCAGAAGATACTTTCGATGTTCTCATTAGATAAAATGACCAATCCCTTTAATATTGCGGAAAACGACGACAGCGAGTGTCTTCCGCTTGTAAACATTGCAACTGGCGTGGTATTGCCTAGTGAAATCGCCAAGAGACTTATTTCCGCCTGTGACATTGGTAAGGAGATTATGGAAAATTTTGTTCAGGAGCGGCTGGACACTAACACGAGAAGCTTTTGGGACACGTTGCCACACTTAAAACTTAAAACATTTGCCAGCCTAGCACAGAAGAAAAAACTCAAAACAAATGATGAAAAAATTCACAATGTGAGATCTGACCGCGAACTATTTGGTCGATTAATTATTGCCGCAAGGTCCAGAGATGTTGATTTAAAACTAGTGATGACGTATGAACTGTCTGCTGTTCCACTATCATTGTCACATACAGATGGGACTCTAAGAAAGAATGTGAAAGTGTTTTGTTAAGTGAACTAGAAAAGGAAGTAAATGTTGATGGACGGCTTCCACCTGTTGACAAGACAGGCGCAACAGCTTATGTAGTAGATGGCATGGCAATTGTGCAAATGGTTAAAACTGGAGGTACGTCTACATTTGGAGAATTGGCTGATAAATACTGGCACATCTTTACAGTTCCACTGAATCAAGAAGACTGCAACAGAGTAGATATAGTTTTTGACAGATATGATAGACTGGAATCTCTCAAAGCGGAAGAGCGGCTAAACGTGGGTCATCAACAGCATTGGAAGTAAAGATTGCTGGAGAAAAAACTCCAGTTCCAAATCAATGGGCCAAGTACATCAGCAATCCAAGCAACAAAAGTAACCTGGTTGCATTTCTCAGCAAGCGGTGGCGTGATACTGGTCCAAATATGCTATCTGCCGACAATTGCGTCATTCTTGCTGGTGGCTTTAACGATGGAATGGATGTTGTTGTCATTTCAGCGAACAATTCGTCGTATTTGGAAGAACTTCGATCAGATCACGAGGAAGCAGATACGCGTATGATGTTGCATGCGCTACACGCTTCAAAAGCCCACATGCGTGTTGTTATACAGTCTCCTGATACAGACGTGGCAGTACTTAGTATATATACGTATCGTTCGCTTCACTGTTCTGAACTATGGTTCCGTATGGGCACAAAGGACAAATTGTGATACATACCAATACATACAGTTGCTCAAGTACTGGGCCCGGCTATCTGTCTGTCTTTGCCTGGGTTTCATTCTCTTACAGGTTGTGATAGCACTAGTGCATTATTTGGAGTCGCTAAGAGAAAAGCATTCAATCTCTTAAAGTCATCTGAATGTCATCAGCTTAGCTTAGCCCAACTCGGCGAACATGTTGACTTATCACCGAATACTGCAATTCTATGTGAGAAATTTGTCTGTGAGTTGTATACCACCAGGGATGTGGGAAAGACAGCTGATGAAACCCGTTATTGGCTCTTTTGTCAAAAGAGACAAAGAAATGAAAATCTTCCACCTACATCGAATAGTCTAAAGCATCACACCGAAAGGGCCAATTTTCAAGCTCTTGTTTGGAGACGTTCATTGCAAGCTGTTCAGAATCTTCCATCTCCAAATGAACATGGCTGGAGTATAGTGGATGGTCTACTCAAGCCTGTTCTAATGTCAAAGGATCCTGCTCCATTTTGATTAATTGAACTCACATCATGTAGATGTCAAAAGTCTGCCTGCAAAAGAACAGATCTCTGTCAATGCAAGGCTAACAATCTACTCTGCACTGAAGCATGCCTTTGTATGGGAGGTGAAATGTGTGACAATGTTCAGCATACAATTGTCGAAGATGACTCTGACACGGATGAGTATGATTCTCTCATTTGCTCACGTGATAAATTTGTCCTGCCAGCTTGTGTAGACATGCACTGCATGTCAGTTAAAAGTTTAATTATGAAAAATGTAGAAAACATGGGCATTGTTGTAGCTAAGGTATTGCTATTCACAAGAAGACCTAAGTGCCCCAATATGTACAAAGCAACATACGGGTGTCTTAAACGAGGTTGATTATGTATAAATCTGCGATATACGATCACTCCTTTCCATTTTGGTTAAGATTGTATTGATATAACATGCGCTTAAGTTTGTGAAAAATTTACCATTGTGAAAATTGTTTGAGAGCTACATTCAACACCTATTGTAAATGGGCTTCTCACGGGTTAGTGATACCACAATTTTCTTGTACAACACGGCTCAGAATATACCCACGACATCGGTCTAGCATAATATAGAGACAAACCTTCTGAATACTGGGTGTGCTACGAAACCATTCTTCTAGACCCCTTTTGAAAATTGGCTCCCGGACTATTAACGTAGGTAGGTGAATATTCAGAGGATCAATACATTTTACTTTTTCACATGAATCACTCGGATTATATATATTAATCAAATAAAAATTCCTATAATTTATTTTAGCAGTAACATGTCTACCGGGGACAACATTAAAACTATTAATAATATGAACATTAAGTTTGGGTTTAAAAAATATTGCGACACCAGCCACACTATTGCTAAATTGTGAAAACACCATTTCTTCCCTCCATATTAAACGCCATATAGGTTCATCTGAGATACTTGTATGCGTATCTTGAACAAATGCGATATCAGCATTTATTTCTGATCGTAGTTGATTAAAAAGTCTAAAACGTTTAAAAGAGTCCCGACAACCTCTCGTGTTAATGGTTGCAAATGAGAGTACTGCCATAATCAGGATGAATAGAAATACTAATGTAGTGAAGTAATACATAACTAGTTATTAGATAAAAGAGACAATATCAGTTTGACAATAAGTAGGTTATCAGTAAGCTTATTAATTTCTGAGACTGTGATGTAACTTTGTTATGATCTTAATCACCCATAACCTAAATGTAGAGGCAATATTGTGTTGTGTTTTCAATCAAAACATCTGATGCATAAGTAACTTCAGGTTCGGTTGAAACTCTTTACAACGATCAACAACCTTTTTACTATATTTTATACTTTCTACGGATATTTTCACATCGTCAAGAGAATAGGTTATGTCCCTTGATTCTTGAAAATCAGTCATGTCCGAGATTTCAGACACAACTGACATACTGTCCGCATCTGAGCTGTCATCATCATGGTCATCAGGAAGGATCAGGTCCTGCAAGGTGGGTGGTAATTCTGGATCTGCCATTGTGACGTCATTACATGGGTCATGACCCGGTTTGAATGGTACAACTGAGTCTTTCGGCTTTAAGATCGTGATATTATTGTCTATCGCACAGATAATCTCCTACGTGGAAATGGGAGCAGGTTCATTGATTGACATTTGTTCACTATGTGGGAGACGTATTCTCAGTTATGTCTTGTACGCTATTGGGAACACCAGCGTCAAATGTAGATGCACTGTCAACAACTAACTCAACGTTGTTATCATCGAGTGAGTTCAGCACTTCAAAGCGATTGTCTGACTTAATCTTAGGAGCTTTCCTTCTAGGCGACCGCTGTCCATTACTTACTGATTGAGTAACTGTTTTTGAGCAATTGTCTGTCTGCGTTATTGTGCCTAGCCTCGGAAATTCAGTGTCATTATTCACATTTGCATTATCAGACAAGTGGGATTCACTAACGTCTCGAACAGGTTCTAGGACGTCACGAAGCGGGCATGTACGTTGGAAATGTCCTTTTTCATGACACCGAAAGCATACTATTTCATCAGTACTTAAGAAAAAATTATGCGTTTTTCCAGCGAAAGCAATGTCTATGTAGTCTGGAACGACAGTTTTGTCAATCAAAATCTGGACTTGGCAACGAAAACTCTTATCATGCCTCAGTTCAGGCAACTTACAACCAAGTGGAATTGCTCTGGCACTCCCAATCACTTTCCTGTATGTCTCTAATGAGCGCTTAATCACGAAGTTCGGTATGTATGGAGGGATGTTCGAAATTATGAATTTTGTTGGTTCGTTTTCAAGGGAGTACATGTTGTGAAACGCACCGACAACTTGTACGCCTTCAACACATAGCTTTGTTACAGCGTTGTCAGATTTTAGATATATCATAATAGCTCCTTTGCTTCGCGACAAGGCAATGACCAATCGGATTGGTCGAGCGAAAAATAATTTGTCATTATTCGGCCATTCAGATTCGAGGAATTTGGGCGGGGAAAAAGGCGGCGTGGCCTAAGTCAAATGTTGCAGACGTCACCAAGCGCTCGATCAATCAGTAAAAAGCCGCCCATTCCTATATATATGAGTTTGTCATAACTGATTAGCTAATAGGAAACTGTCAACAGCACATAAATCGTGGCCACACTCCTCCTCTTCTTCTTCTTCTTCTTCTCCTTCTTCTTCAGTATACTATGGGAATCCAATTAGGATATCTAATGGTATCTGGCCACGATTTATGTGCTCTTGGCAGTTTCCTATTAACTAATCAGTTTTGACAAGCTCATCAATTTGAAATACCTGGATTTATCGCTCACTCTTATTTGACGATCGTGTTATAGTTTCACCTCTGAATCTACATGGTTCGTTTAGAACAGTGATTATCATTTCGGACCTCGGGAATCGTCGGTGTCTCTACATAATTCATGTATCTCGGCTTGATATTTGATCTGTCACGTCACATCACAAGCTGGATTCTTGGGAAATGCAGAATCCAGAATAGACATGAGAGTCATCGTGCGATGGACTCCTTCTATGGTCTTTGATGAATAGATCACATCAACTAATTACCGTAGGATCTAATAGTAATACCGTCAAGATAAGGGCGGCAATACCAGCTTCAAGGTATTCCAACATCTGCCTCAGAAACATCTTGTTGAATTATTATTATGATTATATGGAGGTAAAGACTTCAACTCTGGTCGGAAAGAAGTGATCACACACCTTCAAATGAAATACATTTGACATTTGTACAAGCATAATAGACCTTTCCAAGTTATTCATCCCATCCATCATATGACGTCATAATCAACTACGTGACGTGTAGAATGACGTCATGAATGACGTAGATAAGTACGTCACGGCCGCATAGTTGAAGATGGACTATGCGTGTTGTTCGAAATGTATGTCTTTACTATTTAATACATAGGCAGCAACAGAACCCAATCAAATTAGTTTCAAAATATTTAACAGCTTATCTATATAGTTTTCTGTAAATTGATAGTCAGGGAGTTCAGGGATCAGTCGATCCCAACACGAGCGAGATGTGGGTGGAGTTTAGTTAGAGATTGACGGGGCTTACCAAAACTGGAACGGTCCATTGTATCCAAAGTGGCAATGTCAACTGTGATCTAGATAGCCTCACCAGTGACGCAAGCCCACAAAGAACCAAATAAGAAGCCCCTCGGCAGCAGATAACAGCCATAGATAGCAATCTAAATTCAAATGAGGCTTTGTTCAGAGCACACAAATGCATTGAAACATCAGCCACAAATGTCAAAGAATTTGTCTAAAATAACAGCAGATCTGGACGCTACTCTGCAAACGTCATATTGTAATGGCGTACGAAGAACAGACGGCACTACAGCTTCATATCTGTCAAAGCGGTCAGAGCAAAAGCTCACACAAAACTACGCCGAGAACCCAATGCCATTCTCCCCCCACCCCCCCCCCCCCCCCCCCCCCCCCCCCCACCCCCACCCCCCCCCCCCCCCCCCCCCCCCCCCCCCATCATTGAGGGCGACGGCGGCAGCCGCGGGGACGACGACGACAACGACGATAATAATAATAATAATAATAATAATAATAATAATAATAATAATAATAATGATGATGATGATGATGATGATGATGATGATGATGATGATGATGATACTTTCAGCGTGTATTCGGTATCAGTAGATCATCATATTTCCAGCACTGGTTCATTATGTGAGATACAGCTGCATTGGACGCCAGAGAAGAATGGAACTACATGGAATTTAGCAATAGTAAGTTGAATATCGCGCCTTCCTTTAAGAATGGTGAACTGTACAAACAGGTAAGTAACATTTAGAACTGCACAAACACACTAGCGAAGCGAGTCCATCGACTTGGGTTCATTGAGGGCCGAAGGACATATTCCCCTCAAAGCACGATATATCACATGTATGGCATATTTCCTTCAAAGAACGATATGCAGGCCTTAATAGCTAAATGTTGATACATTTCTCGAGTCTCTGAATATATATATATACGTTGTTGAGTATTTTGAAACTAAAACTTACTAGAAAAGTCCCAGTCAATTTGTTATTAAATCTATTCAACATGATAATTATTACATTATAAATGATGTGATGCATCAGCACATGCGTGACATCATACACCCTTGTGGAGCTAAAATGGCGGCGACCGCAGTTCAACATTAACACGATGCACAAAGCAAATAATACAGATTGTCAACATAACCATTTAATGGTCAAACTGGCCAAACAGTCTCTTCAGTGGTATTGAGGAATGCCCATTGCAGGCCAAGAGAATACGGTTTTTTTAAAATTTACAACGTAACCGAGCCAGCCATTCCAGTGATAAATTTTCAAAAATACTCTCGTCTTGACCTCTAAATGGATACTGATTATGCACAAATTTGAATTTTCTTGACCATATAATGTTCAGGCAGTCTTCATTTACAGGACAACTGAGACCTTTTTGTAAATTCCATTGGAAAGCCTTTAAAATTGTCTTCGCTTGGCCTGCAAATAGATTGCATTCAATGAGGGACACTTTCTTCTTTTTTTTTACAAATCTTAACCGTTAAATGGTTAATTAATAGGTCTATATAAGTGGTTTATTGAGAGCTTTGAGGCGCTGTTCACACAGGAGTGGTTATCAGTACAATCCATAGTTTCAAACAAGATTCGTATCACTTTCAACAGATTTCATATTTCATAATTGTTTTACAAAAGGTTATATTGGAAAGCTGCGAGCCGCAGAAACAGAACTCCACCTATATTTACTATGACTGGATCATTCCTGGAACATGGAATAAAAGACCGCTATCAGTACGAGGTAAACCTGTTTATGTACCAGTTCGCTCAACGTAATCTTTATTATTAAATCTACATCATACCATTTTTTATACTTTATACCATGTTGTGAATAATGGCATTTGATTTCTAGAACAATAATGGTTATTCGATACTATTCTGGGCCTTTAATGTTATAGGTGCAACTAAATAAGTTCGAGAGTACGATTCGAACAGCTTTCCGTATTCCAGCTGGTTTTCTTAAAGTTCTCATTTATTGATAAGAGAATCATATCCGGGCTAATTTTAGGACTATTTGTTACTTTATATACACTTTAACTAACTTGGACTGCAGCCGCCATTTTAGATAGATATTTGCTTGCGCCATATTTAAGACTCTACATTTTACACAAATACCAGCCTTGTCACACTTGATACAGAGAAATGATCATTGATAAAACATTTTAAATCTTACTGATTTCATTATTATCGGTGGGTTGGTATATTTTGACATGATGGCATTAATTCGACACACGCATATCAGAGCTGTGGCCTTTGTACGGAGTAATTTCCCTTGGTAAAAAAAAAAAGTTATATAAGTTTTTGTTTCTTTTGGTCTGGGTATATGTTGTCAGTGTGGTATAAACTTTAGACCACATGTTCTGAATATTTCTTTGGCATTATGGGATACAACTGCGGTATGAGTCAGCTTTTGCTGTTGGAATAAAACTTAATATTTAACAGATATGTTAGTGTTAGTAATATCTGTGGCTACTTATTTAGTGTTTATGGTCTCTTGGCCCTTTTTCGTAAATTCTTTAATGTAACCATGCTAGCATGCATGTCCATGAACGCCACGTCAGCAATATGGTTGTTGGGCCAGTGGACCGTTCCATTTTTAGCCATGCCCCACCCATCACTAGGTAAGCTCCACCCACATCTCGCCGTGTTGGCATTGACCGATCCCCAAATTCCCTAGCTATCAATTTCCTGAAAACTATACAGGGAAGCTGTTGAATATTTTATAACTAATTTGCCTGGGTGTTGTTGCTGCCTATGGCAGCAACAGCGGCCAGTCAAATTTGTTTCAAAATATTCAACATAATATTTATTAAATAGTAAAAGCAAACAATTTGTACAACAACGCATATACCGTCTTCAAATATGCGTTCATTCATTATGATGTCAGTCCACACATCACGCAGTTCATTATGACGTCATATGATGGGTGGGTAAGGTGAGTTATTGTGGTTAAGCAGCAATGTACCATGATCATCTATCTTATCTTATCTTATCTTATACGATTTTGCAAGATGCAAAATTAGTTTTAATTTCTACTTAGAATTGTGTGTTATATACAATGTGATTAAATGACATTAGTGCTTTATGTATCATGATCAGTTAAATATGAATTAAGTGCATTTATTAGAAATATAAGAGGACTATTCATACTAGCAAGATAAGAGTTACAGTAGCATATTTTGCACGTGCTTACGTTTTTATCTCTCCATGTGGCAGGTGCGTTAAGTCCATGGAGTTCTTGGAGTAAATGCTCTAATAAGAACACTAGGAATAGGACCGCATCTTGTGAAAATACACTCGTGCCCCAATGTCGAGCTGCCAGACTTCACTGTAATGGGTTAAAGTTTGAGAGCGCCGAATGTACAATCAGCGAGCAGCCAGCACATCGTATGTAGAACGTGTATTCTATGTATTTACCCCGGGTGTATCAACAACGCCTGACAATTTAAATCTTTGCTCAATGAATGTCTCTTTAGAGGCCAAAAGAAGATAACTTTTGGAAATTTACGTCGCTAATTTACAAAAGTTATTTTCCCGTTTTCCTGCAAATGCATGGTTGTTGTGACCACTGTATAATGCTCAAGAACTCTCCATTTGCAGGCCAAGAGAAAACTTATGGTGTTTTATTTAATATTGGAACGATTTTACAGTTATAAAGAATTTTTAAAAAGTCTTGTCCGTCAAATGGAGATTTCTCACAATCTCTCTAGAAGCCGTTTTGACTCGCATGACAATTAACGTGTTAACTTCACACTAGAGGCCTTAAGGTGTGTCAAGCGAGAAATGTCATGTCAGAGGTCTAAATCACTCCTCAGTTGAAATATTAATCCATTTTACGTTCAATAATATCTCACCAAGTCATGAACCAACGGACCTTTCCAAGTCTGACGTCATAATCAACTATGTGACGTAAAGGATGGCGTCATAATCACGGCGTCATGAACGGTTCTATTTGGCCAGTATTTAGTGCTTAATAGCCCGACACGTTGTACGAATTGTATGTCCTTACCATTAAAAGACATTTTGTTGAACATTTCGAAACTAATTTAACTGGATCAGTTAATTTATAGATAGATCGAGTGTCATACAGTGACAGGTCACTTCCCTAACTGACTGACAGGCTGACTGACCAACTGACAGGCGGGTTGAGGAACGACCTAGGTGACTGGTTGACTGGCTGGTTGACTGGCTGGTTGGCCGGCTGGTTGACTGGTTGGCTGGCTGACTGACCGACTGTCGGATTCTTTACTGACTAACGGACTGCTCAACTTGCACTTTTAACAAGACAACTAGACAATCTTTAATATATCATATATCTTTCTTCTTCATATAAATTCAACGGTATTGCAGCAATTTTGAAATACAGCCCTCTTGTGGGAATCCCCCCACCAAGGCACCAACTCGGCCTATTTTCTATATAAAACTCTAATCCTTTATACAGTTTCCCAGAGTAAGCAATACAATAAAGCAATTGTTTTGTCAATAAAGCAATACATTATTTATGTGACAGGTGGCATTTCACAACAGTGATTCCCCAAATTTTCTTTCATATAATATGCCAGTGTATAGAAACACAATTACAACACCGTTAAACTGGATCAAGTAGAATCAATCAGGATTACGTGGATCAAGTAGAATCAATCAGGATTACGTGGATCAAGTAGAATCAATCAGGATTACGTGGATTAAGTAGAATCAATCAGGATTACGTGGATTAAGTAGAATCAATCAGGATTACGTGGATCAAGTAGAATCAATCAGGATTACGTGGATCAAGTAGAATCAATCAGGATTACGTGGATTAAGTAGAATCAATCAGGATTACGTGGATTAAGTAGAATCAATCAGGATTACGTGGATCAAGTAGAATCAATCAGGATTACGTGGATCAAGTAGAATCAATCAGGATTACGTGGATCAAGTAGAATCAATCAGGATTACCTGGATCAAGTAGAATCAATCAGGATTACGTGGATCAAGTAGAATCAATCAGGATTACGTGGATCAATTAGAATCAATCAGGATTACGTGGATCAAGTAGAATCAATCAGGATTACGTGGATCAAGTAGAATCAATCATGATTACGTGGATCAAGTATAATCAATCAGGATTACGTGGATTAAGTAGAATCAATCAGGATTACGTGGATTAAGGCTGTAAATCGCTCTCCGCTTAAGCTGTCATCTGCACATAGGAAATCAACATTTGCCAAATTAAGAACATTATTTAGCCCATAGCTATAACGTGTTTTAACATGTGTCAATGTTCCCGACTAAAATGTCCCAAGAAACGTTGTGTAGATATGCATGCGATAAGGCAATGCCAAAGGCGGGGTTCTGATGACTTGGTAAAATCCGGTTAACACCTATTCGTCAACCCACATTGGAGCACATGTTCCGTTCATGCAGTCATGCGCGACCTGACGTTCTCTGGGTAGACATTTGTCCTGAATGCAATTAATTTATTATTACTTTCTCCTGTAGACATTTGGAAATATCTTAGTTGTACCACTGGCACTGTTGCTTATTTTGACAAATGTATCTGTAAACCGTTCCTATAAGACAATGCAACAGCTTTCAGCAACAAAAACATGTGCAGTCATTATCACTTTGCCATAATATGATTAGAGATAATGTTGTGCATTATGTATTTGTCATTAACGAATTATTGTTGTCGGTAGAAATTTACTCCTCCTCCTCCTCCTCCTCGTCCTGCTCATCGTCATCGTCATCAGCATCATCATCTATCATCATCCATCATCATCATCATCATCGACATCGTCGTCGCCGTCGTCTTCGCCGCTGCCGCCGCCGTCATCGTCGTCGTCATCATCATCAGCATCAGCATCATCCCGACTACCACCACTACCAGCAATATCGTCGTCGTCGTCGTCGTCGTCGTCGTCGTCGTTATCGGCGGCGGCAGCGGCGGTGGCGGCGGCATCATGATCATGATTAAATATGACTAAATGTATTTGTTTATTGCAGCCACTACGAGCCAAACAACGCTTCGCAAAGCTGAGTCTCCTGGTTCGACATTTTGGCGAGAGGCCTATTCTTCATCTTCCTGTACGTTTTAATGAAAAATACATGTTGTTATAATGGACCTTTCCAGTGTATTCATCCATCATATGACGTCATAACCAGGAACGTGACGTGTAGGATGTCATGAATACCGTAGATAAGTACGTCACGAACGCATAATTGGTGACAGCTAAGCGATGTTGTACGAATTGTATGAATTTACTATTTAATAAACATGCTGTTGAATATTTTGAAACTAATTTGAGCAGGCGCCGTTGCTGCCATCTGCAAAAAATATTCAACAACTTGCCTGTATAGTTGTATGGAAATTGATAGTCAGGGAGTTACGGGATCGAGCGATCCAAGCACGAGCGATGTATGGGTGAAGCTTAGCTGGAGATCTTCGCAGCATAGCTAAAACTGGAGAGGTCCATTATTATTGTCCAACCGTAAAATTGGTATGTGCCAATACATGGACATCACGTATCATATTGACTGCTACGCGTGGTTGTCTTGTTAATGGGCGGATCCGATCTGTAACTCAAGTATCTGACATTATAATCATGTACGTCACTAGTTAGCTAACGTCACAGTCAAGATGACATAGACACCGCCAGGAAAAGTATGTCACGTGATGAATTTACAATTTAATAAACAATGTGTTTGACATAGGCAACAACAGCCCCCAGTCACTGTTAATTTCGCTTCAAAATATACAAATATCTTACCTGGAAAAGTAGCTTTTGGGGTCAGGGGTGAATGTTTCAAATCGATTTCAACACGTACACAATGTGGGCGGGGCCTAGCTAGCAATGGATCGCTCTATCATCCGGCTAACTGAAGGGAGGAATCCAGGTTTAGTTATGCCCCGCCAATTCTAGCTAAGCTTCGCCCGTTTTGGGATCGAACCATCCTTGAGCTCCCTGACTATCAATTGCCAGAAACTATGCAGGTAAGCTGTTGAATATTTTGAAACTAGCAACAGCGCCCAGTCAAATTAGTTTCAAAATATTCAACAGCATATTTATTAAATGGTAAACGCATCCAACTCGTACAACAAAGCTTAGTCCATTATCAATTAAGCGTTAGTGACGAACGTAGCTACGTCACTCATGGCGCGTAATTGATTATGACGTCATCATTTACGTCACGTAGTTGATTATGACGTCATATGATTGATGTATAAACTGGATTCCTCCATTAGAGCAATGTAATAAAATGAACTCTATGCAACACAGCAAATCGCCTGCCCAATTTTGACCGAGATACATCTATGGTTTATTTTTTGCCAGACCCAATATATTATAATTTTTGCTGTGATAGTTGATGAATCGTGTATTCTTATGTTGATACTCTTGAGCTGGGGGCTACGATAATGCACATCTATGGTAATCAGAATGATATTTGGAGATGCGACTAGAGCTTGGTATGTGTTAGCTTAGACTGATCCGTGCGCGCGTGTGCGTGTGTGCGTGCGTGCGTGTGTGTGTGTGTGCGTGCGTGTGCGTGCGTGTGTGCGTGCATGCGATCGTGCGTGATTGTGCGTCCGTGCGTGAGTGCGTGCGTGCGTGTGCGTGTATGTGTGTGCCGATATTTCTATAATAATAATAATAATAATAATAACAATAATAATAATAATAATAATAATAATAATACATGGACAATACCATTTTGCAGACGATTTGACATCAAAGATTACCAAGAATTCACCAAAAATGACAAATACCCGAGTTCCAGGTAGGTGGAATAAATAAATAAATAAATAAATAGGCGTTTACCTGGAAGTCACATCTTATCAAATATATCCAAGTCATTGTCAATTTTGTCAACTCATCTGTGTGTATGAAGTTGGCCATATATATATATATTACCTTTGCCATATTTGCATGTTAAATCAATGTTGGAAAAATTACGTCATGACATAATTTCGGCTTTGATTCAATGCTGCCACAGCGTCCTGTGCCCACTGCGATACATTTAGAATTGGTCAGAGAGTGTGTATTTGCTATTTCCTTTCACTACGTCATAATTTTGACCTACATACATCTATAGTTTATTTATTATAGTTTAGACTAATCCGTGCGTGCGTGCGTGCGTGCGTGCGTGCGTGAGTGAGTGAGGGAAAGTGAGTTATTATTTTTGTTAATGTACTGGTCATAGAAAGATCTGCACACACACACGCGCACGCCGTTCTCCTCCGTAAGAACCAACTTTGTTGGGAAACTAAGTCATCAAGGATTGCGGGCTGACATCCGCACACAGAGGCAACTCTGATTATGTCTACCCTTCTTCAAACAAGAAACTGTGCTTGACACCCTCGGACGACGCAATCTTGCCATGAGCTTACCATAGCTACGTGGAATGTACGTGGTCTGACTGCAACATCAAAGAGGCAAACCTTAGGTGCAGACTGTGACCACTATAACATCGATAATGCATGCATTCAGGAGACTAAAGTAGCTAAACACTCAGAGCAGCAACTTCAGACAGGCCGTAAACTAGTACTCATGGAGCAACTACAGACAGGCCATAAGCTAGTACTCATGGAGCAACTTCAGACAGGCCATAAGCTAGTACTCATGGAGCAACTTCAGATAGACCATAGGCTAGTGCTCATGGAGCAACTTCAGACAGGCCATAAGCTAGTGCTCATGGACCAAAAACAGGCCACCTACTGTGGATTAGGCTTCGTAATCGGACCAAGGGTCTTGGATCATGTCATTAGTTTTGGATACGTCAGCGATCACGTTGAATTCATCGACCTGGTTATACCTACGCGAAAACACACCACCAGTAAGTGTCGAATTGTCAGCGCATATGGCCCAACTACTGAAAAAGCCAAAGAGATTCCAGCAATATTAGATTCATTCCTTCTATGCAGAACTAAGCTCCGCATTACAATCCCAGCTAGATGGCAACTATCCGTGTGTGGAGATTTCAACTCCAAGCTGGGTAAACTCGGAATTGCGGACCAATGTTCTGGACTTGGTTTATGCATGAGATCGTGTGGAGAGGGCACACGCAACAACAATGGATGCACTGGTGCCATTCCTTAGTTCCAATGATCTATTTGCCATAAATACAGCTTTCAAACAACCATGCCCTCACCGGACAACATGGACCAGACACATTACTGATTGCAAAGCTCCAAAAGGTTTTAAGACTACAACAGCTGTCTTCAACCAATTACACTTCATGCTATGCAAAACTGAAGGCAAACTCCTACTTCGGAATGCTCGCTTCTATGGAGGCACGCTGCAATTCTGATTAGCCAGTCATTACACGCCTTCAGATATTGTATGGGCTCAACGCATGTTTGTGTCGGTAGTCAGGTCCAAACACTGGGATTTCCACAAAATGGGCATTGACATATCTCGAGCCATCGATACAACTAAACGCTCAAAGATCCTAGATGTACTACGCCAGGTCAGTTGCAATGAGGATGATCTACGACTAGTGAGACTACTGCTTGCAGGCACCAAGCTGAGAGTACGAGTCAAATCAGTGAAGTCTGTAGAGCTTGAGACATCAATCAGTTCCCAGCATGGAGATGGTCTATCTCCTGTGCTTTTCAGCTGTTACATTGCTGCTGCATTGAAATCCGTTCGGAAAAGGTCCACAAGACAAAACCCACCGGTGACAATACTGGGTATGCCGCTAGATGTGGACTTCATAGACGAGGAAAGGAAACCCCATTGACGAACTTCTCTCAATAGCTGCAAGCAAACTAAAAATTTAGAATCTCTTTATGAATGAATCCAAAACAGAGTTCAACAATGGACCTGAGGAAGCTAAGTATACCTATCTACAAAGCATGAAACCAAATAAAATGACGATCAACATCGTGGCGGCGAACCATGGAGAAAAGATAATGTTCTGGGCTCACTGCTTTGCAGTCCTCCAGACATTGCTACACGCTGCGTCCTGGGGAACATAGCTTTCCAGTCCTTCTGGAAGCTATGGATTCGTAGATCAACAATGCCCTTGATAAAAACGCTACGTTTAGACAATGCACCCTGCGTATCCGTGATGCTGTATAACTGCAACAGCTGGGCAGCTCCAAAGACAGTTCTAGACAAGCTCGATGCTTGCCACCGCAAACACCTACACACCATCAATGGACACTGATGGCCAGACAGCATAATTTCCAATGATGTGTAATACGTTGCCGCTATCTGGAAAAGTCGCCCAGAAAAGATGGTCCATGTTTGGCCATGTCCTAATGATGCCAGAAGAGACACCAGCACAGAGAGTCTTGGAAATCGCCCTACTCGGAGCCAGCAAATACAAGCCAGGAGAGGACGTCATTGCACAAATCTGCTAAGCGTGCTACGAGATGACCTCAAGAAAGCAGGACTCAGTACACTCAAGTCAAGAATGGACCTGAGGAAGCTAAGTATTTCGACTGAGGACAAGACACAGTGGACAAACACGAAGAAGGACTGGTTGCAGCTGTAGGATGCTCCTACTACTGCAGCCGCAAAATACAGTAATCATACATAATTTTGTTTTTATAACGTCATCGTTAATTGTTGATCAACAAAATGATTTTACTTAACTCTTTAACACCCAAGATTTGTTAAAGAAAATTTAAATTTTCTCATAGAAAATGCCATTTTACGGAGCACGAGAGAACTATTTTGTGAATTTACCACTGGAATGACTGGATCAGTTACCGAATCATTTCTTCCAGTGGTGGATTTTGGGGGTCATCTTCTTTTGGTCTGCAAATGGCCATTTCTTAAGACCGCTCCAGAAACAGTTTTGGCTTATATGCGTGTTAACTGGTTAATAATCACCTGGCGCCACAATGGCATCATCGTTTAACAAACCGATTGCACATCCACCAGTTTGTTGATAAATTCCAAATCATTGTCCTTTAATATATATGTGGACTCTTGTAAATTTGATAACTGTTAATAGTATATATTGATAATGTTTCATTAGTGTTACTTTTTAAAATTATTATTGCTGTGTTTCTTGTATAATTTCACGTGTGCCTCTTTATGTCTGGCAATGTATATGTATGTAGATTTTAAGCCAATAAATGTTCTGAATTATGTGCGTGCGCGTGCGTGCGGTAATAATTGCATTTATCTTTCCTCACTATGTCCAGACATACTCAATACTACGGCCACTGCTACCACAAATCATCCCGATGCAACAATTGAGCCAAATTCCTCAGCTACACAAAGTGGTAAGAACATTAAATTTATTATCTTTTTATTTTGGATAATTAGAATAAGTTTCTTAATTAATGTATGTTATAAGGCCGGCCTTCCATTATGACCAAGGGGATTCAAGAAGAAGAAGAAGAAAAACAACAACAACAACAACAACAACAACAACAACAACAGCAACAACAACAACAACAATTACAAAAATAATAATAATAATAATAATAATAATTATTATTATTATTATTATTATTATTATTATTATTATTTGGACATTTTCTCTTTTCTAGGCATAGTTCATTTGACAACCGTCACAAGTAAGATTTTCTCAGATACAACAAATAGCCATGTCTCAGCTGCTGGAAAGTCTGCGATTAAGAAATAAACACATGTTTTAAATGAATCCGACGTGTATCGATTAATATTTAGGTATATTAATGTTTATATGTTATTAACTCATTGGAATTGGATGGATTATCCCTATAAATACTGAGTATGCTAGATCGGCAGTAGCACTATATTGAATGCACATACTTGCCAATCCATCCAATGATGATCAGTGCTGAACATTATTAATAGAATAAGGATATTTAATCAAAAAAACTTTAATTTGTGGCAGCACTGCACCCAAACACCCACCTCACCCCAACCAACCCCACACCGGTTATGGGTCATTCATACTTTAGGATCCACTCAAGATAATACGATACATGACAGGAGCAGCAGCAGTCTTGCTGTTTAGGTTTTAGGTAAGGTGTGTGTGATGAGCTGCTATATTAGGAGAAGCTAATAGATTACCATGTATCATTTTTCTTCAGCATTGCCAAAATCTCCACATGCTACTGTGAACGTTGGGGTTATAATAGGTGCTGCAGTCGGTGGTGGTGTTCTGCTTATTGCAATAATAGTTCTGGTACTTATTCTAATCTACAAGAGGAAAAGAAAACGGTAAGGCTCTTTTGTCCATTATCCTCATTGGTCAATTAGAATTTAAATAACAAGCAATTGATAAAATGTGTAAATAACATATGATGTATTATCATTCATTCTGCATTATTCGGGGTAGGCATAACTTTAGAAATTATTTTAGCTACAATGACAGCGGAAAGCAGTTGAAGAGAGAATCATGTATGAATGGTAGTAAAATCTATAAACTGTCATGTGCTATAGAGTAACATGAGAATAAAGTCCATTTATCGCTTTATGAAAACAATGAGTAACCATTAGTTTTCAGGTTCTCTCTCTCCCTCTCTCTCTCTCTCTCTCTCTCTCTCTCTCTCTCGCTCGCTCTCTCACTCTCTCTCTCTCTCTCTCTCTCTCTCTCTCTCTCTCTCTCTCTCTCTCAAAAGGTTCTTTCTCTTAGGGAGCAAACAGTTACACAATACAAGTGTCTATCTGAATACCAGTTACATTCCCAAGGCGAAGTTATTTTCTTTCAAGTCAAAGGTGAAATCATTTATCTTTCGATTAAATTATATCTTTTGTTTGATAGTCCAAAATAATTGTTTACTTTGTCATTTCTTTTCATCTGTTTTAGCAATGCTGAAGCTGAAGGCAGAGGTATAAACATACATATTTCATTCCCCTGCTGAATATTAAGATATACACTATTACATGTATATGATCATCAATAACATCACAAACACAGCAATCACAACATTAACTCCCATCCTCAGGGCAGATTTCAGTATGGCTATGACTCTTAACCGCTTCATTATTAACTTATATGTATCACATAGCCATGAACATCATTATTCATATAGTAATCATCATTGTCCGGCTATCAAAAGCGAGGATATTATGATCTATGGATGCATATCTGGGTGACAAACATAGCCATATTAAAGGTGCTATTATAGGTTAGTCACCCCCCCCCCCTAGATAGAATAATATTGCTGCTAAAATACATCTCAGCAAATACGTATAATACACCGATATCGTGCTTAGATATTTCCAAACACAACGCAATATTATTATTATTATTATTATTATTATTATTATTATTATTATTATTATTATTATCATTATTATTATTATTATTATTATTATTATTATTATTATTATTATTATTCAGAATCAAATGATCTTCAAATGTCAACATCAACAGACACATTGGCTCATAGCACTGAGAGAATCCATGATCTTAATCAGAATAGTGGAAGTGAATACACCGTCATCGAACATGCTGAAATGGGATTATCATCTCTGCCAGGAGGACAGAATTCTCCATCGCACAAGAGAAATTATTCCAATGTATTTAAGAGCAATGACAAGTCAACATTCGCTATTAGCAATGACAATCCTCATTTCTCCAAGCAATATGATCACTTGGGGAAGAGTGTAATTGATGCTGAGAAAGAGAGGCCTCTGTATAATTGTTTAAGTGATAAAATTGATACTCATCTAGAAGGCAAACAGGGCATATATAATCATATAGGTAATGGTAACTCAGGTAATGTAAATAGACAGAGGAACTATGATCATATAGCCCCTGTTAGTTTTATTGAAGCTCTGCAAGGAAACCCATATTCTCACATTGAGGAAACCGTTTCCCCGCCTCCTCCACCATCTCCTCCTCCTCCTCCTCCTCCACCAGCTCCTCCTCCTCCTCCATCCACTCCCCTTCTTCCTTCCACTCCTCCTCCCAGCCCTCCTCATATTACCACTACTACACCAGCCGTTTATGCTACTGTTGCCAGGAGCACTGTTAAGGCTATAGGCAGTTCTACAGATCGTGAGAGTAGGCCGGCTCCAAAATACAATGATTATGAATTGGCCATTCCAAGCACAGGTCACGGGAGTGGCAAACGAAGTATTCCCAATATGATGCCCGACGGCATAGAGTATCCCGATCCATATGAGAATGACACAGATGTCCAATATCAACATCTAGGAGATAAGCCGGTGACGTCAGGAATCGGCAAAACACAACGCAATTATGATCACGTGATAATAGACGACACTACCTCTCCTATTTCAGCTGATCTAGATTCAAAAGGCATATATGATCAACTAAATGACAATATGACCAGACCACGTGATTCGTGTAAAGAAGGGATCTATAGCCATCTAAATGATAAATGATGAATGATTTTTTTGTATATGTCACTGAAATTGGTCATGCCGGAATGGAGCTTTCCACTTTATCCATCCATCATATGACGTAATATGACGCCAGAATCAACCACGTGACGTGTAGGACGATGTTATAATCAATGGTGTAACGTAACTAAGTTCGTCAAGTACGCCTAATTGGTGATAGACTAAGCGTTGTTGTACGAATTGTATGTCTTTACTATTTAATAAACATGCCATAGGAAGCAACAGCCGCAAGTCAAACTAGTTTCAAAATATTCAACAGCTTACCTGTATAGTTTCTGGAAATTGATAGGCAGAGAGTTCAGGGATCGAACGATCCCAACACGGGCGAAGCTTAGCTAGAAATGAACGTGGTATAGTTAAAACTTGATTCCTCCATTCAGTTACCTGTATACGTATGATAGAGTAATCTATTTCGGTCTATTCCCCGCCACATTTTGTACGTGTTGAAATCGATTTGAAACATTCACCCCTGAACTCCAAAAGCTAATTTTACAGGTAAGATGTGTGTAAACTTTTAAAATATTCAACAGCTTACCTTTATAGTTTTCTAGAAATTGATAGTCAGGGAGTTCAGAGATGGGTCGATCCCAATACGAGCGAGGTGTAGGTGGAGCTAAGCCATAGATGAGCGGGGCATAGCTAAAACTGGAAATGTCCATTGACTGTATATTTATTGATTGTTTATTTGTTTGCAGAACCCTATTTCATTTCAATCAGATGATAATTCACACCAATGAATGTATTATAACATCTACTGCCATCCAGATTGCTTATTATATGCTGTCATAGAAGCATCCCGTTGTGTCTCATAGTTAACATGATCAAGAATGAAACTGCTACAATAGACGGATCTGATCTGTCGCTCAAATATATGACGTCTTACCTAATTAGGTCACATGACAGCTGACGCCACACTATAATTATGCATTATGTCTACAAGTGTACGAATTGTATGTCTTTGATGGATTTGCGATTCAATAAACATTCTGTTGATTATTTTGTAACTAATTCAACTGCGATCAACAGCTGCAATCATATTACTTTTGAAGTATTCATATGTTACCCTCTATTATTACCTTGAAATCTTAATTCTTTGAATTCAGGGTTCAAAGATTCAAATTGATTCCAATTAACATAAATTGGACGGAGCTTAGCTAGAAATTGGCGGGGCATATCTAGAAATGAACCCATCCAACACGGTGTTACTTTACAATCTTTGATGTGGACGTGAAATTGTATAGTTATGCCTTTATCTCTGTGGATTAAGACTCTGAATCCGAAGTACCAAAACACCAGTTAGGTACCTTTGGGCACCAACAGATCCCAGTCAAATTAGTTTCAAAATATTAATCGGCTTACCTGTATGTGAATTGAGAATCAGGGAATTCAGGTTTTTTTAAGGAATCAGTAGCGTACATACTACAGGGTTAAGGAGTAAATAGTGGATCAAATGCTAGCAGTTTCTCATGGCATCTTATATACACCTGTGCAAAAGTTAAGCACCAGCAAAAACAATAGAACGTAGAAACATGATGGTACAACTAGGCTGCCATACTTTTTGTCCCCGCGTTAGCTGACATAATTCCAAGTACGAAATGCACATGCATGCATGACTTCACGCCGCTTGATGTCCGTGCGTGGCGGGAAACAGCACACGTGTTCAGTTATGTAAAAGTCCAGTTTGAGGTGTAGAACATTACATACAGATTTAGGCGACAAGATTAGGAATTTTGTGTTCATGACCGTGGTTTATTTGTACAGAGAGAATTAGCTCTTGATTGTGAACCGCTATGGCAAGACGAAGGTTAAGTGATCGTGTGAAATGGCAAATCATAGGCATGCATACCACTGGTATGTCATGCAGAGAGATTGGCAGACAGCTGAACATTAACCATACTGTAATCAGTCGTTTGATTGCAAAACATGGGCAAACTAACGAGGTGAAGGACAGGCCTAGATCTGGAAGACCGAAGAAGACTACTGCCCGTGATGATCGAGCCCTAGTACGCCTTGTTAGGAGATCTCCATTCACCAACAGCAGAGTGCTCAGCCAGCAATGGGAAACGCGCAATAGAGTGTCAATGTCTACCGTCAAAAGGAGACTGTATGCTGCTGGCATGAAAGCTAGGAGACCTGTCAGACGTCCTCTCCTCACTGCACACCACAAAGAGGAGCAGCATCTGAGGTGGTGCAACGAAAGAAGACACTGGAACATGAGATCCTGGAGACGGGTACACTGGTCCGATGAAAGTCGGTTCCTGCTTCATGCCACAGATGGTCGAACTCGTGTATGGAGGTCCAGACGCACGGCGTACGACCAACGTAACATCGTGGAAGAAGTTCCATTTGGTGGAGGTTCCGTTATGATATGGGGGTGCATCTCATTTGATTGTAAGCTGGATCTGTTGACTGTACCTCGAACACTAAATGGACAAAGATATCAAGATTCCATACTGGATAGAGTTGTGGTCCCTCATTTTGTAAATCATGCACCTGGAACCCACCCTATATTCATGGATGACAACGCCCGACCACATCGTGCTAGAGCTGTGCATGAATACCTCCGCCAGAATGCCATCGAAACCCTACCATGGCCAGCAAGGAGCCCTGACATGAACCCTATTGAGCATATCTGGGACATTCTGGGAAACATGGTGAGAAGGAGGGATCCTCCTGTGCAGAACCTACAGGAATTAACAGACGCACTCCATCTTGAATGGCAACGAATACCACAATGGCGTATCAGTCGGTTGGTGACCAGCATGAGACGTCGTGTCCAGGCCGTCATCCAGGCACAAGGTGGATATACCCGGTATTAATAACGACAGTCTCAAACTCGTGCACAGATGTTAAACTTCGTTTTCAGACACCATTAATGACAATCTAGCCAGGTGTGTCAACTGTAGGGAAATAGTTGTCAGTTGTGTCAACGTAACCATATTCAGGCCTCGTTTTCAAGTTCAAACAAAAACATACAGTGTTTCCCCACCATCATAATCAGCATTCCTCTAGTTGCATTATTACCTCTTGCACTAAGATGGATGGGTACATAAATGTTTATGCTATTGCTTTCTTCATAGCACATGAATATACCCTCGCATGTGCGTAAAAATAGGGTGGTGCTTAACTTTTGCACAGGTGTATATATGCGGTTACTCAATAGTCAAGAAAATGCGACATTCAAAAAGATTAAAGACGTAAAGAAAAATTTGACGGCAGAATTCACCATCATTTCACATAAAAATATTCACTTACCACTCGCATTGCGATTAATTACCCAAGAGTGGGTGCATATGCTGTGGTTATGTCGCTAACCAATTTCTTCGATATTGTCCTTATTATTTTTTGGTTTGCATCCTCCACGATGATAGAGTTAGTATTTTATTGCACAAGGGAGAATGCAGAACTTGTATTCGTTGCAGAGAGCACACATAGCATAATCTAATCGGTTGTGGCATTATAGAAGGGAAAATTTGGTCTTAGCGTTCAGACACTGACTAGCATGGCCTATGTAACTGTGTAGATGCAATTAAATATGTCAACGCATGTCATTTGTGACCGAGATGTTCTAGCTCTCTACGTCGATGTAAAGGCTACACAAACACCTCCGCGCGCGCACACACTCACGCACGCACGCACGCACACGCACGCACGTACGCACACGCGGCACACCCACACGATGAGTTTATTGTTCACAGCTTTTAAATATTGATAATTTGCTGTAACATAGTTGTAACGTGGTGCATTTGTACATATAAACTTTATCCAAGAGATTATTGTTTTCTTTTACCAATTTAAATATTAAATATTTTATTTTTGAAGGACGTTTATACAACAACAACAACAACAACAACAACAACAACAACAACAACAACAACAACAATAACAATAACAACAACAACAATAACATCTACTACTACTACTACTACTACTACTACTACTACTACTACTACTACTACTACTACTACTACTACTGCTACTACCGCTGCCGCCTCCGCCACCACCACCACCACCCACCACCACCACTACTACTATTACCACCACCACCACCACCACCACCACCACTACCACCACTACTACTACTACTACTACTACTACTACTACTACTACTACTACTACTACTACTACTACTACTACTACTACTACTGCTACTACCGCTGCCGCCTCCGCCACCACCACCACCACCCACCACCACCACTACTACTATTACCACCACCACCACCACCACCACCACTACCACCACTACTACTACTACTACTACTACTACTACTACTACCACTACTACTACCACCACCACCACCACCACCACCACCACCACCACCACCACTACCACTACTACTACTACTACTACTACTACTACTACTACTACCACTACTACTACTACCGCCGCCGCCTCCGCCACCACCACCACCCACCACCACCACTACTACTACTACCACCACCACTACCACCACAACTACCACTGCTACCACCACCACCACCACTATCATCACCACTACTACTACTACTACTACTACTACTACTACTACTACCACTACTACCGCCGCCGCCTCCGCCACAACCACCACCCACCACCACCACTACTACTACTACTACCACCACCACTACCACCACAACTACCACTACTACCACCACCACCACCACTATCACCACCACTACTACTACTACTACTACTACTACTACTACTACTACTACTACTACTACTACTACTACTACTACTACTCCTACTACTACTACTACTACTACTACTACTACTACTACTGCTATAAACTGTTGCAGAAAGGCCTATAATCAACAGGTTATACTTCCCTGTGACGTCGGGCAGGTCTCTGTGTACTGATATGGTGCGCTGTCATGACACTTTTAAAAGAAATTGATGAGAGTACATATTATGCCATACATCGCTCTATGGGATCTATGAGATGAATGGGGCTATGAGTTCTCCTGAGACAAAATGAATATTTATGTCAAAGGTGAATTACGTATATTTAGATTTAAGTGAGTCATTGAAGTGTGCTAGCTAGTTAAATTGATGTAATTGCCAAATTGAGAGATTTTATGTCATTGAAAGGTCGACTACATATGAACCTTCTCCAGTTTCAACTACATCAATCTGGTTATGATAAGATCAGAGATATCCTCGTGGAATCGCGTGAGCGGAGGTTGATTGGGCAATATTGATGCAACATATAGGACGGTACAATCCCCACTTCGCCTCTCAGAAGGTGTAGAAGATGAATTTGAGGATGATTTGAAAGTCCATTTTGACGCTCATTTTTGTACATCGCTCGACCATCGGATTATACTAAGCCTGGTTCATTGGCGTAGTGGCCGAGTGGTTAGGAGCGAGCGCTAGTAACTTAAAGTTTGATAGTGCTGGCCTGCCCGGCGCGTTGTGTCCTTGATCAAGGCGCTTCACTCTACGTTGCTCCAGTCCACCTAGCTGTAAATAGGTAACTGCGATGGCAGTATAGGTAATGTGCATGCATAACTGACGGTGCAACCGAGCTCAAAGCTCCCTAATGGAGAACAGGCCCAATGACGAGGGGTAAGAGATGTAAAGTCATTGAGAACTTCGCTGAAAGATAATAATATAAACTGTAAAATATAAACTAACTTACTTGCTTACTACATTTATCCTTATATATGGTGTCTATATATATATATATAGATTATTAGCATACACAATTTTATGTTGGACTTGTGGCATCTTATTATACCGCCTCTAAATTTACTTTTTCACTAAAGCATTCCACTGTACATATTGTACAAAGAACGTCTCTGTTATCAAAGACACCAAACTGGGACACAAGGTTCCCGAACCTGTATGAACCGTTTGTAATCACGCTCCATGGGTCGGAAACTCACATACTGCAGCAATTACCACAGAATTATGATTGCTACCATTCATTTGGCATGCACCTATCTGGAAACCATAGGGATGACAGGCGTTGCTTGATTGGTGATGTCTATTTAGAGATTTTTCAGCTTTGATTGGCACAATTACGTAAGTTATCGTGTCTATTTTCTGTCTTCTTGGCAGACCCATAGAACAATCGTATCCTGAAGCAACAGAGTTGATTAAACTAGGCGCTTTAAGTGTTGCGAGATTTTGGGTGGAAACAAATACCAGGTATCCACAGAATGCAAGTGTTTTTTAATTAATTCTCGAAAAATGTAATACTTAGTGAGACTCTTAATGACAACCAAAAAATTAACATTTTGATAAGGAAATTTGTTATCTCCCAAGGATTTGCTTGAGTGTAGATTTTGTGACCATCTTGGTTACTCCAGCACTAACTGATGGCCGCTGACTACGTCACTCTGGTAAGTTTTATGGACTCACGTGGCATCATTGATTGGGAGACCGCTAGTATACAGAAGGCCTCATCTTGGTTGATGGTTGGTTGGTGTTTCAATAGCCTCATTGGCATAAACGTTTTAATAAATTGGTCTGGATGCTAATATAATAAATAATGTATTTTAATTAAAAAATTCTACATCCCAGAGAGGTACGTAATTTTCCGTTTTATGAATTATCCTGGGATCGGGACCAGCATTTTTGGAAATATACAAAATTAATCATTTGAGTCAAATAAACGATTTCTGGACCAAGTTTGAATCATCAATAGGAAAACAACAAGGAAATAATCCCCTTCTTGATCTGCTTCCAATAGCTGACACTCCGCTCAAAGGTGATATCTATGGCAGAAAAAGCATGCAGTTAAATTAGTTTCGAAATATTCAAAAGAATGCTTATTAAATAGTAAATACATACTATGCGTATACTTAACGGACTATTCAATGTTCATGACGGAGCTAGATACGTCACTCATTGTGAATTATGATTGTAACGTCAGTCTACACGTGGCGTAAGTGATTATGTCATTATATACTTGGCAGATCGGATCTATCCATTCTACCGAATCGCAAGCAATTTAAACTTCTCTCTCATAGAGGCTACTTGACATTAAGTGATTCACTTACAGAGATAAGTAACCGCCCATGCAGATAAGCACTCTGTGCACCATGTATGATAATTCACCTTCCCAGAGTACCCACCCATCAAATGACGTCATAATGAACTGCGTGATGTGTAAAATGACAGCATAATGAATGACATCATGAATGACGTCGATAAGTACGTCACAAACGCATATTTGAAGACGGTCTATGCGTTGTTGTACAAATTATTTGCTTTTACTATTTAATAAATATTCTGTTGAACATTTTGAAACTAATTTCACTGGGCGCTGTTGCTGCCATAGTAAAATATTCAACAGCTTCCCTGTTTTCAGGAAATTGATAGCTAGGGAATTCGGGGATCGATCAATCCCAACACGATGGGGTGTGGGTGGAGCTTAGCTAGTGATGGGCGAGGCATGGCTAAAAATCGAAAGGTCCATTCAATCTATCCTATTCTACGGGCACGTTTTAGAAGCATCATAAATGATGATTCATTCCCGGTATGTCTTCTCGATTTGTCCGGCATCACATCGATAGATGAAGACCAGGTTAATCACATCATCTGGCTTGCTATATACCAGCTTATATATGATAGTTATTGTGAACTCAATACATTGTCCTGAGACAGTACATTCTCGCTTTTAAGCTCTTTAATCCTCGGAGCCGGTGAAATATATCCTAATTAATCCGAGCATAAAGCAATCCAAAGTGTCTTGTCCCCATTATGGAGTGATAAATGTATTATACATGTTATGGCAATGGTATACATTATGCACGCTTGAGCCATGTAAACGATTTCTTCGCTAGGGAGCATTGCCCCGCAACAAGTCCATAATCTTGAAGTGTGTTCATTGAATCTTAATTCTATATGTCTCTTACAGAATGTTCATCAACACATGAGTTGAAATTTGATGGAAACCCCATCCATTTCGCAAAGTATTTACGTCTATCATTCACACATCTAGTTGTAATAATTCGTTCGAACGTTTATACTATATCTCTGTTAATTACTGTAACTTTCTGTAGCTCTTTTCCATCAAAACGTTCCAACCACCTGTTGATTATTATGATCCACCAGCTTAAAGGGGAACACAAGAAGGGCCACCATCGTTTGCATAAAACATGCAGTTCTATCGTAGAGGCCATATTTAAGCTACTGTGTAAAACTTTCCTGCGACATTTTCTATGAAGATGTCTGCCAATTAGATGAATATTACAATATCTCAGGAAGTTTTGAGGCTAGTATGAAAACATAGATACTTAAATATGTATTGGGGTGTGTATATGACCTATTTAAACTCTCATATTAATAGATGAAAAGTTAATAATATCATCTGCCGTAGCGCTAATAAGAGCATTGATTCAAAAGTGGCAATTGTACTGATATACCGATACTATCGCGTCATTCATTTATCTCAAGATCAAAACTTGATCTCAAAATCGGCACCATCAGAGAAATCAGACAAAGGACTGTTATTATATATTCTTCAAAATTTCTGCAAATAAAGTTTATATATTCTTAACACCGCTGAAGAGAACCCCCTTATAAAACGGATTTCCCAATTTTATTGTGATAGCGTTGGATGACAGCCACAAAAACGTTCAACATACGCCTCATCCGGGAATATAAATTTAACTAATGTATCACATTTAAATAACGAAGATATATATTTGTAATTTGAGCACAGAATTTACAATTATATCTTTGAAAACGGTACGGTCTGTAGATTCATTTTATATAAAGTAAAATAGATGGTCTGGTGTTTCCCTTTAAATGAGTTCTTCCGATGGGGTAGTTGCGTTTTAATAGTGAAAATTTCTTCACTCCATAATGGTAAATACCGTTCTTGAAGTGGGATTTTCATTCGCTCATTCGTAGTTCATCATGTCTTGAGACCAAGCCTAACTTTGGCAGATTTTTTTGCCTTGGAAGGAATGTTGCCACGCTATAAGTTCGTTTCTTCGATGGATAGGTTTCAAATCTGTATTTGAATGACTAGAATTGGTATAATTATTTACAATTCTAGGCATAATATATAATAGCACAAAGAATGTGTATAACTAATATAGGGCTAGATCTGATTCTTTGTTTTCTCTACACACATTCAGCAATGGTTGTATGAGTTTCTGAACTTGGCCTTTACAAACACGCCTCCTTTATCAGGACTTCTGTTAGTAGTTTTCAACAATGTTTCAAATGCTTTGTAATGTAAAAAGCAGATATATTGGCATTTTCATTCGCTAAAGTAACCATATTACTAAGATCAATTTGCTATAGTTCATCTGTAACTGCTACTTTGATTCTTTCTTGCTTAAACTTGATTCACGGCGGTGTATGTAATGTATAAGTTCGCTCACCGGAGAGCCTATCTTCAACTTGGCGATGTATCACCTCACCATTGAAAGATTTATTCAGCTTTTGAATTGCTCCAACAGTCACTGGATGCTCTAGTTTATAATAACGTTCATAAAGTCTTCTGGCCAATCCTTCTATTATTAGAAGTTTAATAAGCTAGGAAGTTTTCGTTCACTAGCTCTAGATGGTTTGGGTGTTACAGATTGAGGCTTCCCTCGTACGGCAGATTTTTATTTGCATCGCTGGCTTACTGGTGGCCTGAGTCAGCCAGGGTGAGTCCGTTGTCCTCCTTCTGCAGATTTCTCTCTTTCGCAAATCCCCTGAATCTTATTCCACGACTTGTCTTAGAATATTGATTGAAATCAGGAACTTGAAACACGCGCTTTCTGCTTCAAAGCACGCTTTTGAAACAACTCGTTTTCCACAAAATAGGCCAGGACTGACAACTCTTGAAACTAGATCAACAATATTGCTTTCTGGGAAAAATGACCTTGTCTTGAAACCTGGTTGTTTCCATCAACTAAAATTTCTTCAGTTCTTTGGAGAATATTGAACAAAACCTTCGCGTGTTTTTCAAGGATTCGTAATAAACCGACCATCTCTTCTTCAATTGTCCGAATACTGATTATCTCTGGTTGTTTAGGCGAGGGCTCAGTTGAGGCAGAATGGAATTTTCATCAGCACCTTTGGAAAAGTCGGGTCTGTATGATCTGCCACTCGTAGAATATCCAGACTATTCATAATACATTGTAAATTGGTGTACTGCTTGTGAATAGAGATCAGCTTTCCTGGAATGGTGAGATGCAAAGAAATGTTTAGCATTTCAACATTAAGGTGTATGGCTTTCTGTAAATAAGGATTCGTAGTTAACGAATTCACTTTCCTTTCCTCTCGCATGTTATTCACGAGTTCATGAGGTACGATTTTAAGCATATTCCATTATTTCACTGTCCACCGAATATCGTTCCAATTCACCTTTCCAGAGTATCCACCCATCATATGACGTCATAATGAACTGCGTGATGTGTACAATGACATCATCATGAATGACGTTATGAATGACGTCGATAAGTACGTCACGAACGCATATTTGAAGACTGTCTATGCGTTGTTGTACAAATTGTTTGCTTTTACTAATATTTCGAAACTAATTTGACTGGGCGCTGATTCTGCCATGGGCAGCAACAGCACCCAGTCAAATTAGTTACAAAATATTCAACAGCTTCCCTGTATAGTTTTCAGGAAATTGATAGCTAGAGCATTTGGGGATCGACCAATCCCAACACGACAAGGTGTGTGTGGAGCTTAGCTCGTGATGGGCCAATTCATTTTGCCCAGACTCTGCTCTGTACTTCTATGTTAAAAAGTGATGCGTGTTGTTTCTAGGAGATCTTGATATTGCACTGAATGACATTCAGATAACATTCGTAAATGTCATTAATCAGTGGTGAGACAGTGTGGTTTATAATTTATAATTTTCTTTTTATCTTTTGAACGTGCATTGGCTATGAATCTCGAGACATATTGATATCGCTGTATATTGTTCTTAGCCATGAGTGGTTCTACTTTTAATGTGATCTCCTAAAATGTAATCAGACAATACTCGGTACAGCACCGTCTTCAAATTGTGTATTTACACACAAGCCATTAGTTACTAAACTCACCATCATTTCAAAGTGAGATTGTATATCAAGTTAGTACTGAATGTCCACAAAAAACACTCACATATTCGTTTGCCACGATCAATAGGCCCTTTCCAGTGTTAGCTATGCCCCGCCCATCTCTAGTTAAGCTCCACCCAGATTCGCCGTGCTGGGATTGGTCAATCCCAGAATCCCCTGACTATCAACTTCCTGAAAATTATACAGGTAAGTGGTTGAATATTTTGTAACTAATTTGACTGGGTGATGTTGCTGCATATGGCAACATGATATTTATTAAATAATGAAGACATACAATTCGTACAACAGCGCATAGTCCGTCTTCAATTATGCGTTCGTGACGTACTTATCTACGTCATAAAAAAGTCATTGATTGTAATGTCATTCTATACGTCACGTAGTTGATTATGACGTCATATGATGGATGGATAAAGTGGAAAGATCAATAAGTGGTATGTGCCTCAGTAGAGATGCTGTGATATGACCTAATACTGAGTAGTCTACGACATTATAATACATAAAGAGCTTTGAAAGTTCGCTAATTCATGTTGGGAAAAAAGAAACGCCATTTCCAGGAATGGGCCCATATATGATGTTTGTACGCAGCCCAACTCATTCCTAGAAAGTTAGCTAAGATTTCAGAAACTCCAGTCTGATATTTTGTGCCCATATTGTAGGAAGTAGTTACTACGTACTTTCCCTTTAAGTGCAGGAATAGGGGCGGGTTCTGGTGGGTGTATCTGTACACGAACGCCCACCGGAACCCGCACACGTTGGCACTCTTTCATCTTTTCGCCTCACCCATTACTTCTTACGTCATTCATTAAATGCATTGTGTTTTTGACTGTTACGTATCTTATTATGACGTCTTATAAGTCAGTGGAAGATGGAATCTATCCATTCTACCGAATCGCAATCAATCTATACTTTTCTCTCATAGAGGCTACTTGAGACTAACTGATTCACTTACAGAGAGATATAATAAGTAAGATGAGCGAGTCGTAACTAAGTTGGTGACAACTTGTGACTCAATCCCTCAATCAAAGTCTTTTGAACAATAAAAATAAAAACCGCTTATGCAGATAAGCATTTTGTACAACTTACATGGCAATTCAATATATCCTAATCTATGGCCGCAAATTAGAAGCATCATAAATGATGATTCATTCCCGGTAAGTGTTCTCTATAACATGACGAATGGAGAAGGGAAGTAACTTTGCATACCTCAGTATTTATACTTTCCATTGAAGCAATCCATTAACACTATAATGTCTAACTTTGTTCAAGAATATCAAAATATTTCATTATAGAATGTCCATTTGCTGGCAAAGAGAAGACTACTTTGAAAATGTATCACTGGAATGACTGACTCGGTTAGCGAGCCAGGCATTTCAATGGTACAATTTTCAAAAATAGTCGTATCTTGCCCTGCAAATGGACATTCCGAAAGACCACTACACGGATGTCGTTTTTTCGTCGGCTTCTTCATGAACGGTTTAATTAGATTATATCATTTATAGATTCCTAATTCAATCAATCACAAAAGTCATTGATTTATCTGGCGCTACATCGACTGATGACACTGAATTAATCACATTATATCGTATGTTGTACACAAGTTTACCTATGTCCTAGTTGCGCAAGATGACTGATTTATTAGTCTATCAAGGGATCCATTTCTAAGTATTCCACACCCATTTCTAGCTAAGCGCCATAGATGTACCAGTCATGATGTATTTGATAGTAACGTCAGCCTACATTTGACGTCATATAATGATTACTTGACTGACAGATTGGATTCCTCTATTATTATTTACATAGCGGACCTTATTGTACAGTGACGCGATTATGTATGAAAATTAATATGAGTGTTTCACTTCAAATGAACGTAATAGCGAAACTGCGGGCTCAAACCTCGGTAATGTCAAAAAATAACTTCAACGGCGGGAATTAATACTCAATAACCACCCGCCCATGACGTCAACAGCGGGTATTATTACTCAATAACCGCCAGTCAATGACGTCAACAGCGGGTATTATTACTCAATAACCGCCAGTCAATGACGTCAACAGCGGGTATTATTACTCAATAACCGCCAGTTAATGACGTCAACGACGGGCATTAATACTCAATAACCGCGCGTCAATAACGGCAAGCGTTGCGTGGCTACGAAAACAAACAGCCCCTGGCCTTCCATAGGGAAAACCTTTCAAAACGTTTTACTAATCCGCAAACTATTGACAATCTGCTGTTTTCGCATTAATTACATCATATAATATACAAAACGAGAAAACCCGATTTCGCACGCGCAAAGCGCTTTGGAACGTTTTCCCTACCGAACGCAGGGCCGATTCGCGTGTCCAATGAGTTATACGAGTGTGTTGCACAAGCTTATGTCATATTATGGTCATCAAAATGTTGTACATTTCATCACGATGCGAGAATATTAATCTGCCATCTGCCGTCTTTCCGCGTGACGAGCTGGTCAAATACTGAAATCAACACGTTGATATGAAATAAATTACTCATAGCATTCATTATAGTCAGCAAATAATTATAGCCACGTAGCAAATATTGGCAACACTTTGTTGAATACTTAGCAATTACAAATTTTAAAAACGTTTAATCTACCTGACGCTACGGCAAGAAAATCCTAGTGTTAGAGCAACGCATGGCTAAACGTGCCCGGAATGTTAACAATAATAATAATAATAATAATAATAATAACAACGTTGCTTTGCTTGGGCGTTATGATCGTTTGAAACCCTTCTTGCGTGATTGAAGCCCGTAATTTTCGTTGAAGCCCTCGCAACGCCAGGGCGACAAAATACCGGGCTTCAAACACACAAGTCGGGCTTCAAACGACCATAACGTTCAACAAAACAATTAACGTTATTGTTATATTATCGGTCCTTTCTTTACTAATTTCGTTATAAATTCATTCATTAATAAAAGGGTCTGTCACTCAAGTATTTGACGTCGTACGCATTGCCCAAAACAACCCATCCCGGGGCCGGCCGAAGGTCTTTAAAATGGGTGTTAAAATGGCTGGGGTTGCTGACCGTAGAGCGGGAGGGGGTGGGTGGGGGTGGGGGGGGGGGGGTGTGTGTGTTTGCTGGGGTCCTGCCATATAAAATTGTGAAAATTAAATAACCCGAAGCCTTTTCATGCGTTCTGAGTAATAAAGATGTACTTACATTCCGCTTTCACTTTATAGATTCTTTTAGAAAGCTTGCTGAAAACGATCGGCAGCGTCCACTCAAGGAAGAGAATCAAATAATAAAGGGTTACTTTAAATAATATGAGGGGAGGGATCCTCAAGCAAATTTTGAAAATTAGATGCTCTGAGAAGCCGGTTTTTTTGCGTTCTGATGAATAAAGAAGTATCTATATTTTTACAGAACACGCCCATTTTAATGACGGGCTTTGCACCCCAAATCATAAAAATGGTGGGGCTGCAGCCCCCACAACCCCTCCTCTTCCGCCGCCTCTGAATCGTTAAAACATGTCATAAGGATTTTCTCTTTCTCTCTTCGCTTCTCTCTGCGCATTCAATAGTTATCAGCTGTATGTAAGCGCACAAACACCGACACTTCTCTCTCGCAAGCTATCTACAGTCAAATAGTCCAGTCTCTCTCCCATTCTTCTCTTAACCATAGAATAAGGTCGTGTTCTTACTAGGGAGTTAATCGACTCAAAGTTAATCAATCATAGAAGAATAATGTTTGCTATGGTGTTTGACCATGTGAGCATTCAATAATATCATCATTTCGCAGAAAGCATATTGATTGCTTCTCATTTATGATTTAGACTAATCGGGGTCTGGGAACTTAGGAAGGTACTTGGACCCGGGTGTGTGTGTGCTGAAATATGGGTGGGTCGCTATAGGGATACACTATGGGAGAGGCAACCCCTGGGTGGGCTATTCCCCCTGCCCCCACCCAACATCACAACCCTTACCCTAGGCGATGGAAAAGTCATGAAAATCACAAAAACATTATTGTGAAAAATTATGCTATTGAGCTATAGCAATTTAATTTCTATGACAAAGATAAAATGCATGAGATGCTATCTGAGCACATCTAGATTTCAAAGGTTTCTCTTACAGATATCATCTAGGTCACTCTGTGAAATTCTATGACTTTTACATGCCGTTCCATGACCTATAAAAGCATAGAATGTATGCATAAGTCCAGGTTATGTCAATTAGACATTATGAGCCTATGCATAACCCTTTAATGCTTAAATTACTTCAAGAAAATTTCATGTTTATGAAAAGAAAATATGTCTGTTTGCAGATGAGATTACTTTTTCAAAATTTACGACTGGAATGACTGGGTTGAGCCAGTCACTCCAGTGGCAAGTATTCAAAAGTAGTTTTCCCTTGCTCTGCATATGGATTATTATTTCACAAGACACTGTAGATAGTAGACAGCATATTGGGGATTAAATGGTTACAAATTTAATACCATAGAAAATGGCTTATGAGACAGACATTTTAATTAACAGTGAGGTTCCCAAACAGGTCGTCTTACTTCTAGTAAGGTTTAGATGTAGCAGGTTCAAATATATGATGTAGGCATACACATTTGCTCCACAACAATTCTAATTTAGTCCCGAGCTCAATCTGTCAATGACCCCTACTTGGAATGAAGTCAGTTGAACGCAATTCAAATTGACAGCCAAATAATGAGTGAAATTGGAATATAGACAATTGGAAACAAATTTGCCTAATTCTTTGATTCATAATTAGGAGCTCCTGACCCTCCTGTGTATCCTGTGGAATATCATTTATTTAGGTGTTGATAATTTGCAATTTGTTGCTTCAATTTTTTAACAATAAAGGCATGTCAAACAGTTTTCAAATTTCTAATATTGTTTCGAGAGATTTATGATGAATTAATGACAGCTGAAAAACATAAGATCCATATAAATGCATGATTTTATATGGAATGATTATCCTTACTGACATGACTGGTATTATCTGGCTAAATTTGTCATTGCCGCATCACTGTTTCTAAATTTTAAAGTAATTAGTATGCATGTACGTAAATTGTTGAATGTTCTGAAGCCAGGCTGGGAGCTTTTGGTCACATAGGAAACTTCTTGGACAAGTTTTCTTTAGAAAGCAACAGTTTCCAGGTGCATTTAGCCTCAAAATATTCAACATAATCTTCTATTAATTTAAATGTTTTGATACAAATTATATCACTCAGGTTTCCAGCTGAATTAAATTATTCAACAGCTTGACTCTTTAACACACATATCAGCCTAAAATGGTGTCTGCAGTGGTCTTGAGAAATGCCCATTTGCAGACCAAGTGAAGGCAATTGTTGAGAATTTACACGTGAAATGACTGGCTCAATAACCGAGTCAGTCATTCCAGTGGTAAATCTTCAAAAATATTCACTTGGTCTGTAAATTGACATTTTCTTTAAGAAAATTTACATTTTCTTGAAATTTTTTTAATTTTCTTGAAAATATTTAAGTCTTAATGGGTTAATCATTAATGTTCAAGAATGGTTTAGAAAATCAGAAAGTTTGATTATTGAATGCCAATTTGCACATTGCAAACCAAGATTAACCTTTATCCCCCTGATGTCAAAATTTACAGCTTTCAAATTAAACTTTAAAAATGGTGGTTAATTTTTCAACAAATTTGACAGAATATGTTGCTGTGATTGAAAAATTTAGCCTGATAGAATATTGACATCAGAATAATAAAGGGTATTTTAAAGAGAATAGTATTTTATAAAATAGTCCACTGGACTGACTGGCTCTGTTATCGAGCCAGCCATTCCAGTGGTAAATTTTCTAAAATATCCTCTTGACATGCATAGGCATTATTCAGGACCACTACAATAGCAGTTTCTGATTGACTTCAGCATTCAAAACAACTGTCTTTTATTTTGCAGGTGCCATTGTGAGCCAAAGCCTACTGAAGCAGAGTCAGTGTTACAATGAGCATGATGAGATGCAAGATGGACTGAACAATTGTTCATAGTTTAGAAAGATCAGCACTTTTAAAAGACTGTGTCGATTAAAATGAATACATGTGCCTTCTCAGATTACCAAATTTCCAAGAAGCATTTTCAATGTAGAAATCTGCAGACTATGTCAAATCAGGGTGTGTTCTCAGGAAATCATGATATGACAAAATGAACAGATAGATACTCTATGTGTAGACAAATAGGGCCACATACATATTGATATGGATGATAATGTACAAGACACTTATCAGATCACACTATTAACACAGTCATGACAGCCTAATCAATTTTCATTCAACACGGATGATAAATACCTGTTTGTACTGCATTCTGTGTTTTAAACATAAATGCTACTGTAAATGTGAATTTTGTTAAATGAAAGTAATAAAGTAAGTATATATAGTCATGATAGTTGATTATTTTTCAGTTTTAGCATTTAGTGTTAGATTTAGATCATGATTTCAAGGATTTAAGTAAATTAACCCTTTAATGTCTAAATTAGGTAAAAAATATAAAATAATTTGCTTATTTAATGACCATTTGCAGGCCAAGATGTATTTTTGAAAATTTACCACTAGAATGGCTGGCTTGCTTATCGAACTGGTCATTCCAGTGGTGAATTTTCAAAAACAGTCTTGGTTTGCAAATTTTTTAACATTCAAGCATACTGCAGAGGCTGGTTTGGCTGACTACTCAATGGAAAGTCTGCATTTTTCGGATGAGGTCAATGCTATTTATATTTTAAAGATTACTACTGGACTGGGTGATTGCGTCAACACATGAGACAGCCATTCCACGAGTAAATTTCAAAAATAGCTTTAGTGGCCATGTTAGCAAATGGACATTCTCTAAGCAAAAATTAAATATTCTTGACAAATGCTGACTATTAAAGTGTTACATGCTTGGAAGCTGTTGAATGCTCTGAAAATGATTTGAGTAGCAGCTCGTGGTTTGTTAACTCTTTAATGTTCAACCCGGACAAAACCAGACTGTGTAGTTGTCTTGGGAAACACCCATTTGCAGACCAAGAGAAAACTTGATATTTTTTAATTTTACCACTGGAATTACAGGCCCACGGCCAGTAATTGAGCCAGTCAGGTACATTTTTTTTAATCTCTTGACCTGCCAATGGACAATTACTATGCAAAGATTTAAATTTTCTTGTCAAATCTTAACCATTAAAATGTTAAAAATAATGATTATTGCTTATTTTATTTTTGTTTTGTTTTAGTTGGTTTATTGGCCGCTTACACCGAGATGTATTTGGGCCATGACTCGCTCTTAGAGGTGCTTCCCCGAAGGGTTGCGTTGCTTCCCCGAAGGGTTGCTCTAAATAAGTGTTAAAACTGAAAAATAAAAAAATGTTGATGTTGCTCGGGGTGTATGCGGTGCCTGTTGCTGCCTAATGAACTGTTGTTGGCGGGTGTAAGTGTTGGATGCAGTGTAAGAGTGGGTGGAAGGGGGGTACTTTATTTCACTTGGGGGTAGGATGGGGACTCAGGGGCTTCCACAGTGGGTCAGAGATTAAGTTTGCATTCTCATCGAATCAGGAGGAAAATCAATTCCGCCACCACCACCATGCCACACACCCTCCCACAAGGCCTCCTACAAAAGCCCCACTAAACACGGGTGTTGGAACCAAGAGTCCAGCTACCTCGCCAGTGCCCCACCACACATTATTAAGCCCATTTATTAGAAATATTGTCTGAAATGGCCACTCAGAGTCAAATTATCAGAATTTTCCCGGGGGAGGATCCTAGGACCGCCTAATTATCCAGAGTATTAACCCAGGGACCCACCCCATACACCCTCCCCCACCCCCATTGCAGCCTAAATACTCTCTCCATGGTTGAAGTTTTTCAAAATTTTCTGATCTCACCTCCAGGGGGATTTGGATGGGAGAAGAATTGGATGGCATGGCGAGTGTGCATCCATGCGAAATGAGGTGTGGTGGGGTGGACACCCTTGATAGGGGGTGGAGGGCAGTCTGTAAAATTAAATCTATAAAATGAACTCGGGTGAGAATTATGAAATAAAAATATTAAGAGGTGAAAATCATTGTCAATGTTATCAAATAAAATTAATTAAACTTAGATAATTTCCATGTGATTAAATAAACAAGAAACATGAAAACTAGAGAACAGAATATCTAGTGTTTGTAAAAGAAATATCCTGGGCAAAAACTCAGAATTAAAACCTGTTGCTATTTGAAATAATAGGTTGATTGCGAATGATGTTATATAATGGAAATTTTTTTTTTGCAATTCAAGCACTGTTGTATGCACACTCTCAGATGTTCATTTACAGTTCGAGAGAAATTTATATTTGAAGGTTTTCGATGGAATGACTGGTTCGGTTACCGCACCAGTCAGTTCAGTGGTACATTTTCAAAAATAGTCTTGTTTCGATAACTGCTAAACTTAAAGAGAAAATACATTTAGGTTGTCGGAAATATAAAACAAAGCGAAACGCCACGTCCGAGATAGATGCAAGCAAACCGGCAGCAACTTGAGTGATGAATGCTGGGATTTACATTCAGCAGAATCATGAAAACCCTGAAAACATTTTAATGTACACATTTCTATGTGAAATAATAGTGAACAACCAGCCCGAGAACCAACATCTTATAACCCTTTCCCAACTAGTACTCCAAATGTCTCCCCAAGCTTGTAGGGTTTTTTTTACAATTTTCTAATCAGTCCCCAGGACTCCCTAGGGGTGTTTGGAGGGGGTAGAGTGTGTTCATCCATGCCATAAGGGGTGGGCCACCCTTAATCGAGGTAGAGGGGAGGGCAGTCTGAATGAATAAATCTGGAAAATGAAATTAGATAATTTCCATGTGATTTAAAAAAAAAACCCAGAAAAAATTAGAATGGAAGATCTGGTACATGTAATTACAGAGCAAGAGAAGACTATCCTTGAAAACTTACCACTGGAGTGACTGCCTCGTTTATCGAGGCAGTCATTCCAGTGGTAAATTTTCAAAAATAGTCCTCTCTTGGTCTGCAAACGGACGAGATTAGAAAGGCCTGTGTTATTATTAAATCGTGATAATTGTGATCAATCTGGTCGCTGTGAACTTGCCATTTGAAATTTTGACCCCAAATTGTTCACATTTCTAGATGACCCCTAGGGGTGATCACCCATGCAGTTTGGTCAAGATATCTCCAGTTATAAGAAAGAATTGCAACACCACAAATTTACGAAAACTAACACCACAAATTTACGAATACTGGTAATTACAAATTTTTCTTCATTATTTCACTTAGGAGAACCCCCTGTTTGACAGTGAGGGCTGCAAGACTACATAACATTGATTATTTCAGCTGTTTTATCTCACGCCACCTCTCTTTAAGATAGAGTATTACGTACCTGTGTGACCGCATGTACTCATTCTAAACATGCAGACGATCCCCCTCGGAATAATAACATATTAAATACTATAATAGACGCTATCTCGGTGACCTCGCACCGGTCCTGCATGTGTGACTTCATCCTGCGTTTGCATGAGTAGATCCCGTCTCTCGGAACTGCTTTTCTTTAAACGAACCTTCCTTCAAAATCCTGTTGCTGCTGGGACGAGGGGAAAAATGGATCCGTTTCAGGAACCAGGAAAATGTATAGAATACTTCTAATGCAAGCTGTACACCACCAGGAAACACATCAGTTGGCAGGTAAACGAATCTTGTAGTGAGCTCACACAGCCAATGGCGGTACATCTTATTTTTAAATTATCTTTACAGAGCCATACACGCACAATCTTCTTTTAAAAATGTGCTTGTATACCTATATATAGACAAAGGCTGGTTTAATGGACTAAGGGTCAGATTAATGGGCTTTCGCCAGTTGGCCAAAGACTTCCATTTCCCATCTGCCCCTATTCCTTTAAAAGAGGCCAAACTGTGACCAAAGGGCCAGCTAAAATTTCTCTATCTGACGAGTTTCAACCTCAGACAGTGAGATCTTTAACGTCCACCTACATGTAAGGAGACGGGACCTAGGTTTAATGTCTCATCCGAAGGACAGATTTTATTAGATCTCACCTTCAATGAAATTAACCAATTTTCAATTCTTCCATCGGAGTCTTCCTTAAAAATAGTGACATTTTTACAATTTGTTGATGGTCTAAAAGGTTGTTTTATCAGATAAGAAATAAGAATTACGCTTTGCTTGTGCAGAGACCATGTCTGTGGATTAGTGCCAAATTTGTTATGTTAATATATGATACTTTGTGGCACGCCTGATTACATGCCAATATATCTGTCCACGAGAGTTATCTCCCTTTTTAGCATTACATACATGTTACGTTAAGATTAGTAAAAATGGTCTGTTGTATAGATAACTTTAAAAGGCAGGATTGTATGAAAATAAATATAATTCTTTTTTTGCGTACATACATTCTCCTGTCTTCAGACAGAGGATCCTGTTGAACATTTCTGGACATTGTCAGCTTCTGTTGTAGACAGCAAAACCATATTTGTGATCAGAGCGCAGTCTGGATTGTCTCAGTTACTTAGAATTAGTCAAAATATTGCTCTATGCTGGAATATCTGTATAGTTTTAGTACATATTCCTGTGTGAGATAGAATTTGATTCTTTTAAGCAAATTTATGGTCACCTGTAGAACTTTTTGAATATTAAATAATCGAGGTTGGTAAAAAATTGAATTTTTTCTTAGTCCATGTCAAGACCACTGCAGATGTCATTTTTGAATGAAATTTTCAATTTCATCATACAAAGTATGCAGACCAGATTATTTTTTAAAGTTCATCACTGAAATGACTGTCTCTGCCCATCTTGAGTGTTAACCCTTAAATTCCAGTCTCAAGGTGTGCAGATAAACTGCTATATACCCGCATCTTATTATCAGCTCACCTGGCCTTAGGACAAGTGACCTTATGCCATGGCGACTGTCTATCGTCTGTCTGGCAACATTCCTCATTAATCGATTGCTGGATAGATGACCTACTATGGGCATACATTTTATTATTAGCTCGTCTGGCCTGAAAAGCCAAATGAGCTTATGCCATGGCGCCCCTGTCTGTCTGTTGGATTGGCTTAGCGAATTTCAACCTAATTTGGCTGCAAGGACCCTAGGTAGGCTTAACAATTTATATACAGAATTTTGATTGGTCAATTTTTTGGGTAACAATTTTTCAAAATAATACTCATTTACCGCTTGGCGGATTTCAACCCTCGTTGGCTGGACGGACTATAGAAAAGTGGGTTCTATTTAAATTTTATTCCGAATTTTGGTTGGTCAGTTTATTTGGCGAAAATCTTAGATTTTATGAAAAATGTACTGGAAATTGTCAAAACGCTTCTTCTGAGATGCTTGACAGATTTCAACAAAATTTGTCCAGAATGACCTTGTCATGGTAGGCTCCAGATCTTCTATTCAGAATTTAACTTGGCCAAGTTTTGGGATGAAAATCATAGATTTTATGAAAATTTTACCAGAACTTGTCAATACGTATCGCCTTAACTGCTTGGTAGATTTTATGCAAATTTGGCTGGAAGGATTCTATAGATGTAGAATCTAGAACTAAATTTTTGTTGGTAAATTTTTGGCTGATTGTTTGAAAATGTTCCAAAACCCTTTAACCCTTACCACTCTGATGTCAACATTTGGTGTTCATTTTCCACCAAAATTGGTGTAAGATGTCATAGACAGAAACATAATCCACCAATATTTTTGAAAAATGTACACCGGTTTCATTGCTATTGACATAGTAAAAGATTGAATATTGACATCAGAGTGGTAATGGTTAAAACGTTACTCCTTAATTAATGGCCCAATTTCAATGAAACTTGGGTTGAATGCTTCAACATATCAAACGATAATTTTGTTTGGTCAATTCCTTTTGTGACCATCTTTTTTTAAATTATCCATCGTGCCTATTTAAATGCAAATACAGTAGTTAAAATGCTAATGGTCCAGGTGCGCATCACAGACCTCTTGTTACTTTGATTGGATGCTGTTGCTGTTTCCAATCAGTCAGAATTGAGATAAACTGAGCTTTAAAAGCCATAGAGGGATCTAGTTCTAGCTTTGATCCACACATCTATAGCTAAGCTCCGCCCATTCTTTGTGCGTGTTGGGTTCGATTAATATACTGTGAACCCTGAATTTTCAGAATCCCAGTTTCAAATTTTCTATACAGCTATACAGGTAAGCTGTTGCATATTTTGAAGCTAATTTCACTTGGCGCTGTTGATGCCTGCCTATTCAGCAGAATAGTTATTAAATAGTAAATCCATCAAAGACAGTTCGTACACTTACCAGACCATTCCGTATATAGTCACCGCCTTGCCTGTCCATTCACCCTCTACAAGCTTGTCCGGGCCATAGTTTCAAGACTTATATGAACGACCATGTAACTTGGTACGTGGATGCATCTTATGCAGGTGATGTGCAAAGTGTGAAAAGTAGGTCAGCGTGAACTGATTTTGACCTACCTTTCACGGTTTACTGAACATTACAGAAATATTTTGTCCGGGCAGTGGCTGTAGTTTCAAGGTTTTTTGGTATACGGGAACTAAACTTGATATGTGGATGCATCTTAGAGAGGAGGTGTACGGTGTATAAAAAATAGGTCATTGTGACCTACCGACCTACCGTTGATTTACTTTTCATGGTTCGTTGAACATTACAGACTATGTTAGTCTGGGCTATAGTTTCAAGAGTTGACATACTGGAACTAAACCTGGTATATGGATGTATTATACGCTGAAGGTGTGTTGCGTAAGAAAAGTTGTGACCTACTTGTCATGCTTCACTGAACACGCTTTTGACATACTTTTCGTGGTTCATAAGTGACATTGAAGTAAACAAAAATGGTATTTGGCTAATCTATTCATTGGCTAGAGCATTGCAAAAGCCGAACCCGCCCCTGATATCATAGTAACTATACAGGTATGCAGCACATGTAAGCTGTTGAATATTTTGAAACTAATTTGTCTGGGTGCTCATGACATGGGTGTTGTCATTAATTACATATTTTGATTGTGACGTCCGCCTACATATGTGGCGTCATATACTTCTGGCAGATTAGAATCATCCAATGTGACCGCACACCCCAACTTTCTTTAAGCAGGCTCTTCATGTGTGTGTTGGGCGGGGTGGGGCGGGGTGTTGCACGCAGGAAAGGCTGTAACCATACATTAAGATTCCACAACTGTATCAGTGATAAAGAAAATCAGTGATACAAAAAATCTTGGAAAAATATTTCCAGAAAATCTTAAACCTTTTTAGTTGTACAATATGACAAAAAACTGGAGGGCGAATGTCTGTAATCTGTTCTTTTTCACTAAATTAACTTTGTTTCAAGCGTCATAATTTCTGTTCGTGAACAGTGAAACTTGTTTTGGATTGGATTATTTGGAATCGTACGTAGGCTTGAAATTTTCGCCACGGACATACCAGGGTGTGTGTGGGGGTGGGGGTGGGGTGGTTGTAGCGGGACTTGCAGATACAAATGCATTGTAGGCCGAATTCGTGGCTGATGCAAATCTAAGTGGGAGGGGGGGGGGGGGCGAGCATTTCACCTCTTGTTCATGGACTTGCGAATCCACATATCTATAGCGGGATATTTATCGGAAATGCCGGTATGCCCATATATTAGTAAAATGCAGGCCGAGCAGTATTTCCGTGAAATAGTCTTCTCCAACCAAGTAGTGTGTACACTCGCAACATCTATAATAACGTAGTCCCAATTAATTTCGTGCTTTCTTATTCAAATATTGCTTGCTAAAAAAGTCTATGAAAGTTATATAAAAATATTCAATCGTTAATTTAGAAGATAATGTTAATATTTATACAGTTCTCGATATATGTTGTCAACCGGGATTGAGAAAACATGAAGTTAAGTAATGTTGTAATACTTTTACACGTCTCCGGAAAGATTTGACAGCTGTGACCTCGTTCGCGTCATAAGCGGCGCTCGTGAACAGCTGATTCGAGCCTCAAAATCCTAGAGAGCTCCGCGCCTAACTTACGCTTTTTGACATAAGTTAGGCACCCCTTCGTGAATACGGAATAAGTAGGGGGCGTAAATAGGTGCGTAACTTAGGCATGTACGTAAGTTACGCACTCTTCGTGAATACGGCCCCAGAGCTTTAACGCTAAGGCGTAAATCATGTCTTAAGCCGTGTTCTCACTGGAGAGTTAATCGCGAATAACGCCATACCTCAGTATTGCTCTACGCCTGTTAAGTCTCTAGTGAGAACACGGCCTTAGGCCGTGTTCTCACTAGAGACTTAACCGGCGTAGAGCAATACAGAGGTATGCGCTATTCCCGATTAACTCTCCAGTGAGAATACGGCTCTAGTTTTATCATTTCAAAGTCTACATAGGCCTAAGATTACTATCATATAAGCAGGTAGAGAACGTATCAAAAGAATTATTTTGCTTAATATAATATAATTATACACGCGCGAAAAGTAAATCCTAAAGGAGATTTACCGGTTGTGTGTGTAGAGTTGCAAATATGTGTCTAGCGCGATGAATAGACTATAATAGGCGTATAATACAAGTATGCCGTCGTGTTTTATGTAAAAAATGTAAAATATGTTCATCCCTATTAAAATATACTTCGTCCAAATACGGGTTCAGCAGTGGTACTGGAGAATGCCCATTTGCAGGCTAAGAGAAGACGATTTTCGAAAACTTATCACTGGAATGACTGGCTCGGTAACCGATGGTCTGCAAAAGTGACATTTACTATGAGAAAACTGAAATTTTCCAGAATAAATTTGAGTGTTAAACGTGATAGTCATTATAAATATTACACATTCGGATGGCTAAATGGGTCAAAAGCATTTTATTACATCCCAATATGAGTAGACATGTAGGTTATATTATAATAAATTTATAAATTTCAGGGCTGGCAAAGCTTAGCGCATGTTGATTTTATCGTACTTGTATTAAAAAACAACACAAAGTCCACTCTACACTATAGGCTGAAAATCCGAATACGGAAGTGAAATGACCGTAATAAACAACGATGCGGAAAGATTCTCACTCACATATCTGTTGAACCACCCAGCATATTCTGATTTATCCACAGTATCCCAGTAAATGCCACTCCCAATATGTGAAGGTAATAGAATTCTTAGAATTTGTCGAGTGGTTCATACGGTATCAGTACATATGTAATTCACATAAAACCGTTCGTGTTTTTATAAACAATGGATAAACCAACTGTTAGCTATACCCCGCCCATCTCTAGCTAAGCTCCGCCCATGCTTTGAATGTTTTGAAATCGATTTGTACACTTTGAATACTGAATGTGCTGAAACCCAATTTTAAGGTAAATATAGAGCGAATCAGTTGAATATTTTGCAGCTAATTTGAATGGAGGGCGTTGCTGGCTATGGCAGCATGAGCGCCCATTCAAATTAGCTTCAAAATATTCAAGAGAATGTTTATTAATTTGTAAAGACATACAATACAATTCGTGCAATTGACGGACTATTCAAGGTTCATGACGAGCATAGTTACGTCATTCATTACGCATTTTCATTGTGACGTCAGCCTATATGTGCCATACTTGATTGTTACGTCATATAATTGAGTGACGGGTTGAATTCATCCACTGTTCCATCGTCCTATTACACGATCCTCCCCACCCGTATCGAGTATTGCGCTTGCAAGCCGTTGATGTCTGCGCTAAGTTAAAGAAACTTCATAAATATTAATGAGTTGGGGGGTCAATCAACTTCCGCCAATGAAATTGCTGGACAAGAAATAAAGGAAGTACACAAATTTACACATGCGCGTCAAACTGGCGGTTTTTTGTTACCGAAAACCAAACTATATGTTTTCCGTTCCTCTGATAACTCGTTTAGAGCAAAACGATTGCAAACTTTTGCAAATATCTCTTTCCAGTTCAACAGCGTCGCCATTGTTGTTGTTGTTGTTGTTGTTGTTGTTGTTGTTGTTGCTGTTGCTGTTGTTGTTGTTGTTGTTGTGACTGTAAATTAAGTCACCGGATTAAGTCTCGCACAAAGTAAGCTGAAATCTGATTGGTGGACTCAGGCCGGCTTGTAAAGTTACGTTACATAGCTAAAGATCAAAGGACTATACGTACGGCAACGAACAGCGGAGCTATGTGAGTGGGCGTATGTTAGTACGATACCATTGTTCGTGCTCGTATGGAACGGATTCCAATAATGGCCGAAGACCTGCCTGTTTAAGGCGCGTATTCACACCAGAATCATTGCAGATAAAATGGTTAAAATTTGTATACCTTTAGTCTTAAATTATGTACCTCAATGTAATGAAATGAATCAAATCTTAACATCTGATGATTTCATTCCGTATAAATCAATTTGATTGTTATGTTGTGAAATTGAATTAGAAAAACGTATTCATAATTCAACTTCACCACTAAATATCATATTAATTTAGGCCGTTTGCGGAATGAAATCATCATATAGGCCTAGGTTAAGATTTATTTTGTTTCATTACATGAAGGTACACAATTTAACCCTTTAATGACTAAATTTGTTCAAAAAATAAAAATATTTACTGAATAAATGCCCATTTGCAGGCCAAGAGAAGACTAATATGGAAAATTTACCAATGGGATGACAGTCATTCCAGTGTTAACTTTCCAAAAATACTCTTCTCTTGACCTGCACATGGATATTCCCCAAGACCACTACAGAGGCCGGTTTTGTCCGGTTTTGTCCGGTTTTGTCCGGTTTCGTCGTGAATGGGTTAAGCCTCTAAAAATAAACAATTTTAATAATTGTATTGTCAAATAATTTGGGTGAGAACGTGTACCTTTAATAATCAATAGGGCTAATTCGTTTCGAAATGTTTTTATATGATGTATACGAATAGACACTTTCATTTTAAAATACTTGAAGACAAGGACAAGTAATTTTTTCTCAGATTTTTTAGTTCGCCATACCAACGGTTGTCCTGGTTGCTATCCATGTCATAAAATGTCCACACCTACGTCAATAGAGGTGATCCGATATGTAACTCAAGTATCTGACGTCATAATCAAATAAGTCACGTGTTAGATGACCTCACTATTAGAATGACCCAGAACTCTCGGTCATGTTAAAGTTTGAAAAGTCCGTAAAGTGTAAGAATAGTATGTCTTTGATGTATTTACAACATAGTAAACATTATGTTGAATATTTTCAAACTAATTTGACTGGGATAACAACCCGTAGTCAAATTAGTATTAAATTATACCTTGAAATTTAGATTCCTGGATTTCAGTGTTGATTTCGGACGAACGTGTATACATCGATCAAAACACGCGCAACACGTAGGCGGACCTTAGCTAGAAATGGGCGTGGCATAGCAAGAAACTGAAGCCTCGATTCAACATCAACATCAGGAAGTTTTAACGTAAAAATTAGCACGCGCGAATAAAGGCTTTTGTGAATGCAAAAATGGGCATAATAACACATCATAGATGCTCTTAACATAGGTACAATATTTACATAAGATTGGGACTTGAAAGAAAACATGTCTGTCAAGTTTTCACTCGACATCAGTATTCATTCTGCATTGCATAATAAATATCCCTAGCTGTTATCCGCTCAAACAGGCATTCGAGTATTACACGGCGATCATTTAAAAACGATATGACTGAAAGCCTTTGACAGATTTCAGTAAGACCGTTTTCAAAACAAGCACCAGTCGTTCTTTCTCGCGGTTATAGAAGAGATTGTGGGCAAAGTACAGGAAAAGGGTTACGTCCTGTTAACCTGTTGCGCCCTGAATTCCCAGAATATCGATTTTAAGGTAACTACACAGGTATGCTGTTGAATATTTTTGAAACTAATTTAACAGGACAGCTAGCTACCAGTGAAATTTGGTTTCTAAATGCTCAACAGAATATTTAGTACGTCGTTAATAATTTTAGGTGTTTTATCCTTTCTGCTTAAAAGTGTTAGGGGCAATATCTTTTTAACTTCCTACCTCTATACGAACGCTGATAGATAAACTCTCACTTCAAACCAAGTACAGCCATGGAGACCGGTACAGCCGGCGTCTCTCTAACCGTGATTCTGATCATCTGTGGTGTTTTTACAACGTTTCCGACAACGTGTTCTGAAGGTAGGTTCAATTTAGGAATTCTCATCTTAGGGTTACTTTTGTAGCGGGTGGGTGCTCGTCACCGTCATCGACAATCCTACCACTTTAATCCAGTAGCCCGTACAATGGACCGTTCCAGTTTTAGCTATGCCACGCCCATCTCTATATAAGCTCACCCACACCCTCGGTTACCGAGCCAGTCAGTCCAATGGTAAATTCTCAAAAATAGTCCTCTCTTAACCTGCAAAGGGACACACCTCAACAGCACTGAAGATATTGCTTTGGCAGGTTTCACGATTAAATGGTTACGTTAGCACAAGATAGGTTAATGACGGACTACATCTAGTCATTCATGACGTCATGATTATGCCGTCATCTTACATGTCGCGTTGTTAGTTATGACGTCATATGACGTCATATGATGGCTGGATGGATAAATTTGGAAAGGTCTATTCACCTTTCCAGTTTATCCATCCATCATATGACATCATAATCTACTAAGTGACGTGTATGCTAACGTCATAATAATGACGTCATGAATGATTAGAAATAGTCCGTATTTAACGCTTAATAGGGCAACACCTTGTACTAATTATATGTCTTTGCTATTTAAAGGTGCGTATTCACACTAAAATTTCTGAAAATAAAATTGTTTAAGTTATGCACTTTTAGAGGCTTAAACTGTGAGCCTATATGTAATGAAACGAAATAAATCTTAACATTTGATGATTCCATTCCATATTAATTAATATAATTTATCTATTTCAATTTCGCAACTTGAAAAATTATATTAATTTATATGGAATGGGATCATCATATGTTAAGATTGATTTCGTTTCATTACACATAGGTACATAATGTAAGCTTATAAAAGTATGCAATATTAACAATCTTATTTTCAATCATTCTGGTGTGAATATGCACCTTTAATAAACATGCTGTTGAACAATTTGAAACTAATTTAACTGGCTCTGTTGCTGCCATAGGCAGCAACAGGGCCCAGTCAAATTAGTTTCAAACTATTTAACAACTTACCTGTATAGCTTTCTGGAAATTGATAGTCAGGGAGTTCAGAGATCAATCGATCCCAACACGGGGGAGGTGCGGGTGGAGCTTAGATAGAGATGGGTGGGGCATGGCTAAAACTGGAATGGTCTATTATCTAGCCCCTGCAAATCATAGTACAAATATCTCATTTGGCATGAAGGTGGTGTATGATCATATATAACCTTTAAGATATGGACACAATACTGCCCTTTTTAAACTTCATTTGCATAAATTCAAGATGGCCGCTGTCAGTGGCCGGTGTATTGACGTATATGGCCATATCGCACGTTCTAATCAATACATTTTCAAGATAGTAGTATCTAAATCTATGTTTTTGATGATGAGCTATCTGATAGAGTGGTGGCATTGCTGTGATGTCAAGGTGAGTCCTTACTGCAGAGGTCACTGTCAATTTATACAAATTGTAGGTGAAATTTACAATTTCTGTGAGATCTGTGGACGTAGACACAATGTCGTCACAATCTCAGTGTTTAACCATATATTCATGCTGGTGGTCTGCCCAATAACTCAGTGACATTGTCGCTGTGGGGTCAGGGTCAGACTCCATAGCAAAGGG
>CM067372.1:173074163-173164163 GCA_034401795.1 Chaetoderma sp. LZ-2023a | reverse complement strand
GTAGATGCTTCCTAGTGGCATCTTCCTTATTGTTGGAGGTATCTATTAATGTTTGTCTTATGAAAGGTTGTTTTCAGAAGACGCGAGGGTCCCCTTAAAGTACAAGTACCAGGCCATAGCTAAGTCACCTTTCCAGGGTATCATCTATCCTCTGGCGTCATATGGCGTCATAATCAGCTAAGCGGCGTGTAGGATGACGTCATAATTATTACGTCATAAATGATTATATTTGGATCGACTTTAACACTTAATAGTCTGATACGTTGTATGAATTGTATGTCTTTACTAATTAATAAACATTCTGTCGAATACTTTGAAACTAATTTGACTGGGCACTGTTTCTGCCTAGTAACAGCACCCAGTCAAATTAATTTCGAAAAATTCAACAGCTTACCTGTATAGTTTTCTGGAAATTGGTACTTAGGGAGTTCCAAACACGGACGTGGTGTGGATGGAGCTTAGCTAGAGATGGGCGTGGCTAAAAATTGAAAGGCTAATTGATCTGTTCTTAAATATGGCCTGATTCATGGGTAAACAATGATCATTTGCGTTTAAATATTATGCTTGTGATGGTATCTAATACCAATTATTCTATTCAAAGTGATTTGGTTTTTTTGATAGGATGAAAGTTGGTGTTTCTTTCCACTGTTAAGATGCTGTCTTGCTACGAAAAACAGAAGGATGACATAATGACATAGACATTTAGAGCACATAAGCATTTGAACTTTGAACATTGAACTTTGACCGCTGTGATATCAGTTGCTTCAGTTCGATTATAAAAGATATTCTTAATTGATTGATGGAATCGTAGTCTTGATATATTGCCCATTGTAGCTTACTCGCATTTGTGATTTAAACTAATTAAAATTTAGACTGATCAAGGTTTTAGACTGATCAAGGTTTTAGACTGATCAAGGTTTTAGACTGATCAAGGTTTTAGACTGATCAAGGTTTTAGACTGTTCAAGGTTTTAGACTGATCAAGGTTTTAGACTGATCAAGGTTTTAGACTGATCAAGGTTTTAGACTGTTCAAGGTTTTAGACTGTTCAAGGTTTTAGACTGATCAAGGTTTTAGACTGTTCAAGGTTTTAGACTGATCAAGGTTTTAGACTGATCAAGGTTTTAGACTGATCAAGGTTTTAGACTGATCAAGGTTTTAGACTGATCAAGGTTTTAGACTGATCAAGGTTTTAGACTGATCAAGGTTTTAGACTGATCAAGGTTTTAGACTGATCAAGGTTTTAGACTGATCAAGGTTTTAGACTGATCAAGGTTTTAGACTGATCAAGGTTTTAGACTGATCAAGGTTTTAGACTGATCAAGGTTTTAGACTGATCAAGGTTTTAGACTGATCAAGGTTTTAGACTGATCAAGGTTTTAGACTGATCAAGGTTTTAGACTGATCAAGGTTTTAGACTGATCAAGGTTTTAGACTGATCAAGGTTTTAGACTGATCAAGGTTTTAGACTGATCAAGGTTTTAGACTGATCAAGGTTTTAGACTGATCAAGGTTTTAGACTGATCAAGGTTTTAGACTGATCAAGGTTTTAGACTGATCAAGGTTTTAGACTGATCAAGGTTTTAGACTGATCAAGGTTTTAGACTGATCAAGGTTTTAGACTGATCAAGGTTTTAGACTGATCAAGGTTTTAGACTGTTCAAGGTTTTAGACTGATCAAGGGTTTAGACTGATCAAGGTTTTAGACTGATCAAGGTTTTAGACTGATCAAGGTTTTAGACTGATCAAGGTTTTAGACTGATCAAGGTTTTAGACTGATCAAGGTTTTAGACTGATCAAGGTTTTAGACTGATCAAGGTTTTAGACTGATCAAGGTTTTAGACTGTTCAAGGTTTTAGACTGTTCAAGGTTTTAGACTGTTCAAGGTTTTAGACTGATCAAGGTTTTAGACTGATCAAGGTTTTAGACTGTTCAAGGTTTTAGACTGATCAAGGTTTTAGACTGTTCAAGGTTTTAGACTGATCAAGGTTTTAGACTGATCAAGGTTTTAGACTGTTCAAGGTTTTAGACTGATCAAGGTTTTAGACTGATCAAGGTTTTAGACTGTTCAAGGTTTTAGACTGTTCAAGGTTAGCAAACAAGTTTTCATAGTCTACGACCAAAGACCTGAGTAAAGAAACAAATCATACAAAAAAACCCCACCCCAGAAAAGGTGTGACTTGACAGGGTGATAGAATTAGATACTCATGCCCAGGTATGATGTGATTGCAAATCGTGGTATCATTAAAATTCTACTGCCCCTGGCACGGGTCCGTCAATTTAGATGAAGCATGCGTCTGTTTGTAATCCGACATAGACAGTTTGCTATGCTCTTAAATGACTCTCAAACTGCAAGGAAATATAGACAAGCAATGAAAACCTAAAGCATATACGCAGATTGTCACCATCACCGAATCCATCAGACGTACCAAACATTAGCACACAGTCGGACACACGTTTGACAGATACCAACACGGTGTCCAATCCTACTCAACAAAGGAATAGAACACAGAAATAGGTAAAAGAAAAGACCATAATATGCCCTTTCCAAGCCTTTCAAACAAGTGTGCAAACAGCAACCACAAAGCGCTATGTGGATCATATGTGCTGTTAGTAATGAGCTAGTAGCACCAGAAAATCTTGTCTTGCATCGTGCACTGCAATGAGTATCTGTATTATATTGGCGTCCATGAAGAGAGACAAGCAACGTGCCATGATACATCATTTACAAGATTGTTTGAAGATATCTATACTGTCCTGGTTGGTGGAAAGATTTGAATATGTTTACAGTGCTGGACAGGTTATATGTGTTATGTGTGGACAGATGGCTACCATACTCTGCCACTAAAACTTCGACCAAAGACACATTTTGTAGATATATTTTCTTTCAAATGCCAAATGAGTACCATGTGATGATATGATATTCCGATGACATAATAAACCTGTTGTTCTCTATTGCACTACCAAAGTAATCAAGCCAGAGATCAACGACTGCCAACTAGTAGCAGAGATTTAAAGATAACATGTGAATTGTCATCACCAGAGTGTAGCAATTCATCAGAGGAAAGATGTGTTCTGATGCTGTCACAGGATGCTTACACGATACGACTCACATTAGAAACAACATGGCTAACGAGTCTCCCTGTGAATTCCTGTCCATCGTCTGATGAGTTCAAAGAAGAAAGCAGTTCAATACCATGCTCAACAGAATCTAACATTGTGACACATACCTTGATGTATAGACAGTAGACTCAAACAGCAAGCAAGAATCCCAGCCAAGAGAGATTATTTGTGGTAGTATTACCATCAAATATCTCAGCAGGTCGCTTTGTTCAGATTTTAGAGACGATAGTGGCGTCAGTGGTGAGACTCCTTGTGGAATGAACATGACCAATGCTGCAGTGATGTTACCGTGTCTGTGTCGAATGTTTGGCCCAGCTCCTATTACGAAGACCAAGTAAAGAGGAAGCAGTCACTTTAGATAGTACACTGCATATGTAACGCCACCTGCCAGTACCAGAAAGATACAATCTTTGTGGCTTTTGTATGCAGATATCCTACATTCGGCACCATATCTGATTAATCTTGCTTGGGTATTTGTAATTATGATACCAATGATATTCGCTTCAAAGCTATGTAGTCCAGAGGCTTATGAAAAAATCGTGCACTTTGTGATACAAGTATGAAATTTCGCACACAGTTAGTATGACCCATAACAGTTTATTTCAAAATTGGCCCACAACCCGATTTGACCTGTGGGGTTGTGGCGGCTTTTTGTCAAAATGGCCGCCATGCAGATTTTCAATCTCTCATATCTCGGTTAATAATAAAGATACGAATTTAATTTTGGCGTATTTACATATAAAGGAATCCAAATATAACACAATCTTCAAAATATCTTGTGTCAGCTATTTTGTTTTCCAATTTGTCCGCCATTTTAAGTTAGAATTTATCGATTTCTCCATATCTTGGCTCAAAATAGTGATACAGACTTGATTTTTGTCTCTGCACCAATGTTTTCATTCCCACATATTCCAATACTAACAATAGTTTGCATTTTTTCTATGTAGTCTCATATTGTTTATTCCACCTTTACCTTTTATCATCAACATGGTGTGATTCGTTACCAGACCACAGTCCATAATACAGATATTCCACTACTCCACTCATTGCTCTGTTTTATGTATGCTTATTGTTTTAGGGACAAGGACTAAGATATTCTAAACTTTTCATTATTATATTAATGTGTAGTTATCTCTCTTTTTTATTCTTCAGATTCAAATAGCTTAAAATGGCATAATAAATTTGTGACAAATGACATGTGACATTGCTCTTCATACCATGCCTGGGTCAGCCATAGATTGGAGTAACTGTTTCCTGTGTGATTAAGTAAATGATGAACAATTGACGTGTCCTTTGGATCGTGCCTTTGGTGGTGCTGGATACAAAATACTAATTAAAGATCTTCCAATCATCTATGAGCTTTGTCAGTTGTTATCCTCGGCAAAACTGTATCGTCTTAATGATGGTGATGGTCTTGAATCCACATTCAAACAGGGACATGTCAAGTATCATAATAGCTGTAGTTTAAAATATAATGAGAAAAGTCTAAAGACATAAGATATCACAGTCGGCCCATCCACATACAACCTGTCTCTTCTACAATACTCCTGGAACATCAAATAATCCTCTCCACAATGCATCCACTGGAGATCTAGATACAAAAGGAAAGCAATGTACAATTAATCTTCAAGATCAGTATCTATTAGCTAAGTTGAGTTGAGGTGATGTCGTATCTATAAACATGAAATATAATCCTCAATGTCTAGTATCCCTCTTTATTAGAAATCGTGCTCAATTGAAAGCATCACAGAAGCGCACTACATAAGATACAGCCAGGCACATTGTCTTTACATCCGAACTAATCTCCAACATGCAAGAAATCTTAGATAGTGATAAGGCAACACCAGTATTCCAGCTCTCAGAACTGGTCAAGCTGTAACTGCTACCAAACCTATTAGGAAAATGTGTAAACTCAGCGGAGAAAGTAAGCCTGACATTATGACATTTATGTCATGTGTTGCCAACACCATCCATCGTGAAATGTTCAACAATGAATGCCCATCGCTGGATGCTATGTTCAGTCGATTGTCAGCAAAGATCAGTGCCTTCGTCACTGCTAAAGCTTGTTATGATGATACTCCACGGTACCAGTATCAAGAACGAAGCAAATTATTAAGCACATGCGACACTGTCTTTCTCGCACAGCTGTTACTAGATAACATTGTTCGCCATCTGAAAACAGAACCAACAGATACTAGACATAGTCGATATCGTGAACCTCCACTGCCTCTGTTCCTTGGAGCATATCTGCATCCCAAGGCTAGATCCAAGGAGATCATTGACACTCCTTAATATATGGGACTCTCTGTGACCTATGACCATGTTCTCCATATGTCTGCTGATTTGGCAAACTTTGCTATCAACCACTTAGAATCAATAGGAGCTGTTTATCCACAATCACTCAAGATTGGCATCTTTACAACATCAGCAGTAGAGAATTTAGATAACGATCCTACCTCAACTAGTGCGCAAACATCATTCCATGGGACTGCTATTTCCATCTTCCAGCACACAGATGATCACAACACTGGCATTGAACAAGCCTGTGCCCCGCTTATCAATTCAACCTGCCAGATTTCCAAACTTCCAAACGACTACACCTTATTCGCAGCCGTTGTGGCGATCAAGAATCCACTCATTCCAGAAATAAATGACATGAAGAAACCTGATTCTATAGCTGATCTTGTAGTCGAAACTCTGTGGTATCAACATGTTTCTGATGTCATCCGTGTGCCACAAAACCGTGACAAGCAAAACGCAGAGCCTGATAGAAAGGACAGAAAGCATGTACCATGGGCTGCTCACCAAGCTAATCACAACTGTGATTAAAAGTCAAACGGAAGAAGTAGTCCGCTGTCATTATTCAATGATGAATCCACGTCAGTCAACGGATGTAGTGATGAAAGCTGGCAATATCCCCAACTAAGGACAAACACCCATCATAGACTGTGACCAGCCCCTGTACAAAATGAGTACGGACATTCGATGCACATGGCTTGTCGCTCACGAGGAATACTAATATGTGGTGATGTTGACATTCCCCTGTATCGACATTAGTACTGGTTCTTAACAATAAGAATGGTTGCCGATTATACCATTGTGGATTCCATGCATACGATTGAGAAGCTGAGACAGGAATGGTGTCACCTGATTGCTGACACGACACCCCCTCATGAATCATGACACCATCACAAAAGCAAAATTCCTGCTTTTTGCCAGACATGTGCTTAATGCGAAATCGCGGGATCAGAAACGGTTTAAACCCTTGAAACTTGATCTCAGTTTATTCTATGCCATATACATCGTCTGTCAAGCACGACAACAAACATGGCAGAATTCTTCTAACATGGGAATCAGTCATATCCACCTTCCATAGACGAAGTGTTGACGATATAGAACCATATCATTACAAAGTTAACCCAGACGATGCCCAGGTGATCATCATGGGTGGTGCTGCGATTATCAACATGATCAAACAAGGAACATCTGATTCATTCGATGATCGTGTCTCGAAGGTCATGGAATACATCCATACGTAATTTAGTGGTGATGTGCTGCGAGTTGATATGGTGATAGCAGGTTACTGGGTGGAGTTCCTCTGTGAAGATGAAAACTATTCAGAGCTGCTCCAGTTCATCAGTGAACGTGTTGCCAATGAAATATTTCCTGGAAAGATCATAATTACCCATGGCGAGAAAGTGTGGTCGTCTGCACCTTGAGATCTTGCAGAAATGATAAGATTGTACACATGAGGAGGCGGACACAAAGAAAATGCATGACATGGAAGGAGCTTCATATGGTATGAAGATTCTTCACTGAACTGCAGATGCATATGCTGTAGTCATAAGTATATGTTTGCCCCAAAAGATTGGGTGTGAGTGTGTATGGTTGGCTATTGGTACTGACACTACATTTCGGTACCATGCCAACACGGCTATGGCTCAAGCACTTGGTAGTGATAAATGTATGTCACTCTCTGCATTCTACGCTGTGACGGGATGTGATGTAACATCTTCATTTGCTGGGATAGAACTTACAGCCTGTCTGTGTGGAATCTCTCCGATGATGCCACAAAGGCTCTATGCACACTGTATGAGATGCCAACCGCAGATAATATATTGGGTATTCTTTCCACAATTGAGCGATTAGTGGTGGTCAAGTATGAACATGAGTGCCCTGATCGCATGGTCAATAGTAAAAGGAAGATTTTATTCATCTGGTAAGGTAGAGAAATTGAAAATAAAATATTCCCCCAACACAAGGCCCACTAAGTCACGCCCTAGGACAAGCATTGATCAAAGCAGCGCAACTGCTAAGTCCAGCAGACTTTAGGTGGAATTGGGAGATGCCCAGTGAACAACGGACAAGGAAATGAAGGACACTTCCTCCTACTAGTCAAGCATGCCGCGCATTCATCAACTGTGGATGCACAAAGGGATTTAGACAGTGCAAATGCAAGAAGACAGACTTAATATGTACAACACTGTGTCCGTGTGGTGGATGCTAATGAGTTAATGCACATTTGTCAATGTTTCTACAAACAAACGTATCTTGTATGCCAACATGTGAGTCCAATAGCCCATAGTATGTAAAGTTAACAGAGTTGCTGAATAGCATAGTTTTAGCAAAGAATTTTTACAGTTGTGAATAATTCAATGAAAGAACTGCCATATGTTGTAGATTTATGGTTGACGTGACATAGTAGGGAGAGAAATGCCATATGTCACTTGTTGCAAATTTCAATGCCATTGCCATTTTAAGCTATTTGAATCTGAAGAATAAAAAAGAGAAAACTATACATTAATATAATAATGAAAGGTTTAGGATATTTTCTCCCTTGTCCCTAAAACAATAAGCATACATAAAACAGAGCAATGAGTGGAGTAGTGGAATATCTGTATTATGGACTGTGGTATGGTGACGTATCACACCATGTTGATGATAATGGTAAAAGTTGTGGAATAAACAACATGAGACCACATAGAAAACATGCAAACTACTGTTAGTACTGGAATCTTTGAGAATGAAAACATTGGTGCAGAGACAAAAATAAAGTCTGTATCATTATTTTGAGCCAAGATATAGAGAAATCGATATATTCTAACTTAATGAGATGTTAGCTGGGAGCTATGAGTAAATCGCTCAACTAACAATTATGATTACTAAAAAATAAATGCATTGGAACGTTGTTGGTTGGCCCAAAAAAAATAGGTTCGCCAACCCGTAAGCCACGTATATTGGATTGTATCTATCTCTAACACGCATTCCTATTCCGAAAGGTAAACACAACACTGAGCACTCCACCGCTCGCCACCGGCGCACTCGAAAGCTCACGATCTATGAGAACTCAGTAAAGCCATCAGTCAGCTGGGCATTTTATGCGGTCGTCTTTGTTTACAAGTTTGCTAAATAGTTGTTATCCGTCGTATTTGTTTCTCAAAAAGTTAAAAGTACTTGATGAATCAGCCAAGAAAGTGACCTGGACCAGTAAGCAAGATCACCGGTTCAGAGAAAAAAATGAAGGAAATTGACATACGACCGTCGAAGAACAGCTACTACAGTCTATCTTGCCGAGAATTTCGATAGATGGATGTCGTTATGCACGGGTATGCATTTGGATAAAGCTAAACTTGTGCCCGCCTCAATGCTTCAGTACCATTTCGAATTAAATCTTCACTCACACTTTTGTTTTAGCATTTCGGCAGACGTTTGACCGAGTTTTCAGACCGCGATATATGATTATTTGGGAAACGGACATATATGAAGGTAGGGTTCAGTCAATATTAAAGACTCTCTAAAATCATTTTCTGTGTATATTCCATAGTTTATAATTATAATCGGTTGAAGCTAAAATCTCTTTAAAATGGTGGCCATATTGGAAAACAAAATGGCTGACACAAAATATGTTGAAGATTGTGTTATATTTGGATTCCCTGATCCTGAAAACATATGTATAGACACCAAAATTAAGTTCCTCTTTCTATTATTAACCGAGATATGAGAGATTGAAAATCTGTATGGCGGCCATTTTGAAAAATGACCGCCACAGCCTCACAGGTCAAATCCGATTGGGGTCCAATTTTGAAATAAACTGTTATGGGTCAATACTAACTGTGTGCCAAATTTGATACTTGTATCACAAAGTGCACGATTCGGCTCCAGGTGGGAGCTTAATCCTCTGGACTAATGGTTACTGTTTGCAAGAGCCGGTATTGCCCTATGACCAATGGCTCCAAAAGGGCATGCGCCTTATCAGAAATGTACCAAAAGCATAGTGTGTGTCTTCCTGGCTACCATCTTGTGCCTGAAGGCTAATAGTTTATCATCGGTTTAGTTTCAGGAATGTTCCGAGTTTCCCGTAACCTAGATTATGAAGGAGGCGTACACACATGTATGCAAACCATGCATCTCATGGACACAAAAGGATTGTGATTCAGTCACCTGATAGAGATGTGGCTATCCTCTCCACTGCTCACTACAGCAACTTTTAGCTTGAGGAACTGTGATTTCACATCGGAGTCCAGGATAAATTGGGATATCTACCTGACCACAACCTGACATGTAAACTATGAGCTGGCCTGTGACAAGCTTTACTCGGCTTCCATATACACGTGAGGTGCGATTTGAACAGCTCACTTTCACGACTCGGAAAGAAAACGTCCTAGTTGAAAGCAAAGAGCATCAGGCCAGCTTGGGGCAGCTTGGAAAAGAACCCAGGCTCAGCAACAATACCTCGAAAACATTTATATATGCTGTCTACTCACAAGCTGCTGCACAGTTGGAGCGGGGGTGCGGGTGTGTGGGCTCGGAAGGCTGTAATGAAAGAATACAATGTCAGATAGTGTCTCTTCTGCCAAAAAAGGACAGAGAAATGAAATCCAAACACTACTTCCGATGGCTTAAATCTATAGGGTAAGAGAGGAAGCTTTCATGCCTATGCGCGCAGGAAAGTGTTGGAACCCCTATAAAACCTATAAACAACAGCCTGACAAGGCTGTTTCGTTCAAGATCGCGCTCCGATGCATGTGCTCATGATCGAAGATCCACCCCAATGGTGTCTTCCGGTTTGAACAGGATATTGCTGCAAGAAGTCAACATGTCACCACCGAGATGGCTGCGCCTGTAGAACCAACAACATGTCATGTCCATATGCAAATATATATATATATATATATATATATATATATATATATATATATATATATATATATATATATGGCCAATGAAATGTGTAAGAATCCACAAGCATTGACACGTACAACTCCGAAACATGACGACTGATATCATGAGCTCTTACGAATCAACGCATTGTGCCCATGCCCAACTCATGTGTTAAACATGATACCTATTATGATCCACGATAATCAATGCACATAGGGCTTGACATCTACAGCTCACATGCTCATCATGAGAAATATTACAACCCACACTGTCTTTTGTGCATCAGTTTGATACTAACTTGATACTCTGTGCTGAACATGGGAATTGTTATACGCTAATCCGACCCAGTGTAAATCATGAGAGCCATTACAATCTTCTCTGACAAATCTGCATCTGCGTTGCCATCACTAGTCATAGACGACCAGAGTTTCAGTTTTGAAGTGTGATTATCATAACTGGACAGTATCGCAGTGAAGGACATGAAAGCAGCCCTAATCATTAACTGTCCTATATCAATATGTCAAAGAAGATCTGAATAATCCAAATTTTTTTGTTTGATTTCCAAAGTCTGGGCTATATTGGTAATAGAAAAATATGATGCATCTTCAATATGATGGCAGACAAAGTAAGAAGTCACAAAATCTCGATGTGTGTGATACTTTATCTCGCATGATTCTATGGTGGATGGGATTTTGCAATAAGTGTACATATTTTGATAGGGAATTTAGAAATCATATACTCCCTGGAGGTTATTTAGATTTTCTATGCAAACAACCTGTCAAGTCAAATATTTTCTCTAGATATATATTCCTTATTTGACCTCATGAGGAAATGACTCATGAACTTTTAGGGTAGCAGTCTTCGAAGCCGTAGAAAATTAATCACATGAGCATAGTAAAATCGCATTGGAATATGTGTTAAACATGCAAAGATTGTGATGTGAACTAGTACTGAACCTGATATTCTCTTTATCACATTCACTATTATTTCTCAAGTTTTCACCAATACTGACCATGTTCAGGTCCTGTTTATTGTAACGATTTCTTTACAGAAAGTGCTACGCAATTAAGCATAATGCGAGATACATCGTATTATTATTATTTTGTGTGTAAACCAAGCTTGTTACAATTCCTCAGGATTTTTCTTTTTCTTCTTCTTCTTCTTCTCCTCCTTCTTCCTTATTCTCGGAAAGCTTGTTTGCACCTTATCTCCTCCTGCAGTTTCGATCTGAGAATTTATAATTTAGACTAACTGCTAGCATATGTTGAGAAATCGTGTGCTATTTCTTTTGTTTTGTATGTCTCTGATGATTTTAGAGATACCCACCTTTCTGTCAATGGTCAAAAGTCAAAGTTACACGTTAGGAGTAACGGTTTGCAGTTTCAGTCTTTATGGAGAAATGAACACCCTCCTAGTCAGAGTTCAATGGACATATTACAAGAGACGACATGCCATTCCATCATGTTAAAGTCACCCAATTAGGTACCCATGTTAGGAAAATACTTGAACGCAAAGACGCAGATTGACTTTGTGGTCAAAGGGAAAGCTGGCCACTTATATGCAAGGGCAAGGACAGATACATCTATCAGAAGATACGCAATGTCACCTCCATAATGTCAAGGTCACCCCTTCAGGGGTTACTTCGTCACAAAATGGCATCAAACATATCAATTATATTTCTCTGACAAAGTGCGATGCAGAATTTGGGACAGCGATAATCAGTCCAAAACTATAAATATTTTTGAAACAAAATAATTGGGTAGCATTAAACCATTCTGCCATTGCACAAAGAGGGCATTTCATCTGTTTTCATGATTTACCAATATGTGATATAATTCTAGTCACCTCAGAGGGCGGAATAGTATACCTTGTGTATAGCACAATATCATCATCATATAGCCGTTATAAAATTAGAATAGATTAATCCCATCTGTCAGTCAAGTATGTGATGCCATAATCAATTACAGCATGTGTACGCTGATGTCACAATCATAATTGACAGAAACACTTCGTCATGAACCTGGTATAGTCCGTCCGTTGTATAAATTGCATGTAGTAGTAGTGTCGGAATTAAAATGATACCACCTCCCTCAACTGACCACCTGTTCGGCGCTCCGTGGCCATGGCCATGGCCAAGAATATAAAACTCCTGTGTGGACCCCACTGTCCGGGAGAACCTCCTCAGGATACCGGCCAGTGGCCGGCCTTTCTTATTCTGACCAGTATCCTGAGGAGGTTTTTCTATCTGTGGGACACTTTTCTACCTATCCCACCTATCCTATCCTACCCCACCCTGTTGCTAATCCAGCCAGCTGGTGTGTGTGTGTGTGTCTGTCGTTCTTTTAGCCCGCACTGGGGAGTGTCGCGGTGGGTCTTTATCTAACCTGGTCATATTACCCCGGCCTAGTGTCTTACCTAGTTTCGAAATTTTAGGTAAGTTCTAGCGAGGTCTTTTGAGCGGATTTGAACCCCAGTCTACAGCCTGGGAATCCTATGCAATACCTTTATTGATTGACCCACCGCAACATTACTAAAATATCGCCTCTTAGTAATCTTATCTCTGAGCGTGAGTTACTGTGCTTATGGTCTGATGTCACTTCGAGATAACGCAATAACAGCAATGCATAACTTATCAGCTATAATTACTAATGCATACATGGCCGAGGTAGTTAAGGCATGAGATCCTTGTTGTGTGTTTATTAGCAAACTTAAAATCACAGGTTCAAATCTCGCTATTACCATTTGTTGATAACTCGGCCATTTCTGGTCCGATTTTAAAATGGTAAAAAGTTTTGAAATTCTCACTTCATTCCGGTCCTAATCGGTGCCAAGAACGCCGAGAATGAAGTGATGGCACAATAAAAGCATACACCCTCTACTGACACGTGGATCTGATGCATGCGCATGTGTGCTACGCGTTAGTAGTGTCGGGGTCAAAAGGATACCACCTCCCTCAACTGGATTTCCATTTAGACAAATGAGTAGGGGCTGAACGCCCATTTAGAGACAAGCTTTCACAGTGATATACACCACTGATCGCCATCAACCACAGGGCCGGCCTCTCTCTCTCTCTCTATTCTGTGTAGGCTCATACAAACACGTAGTCTCTGCCAGAGTCGCATCGGCATGAGGGGACCACCCATAGGGGCTTCCATCTACCTCGACAACGCTCACCTGGGTGGAGGCTAAAGTGATTAGCATTTGAACCACGGCAGAGTCTGGCATGTTCACATGTTATGCAGAGAATCTGGTGCTGAGCAGGGGTTTCCAGCAGACAACCACGGCCTACCCTCTCCACCCCATAGAAGTGGCAGACAGACTTGATCTCTTCACGTGGGTGAAAGCGGTCGTAAATGTTTCTCCGCAAGGGGTCGACCCAAGGATTGTACTGGGGGTCATCCCCGACGTGGGCCCCCTTGGCATCAAATATCATGGCAGTCTCAGTGCACTGTGCCACTGCTGTAGACGCCAGCATGAGTAGTATGATGAGAATCATGGCTATATATGAAGAGTTAAACTGAACAGTGTGAATCCCTCGAGAAATATCTGTGCCAGATCAAGCCCTGTTCCATCCGGATCGATAGTGATCTTCATCCCCTCAGGGGCAGGGGCTAGCTGCTTCACTCTGCCGCGGGCTAAGAAAGTGGGAGAGCTGGTATCAACGGAACGCGAGCCTTGCAAGGAGGCGAAGGAACAGTGAAGGTTCCCGATACTGGCAGGCCCTCCTGTAGGAGAGTAAGTGGGACGATGTCTTCACATACGACGATGAGCCAGATGTAGCTGAGACCATGGACGATGCAGCAGAGACCGTGGACGAGGATGAGCCAGAGAGTAAGTGGGGCAATGAGCCAGATGTCTTCACATACGACGATGAGCCAGGTGTCTTCACAGACGAGGATGAGCCAGATGTCATACAGTGGGAAGAGGAGATGGCGCAGAAGTGTAAGACCAAGAAAGCCACCCAGCGGCGGACCTACTATCTTGGTCATAAGGTGACGTTCCAGATGTCACTTCTCAGAAAGCTACTGGCACTAGACATAGTGCTGGATGACCTCTGTCTAAGAGATGTCTGTCTCGAAACCAGCAAGCTGGCACAGTTCACCAGGGTCTCCAAAATGTACCCTTCTAGGACTCATGAGCAGATTCTGCATGTGATGTAGGTTTAATCTCCAGGTATACTATGGCAAAATCAGAAGCGGAAGCAACCAGAAATATACCCCTCCCGAATGGCTGATGAGGGCGGTAACATCCACGGCTGCCGACTCCAGCAGATAGATACCATCAGACAGAATCTCGGCCACGAGGCAGAAAAGTACAGCAGAATGCGCAGGTGATATAAGACAGCCTACAACGTCCTCGCGCATACAACCACTGCTGCGGGTGTGATTGGAGCCAGTGCTGGGGTGGCACCTATGGCCACTCTCGCTACAGGGTGTGGGGGGCCATCGTCGCCATCCCGCTGGGTGGCGTGGCACTAGCTGCCACTGTCTTGGCCACGGGCTTGGGGGTGGGGCAGCGGCAGATCACAAGGAGGCTGGAGAAGCATGCCAAGTATGTGGCACTGGCAGAGAGTATGCTATGGACTATCGACGAGTCTGTCAGCAAAGCTCTCGGGGATGGCCAGGTCACCGATGAAGAGTACCACCATATATTGACGGTCCAAGCCCTGTACTGCACGGAGAAACCTAAAGTGCGACAGCAATACCTCAAAGGCTCCAGCGGGCGGGTTGATATGGAGGAGTTAAAAAACGAGATGTTATGGCGAGGTCGCCTCGCTGGTTTCTGGAGTTGAGACGACTACAAATAGTGTGCTGCGGTAGCTTTCAGAACACCAGTATAGATGGCCTTCCCACTGAACCTGGGTACACACTTGACTGGCCTGAGAGGTCTACTGGATGATATACCAGAGCTAACACCGTTCTCCATTACAGTGGATGGATGGTCACGAAGCAGTGTCTCTACTTCTCATACTTGGAAGGCTGCTCCAAGCCTCTCATACTGGAATCAGCAGCTGAACTTTGCCGTGTGGTGTGCCATGGCAGGATGTGGAGTAAGTTCCACCATGCTTCACTCCTATTCTGGTACTCCTGCGGCTGGGCTCATTGCCAGCTGTCTCAGATTCCACGTGTACTTCACGGTGCGACGAACCGTCCATGAGCTGGGTGCAAGCCTCCCTGATACAAACGCCTTCGACCCACAGATCAACAGTCATAGCGTCTCAGCGGTCAGCAGACTACAGAGAGAGTTCAGCGCTCACCCAGACTATCAGTGGCATGGTGGTGACAACAGCGGTCTAGGGGTTATGTATGGTGACCCGAGACGTGACTACTCAGGATTCCACTATCGAACCCCCCCCCCCCCCTCACCCCGACAAGTAGGCCGTCGGAAGACAGTGACATTCTCGTTCGATCCACACTCCGACCCTGGAGCGCTGGTACAAAATATACACATCACTGGCTTGCGGCAGGACTATCCAGATGTGTGGAAGTACTTTGTCCCACACACCACCTCAGGCCACACACCAGCAGGGATCGTTCAGATCAACCAGTCCCTGGAAGCACTGTGCTACTGCCTCCTTACAGCACAGACCCAGCTGCGACATTCCATAGATGGTGTCAGCGGAGCAGAGGTCCAGGCCATGTTCATCAGTCTCGTTTAGGATATGATCATCGTGGCAGACCCCAGTAGTCTTATGGCTAAGTTCCAGCCGGGGTTTCAGAAGGCCCGTCGCAAACTTGACTTTGCTATTTCACCACACCTATGGTTGATTCCGAGCAACATGATCATGAACATCGAGGACCTCCAAGTCAGGGACTATAACAACATGATAGTTGAGGGGAGTTCCCCCGGTGTCCACTTCGGCTTCAACACTGCCATCAATGCAGTCATACAGTCGTTCCGACCCTGACACTGCAGCCAGTCAACACGGCAGCTCCAGGCACCCTGACACTGCAGCCAGTCGACACGACACTGCTTCCCGTGGTAGCTCTATGTGTGGTGTCAGGCCTAGCTATCATGGCGCGCGGGATCAGCCTACTCCGCCGCTAGCAAATCAGCTATTAGACTATCCTGACTCGACAGTAGCAGTGGGGACCACGGTGAGCCACTGAACCAGCGATGCATGCCTCCTGGATAGGATTGTATGCGCATGTGTATAAAGCCCTATGAGAGGGGTATGGCTAAGTCCGTAAGAACGTGTAGCATGCATGCACACACGTCAGATCCATGTATCAGTAGAGAGTGTGTGCTTATATTGTACTGTCACATCATTCTCGGCGTTCTTGGTACCGATTAGGACCGGAATGAAGGGAGAATTTCAAAACTGTTCACCATTTTAAAGTCGGACCAGAAATGGCCGAGTTATCCACAAATGGTAATAGCAAGATTTGAACCTGTGATTTTAAGTTTGCTAATAAACACAAAACAAGGATCTCATGCCTTAACTGCCTCGGCCATCTATGCATTAGTAATTATGGCTGATAAGTTATGCATTGCTGTTACTGCGTTATCTCGAAGTGACGTCAGACTGATAAGCGCAGTAACTCACGCTCAGAGATAAGATTACTAAGAGGCGAGATTTTAGTAGTGTTGCGGTGGGTCAATCAATAGAGTATTGCATAGGATTCCCAGGCTCCAGACTGGGGTTCAAATCCGCTCAAAAGACCTCGCTAGAACTTACCTAAAATTTCGAAACTAGGTAAGACACTAGGCCGGGGTAATATGACCAGGTTAGATAAAGACCCAACGCGTCACTCCCCAATGCGGGGGAAAATCACCACCGACACACACATACACGCACACCCCAGCCGGCTGGAATAGCAACAGGGTGGGGTAGGAGATAGGTGGGGTAGGATAGGTAGGATAGGATAGGTAGGATGGTTAGAAAAGTGTCCCACAGATAGAAAAACCTCCTCAGGATACCGGTCAGAATAAGAAAGGCCAGCCAATAGCCGGTATCCTGAGGAGGTTCATCCGGACAGTGGGGTCCGCACGGGAGTTTTATATTCTTGGCCATGGCCATGGCCACAGATCGCCGAACGGCGATCAGTTGAGGGAGGTCGTATCATTTTAATTCCGACACTACTACTGCATGTCTTTACAATTTAATAAATATCCGGTGCTTTGGTAGACATTGCAAGCCATAGCTGAAAGTGAACACATCCATTGGCACAAGCGTTGTCAATATATTCTTACTTAGCGAAAAATTTGAGTTTTGTTCAAAATCATCAAATTGCGTTGTGTGCCTATCTAACGAGGTTTAAACCTAAGCAGATAAGCTATGCTATTCACAATGTCATGTTGTATACATTCACAGTCTTCGAATTTCTACACAGCACGCATATTTACAGTTACTTCCGTAAATGCGGAAATGCGAGAAAATCCAAAATTGCATTAAAATGTGACAAAAATAGCAGGCGATGGTCTACAATTTGCGATTGCTCTTGTCTGTTTTAAATAAGGTTCTTCTTGAAAGTTGCATTGACTATGACAAACACAACAGCACATATCTTATCAATCAATGGGTCGAGCCAAACAAGTGGATGGCAGTGCCATTATCAATATCAGGTAAGAAAATATTATCAGGTAATAATAGGTAAGAAAATACTATCGGGTAATAATAGATAAGAAAATACCATCAGGTAATAATAGGTAAGAAAATACTATAATCAGGTAACAATAGGTAAGAAAATACTATCAGGAAACAACAGGTAAGAAAATACTATCAGGTGATAATAGGTAAGAAAATACTATCCGGTAACAATAGATAAGAAAATACTATCAGGTAATAATAGGTAAGAAAATACTATCAGGTAACAATAGGTAAGAAAATACTATCCGGTAACAATAGATAAGAAAATACTATCAGGTAATAATAGGTAAGAAAATACCACCAGGAAATAATAGGTAAGAAAATACCACCAGGAAATAATAGGTAAGAAAATACTATCAGGTAATAATAGATAAGAAAATACTATCAGGTAATAATAGGTAAGAAAATACTATCAGGTAACAATAGATAAGAAAATACTATCCGGTAATACTAGGTAAGAAAATACTATCAGGTAACAATAGGGAAGAAAACACTATCAGGTAATAATAGATAGGAAAATACTACCAGGTAATAATAGATAGGAAAATACTATCAGGTAATAATAGATAAGAAAATACTATCAGGTAATAATAGATAGGAAAATACTATCAGGTAATAATAGATAGGAAAATACTATCAGGTAATAATAGATAGGAAAATACTATCAGGTAATAATAGATAGGAAAATACTATCAGGTAATAATAGATAGGAAAATACTATCAGGTAATAATAGATAAGAAAATACTACCAGGTAATAATAGATAGGAAAATACTATCAGGTAATAATAGATAGGAAAATACTATCAGGTAATAATAGATAGGAAAATACTATCAGGTAATAATAGATAGGAAAATACTATCAGGTAATAATAGATAGGAAAATACTATCAGGTAATAATAGATAGGAAAATACTATCAGGTAATAATAGATAGGAAAATACTATCAGGTAATAATAGATAAGAAAATACTATCAGGTAATAATAGATAAGAAAATACTATCAGGTAACAATAGGTAAGAAAATACTATCAGGTAATAATAGATAAGAAAATACTATCAGGTAATAATAGATAGGAAAATTCTATCAGGTAATAATAGATAAGAAAATACTATCAGGTAATAATAGATAAGAAAATACTATCAGGTAATAATAGATAGGAAAATACTATCAGGTAATAATAGATAAGAAAATACTATCAGGTAATAATAGATAGGAAAATACTATCAGGTAATAATAGATAGGAAAATACTATCAGGTAATAATAGATAAGAAAATACTATCAGGTAATAATAGATAAGAAAATACTATCAGGTAATAATAGATAGGAAAATACTATCAGGTAATAATAGATAAGAAAATACTATCAGGTAATAATAGGTAAGAAAATACCATCAGGTAATTATAAAATACTATCAGGTAATACTAGATAAGAAAATACTATCAGGTAATAATAGATAAGAAAATACTATCAGGTAATAATAGATAAGAAAATACTATCAGGTAATAATAGATAAGAAAATACTATCAGGTAATAACAGATAAGATAATACTATCAGATAACAATAGGTAAGAAAATACCATCAGGTAATTATAAAATACTATCAGGTGATAATAGATAAGAAAATACTATCAGGTAATAATAGATAAGAAAATACTATCAGGTAATAATAGATAAGAAAATACTATCAGGTAACAACAGATAAGATAATACTATCAGGTAACAATAGGTAAGAAAATACCATCAGGTAATTATAAAATACTATCAGGTAATAATAGATAAGAAAATACTATCAGGTAATAATAGATAAGAAAATACTATCAGGTAATAATAGATAAGAAAATACTATCAGGTAACAATAGGGAAGAAAATACTATCAGGTAGCAATAGGTAAGAAAAACTATCAGGTAATAATAGATTAGAAAATACTATCAGGTAATAATAGATAAGATAATACTATCAGGTAATAATAGATAAGAAAATACCATCAAGTAATATTAGATAAGAAAATACTATCAGGTAATAATAGATAAGAAAATACCATCAGGTAATAATAGATAAGAAAATACTATCAGGTAATAATAGATAAGAAAATACTATCAGGTAATAATAGATAAGAAAATACTATCAGGTAACAATAGGGAAGAAAATACTATCAGGTAACAATAGGTAAGAAAAACTATCAGGTAATAATAGATAAGAAAATGCTATCAGGTAATAATAGATAAGAAAATACTATCAGGTAATAATAGATAAGAAAATACTATCAGGTAATAATAGATAAGAAAATACTATCAGGTAATAATAGATAAGAAAATACCATCAGGTAATAATAGGTAAGAAAATACTATCAGGTAATAATAGGTAAGAGAGTACTATCTGGTAATAATAGATAAGAAAATACTATCAAGAAATAATAGATAAGAAAATACTATCAGGTAACAATAGGTAAAAAGATACCATCAGGTTATAATAGATAAGAAAATACTATCAGATAATAATAGATAAGAAAACACTATCAGGTAATAACAGATAAGATAATACTTTCAGGTAACAATAGGTAAGAAAATACCATCACGTAATTATAAAATACTATCAGGTAAAAATAGATGAGAAAATACTATCAGGTAATAATAGATAAGAAAATACTATCAAGAAATAATAGATAAGAAAATACTATAAGGTAACAATAGGTAAAAAGATACTATCAGGTAATAATAGATAAGAAAATACTATCAGGTATTAACAGATAAGATAATACTATCAGGTAACAATAGGTAAGAAAATACCAACAGGTAATTATAAAATACTATCAGGTAATAATAGATAAGAAAATACTATCAGGTAATAATAGATAAGAAAATACTATCAGTTAATAATAGATAAGAAAATACTATCAGGTAATAACAGATAAGATAATACTATCAGGTAACAATAGGCAAGAAAATACCATCAGGTAATTATAAAATACTATCAGGTAATAATAGATAAGAAAATACTATCAGGTAATAATAGATAAGAAAATACTATCAGGTAATAATAGATAAGAAAATACTATCAGGTAACAATAGGGAAGAAAATACTATCAGTTAACAATAGGTAAGAAAAACTATCAGGTAATAATAGATAAGAAAATACTATCAGGTAATAATAGATAAGATAATACTATCAGGTAATAATAGATAACAAAATACCATCAAGTAATATTAGATAGGAAAATACTATCAGGTAATAATAGATAAGAAAATACTATCAGGTAATAATAGATAAGAAAATACTATCAGGTAATAATAGATAAGAAAATACTATCAGGTAATAATAGATAAGAAAATACTATCAGGTAATAATAGATAAGAAAATACTATCAGGTAATAATAGATAAGAAAATACCATCAGGTAATAATAGATAAGAAAATACTATCAGGTAATAATAGATAAGAAAATACTATCAGGTAATAATAGATAAGAAAATACTATCAGGTAACAATAGGGAAGAAAATACTATCAGGTAACAATAGGTAAGAAAAACTATCAGGTAATAATAGATAAGAAAATGCTATCAGGTAATAATAGATAAGAAAATACTATCAGGTAATAATAGATAAGAAAATACTATCAGGTAATAATAGATAAGAAAATACTATCAGGTAATAATAGATAAGAAAATACCATCAGGTAATAATAGGTAAGAAAATACTATCAGGTAATAATAGGTAAGAGAGTACTATCTGGTAATAATAGATAAGAAAATACTATCAAGAAATAATAGATAAGAAAATACTATCAGGTAACAATAGGTAAAAAGATACCATCAGGTTATAATAGATAAGAAAATACTATCAGATAATAATAGATAAGAAAACACTATCAGGTAATAACAGATAAGATAATACTTTCAGGTAACAATAGGTAAGAAAATACCATCACGTAATTATAAAATACTATCAGGTAAAAATAGATGAGAAAATACTATCAGGTAATAATAGATAAGAAAATACTATCAAGAAATAATAGATAAGAAAATACTATAAGGTAACAATAGGTAAAAAGATACTATCAGGTAATAATAGATAAGAAAATACTATCAGGTATTAACAGATAAGATAATACTATCAGGTAACAATAGGTAAGAAAATACCAACAGGTAATTATAAAATACTATCAGGTAATAATAGATAAGAAAATACTATCAGGTAATAATAGATAAGAAAATACTATCAGTTAATAATAGATAAGAAAATACTATCAGGTAATAACAGATAAGATAATACTATCAGGTAACAATAGGCAAGAAAATACCATCAGGTAATTATAAAATACTATCAGGTAATAATAGATAAGAAAATACTATCAGGTAATAATAGATAAGAAAATACTATCAGGTAATAATAGATAAGAAAATACTATCAGGTAACAATAGGGAAGAAAATACTATCAGTTAACAATAGGTAAGAAAAACTATCAGGTAATAATAGATAAGAAAATACTATCAGGTAATAATAGATAAGATAATACTATCAGGTAATAATAGATAACAAAATACCATCAAGTAATATTAGATAGGAAAATACTATCAGGTAATAATAGATAAGAAAATACTATCAGGTAATAATAGATAAGAAAATACTATCAGGTAATAATAGATAAGAAAATACTATCAGGTAATAATAGATAAGAAAATACTATCAGGTAATAATAGATAAGAAAATACTATCAGGTAATAATAGATAAGAAAATACTATCAGGTAACAATAGGGAAGAAAATACTGTCAGGTAACAATAGGTAAGAAAAACTATCCGGTAATAATAGATAAGAAAATACTATCAGGTAATAATAGATAAGAAAATACTATCAGGTAATAAGAGATAAGAAAATACTATCAGGTAATAATAGATAAGAAAATACTATCAGGTAATAATAGGTAAGAAAATACTATCAGATAATAATAGATAAGAAAATACTACCAGGCAATAATAGATAAGCAAATACTATCAGGTAATAATAGATAAGAAAATACTATCAGGTAATATTAGATAAGAAAACACTATCAGGTAATATTAGATAAGAAAATACTATCAGGTAATAATAGATAAGAAACTACTATCAGGTAACAATAGGTAAGAAAATACTATCAGATAATAATAGATAAGAAAATACTATCAGATAATAATAGGTAAGAAAATACTATCAGGTAATATTAAATAAGAAAATACTATCGGCTAATAACAGATAAGAAAATACCATCAGGTAAAATAGGTAAGAAAATACTATCAGGTAATAATAGGACAGATATGGGGAATAGAGAATCTGGAACGATGTCGCATTTAATATCACTGTTATAAACCAAGCTGAAAATTATCACTTTGCACGAACTCTAAAGTGTTGTGTGAGTGGGCGAGACTGATGATATCTTAGCAACACCCATATAATAGTTCACAAAATGATTTGGGTGTTGCCCTGATATCATTAGTCTCCCTCAATCCCACAAACCACAACCACTCTCCCATCCCGCAACAAGCCCCTTCAGGCTACTGGCTTAGATAAATCTATCAGGGCTGTTTACGGATTGTTTGACCAGTATGTAAATAAGTCTGTACAGCTTGACATACAATATTTTAACAATATTGTGCATGTTATCACTGATCTCTCCACGTGACTCCAACCAACCCAACCCCACCCATACATGCAGACCAGCACCCTGTCCCATCCCTCTCCTAGCAACCTAATCAAGCCTTGGGTATATACCCATATATCTCCGCTAAACTATTATAATAATCGGTGCTACTAATTACAACATTGCAGTATAAATATATACGTTGTCCCATCACAGACGTAAAAAGCTCTGTGCGGATATAACCAGTTTCGTATAGAGGGAAATTGAGGATAGCATCGGTAAGAGACAGAGAAATGATAGGTCCGACCAATCTTTTTAACGAAATTACTATAGGCATTTATTGCGACATGGGCTAACTTTTAACTCTTTGTTTACTAGAATTATTTATAACTGAGAAACTCGCTACACTGCTATGATAACCTTTTCAGCATATGCTATCATTGCTGACAAGTACGCATGCCGCTTGTCAGGCTTAATAGCCCTTACTAGTTTTAGCTATGCCGCGGCCATCTCTAGTTAAGCTCCATCCGCACCTCGCTCGCTTCGAGATCGATCGATCCCTGAACTCCCTGACTATCAATTTCACAACGCCCTGTCAAATTAGTTTCAAAATATGCGACAAAATGTTTATTAAATAGTGAAAAGATACAATTCGTACAATGTGTCAAACTATTAAGAGTTTAAAACGGACTAAATCAAGTCATTCATGTCATAATTGATTATGACAACATCCTACGCATCATGTAGTTGATTATGACGTTATATGATGACTCGATAAACTGGAAAGGACCATTATATTGTAGGGAAGATATTCTGACCAATGTAAAAAGTACTTTTAACCGCACTACGCTATATGGCAAAGGATAAATTTCGCCAGAAGAACTGTTAGAAGAATCCAAAAGAACAGCTCTCCTCTCAAATAGGCACGTACTGGTCGTACGTACTAACATACCATTGTTAGGGTCATCTCCTGTACTTGATAACAGGCGTGCATGTTCGTTACACATCGGATGTGGTGTGGAGTTCTGGTCTATTTGTGCGTATCTATGCAAAAACTCTGCTTATCTGGCGCTCTGTCAGACGGCTTATCTACAAACCATAAATAAAGTCGTGGGGACATTTAGGACAAATGCAATGCATATATTATCTTCACAGAATATTTGCTTATTTCTCTCTAAATGAAATTTCTGGACAAAATTGCTATGATATATTAATCCATTTTGTGTCAACAGCGCTCAAAATACTACTTGATATATCAATTAAACATTTTGATGGTCAATATTTTTCAAGATATTGTAATTTTAGAAGACTGTTTTTTGTAAATTTACCACTGAATCTTTTTTCGCCAGCTTAACCATTAACGGGGTAATAGAAAAGAAAATTAAAGTTTTTACTTAGCCAGTGTCTATCTGCAGGCCGAGAGAAAAGAGAAGAGTATTTTTGAAATTTTAACACTAGAATGGCTATAACTAGTCATTCTAGTGGTAAATATTCAAAAATACTCTTCTCTAGGCCTTTCAAATAGTCATGTCTGAAGACCACTGCAAAGTTATTCTTGGACAGTGTCACCATTAAATGGTACGTAGGTGAATGTAATAACTGAAAAGATCTACAGAATATACTTGTAAGGGAGGCAATCCTTCAGTATGTCGCTAACGGAACTGAAAATGGAAAACAAGTCCTTGACTTGCTAGATTTTATCAGTCAGGATTTCTTCGCAAGAACATAGCCAATATACTATCTTAGCATCGAGAAAGCTTATGTTTATTTAATCTGAAGAAGAAAATCAATATTACCTTGAATACAATTCACTGGAGCATTCGAGGAATAAGAATTGAGATTTCTCATGCTTTACTGTAAGCCCAAATAGATCTTGACGTGAGTGGCCAAAATCCCAACTGAACGGATGAACGAACATTCAAAGTTTATATCATGAACTTTGCTGATTTGTGCAGTGACTTCAGCACCCGTACTTGCGTATTTGCAGACATAGTAAAGGTTTCGCCATTTTGACATAGCTCATAATTTACATTTAAATCATGTTTTATTAATATTTGTTTAATTTTTTCAGTGTAAATACCAATTTTTTACGGTCTTCCGGATAGGCTTTTTAAAATTTTCGACTGAGACACTAAATCTAGTCTGCATCTACTTATGTCATCATTAAAGATCACGCGCACTGAAGTCAGTATTCCTCAGAAAGTGAAATTTCTTGATAGGTTTTTGGACATTATTTTACATTTTTCTAAAATGGATAGTAACCGATGGGAGGTTCAGGTCTTCGACCATCTGGGCAAACGACATTACCCACAAGTCTATAATTATAGGCCATACTCAATATTGAATTCTTGTAATGGGTGGCTATACTTTACGTGCGTCTATTGCCTCAACTAATCAGATCGTGTGTCTATCGGTATATAGGCCATAAGCAATATTCCTTGTAACAGCTGGCTGTAATTTATGCATGTCCCTCACGTGAGTTAATCAGATCATGCATCTATCGGTATATAGGTCATAAGCAATATTCCTCGAAACAGCTGGTTATAATTTATGCACGTCTATTACTTGAGCTAATCAGATCATGCATCCATCTCTGTAGGCCATAATCAATATTGGCTGGCAGCGGGCTAAAATTTATGCACGTCCATCGTTATAGCCCATGATCAATAATTCTGTCTCTCTCGCTTCAGTCAATCAGATAATTAATATCAAGATTTTTGATTGACAACTTAACCCCATATAACTATTAGATCGCTTCGTCGATGGCTCATCATCGCAAATCTCAACATTTGCCACTTTGATCTTTTGACACACACACCCTACACACGCACATGCACACGCACACACACACACGCGCATGCGCGTGCGTGTGCGTGCGCGCCCGCCTGCCCGCCCGCCCGCATGCACGCACACACACACACACAGGGGTGGAGTCAAATGCACCTGCCCTTTTCCCCTCCGCAATGATATTGGTAATTCACATACCAAATTTGGTTGAATTCTGTCCAAGTGTCTCAGAGGAGTTGCATTGCAATCAAATTCTTTACGAGTTGACCCCACCCCACCCACTCCTGGTAGCAGCACTGTCTTAGTGTACCAAGTCATGTATTTTACACATCAGTTTATTCACCCGATTTACAGCAGGAAACAACGAAAATATGTATTTTAGTATTTTTATAATATCTTGCACAAAATAGTATAACAGGGTGATGGCCGCCATTTTCAATTACTTGGTTAGAAATGACATTTTAAGATTTTACTGTTTTACTATTTCCTACGCTCTGACAATTCTTCTCGATCAATATCACAAAAATGTTGGAGTCATAGACACGCTTTTCCATTGGTCCTCTCAAGTGACGTGGATACAAGTGGGCATTGCCTAATTGGGCATATATGAAGTGCATGAAAGGGGAATGTTCTGGTGGCTGTCTTTGTACAAGGACTTCCACCAGAACACACTCCTTTTGGGCACTCCATGTGTGGTCAACTACCCCACGCCCGCTTGTAACCACGTTGTTTTGGAGAACCAATAAAAAGCGCTTCTATCTCACGCCTTTACTACTTCCGTCTGTACAAGCAATGAATTCCAACAATTTGCGTATTACGCCGTTGTCTGTCGGGTGTGAAGGCCCCTATTTTGCAGGCTCGATTTCTCATACAGGGGCGAACCGATCTGACGTCACTAGGTAGTTGACGTCACAATCAGAATGACGTTTCATAAGGCCGTTATTAAAATCAAAAGTCCGTCTAGCATACGTAGAATTGCTACAAAGGATTTACAATTTAACAAGCATTATGTTGCATATTTTGAAGGCAATTTTGCTGGGAGTTGCGGCTACAATCGGTAGCAATACACCCAGAGAAATTAGTTTCAAAATATTCAACAGCTTTCGTTTCGACTTACCTTGATAATAGTATTCTGGTTATTCAGGGTTCATCTCTATAAATTGATTTCAAAACACGTTCAATGTGGGCTGGCAAAGCTAGAAATGTATAGCGATATAAATAACGTTAGTCTTAAGGGTTCTTTATTCAGATAGTGACAATAAAAGGAATAAATGGATGACTCAAATTTGTCAGTCAAGTTTATTACGTATTAATCAATTACGTCACATGTCACACTTATCATAATTAACAGCAATACTCCGTCATTAGTTAGGTTGATTCATCGATAGTTCTCTGTCGAGAACGCTATCACCGAATGGAGAAACCCGATCTGTCACTCAAGCATCTGACGTCATAATCAAATACATCGTTTGGTGGCTGACGTCATAATAAAAATGAACTATAGCTTCGTCACGAGTGCACGGATTTTAAGTCTTTGGTGAATTTAATAAAGAATTTAATGAACATTTTGTTGAATGTTTTGACTGGGGCTGCTTCTGCCATAGGTAGCAAAAGCGCTAGGTCAAAGTATTTTCAAAATATGTTAAAGCTAACCCGTATAATTATCTTGAAATGGACCTTTCCATTTTTAGCTATGCCCCGCCCATCACTAGCTAAGCTCCACCCACACCCCGCCGTGTTGGAATTAATTGATCGATCCACAAATGCCCTAGCTATCAATTTCCTGAAAACTATACAGGGAAGCTGTTGAATATTTTGTAACTAATTTGACCGGGTGCTGTTGCTGCCTATACCAGCAACAGCGCCCAGTCAAATTAGTTTCAAAATATTCAACAAAATATGTATTAAATAGTAACAGCAAACAATGTGTACAACAACGCAAAGATCGTCTTCAAATATGCGTTCGTGGCGTACTTATTTATGACGTCATTCATTATGATGTAATTGTACACATCATGCAGTTCATTATCACGTCATATGATGGGTGGGTACGCTGGAAAGCTGAATTCTGATTCTGAGAACGCAGGGTTCAAAGTATATAACACAACACAAGTACAATGTGGACAGAGATGGCTCACACCTCGTATTACTTTCGTTTCTTTTCGTGTTAAGAAACGAGGAGAGACAATCTTGCGAAATGGCTATGGATAAAGATGGATGGACGGATGGTGGGGTGGGATGGAGAACGATGATGCTATAGGTATTAATGTTGAATAAATACCGATAAGGATGATGGCAAGATATTATAAATATGTTAATATATGGCTATACATAAAATGTAGGCTGAATAGGTTTATGTTAGCTTTTATAATGTCCGCCACATAATATGTAAATGTGTACACCCATGGGACGATGTCCTATAATGTGAAATAAAGTATCTCTATATATTACATATGTTTTTCTCTATAAGGAGAACGAGGTAGCTGGAGTTACTGGAGCGAATGTTCAGAAAGAAACATCAGAAATAGAAGTAAATCCTGTGCAAGAACACGTGCAGTTTGCCCTTCCACCACTTTTGAATGTCCTATTGCAGATGTAGAAACTGAGAATTGTACTATTGACAGGATGTACATTATACGGAGTAAGTAGATTTTATCCTTTCTTTGATATGTACAACAAGATAAATTCAATAGATTATATGTTGTTCACGAACCAAAGATCTTTGTTAGTAAGTAATCGAAAGAGTAGTCGTTGCAAGAGGAGAGTAACCTACATTCCCGTAGTACATAGCCATGATACATTCTCGGGGAAACCCTTTAACCTTGAAAGTATAGTGTCTTAATTCTCAAGACCACTATAGAGGAAAGCTGTTGAAAATTCTGAAACTAATCTGGCTGGAATCTATTGATCCCATGGGCAGCAACACCTCCCAGTCATAGTTTTCTAAAGATATTCAGGAGGGTATTGATCATATCATAAGCAATTTGTCATTCTTGGCTGGGATGATTAAATGGTTCAGGGAATGGTAGGCCCTCATAACACGTTTGCTATTTCATGACTACATTTGGTCAGGAAATCAAAATATTTGCTTATTGAATATCCATTTGTACTCCAGGAGAAAAAATAATTGTTTATTTTCCGACTGTAATGGCTGGCATGATTATCGAACCAGCCTTTTAAGTGTGAAGGTCTAAAATTAATCTTCTCTTCACATTCAAATGGATATTCCGCAAGCCCGCTGCTTAGGCCGGATTTGACCATGGTGGTCATGAAACATTTAAGACATATTTAGTGGTGCATGACAAATATCAGGACGAGTACTTGTCTACATTTCTTATAGATATATGATGGCATAATATGGGGTGGGACTTGTGTACATTTGATATGGAAATATGATAGCATAATATGGGGTCTTGTGTACATTTGAAGCTGTTGCACGATGGCCCTGTGTCACGTCTTTGGCAATGCGGCGCGAGCACTCCACGCTATCTGATTTGGAAGCTACCACATCCGCCCCCATGCGGCCTGCGCCTCGTGGCATCCAGAACTCTCAGGGTCTCATAGGGAGGGGGCAGAACTTGGGCAGCTGCAAACTAATTTTGCTCAGTCCCGCGGGTCCTGAGTGCACATATGCGCCAAGCGGGTTTATCTTAATTGTTTCGGATGCTAAGCTCCAGACGCCCTCTCGTTGGGTGGGCCACAGCTAATCAAGGGGCAGGGGGTGTAGGAGGTTCAGCTTCCCTCATAGTCAGAAGAGTCGGAAAGGGTTTCCACCCTGTCGAGAAAGGAAGAGAGTGAACACAATCTAAATGGTGTAGCAAATGCGGAAGTTGGCTGCTACCATTTCTTTGTCTATAGAACATTTGCAACGTCCCTAAACAAAGTATTCAATGGTAATAAACAATAATAAACAATACAATAATAATAATAATAAAAATAATAATAATAATAATAATAATAATAATAATAATAATAATAATAATAATAATAATTGTAGAGTGCGGCCCTGGACGAGGATTCCACGCAAGCGTATGGACAGTTACCTAGGTACATAGATAACTTACTATGAAATTCACTCTGATAAAATTACATATCTAGCAGATGAAGTTCCAGTAATTCGGAGTAGGTCATTTATCGAGGATCTTATGTAACATTTAACCCATAGACTAGATTTGAATCCCATTTACTAAGTTTCAGATTTTATAAATAACCGTACCAATTTGAAAAGGATACTAATGGAATGAGAAGTGTTCATTAATACATTGCGGTAGTCCCGGAGGTGTAAAATTTCCTGATGGAAATATATTTATGACGTTTCGTTCTGTGGATTTGTGCCGCGGAGACTAAGTACTGAACAACAGCATTTTGACATGATCATATTACTTGATGACACATGGTATGGTAGTGTAGATAGCACAGAATTCTGTGTTTGATTTGTTAACGATGCTTGAGCGACTAAACATACAATTGACTAGTATATTTGAGCGACAAGAAGATTCATAATGTCTAATGACACAGAAAGTTGAGTAACGTGACCTCTTTGATTACATGAGTCGACATCGAAACAGAACCTCTAATAGTTTTATGGGCTAACGAATCTCAACAGTTCGTTCACAAAGTGACATCTATATGGTGCACGTGGTTTGCACCTACGGACATAGTTGGTTCCGCACAAGTATGCATTCGACGGACATGAGTGATGTAAACGGAGCAAACTACAAATAGCAAGATTGAGAGGAGGGATTGAGAACGGATGCCAACGAGCTACTATAATATACAATAATATTTTAACATGACAGAAACGTAATATAATTCAAATATCCGATTTCAACACTATTTCATTGAAATAACTATATCTTAAAAACTCTCTATCACCATGGAAAGGTAGATAATGTCTCTATCGATCGCATTCATGTGAATACCATCCGTCAAAGTTTGGCCCAACTATCAGTTACCACGACTGTAAGTTAGCACGTCTCTGGTACGTCAAATGGATCTTGGCACAGCAGCCACGATTTGATTTATGTCGTGACTCTACACAAAAGTTAAGAACCATTCCAATTCATCACTAATGGAAAGCCCTACGTCAGTGGCGAGGAAGAAGAATATGTCCAAAGGAGACATTCTACAGGAACACTTCACTGGAAATCCCCAGGATCAATTTGCAAAGAGAATTGTGTATAGGCGCTAAATGGAAGAGAGAGGGAGGCCAGGTCTCAAACAACAGAAAATGACGAAGAACTCAGTTTTTTGGATCCGGTTATGGATATGGAAATCCACAGCGTAACTGGATGTTGATGTAAGGCAAGCTCACCCAATGGCTTCTCTATTTGTGAATACACCGCTAGAAGAAGCTGACGAATTCAATGCGCACTTCTAGTCTTCCGAAGGAGATTGCGGAAGCGGGCTTCTGTGTTGTGAATCCGCTATACTGAATGACCTCTGGAGAGAATTCGCGTTTGGTGATAATGAAATTGAACATTGATCGTAGTCCCCTTACAAAATACACAGAGGACAAAACAGTGCATCCGGAAAGTTCTTCATTGGTTTTGAGATTGCAACACAGAAACAGGAACAAATGAAGATGTTAAGTCATGGCTACAACCATCCTTGTTGATGGAACTGCATAACTTTGCAGAAGCAGAGATATAGAGAAATCCGTTTGAGGAAAAGTCTTCTGACAGAATATTAGTAGGAATACAGCTTTTACCGAAGACCGGACAAGGCTAATAATTACTCTTTTCAGTGACGAGGAGAGTTTATCTGGTCAATTTGGCCCACTGAAATATCGAGTCTAAATAGTAATTTATCAGACACACAGGTTACCTGGCGCAGACGTCTTCTAAATGTTCGAATGGCCGGAACAGGGGAAGATTACATGTTCCCCACGAAGATCAGCAGGAAATGCTGATTCTATACTTGTCAAAATTTCTGAGGAATTGGTGGCTAGCAAATGGTTCATGCGGAAGGCAGGCGAGGTCAAACCATTGTCACTAGAAGGACTTGAAGTTTTTCTGACTCAGAAATGCAAGCGGTCCGCCAGCCCCTCACTGTCAAATGGTACACTAATATGTGCACACGGAAACTGCGAGGCATCTCCTTTCATAGCACCGGCTAAGTTTTCAAAAAGACAAGACTCACAAGCTGTGGAAGCCAATCAGCATGCGAGGGATGGGACAGGAAGTCAACCACGTGTCCAGCGTCTACGTGAGAAGAATAGTTATTGGAAATTGAAAAGCTCCATCGCACTCTGATCGAAGAATCTTCAATCTTATATAACGCAGTCGATACTGCGCCGATTCTGAAACTATATTCAGATTTATAAAGGCCCGAAAATTATGTACCGGAAAAATGTAATCACACTTCCCAATGGTACACTAATTATAAAATGCGGACTATTTATATATTTTATAATTGCTCTAATATACGCAGCTGGCATGTAGGTCAGAGTCGTACAGATGCACGTCCTAGTTAGTGCAAAGAGTGTATGCTATTCGTGGTAATTTCCTCCAATCCACCCAGCCTGGAGGAAGTACGCGTGGCTGCATACAGCAGAGATACGGCTCCGGATTCCGCCCATGGAACGGTCTGGGGAGGAAAGGGTGGCTCCGAATTTTATCACAATATGGAAATATTATTGCATAATATTGGGGACCTTGTCAACGATTGCTAAAGACATATGGTAGTATATCTTTCCAGCCACGTGACCAAGTCTTTAAAATATTTATTGCACACTGTTTAAAATCACCATGAACGAGAGGTGGCAATGCAGAAAATGACATGTTTCCGTTGGCATACATGCTCTATTTGGGTTAGCCCCCAACTTACATTTGATATTGCTCCGTGTCTCCAATTGATTTTACAAGGTTATCGTGTACTGATAAATAGTATTATAACTAACGTGCGATGTGAGGTACCAGTACTTCCTGATCATTGTTGTTAGTTGGATAATGAAACATACGCTTGATTGGCAGGTCGCATCGTTATATTGACTTCTGGCATTTTGCAGATATCTCACAGCCCACGGATCCTCCACCTAGTATAGCAATACCCATTATTGCTGGAGCCAGTGGATTTGTTGTCCTTGTCATAATAAATGTATTGGTCTGCGTGACGATCTATTGCAGGAAGAAAAGACGGTAAATATACGTGGAAAGACATGTTATTATTTGCCATTTGAAAATAGTCGATAAATGCTAATTCTATTTTCAAATATATCAGTACATAGTTCTAATGAGTTAGCTGAGAACATTGCTTACTACAGATTATACATTATATGGCAGATTATAGCTAAGGAAATAAAGCTATTTAAAATCAAAAGTTAATAGAGGGATCCGATCTGTTGCTCAAGTATCTGACGTCATTATCAATTATGTCAATTGTTAACTTACGTCACAATCCAAATCAAGCCGCTCAGTCACGAAAACACACACATATGTTGCGAAAGTGTACACATTGTATCTCTTTGATTAATTTACAATTTGATAAATAGTATGCTAAATATTGTGAAACTAATTTGACTGCGAGCTGCTGCCGAAGAGACTCCAGGATTTACACCATTAAAAAATATATTATCATACGTAAAGGTCGGCTAACAAAGATAGTCCATGTTCAGCCATTGGGATAAGGATGCCAAAAGGCACACCAGCTGAGAGAGCCTTGGAATTCGCATTACTTGGAGCCAGCAAATATAAAGCCAGGACAGGACGCCATTACATAAATCTGCTAAGCTTACCACGAGGTGACCTCAGGAAAGGAGGACTCGATACATCCAGATCAAGAATTAACCTGAGAAGGTTCGAGATTGTGGCTGAGAACAAGACACAATGCGAACAAGGACTGCTTACAACTGTACGATGTTTCAGCTACTATAACCCGCGCTGGCTTACGCTTGTGGGAGGCCCGAGGCTGGAGCCCCTAAGGGTTCGATTTTTAAATCTGGACGATCTGTGGCCTATTTGTCATAATTCTGTTAATTATTAATTGGTCAAGAGAATTGTAATATTTGGAGGCCAAGAGAAGGCAATTTTTGTAAATTGCCAGTGAAATTTACGAATATAGCAGTCTGTCGTCCTGAAAATTGACCATTTCTCATTACCGAGCCAGTCATTCCAGTGGTAAATTTTCAAAAATACGCTTCTCTTTGCCTGCATCAACGATTGTATTACTGTAGTGTATATGGTACCGAGTTTGTCTATTCGTTGCGTTACGTAGCCTATAGAAAAAAGCGCGCGAGGCCCCATTGAGCGCGAGACCCTACCTAGGCTATAGCCTAAATAGCCTATTGGGGAATCCAGCCATGAACCGTAGAATACAGTAATCATGCATATCACTCGATCGTTAGAACATTTACTGAAATCAGTGACCATCAGGAAGCCGCTAGTGTTTTTGACCATCTTCTAACTCCCGGTTCTCCCACGACTTGTCAACTTGAACTCGTAATAGAGTAATCAGTTTATCCATCAATCATATGATCTCATAATCAACTATATGCCCTGGAGGCTGACGTCATAATCAATTACGTCATGAATGCCGTAGATATGCTCGTCACGACCTCATAATTGATGACGCACGACGCGTTGTTGTACGAATCGCATGGCTTTGCTATTTAATAAACATGCTGTTGAATATTGTGAACCTAATTTGAATGGGGACTGTTACTGTCATGGGCAGCAACAGCACTCAGTCAAGTTAGTTTCAAAATATTCAACAGAATGTTTATTAAATAGTAAAGACACAATTATTGCAACTTGACAGAGTATTATGATAATCATTCATGAGGTAATTGATTATGACGTCAGACTATATGTGACGTTGTTGATTATGACGTCATATCATTGATCGATAGAATGGATTCGTCCATTATCCTGGTCTGACACAAGTCAAAAATCGCTATTAAACATTTTGATTGTCATAATATCCATATTATGCTCCTTAATAATAATAATTTACCTTTCCAAGGTATCCATCGATGACTTGACGTCATATGACGTCATAATCAGATAGCTGCTTGTAGGTTGACGTCATAATCATTACGTCATAAATGATTCTATTAGGCCAGTCTTTAACTCTTAATAGTCCGACACGTTGTAAGAATTGTATGTCTCTACTATTTAATAAACATGCTGTTGAATATGTTGAAACTAATTTGACTGTGCGCTGTTGCTGCCATAGGAAGCTACAGCACCCTGTCAAATCAGTTTCAAAATATTCAACAGCTTACCTCTATAGTTTTCTGGAAATTGATAGTCAGTGAGTTCAGAGATCGATCGATCCCAACACGAGCGAGGTGTGGGTGGAGCGTAGCTAGAAATGGGCGGGGCATAGTTAAAAATGGAAAGATCCATTCAATGGGTTGTTGTTTCTAGACACTGATGTCTTGTTAATTTCGAGAATTCGTCGTGTATCTGCTTCGTCCTACATCTAAGGTCTATGACAATCCTGTATGATTCATGGCCAAAGTTGCTTGTATTTGATCGGGTTAAAAATAAAATACAACTTTCCCAGTCTGGTTTCAAAACTGTCTAGATCGCTCATCGTGAGCTTAAACGTGGGGTTTAGGGATCCTTATGCACTTACTCCATGTCTGTATGTTGTTGTTGTTGTTGTTGTTGGTGGTGGTGGTGGTGGTGGTGGTGGTGGTGGTGGTGGTGGTGGAGGTGGTGGTGGTGGTGGTGGTGGTGGTGGTGGTGGTGGAGGTGGTGGTGGTGGTGGTGGCGGTGGTGGGGGGGTGGTGATGGTGGTGGTGGTGGAGGTGATGGTGGTGTTGGTGGTGGTAGTGGTGGTGGTTATATGATTAAACGCACTGGTTCAGGATCTCCCAAGGTTGGGAGATATTTTTTATTTATTTTATTGTCTGAGATTTGTTATGTTTGTTTGATAGAGGCGGTATGGCCTATAAAATATGAATAATATATATCATTCATTCTGAAGGTTTTTGAAGAGTTAATTTCGAAATAACCAAGATGTCACGTAGATTGGAGTTTTTCTTAAAAGCTATCACTGGACGCAAATTGAGAGGTTTTTTCATTTTATCCTGCAATTTATGATATTCATCTTTCAAAATTTCAGAAATTTTAACATTTTTTCGATTGTATGTTAAACTGAATGGAATAATTTCACGTTGATCAGCAAGACCAGGGTCCACGTTTATGCCACTCGGCCATTTTGTTTTCAGATGCTTAATCCAAAATGATTCCCGAAGTTTACTTTGTTTATCAGTTTCTTCGGCCGTAGCAGAAAGAGGTAGTTGCTCAATAGGCATAATTTCAAAGTGTCTATCGACAGAATGACCAGGAAGATTGAAATGTTGAGCTACGTTGGTGTCCTCGTCGTGTCTAATATCGCAAAGGTGTCTAGTTGCTCGCCATCTGAAAGGGCATTTTGTTTCACCGACATACTGCTTTTGGCATAATTTGCAAGATATTAAATATATAACATTTTTAGAATCGCAATCTAAACTAGACTGAAGTTGGAATTTGCTTTTGTTCTGATAACTGACAAATGTTTTCTGATTAGGTAGATAGAGGTCTAATTTACACCTCTTCTTTCCACATTTCTGAGATTGTCGTACGCCTATAATCGGACGATTGTGACGAATTTTGGTAGGCTTTTGATCGGCAGCCTTATCAGTAATAGTTTCCAAATCATGTAAAGTTTCGGATTTTATTTTGCGCAAAAATCGTGTTGAATATCCCCTCGGTTTGAGGGCTTTAAATAAGGTGGAACACGCAGATTCAAAATTCTTTCTATCACTAGAATTTCGGTGAAATCGGATAATCTGTGATTTGACAATACCTTTAAAAGTATGAGGTGGATGGAAAGATTTCTTATGCAGTAGTTGATGGGAATCGGTGGGCTTAAAGAATACTTTGTAATCAAGAAACCCACTGGTGTTATAATGTACACCTTTGTAGAGAGTAACGTCTAAAAAGTCTACGGACGACTGGTCGATGTTGGCTTTAAGTTTGATGTTAGGATCGTGATTGTTCAAAATAGTGACAAATTCATCAAACTCTTCCCTCGAATGATTCCAGATCATAAAAATATCATCGAGGTACCGGCGGTAAAATAATGGCTGCTTAGGACATTTGTTAAGCGCATCTTCTTCCCACTCAGCTACATAGATGTTGGCAAAACTAGGACTAAAACGTTTACCCATAGCGCATCCACAGATTTGTTGGTAGATTTCGCCAGCGAATTCGAAATCATTGCCCTTTAAACTCAGCTCCAGGAGAGCTAATATTTCACTAGTGGGCCTATTATTATCAGGATATTTATCAAATGCTCTGCGAACAGAAGTCAAACCCCTTTCGATGTCAATGTTTGTGTACATAGCATCGATGTCGAGGGTTATCAAGAGTGAGTTTGGAGGAACAGAAATTTTGGAGACCTCGGATAGGAAATCCTCAGTGTTGTTCAAAAAGCTGAAATGTCTATTCGCAATTGGTTGTAGGTGGTAATCAATAATTTCACTAATTCGATAAGATTCAGAGCCGCAATCAGAGATAATAGGTCGACCCGGTGGTATCATAGGGTCGGACCATGACTCAATAGGTTTATGAATTTTTGGCAAAAGGTAAAACGTACGTGGATTTGAATCTCGTTTAGTAGTAAGGTATTTAAACTGCTTTTTCGTTATGGCCTTGTTGTCAGCCATTTCTTGAAGGATTCCATTAAATTTATCACAATTATTTTGCCAGAGTGGTTCGTCTAATTTGCGGTAGTGTTTCAGTTTACCGAGTTGTCGATGCGCTTCACGAATATAATTATCCTTACGCATTATTACAGTAGCAGATCCCTTGTCAGCAGGCTTTATAACGATGTCATTGTTTTTACGCAAACCTGTTAAGGCTAAACGTTCTTGATATGACAAATTTTGATGATTTTTAGGAAATTCTAAATTTTCAACACGCTCCTTGATAGCTTTTATACTATCAGGGATCGCAGGGTCAACCAACTTCGAGTTAGGTGCCCATTCAGTTTTTTCAACAAAAGGTAGAAAGTTGTTTTTCTTGGAATTTCGAAAAAGTCTGCTAATTTTACACGGTGAGAAAATTCTTCAATTTCCCATAAGCCATTATCTAAAAGAGCATCTATGTCGACTTTGGGCCGTGGTGTTGGTACATATGTTAGACCAAGATTTAGCAACGATCTTTCTGCTTCAGACAATGTAGAACCAGTTAGGTTAATGATATTACCACCTAGGCCAATTTCTGGGTGGTTAGTACCCTGACCCGTAGTTAGTTTAAATTAAGGTGCGATAACCAACTAGTATACATCCTATTTGCAGTGCACTCAGTCCAGTGGATGTTGTCCTCAACCACCTGAAATTCAGACACAGGGAGGCTGGGCAGGATAGGGACCTTGGCCCTTAAGGCCTCTACACGGCTGTTAACGAATTGTATGTTTCGTTTCTGGGTTGTAGTCAGGTGCTTCGAATAATTTAGTTTGGCAAAGTGAACTTTAGCCTTTGGAAATTTTGAACGCATGGTACTAAACAGATTCTCAATTCTTTGGGAGGTGTCATGCTGAAGTTCGTCCTTATCATTAATTCCGATGTTAAGGATGATACGCTGAGGTTGGAAGACCTCATTGTGTTTTCTAACCATATCCCTGATGTGGTTTATCTTAGCACCTGGATAGATTGCTACCTGCATATCTGGATGAGGTGTCTGATTGATACGAGCTAAATTTGAAGACCCAATCAGCAGAATCTTCTTGTTCAGAGTAGGAAGGCGCCATTCATTCTTATTATCCACCACGAACCGAAACTTGTAGAAAGACCTATACTCTTTGGGTGTATCCCTAGGCGTAGGTTTGGGCTTAGGTGTGGGCGTAAATTTAGGTTATGGTGGCTTGGACCTCGGCGTCGACGATCTGGTCTTTTGACCAGGTCGGTCAGTAGCTGCTCTCTGTGGAAGGGGAGGAAACTCGACTGGGGACAGTGGCGAGACCGGAAGAGGGATCTGACTAGGATCCACATGAGCGGACACTGACGGTGACCATGCTGGCAGTGGAATCAGGAGCGGATCCACCACAGGAGACTGCAGGGGGAACACTGGTGAGCTCTGGTTATTCACCCGCTTAACTACTGGGGGACTCTCAGTGGGTGACCCATTCTGTTTCCGATTTGATTGTGGGATGACTGGTACGGTCAAGGCTGACCTTGCAGTCGGTGTGCCTGGTAGGGCCACAGAGGGCCCTGCAGTTGATGTTCCTGGTAAGGTCACAGGTGACCCTACAGGGGGTGTTGTACTATGGCAGGTTCTAAAATGTGGATCAAAAGGTCTGATGAAATCATAAAACTGATCAATTGATGAAGAATGAAACTTCCTGCCATAGTTATTTCGGGCCCAATTTATTGCTGTGGTCTTCGCTCTACCTAATTCTAAATTTGGTTTGGACTGAGCTTCGATGAGGAGCGACATAAGACGACCAAGCTGGAAATTATAGTGACTAATGTTAACCTGGAGTAAAGATATGGCCCATTTGAAATTTGCTGCTAAGATGTCCTTACGGACCTCGGCGTTTGGCATCGCTGGTTTACAGAAGAAATTCTGTCTCTCTAACTCTGACACTTTCCAGCTCAACCCAGGAGGCAAACTGCCCCTACGTACATGAGCATTCAAGATGCCAAGGTGGTGAAAGCATTGTATAATCATGTAGTAACACTTGGTTAGTGCAGCCTGGGCAGATGGCGGGCGACTGTCGTTAGACCTCCTGTCATCCCGTCTTCTACTCTTGCTAACTCCAGCCATAATGTTACTAGTTATATAATTCAATGTTTCTGCCACTAAAATCTACAAGAATACCAAAAAATTGAGGGGACCTAATGGAATCGTGAACCAAGGGAAGTCTATCGAATTACAAGCCTAACAAAATCTACAAGCGCATCAAAAATCTATCGCTGAAAAAAGAAGGTTATGATTAAGCATGTTAATATTTAAATAATTCATATAAACTATCAAAGGATAATTGTGTATATTACCAATAATCCTATGCACCGTCGTGAAGTGGGCGACCGGTTTCGACAAGGTTTGTCAGCTTCAGGCCACAGAACAAATCTGCCTGTCCACCAAAAATATGTCTATTTATTAGAATTGATGGCCTTATGGATGTGGCTTAGATTAGTATTCAATTGTATTTTGAAAATTTTAAATTGTATTCACATTAAAGAGTTGGACTGCCACAGATGTTTAAAAACTATTGTCTAAATCCATTGACGTTGATTGAGTTCTCTAAGGTTTCTGAGTGGGCTTCCAATAATACTCTCATGAATGAGTGGCGGTTGATCAAAGAGATCAAGCCATGCATATTAACCCAGTGAGCTCGATTCTGTTTGTTCAGAAGGTATCCCTTTCTGAACGAGGTTCTATTATCGGTCTGTTGATTGATCAAAGGGATCACTCAACGGTCATTAATCATTTGAACAGTGAACTCTATTTCAAAAGGTGTTGTTGGACTTTGTCTTCAAGTCTTTTGAAGTCGAATTTAGGAAAGAACATTTTTTAATTTCCAACAATTAAATAATTGTCTATAGAATTTAGACTAGTAGGATTCAAGTGTATTTGAAAGATTTAATGAGCAATATGAATTTCGAGTTCCTTCCATCCATCCATCCATCCACCCACCCACCCATCCACCCAGCCATCCATCGACCCACCCATCCATCAATCCATCCATCCATCAATCCATTCAGTTAATGAAGGAAGGAGTGACAGAAGGAAGACAAATGAAGAAAGGATGGATGAAGTAAGGAAGGAAGAAAGGAAGAATGGAGGGAGGGAGGGAGGGATGGCGGGAGGGAATGAGGGTGGGACGGGGGTGGGGGGTGGGCGAGGATCGATGAAGGAGGGAGGGAGGAAGGAAGGAAGGAAGGAAGGGAGGGAGGGAGGGAGGGTGGGAGGGAGGGAGGGAGGAAGGAAGGAAGGAAGGATGGAAGGGAGTGAGGGTGGGACAGATGGTGCGAGGATCGAGGAAGGAGGGAGGGAGGGAGGGAGGGAGGAAGGAAGGAAGGAAGGAAGGAAGGAAGAAGAATGGAGGGCGGGAGGAGGGAGGGAGGGAGAAGGGAGGAAGGAAGGACAGAATGAAGGAAGGACAGACCAATGGACGGAAGGGCGGGAATGAGGGAGGGAGGAAGGATGGATGGATTGAGGAAGGAAGAAAGGAAGGAGGAAGGAAGAATGGAGGGAGAGAGGGATGGAGGGAGGGCGGGAGGGAGGGAGAAGGAAGGAAGGAATGGAGGGAGGAGGAGGGAGGGAAAGAGCGAGGAAGGAAGGAAGGAAGGAAGGACGGACGGACGGGCGGGCGAGCGGGTGGGTGGGTGGGAGGGAGGGAGGGAGGGAGGGAGGGAGGGAAGGAGGGAGGGAGGGAAGGAGGGAGGGAGGGAGGGAGGGAAGGAGGGAGGGAGGAAGGGATGAAGGAAGGAAGGAAGGAAAGAAGGAAGGAAGGAATGTAGGACGTGTGGGAATGGGGGTGGTAATGAGGGAGGGAGTGAGGGAAGGAAGGAAGGTGGGAAGGAAGGAAGGAAGGAAGGAGGGAGGGAGGGAGGGAGGGAGGGAGGGAGGAGGGAGGAGGGGAGGGAGGGAGGGAGGAAGGAAGGGAGTGAAGGAAGGAAGGAAGGAAGGAAGGGAGGGAGGGAGGGAGGGAGGGAGGGAGGGAGGGAGGGAGCGAGGGAATGGCAGGAATGGCGGGAATGATGGAGGGAAGGAAGGAAAGAAGGAAGGGAGGGAGGGAGGGAGGGAGCGAGCGAGTGAGGGAGGGCGGGAGGGAGGGAGGGAGGGGGGAAGGGAGGGAGGGAGGGAGGGAGGAAGGATGGAGGGAAGGAAGGAAGGAAGGAAGGAAGGAAGGAAGGAAGGAAATGATGAACGGATCAAAACTATTGTTAAGAAGACAGACTAAATTGATGGAATGATGGTATGCCAGACAGATTTGCCACGACGGTATGGTGCAATAATTAGTGTGTTAGTAAGACAATAAAACAATAGAACTGGCACTCGCTTGTAGGTGGTTATATGATTAAACGCACTGGCTCAGGATCTCCCAAGGTTGGGAGATATTTTTTATTTATTTTATTGTCTGAGATTTGTTATGTTTGTTTGATAGAGGCGGTATGGCCTATAAAATATGAATAATATATATCATTCATTCTGAAGGTTTTTGAAGAGTTAATTTCGAAATAACCAAGATGTCACGTAGATTGGAGTTTTTCTTAAAGGCTATCACTGGACGCAAATTGAGAGGTTTTTTCATTTTATCCTGCAATTTATGATATTCATCTTTCAAAATTTCAGAAATTTTAACATTTTTTCGATTGTATGTTAAACTGAATGGAATAATTTCACGTTGATCAGCAAGACCAGAGTCCACGTTTATGCCACTCGGCCATTTTGTTTTCAGTTGCTTAATCCAAAATGATTCTCGAAGTTTTCTTTGTTTATCAGTTTCTTCGGCCGTAGCAGAAAGAGGCAGTTGCTCAATAGGCATAATTTCAAAGTGTCTATCGACAGAATGACCAGGAAGATTGAAATGTTGAGCTACGTTGGTATCCTCGTCGTGTCTAATATCGCAAAGGTGTCTAGTTGCTCGCCATCTGAAAGGGCATTTTGTTTCACCGACATACTGCTTTTGGCATAATTTGCAAGATATTAAATATATAACATTTTTAGAATCGCAATCTAAATTAGACTGAAGTTGGAATTTGCTTTTGCTCTGATAACTGACAAATGTTTTCTGATTAGGTAGATAGAGGTCTAATTTACACCTCTTCTTTCCACATTTCTGAGATTGTCCTACGCCTATAATCGGACGATTGTGACGAATTTTGGTAGGCTTTTGATCGGCAGCCTTATCAGTAATAGTTTCCAAATCATGTAAAGTTTCGGATTTTATTTTGCGCAAAAATCGTGTTGAATATCCCCTCGGTTTGAGGGCTTTAAATAAGGTGGAACACGCAGATTCAAAATTCTTTCTATCACTAGAATTTCGGTGAAATCGGATAATCTGTGATTTGACAATACCTTTAAAAGTATGAGGTGGATGGAAAGATTTCTTATGCAGTAGTTGATGGGAATCGGTGGGCTTAAAGAATACTTTGTAATCAAGAAATCCACTGGTGTTATAATTTACACCTTTGTAGAGAGTAACGTCTAAAAAGTCTACGGACGACTGGTCGATGTTGGCTTTAAGTTTGATGTTAGGATCGTGATTGTTCAAAATAGTGAAAAATTCATCAAACTCTTCCCTCGAATGATTCCAGATCATAAAAATATCATCGAGGTACCGGCGGTAAAATAAGGGCTGCTTAGGACATTTGTTAAGCGCATCTTCTTCCCACTCAGCTACATAGATGTTGGCAAAACTAGGACTAAAACGTTTACCCATAGCGCATCCACAGATTTGTTGGTTACGTCATAAATGACTCTATTAGGCCAGTCTTTATCTCTTAATAGTCCGACACGTTGTAAGAATTGTATGTCTCTACTATTTAATAAACATGCTGTTGAATATGTTGAAACTAATTTGACTGTGCGCTGTTGCTGCCATAGGAAGCTACAGCACCCTGTCAAATCAGTTTCAAAATATTCAACAGCTTACCTCTATAGTTTTCTGGAAATTGATAGTCAGTGAGTTCAGAGATCGATCGATCCCAACACGAGCGAGGTGTGGGTGGAGCGTAGCTAGAAATGGGCGGGGCATAGTTAAAAATGGAAAGATCCATTCAATGGGTTGTTGTTTCTAGACACTGATGTCTTGTTAATTTCGAGAATTCGTCGTGTATCTGCTTCGTCCTACATCTAAGGTCTATGACAATCCTGTATGATTCATGGCCAAAGTTGCTTGTATTTGATCGGGTTAAAAATAAAATACAACTTTCCCAGTCTGGTTTCAAAACTGTCTAGATCGCTCATCGTGAGCTTAAACGTGGGGTTTAGGGATCCTTATGCACTTACTCCATGTCTGTATGTTGTTGTTGTTGTTGTTGTTGGTGGTGGTGGTGGTGGTGGTGGTGGTGGTGGTGGTGGAGGTGGTGGTGGTGGTGGTGGAGGTGGTGGTGGTGGTGGTGGTGGTGGAGGTGGTGGTGGTGGTGGCGGTGGTGGGGGGTGGTGATGGTGGTGGTGGTGGAGGTGATGGTGGTGTTGGTGGTGGTGGTGGTGGTGGTTATATGATTAAACGCACTGGTTCAAGATCTCCCAAGGTTGGGAGATATTTTTTATTTATTTTATTGTCTGAGATTTGTTATGTTTGTTTGATAGAGGCGGTATGGCCTATAAAATATGAATAATATATATCATTCATTCTGAAGGTTTTTGAAGAGTTAATTTCGAAATAACCAAGATGTCACGTAGATTGGAGTTTTTCTTAAAGGCTATCACTGGACGCAAATTGAGAGGTTTTTTCATTTTATCCTGCAATTTATGATATTCATCTTTCAAAATTTCTGAAATTTTAACATTTTTTCGATTGTATGTTAAACTGAATGGAATAATTTCACGTTGATCAGCAAGACCAGGGTCCACGTTTATGCCACTCGGCCATTTTGTTTTCAGTTGCTTAATCCAAAATGATTCTCGAAGTTTTCTTTGTTTATCAGTTACTTCGGCCGTAGCAGAAAGAGGCAGTTGCTCAATAGGCATAATTTCAAAGTGTCTATCGACAGAATGACCAGGAAGATTGAAATGTTGAGCTACGTTGGTGTCCTCGTCGTGTCTAATATCGCAAAGGTGTCTAGTTGCTCGCCATCTGAAAGGGCATTTTGTTTCACCGACATACTGCTTTTGGCATAATTTGCAAGATATTAAATAGATAACATTTTTAGAATCGCAATCTAAATTAGACTGAAGTTGGAATTTGCTTTTGTTCTGATAACTGACAAATGTTGTCTGATTAGGTAGATAGAGGTCTAATTTACACCTCTTCTTTCCACATTTCTGAGATTGTCCTACGCCTATAATCGGACGATTGTGACGAATTTTGGTAGGCTTTTGATCGGCAGCCTTATCAGTAATAGTTTCCAAATCATGTAAAGTTTCGGATTTTATTTTGCGCAAAAATCGTGTTGAATATCCCCTCGGTTTGAGGGCTTTAAATAAGGTGGAACACGCAGATTCAAAATTCTTTCTATCACTAGAATTTCGGTGAAACCGGATAATCTGTGATTTGATAATACCTTTAAAAGTATGAGGTGGATGGAAAGATTTCTTATGCAGTAGTTGATGGGAATCGGTGGGCTTAAAGAATACTTTGTAATCAAGAAGCCCACTGGTGTTATAATTTACACCTTTGTAGAGAGTAACGTCTAAAAAGTCTACGGACGACTGGTCAATGTTGGCTTTAAGTTTGATGTTAGGATCGTGATTGTTCAAAATAGTGAAAAATTCATCAAACTCTTCCCTCGAATGATTCCAGATCATAAAAATATCATCGAGGTACCGGCGGTAAAATAAGGGCTGCTTAGGACATTTGTTAAGCGCATCTTCTTCCCACTCAGCTACATAGATGTTGGCAAAACTAGGACTAAAACGTTTACCCATAGCGCATCCACAGATTTGTTGGTAGATTTCGCCAGCGAATTCGAAATCATTGCCCTTTAAACTCAGCTCCAGGAGAGCTAATATTTCACTAGTGGGCCTATTATTATCAGGATATTTATCAAATGCTCTGCGAACAGAAGTCAAACCCCTTTCGATGTCAATGTTTGTGTACATAGCATCGATGTCGAGGGTTATCAAGAGTGAGTTTGGAGGAACAGAAATTTTGGAGACCTCGGATAGGAAATCCTCAGTGTTGTTCAAAAAGCTGAAATGTCTATTCGCAATTGGTTGTAGGTGGTAATCAATAATTTCACTAATTCGATAAGATTCAGAGCCGCAATCAGAGATAATAGGTCGACCCGGTGGTATCATAGGGTCGGACCATGACTCAATAGGTTTATGAATTTTTGGCAAAAGGTAAAACGTACGTGGATTTGAATCTCGTTTAGCAGTAAGGTATTTAAACTGCTTTTTCGTTATGGCCTTGTTGTCAGCCATTTCTTGAAGGATTCCATTAAATTTATCACAATTATTTTGCCAGAGTGGTTCGTCTAATTTGCGGTAGTGTTTCAGTTTACCGAGTTGTCGATGCGCTTCACGAATATAATTATCCTTACGCATTATTACAGTAGCAGATCCCTTGTCAGCAGGCTTTATAACGATGTCATTGTTTTTACGCAAACCTGTTAAGGCTAAACGTTCTTGATATGACAAATTTTGATGATTTTTAGGAAATTCTAAATTTTCAACACGCTCCTTGATAGCTTTTATACTATCAGGGATCGCAGGGTCAACCAACTTCGAGTTAGGTGCCCATCCAGTTTTTTCAACAAAAGGTAGAAAGTTGTTTTTCTTGGAATTTCGAAAAAAGTCTGCTAATTTTACACGGTGAGAAAATTCTTCAATTTCCCATAAGCCATTATCTAAAAGAGCATCTATGTCGACTTTGGGCCGTGGTGTTGGTACATATGTTAGACCAAGATTTAGCAACGATCTTTCTGCTTCAGACAATGTAGAACCAGTTAGGTTAATGATATTACCACCTAGGCCAATTTCTGGGTGGTTAGTACCCTGACCCGTAGTTAGTTTAAATTAAGGTGCGATAACCAACTAGTATACATCCTATTTGCAGTGCACTCAGTCCAGTGGATGTTGTCCTCAACCACCTGAAATTCAGACACAGGGAGGCTGGGCAGGATAGGGACCTTGGCCCTTAAGGCCTCTACACGGCTGTTAACGAATTGTATGTTTCGTTTCTGGGTTGTAGTCAGGTGCTTCGAATAATTTAGTTTGGCAAAGTGAACTTTAGCCTTTGGAAATTTTGAACGCATGGTACTAAACAGATTCTCAATTCTTTGGGAGGTGTCATGCTGAAGTTCGTCCTTATCATTAATTCCGATGTTAAGGATGATACGCTGAGGTTGGAAGACCTCATTGTGTTTTCTAACCATATCCCTGATGTGGTTTATCTTAGCACCTGGATAGATTGCTACCTGCATATCTGGATGAGGTGTCTGATTGATACGAGCTAAATTTGAAGACCCAATCAGCAGAATCTTCTTGTTCAGAGTAGGAAGGCGCCATTCATTCTTATTATCCACCACGAACCGAAACTTGTAGAAAGACCTATACTCTTTGGGTGTATCCCTAGGCGTAGGTTTGGGCTTAGGTGTGGGCGTAAATTTAGGTTATGGTGGCTTGGACCTCGGCGTCGACGATCTGGTCTTTTGACCAGGTCGGTCAGTAGCTGCTCTCTGTGGAAGGGGAGGAAACTCGACTGGGGACAGTGGCGAGACCGGAAGAGGGATCTGACTAGGATCCACATGAGCGGACACTGACGGTGACCATGCTGGCAGTGGAATCAGGAGCGGATCCACCACAGGAGACTGCAGGGGGAACACTGGTGAGCTCTGGTTATTCACCCGCTTAACTACTGGGGGACTCTCAGTGGGTGACCCATTCTGTTTCCGATTTGATTGTGGGATGACTGGTACGGTCAAGGCTGACCTTGCAGTCGGTGTGCCTGGTAGGGCCACAGAGGGCCCTGCAGTTGATGTTCCTGGTAAGGTCACAGGTGACCCTACAGGGGGTGTTGTACTATGGCAGGTTCTAAAATGTGGATCAAAAGGTCTGATGAAATCATAAAACTGATCAATTGATGAAGAATGAAACTTCCTGCCATAGTTATTTCGGGCCCAATTTATTGCTGTGGTCTTCGCTCTACCTAATTCTAAATTTGGTTTGGACTGAGCTTCGATGAGGAGCGACATAAGACGACCAAGCTGGAAATTATAGTGACTAATGTTAACCTGGAGTAAAGATATGGCCCATTTGAAATTTGCTGCTAAGATGTCCTTACGGACCTCGGCGTTTGGCATCGCTGGTTTACAGAAGAAATTCTGTCTCTCTAACTCTGACACTTTCCAGCTCAACCCAGGAGGCAAACTGCCCCTACGTACATGAGCATTCAAGATGCCAAGGTGGTGAAAGCATTGTATAATCATGTAGTAACACTTGGTTAGTGCAGCCTGGGCAGATGGCGGGCGACTGTCGTTAGACCTCCTGTCATCCCGTCTTCTACTCTTGCTAACTCCAGCCATAATGTTACTAGTTAGATAATTCAATGTTTCTGCCACTAAAATCTACAAGAATACCAAAAAATTGAGGGGACCTAATGGAATCGTGAACCAAGGGAAGTCTATCGAATTACAAGCCTAACAAAATCTACAAGCGCATCAAAAATCTATCGCTGAAAAAAGAAGGTTATGATTAAGCATGTTAATATTTAAATAATTCATATAAACTATCAAAGGATAATTGTGTATATTACCAATAATCCTATGCACCGTCGTGAAGTGGGCGACCGGTTTCGACAAGGTTTGTCAGCTTCAGGCCACAGAACAAATCTGCCTGTCCACCAAAAATATGTCTATTTATTAGAATTGATGGCCTTATGGATGTGGCTTAGATTAGTATTCAATTGTACTTTGAAAATTTTAAATTGTATTCACATTAAAGAGTTGGACTGCCACAGATGTTTAAAAACTATTGTCTAAATCCATTGACGTTGATTGAGTTCTCTAAGGTTTCTGAGTGGGCTTCCAGTAATACTCTCATGAATGAGTGGCGGTTGATCAAAGAGATCAAGCCATGCATATTAACCCAGTGAGCTCGATTCTGTTTGTTCAGAAGGTATCCCTTTCTGAACGAGGTTCTATTATCGGTCTGTTGATTGATCAAAGGGATCACTCAACGGTCATTAATCATTTGAACAGTGAACTCTATTTCAAAAGGTGTTGTTGGACTTTGTCTTCAAGTCTTTTGAAGTCGAATTTAGGAAAGAACATTTTTTAATTTCCAACAATTAAATAATTGTCTATAGAATTTAGACTAGTAGGATTCAAGTGTATTTGAAAGATTTAATGAGCAATATGAATTTCGAGTTCCTTCCATCCATCCATCCATCCACCCACCCACCCATCCACCCAGCCATCCATCGACCCACCCATCCATCAATCCATCCATCCATCAATCCATTCAGTTAATGAAGGAAGGAGTGACAGAAGGAAGACAAATGAAGAAAGGATGGATGAAGTAAGGAAGGAAGAAAGGAAGAATGGAGGGAGGGAGGGATGGCGGGAGGGAATGAGGGTGGGACGGGGGTGGGGGTGGGCGAGGATCGATGAAGGAGGGAGGGAGGAAGGAAGGAAGGAAGGAAGGAAGGGAGGGAGGGAGGGAGGGAGGGAGGGAGGAAGGAAGGAAGGAAGGATGGAAGGGAGTGAGGGTGGGACAGATGGTGCGAGGATCGAGGAAGGAGGGAGGGAGGGAGGAAGGAAGGAAGGAAGGAAGGAATGAAGAAGAATGGAGGGCGGGAGGAGGGAGGGAGGGAGAAGGGAGGAAGGAAGGACAGAATGAAGGAAGGACAGACCAATGGACGGAAGGGCGGGAATGAGGGAGGGAGGAAGGATGGATGGATTGAGGAAGGAAGAAAGGAAGGAGGAAGGAAGAATGGAGGGAGAGAGGGATGGAGGGAGGGTGGGAGGGAGGGAGAAGGAAGGAATGGAGGGAGGAGGAGGGAGGGAAAGGGCGAGGAAGGAAGGAAGGAAGGACGGACGGACGGGCGGGCGAGCGGGTGGGTGGGAGGGAGGGAGGGAGGGAAGGAGGGAGGGAGGGAGGGAGGGAAGGAGGGAGGGAGGGAGGGAAGGAGGGAGGGAGGAAGGGATGAAGGAAGGAAGGAAGGAAAGAAGGAAGGAAGGAATGTAGGACGTGTGGGAATGGGGGTGGTAATGAGGGAGGGAGTGAGGGAAGGAAGGAAGGTGGGAAGGAAGGAAGGAAGGAAGGAGGGAGGGAGTGAGGGAGGGAGGAGGGAGGAGGGGAGGGAGGGAGGGAGGGAGGAAGGAAGGGAGTGAAGGAAGGAAGGAAGGAAGGGAGGGAGGGAGGGAGGGAGGGAGGGGGGGAGGGAGCGAGGGAATGGCAGGAATGGCGGGAATGATGGAGGGAAGGAAGGAAAGAAGGAAGGGAGGGAGGGAGGGAGCGAGTGAGGGAGGGCGGGAGGGAGGGAGGGAGGGGGGAAGGGAGGGAGGGAGGGAGGGAGGAAGGATGGAGGGAAGGAAGGAAGGAAGGAAGGAAGGAGGGAAGGAAGGAAGGAAATGATGAACGGATCAAAACTATAGTTAAGAAGACAGACTAAATTGATGGAATGATGGTATGCCAGACAGATTTGCCACGACGGTATGGTGCAATAATTAGTGTGTTAGTAAGACAATAAAACAATAGAACTGGCACTCGCTTGTAGGTGGTTATATGATTAAACGCACTGGCTCAGGATCTCCCAAGGTTGGGAGATATTTTTTATTTATTTTATTGTCTGAGATTTGTTATGTTTGTTTGATAGAGGCGGTATGGCCTATAAAATATGAATAATATATATCATTCATTCTGAAGGATTTTGAAGAGTTAATTTCGAAATAACCAAGATGTCACGTAGATTGGAGTTTTTCTTAAAGGCTATCACTGGACGCAAATTGAGAGGTTTTTTCATTTTATCCTGCAATTTATGATATTCATCTTTCAAAATTTCTGAAATTTTAACATTTTTTCGATTGTATGTTAAACTGAATGGAATAATTTCACGTTGATCAGCAAGACCAGGGTCCACGTTTATGCCACTCGGCCATTTTGTTTTCAGTTGCTTAATCCAAAATGATTCTCGAAGTTTTCTTTGTTTATCAGTTTCTTCGGCCGTAGCAGAAAGAGGCAGTTGCTCAATAGGCATAATTTCAAAGTGTCTATCGACAGAATGACCAGGAAGATTGAAATGTTGAGCTACGTTGGTGTCCTCGTCGTGTCTAATATCGCAAAGGTGTCTAGTTGCTCGCCATCTGAAAGGGCATTTTGTTTCACCGACATACTGCTTTTGGCATAATTTGCAAGATATTAAATATATAACATTTTTAGAATCGCAATCTAAATTAGACTGAAGTTGGAATTTGCTTTTGCTCTGATAACTGACAAATGTTTTCTGATTAGGTAGATAGAGGTCTAATTTACACCTCTTCTTTCCACATTTCTGAGATTGTCCTACGCCTATAATCGGACGATTGTGACGAATTTTGGTAGGCTTTTGATCGGCAGCCTTATCAGTAATAGTTTCCAAATCATGTAAAGTTTCGGATTTTATTTTGCGCAAAAATCGTGTTGAATATCCCCTCGGTTTGAGGGCTTTAAATAAGGTGGAACACGCAGATTCAAAATTCTTTCTATCACTAGAATTTCGGTGAAATCGGATAATCTGTGATTTGACAATACCTTTAAAAGTATGAGGTGGATGGAAAGATTTCTTATGCAGTAGTTGATGGGAATCGGTGGGCTTAAAGAATACTTTGTAATCAAGAAACCCACTGGTGTTATAATTTACACCTTTGTAGAGAGTAACGTCTAAAAAGTCTACGGACGACTGGTCGATGTTGGCTTTAAGTTTGATGTTAGGATCGTGATTGTTCAAAATAGTGAAAAATTCATCAAACTCTTCCCTCGAATGATTCCAGATCATAAAAATATCATCGAGGTACCGGCGGTAAAATAAGGGCTGCTTAGGACATTTGTTAAGCACATCTTCTTCCCACTCAGCTACATAGATGTTGGCAAAACTAGGACTAAAACGTTTACCCATAGCGCATCCACAGATTTGTTGGTTACGTCATAAATGACTCTATTAGGCCAGTCTTTATCTCTTAATAGTCCGACACGTTGTAAGAATTGTATGTCTCTACTATTTAATAAACATGCTGTTGAATATGTTGAAACTAATTTGACTGTGCGCTGTTGCTGCCATAGGAAGCTACAGCACCCTGTCAAATCAGTTTCAAAATATTCAACAGCCTACCTCTATAGTTTTCTGGAAATTGATAGTCAGTGAGTTCAGAGATCGATCGATCCCAACACGAGCGAGGTGTGGGTGGAGCGTAGCTAGAAATGGGCGGGGCATAGTTAAAAATGGAAAGATCCATTCAATGGGTTGTTGTTTCTAGACACTGATGTCTTGTTAATATCGAGAATTCGTCGTGTATCTGCTTCGTCCTACATCTAAGGTCTATGACAATCCTGTATGATTCATGGCCAAAGTTGCTTGTATTTGATCGGGTTAAAAATAAAATACAACTTTCCCAGTCTGGTTTCAAAACTGTCTAGATCGCTCATCGTGAGCTTAAACGTGGGGTTTAGGGATCCTTATGCACTTACTCCATGTCTGTATGTTGTTGTTGTTGTTGTTGGTGGTGGTGGTGGTGGTGGTGGTGGTGGAGGTGGTGGTGGTGGTGGTGGAGGTGGTGGTGGTGGTGGTGGTGGTGGAGGTGGTGGTGGTGGTGGCGGTGGCGGTGGTGGGGGGTGGTGATGGTGGTGGTGGTGGAGGTGATGGTGGTGTTGGTGGTGGTGGTGGTGGTGGTTATATGATTAAACGCACTGGCTCAAGATCTCCCAAGGTTGGGAGATATTTTTTATTTATTTTATTGTCTGAGATTTGTTATGTTTGTTTGATAGAGGCGGTATGGCCTATAAAATATGAATAATATATATCATTCATTCTGAAGGTTTTTGAAGAGTTAATTTCGAAATAACCAAGATGTCACGTAGATTGGAGTTTTTCTTAAAGGCTATCACTGGACGCAAATTGAGAGGTTTTTTCATTTTATCCTGCAATTTATGATATTCATCTTTCAAAATTTCAGCAATTTTAACATTTTTTCGATTGTATGTTAAACTGAATGGAATAATTTCACGTTGATCAGCAAGACCAGGGTCCACGTTTATGCCACTCGGCCATTTTGTTTTCAGTTGCTTAATCCAAAATGATTCTCGAAGTTTTCTTTGTTTATCAGTTACTTCGGCCATAGCAGAAAGAGGCAGTTGCTCAATAGGCATAATTTCAAAGTGTCTATCGACAGAATGACCAGGAAGATTGAAATGTTGAGCTACGTTGGTGTCCTCGTCGTGTCTAATATCGCAAAGGTGTCTAGTTGCTCGCCATCTGAAAGGGCATTTTGTTTCACCGACATACTGCTTTTGGCATAATTTGCAAGATATTAAATAGATAACATTTTTAGAATCGCAATCTAAATTAGACTGAAGTTGGAATTTGCTTTTGTTCTGATAACTGACAAATGTTGTCTGATTAGGTAGATAGAGGTCTAATTTACACCTCTTCTTTCCACATTTCTGAGATTGTCCTACGCCTATAATCGGACGATTGTGACGAATTTTGGTAGGCTTTTGATCGGCAGCCTTATCAGTAATAGTTTCCAAATCATGTAAAGTTTCGGATTTTATTTTGCGCAAAAATCGTGTTGAATATCCCCTCGGTTTGAGGGCTTTAAATAAGGTGGAACACGCAGATTCAAAATTCTTTCTATCACTAGAATTTCGGTGAAACCGGATAATCTGTGATTTGATAATACCTTTAAAAGTATGAGGTGGATGGAAAGATTTCTTATGCAGTAGTTGATGGGAATCGGTGGGCTTAAAGAATACTTTGTAATCAAGAAGCCCACTGGTGTTATAATTTACACCTTTGTAGAGAGTAACGTCTAAAAAGTCTACGGACGACTGGTCAATGTTGGCTTTAAGTTTGATGTTAGGATCGTGATTGTTCAAAATAGTGAAAAATTCATCAAACTCTTCCCTCGAATGATTCCAGATCATAAAAATATCATCGAGGTAACGGCGGTAATATAAGGGCTGCTTAGGACATTTGTTAAGCGCATCTTCTTCCCACTCAGCTACATAGATGTTGGCAAAACTAGGACTAAAACGTTTACCCATAGCGCATCTACAGATTTGTTGGTTACGTCATAAATGACTCTATTAGGCCAGTCTTTAACTCTTAATTGTCCGACACGTTGTAAGAATTGTATGTCTCTACTATTTAATAAACATGCTGTTGAATATGTTGAAACTAATTTGACTGTGCGCTGTTGCTGCCATAGGAAGCTACAGCACCCTGTCAAATCAGTTTCAAAATATTCAACAGCTTACCTCTATAGTTTTCTGGAAATTGATAGTCAGTGAGTTCAGAGATCGATCGATCCCAACACGAGCGAGGTGTGGGTGGAGCGTAGCTAGAAATGGGCGGGGCATAGTTAAAAATGGAAAGATCCATTCAATGGGTTGTTGTTTCTAGACACTGATGTATTGTTAATTTCGAGACTTCGTCGTGTATCTGCTTCGTCCTACATCTAAGGTCTATGACAATCCTGTATGATTCATGGCCAAAGTTGCTTGTATTTGATCGGGTTAAAAATAAAATACAACTTTCCCAGTCTGGTTTCAAAACTGTCTAAATCGCTCATCGTGAGCTTAAACGTGGGGTTTAGAGATCCTTATGCACTTACTCCATGTCTGTATGTTGTTGTTGTTGTTGTTGTTGTTGGCGGTGGTGGTGGTGGTGGTGGTGGTGGTGGTGGAGGTGGTGGTGGTGGTGGTGGAGGTGGTGGTGGTGGTGGTGGTGGTGGTGGTGGTGGTGGGTGGTGATGGTGGTGGTGGTGGAGGTGATGGTGGTGTTGGTGGTTATATGATTAAACGCACTGGCTCAGGATCTCCCAAGGTTGGGAGATATTTTTTATTTATTTTATTGTCTGAGATTTGTTATGTTTATTTGATAGAGGCGGTATGGCCTATAAAATATGAATAATATATATCATTCATTCTGAAGGTTTTTGAAGAGTTAATTTCGAATTAACCAAGATGTCACGTAGATTGGAGTTTTTCTTAAAGGCTATCACTGGACGCAAATTGAGAGGGTTTTTCATTTTATCCTGCAATTTATGATATTCATCTTTCAAAATTTCAGAAATTTCAACATTTTTTCGATTGCATGTTAAACTGAATGGAATAATTTCACGTTGATCAGCAAGACCAGGGTCCACGTTTATGCCACTCGGCCATTTTGTTTTCAGTTGCTTAATCCAAAATGATTCTCGAAGTTTTCTTTGTTTATCAGTTTCTTCAGCCGTAGCAGAAAGAGGCAGTTGCTCAATAGGCATAATTTCAAAGTGTCTATCGACAGAATGACCAGGAAGATTGAAATGTTGAGCTACGTTGGTGTCCTCGTCGTGTCTAATATCGCAAAGGTGTCTAGTTGCTCGCCATCTGAAAGGGCATTTTGTTTCACCGACATACTGCTTTTGGCATAATTTGCAAGATATTAAATAGATAACATTTTTAGAATCGCAATCTAAATTAGACTGAAGTTGGAATTTGCTTTTGTTCTGATAACTGACAAATGTTGTCTGATTAGGTAGATAGAGGTCTAATTTACACCTCTTCTTTCCACATTTCTGAGATTGTCCTACGCCTATAATCGGACGATTGTGACGAATTTTGGTAGGCTTTTGATCGGCAGCCTTATCAGTAATAGTTTCCAAATCATGTAAAGTTTCGGATTTTATTTTGCGCAAAAATCGTGTTGAATATCCCCTCGGTTTGAGGGCTTTAAATAAGTTGGAACACGCAGATTCAAAATTCTTTCTATCACTAGAATTTCGGTGAAATCGGATAATCTGTGATTTGATAATACCTTTAAAAGTATGAGGTGGATGGAAAGATTTCTTATGCAGTAGTTGATGGGAATCGGTGGGCTTAAAGAATACTTTGTAATCAAGAAGCCCACTCGTGTTATAATTTACACCTTTGTAGAGAGTAACGTCCAAAAAGTCTACGGACGACTGGTCGATGTTGGCTTTAAGTTTGATGTTAGGATCGTGATTGTTCAAAATAGTGAAAAATTCATCAAACTCTTCCCTCGAATGATTCCAGATCATAAAAATATCATCGAGGTACCGGCGGTAAAATAAGGGCTGCTTAGGACATTTGTTAAGCGCATCTTCTTCCCACTCAGCTACATAGATGTTGGCAAAACTAGGACTAAAACGTTTACCCATAGCGCATCCACAGATTTGTTGGTAGATTTCGCCAGCGAATTCGAAATCATTGCCCTTTAAACTCAGCTCCAGGAGAGCTAATATTTCGCTAGTGGGCCTATTGTTATCAGGATATTTATCAAATGCTCGGCGAACAGAAGTCAAACCCCTTTCGATGTCAATGTTTGTGTACATAGCATCGATGTCGAGGGTTATCAAGAGTGAGTTTGGAGGAACAGAAATTTTGGAGACCTCGCATAGGAAATCCTCAGTGTTGTTCAAAAAGCTGAAATGTCTATTCGCAATTGGTTGTAGGTGGTAATCAATAATTTCACTAATTCGATAAGATTCAGAGCCGCAATCAGAGATAATAGGTCGACCCGGTGGTATCATAGGGTCGGACCATGACTCAATAGGTTTATGAATTTTTGGCAAAAGGTAAAACGTACGTGGATTTGAATCTCGTTTAGCAGTAAGGTATTTAAACTGCTTTTTCGTTATGGCCTTGTTGTCAGCCATTTCTTGAAGAATTCCATTAAATTTATCACAATTATTTTGCCAGAGTGGTTCGTCTAATTTGCGGTAGTGTTTCAGATTACCGAGTTGTCGATGCGCTTCACGAATATAATTATCCTTACGCATTATTACAGTAGCAGATCCCTTGTCAGCAGGCTTTATAACGATGTCATTGTTTCTACGCAAACCTGTTAAGGCTAAACGTTCTTGATATGACAAATTTTGATGATTTTTAGGAAATTCTAAATTTTCAACACGCTCCTTGATAGCTTTTATACTATCAGGGATCGCAGGGTCAACCAACTTCGAGTTAGGTGCCCAGCCAGTTTTTTCAACAAAAGGTAGAAAGTTGTTTTTCTTGGAATTTCGTAAAAAGTCTGCTAATTTTACACGGTGAGAAAATTCTTCAATTTCCCATACCCCATTATCTAAAAGAGCATCTATGTCGACTTTGGGCCGTGGTGTTGGTACATATGTTAGACCAAGATTTAGCAACGATCTTTCTGCTTCAGACAATGTAGAACCAGTTAGGTTAATGATATTACCACCTAGGCCAATTTCTGGGTGGTTAGTACCCTGACCCGTAGTTAGTTTAAATTAAGGTGCGATAACCAACTATTATACATCCTATTTGCAGTGCACTCAGTCCAGTGGATGTTGTCCTCAACCACCTGAAATTCAGACACGGGGAGGCTGGGCAGGATAGGGACCTTGGCCCTTAAGGCCTCTACACGGCTGTTAACGAATTGTATGTTTCGTTTCTGGGTTGTAGTCAGGTGCTTCGAATAATTTAGTTTGGCAAAGTGAACTTTAGCCTTTGGAAATTTTGAACGCATGGTACTAAACAGATTCTCAATTCTCTGGGAGGTGTCATGCTGAAGTTCGTCCTTATCATTAATTCCGATGTTAAGGATGATACGCTGAGGTTGGAAGACCTCATTGTATTTTCTAACCATATTCCTAATGTGGTTTATCTTAGCACCTGGATATATTGCTACCTGCATATCTGGATGAGGTGTCTGATTGATACGAGCTAAATTTGAAGACCCAATCAGCAGAATCTTCGTGTTCAGAGTAGGAAGGCGCCATTCACTCTTGTTATCCACCACGAACCGAAACTTGTAGAAAGACCTATGCTCTTTGGGTGTATCCCTAGGCGTAGGTTTGGGCTTAGTTGTGGGCGTAAACTTAGGTTGTGGTGGCTTGGACATCGGCGTCGACGATCTGGTCTTTTGACCAGGTCGGTCAGTGGCTGCTCTCTGTGGAAGGGGAGGAAACTCGACTGGGGACAAGTGGCGAGACCGGAAGAGGGATCTGACTAGGATCCACATGAGCGGACACTGACGGTGACCATTCTGGCAGTGGAATCAGGAGCGGATCCACCACAGGAGACTGCAGGGGGAACACTGGTGAGCACTGGTTATTCACCCGCTTAACTACTGGGGGACTCTCAGTGGGTGACCTATTCCGTTTCCGATTTGATTGTGGGATGACTGGTATGGTCAAGGCTGACCTTGCAGTCGGTGTGCCTGGTAGGGCTACAGAGGGCCCTGCAGTTGATGTTCCTGGTAAGGTCACAGGTGACCCTACAGGGGGTGTTGTACTATGGCAGGTTCTAAAATGCGGATCAAAAGGTCTGATGAAATCATAAAACTGATCAATTGATGAAGAATGAAACTTCCTGCCATAGTTATTTCGGGCCCAATTTATTGCTGTGGTCTTCGCTCTGCCTAATTCTAAATTTGGTTTGGACTGAGCTTCGATGAGGAGCGACATAAGACGACCAAGCTGGAAATTATAGTGACTAATGTTAACCTGAAGTAAAGATATGGCCCATTTCAAATTTGCTGCTAGGATGTCCTTACGGACCTCGGCGTTTGGCATCGCTGGTTACAGAAGAAATTCTGTTGCTCTAATTCTGACACTTTCCAGCTCAATCCAGGAGGCAAACTGCCCCTACGTACATGAGCATTCAAGATGCCAAGGTGGTGAAAGCATTGTATAATCATGTAGTAACACTTGGTTAGTGCAGCCTGGGCAGATGGCGGGCGACTGTCGTTAGACCTCCTGTCATCCCGTCTTCTACTCTTGCTAACTCCAGCCATAATGTTACTAGTTAGATAATTCAATGTTTCTGCCACTAAAATCTACAAAAATACCAAAAAGTTGAGGGGACCTAATGGAATCGTGAACCAAGGGAAGTCTATCGAATTACAAGCCTAACAAAATCTACAAGCGCATCAAAAATCTACCGCTGAAAAAAAGAAGGTTATGATTAAGCATGTTAATATTTAAATAATTCATATAAACTATTAAAGGATAATTGTGTATATTACCAATAATCCTATGCACCGTCGTGAAGTGGGCGACCGGTTTTCGACAAGGTTTGTCAGCTTCAGGCCACAGAACAAATCTGCCTGTCCACCAAAAATCTGTCTATTTATTAGAATTGATGGCCTTATGGATGTGGCTTAGATTAGTATTCAATTGTACTTTGAAAATTTTAAATTGTATTCACATTAAAGAGTTGGACTGCCACAGATGTTTAAAAACTATTGTCTAAATCCATTGACGTTGATTGAGTTCTCTAAGGTTTCTGAGTGGGCTTCCAGTAGTACTCTCATGAATGAGTGGCGGTTGATCAAAGAGATCAAGCCATGCATATTAACCCAGTGAGCTCGATTCTGTTTGTTCAGAAGGTATCCCTTTCTGAACGAGGTTCTATTATCGGTCTGTTGATTGATCAAAGGGATCACTCAACGGTCATTAATCATTTGAACAGTGAACTCTATTTCAAAAGGTGTTGTTGGACTTTGTTTTCAAGTCTTTTGAAGTCGAATTTAGGAAAGAACATTTTTAATTTCCAACAATTAAATAATTGTCTATAGCATTTATACTAGTAGGATTCAAGTGTATTTGAAAGATTTAATGAGCAATATGAATTTCGAGTTCCTTCCATCCATCCATCCATCCACCCACCCATCCACCCACCCATCCATCGACCCACCCATCCATCAATCCATCCATCCATCAATCCATTCAGTTAATGAAGGAAGGAGTGACAGAAGGAAGACAAATGAAGAAAGGATGGATGAAGTAAGGAAGGAATAAAGGAAGAATGGATGGAGGGAGGGAGGGATGGCGGGAGGGAATGAGGGTGGGACGGGGGGGCGAGGATCGATGAAGGAGGGAGGGAGGGAGGAAGGAAGGAAGGAAGGAAGGAAGGAAGGAAGGAAGGAAGGAAGGAAGGAAGGAAGGAAGGAAGGAAGGAAGGAAGGAAGGAAGGAAGGAAGGAAGGAAGGAAGGAAGGAAGGAAGGAAGGAAGGAAGGAAGGGAGGGAGGGAGGGAGGGAGGGAGGGAGGGAGGGAGGGAGGGAGGGAGGGAGGGAGGGAGGGAGGGAGGGAGGGAGGGAGGGAGGGAGGGAGGGAGGGAGGGAGGGAGGAAGAGGAAGAAAGAAAGAAAGAAAGAAGAAAGAAAGAAAGAAAGAAAGAAAGAAAGAAAGAAAGAAAGAAAGAAAGAAAGAAAGAAAGAAAGAAAGAAAGAAAGAAAGAAAGAAAGAAAGAAAGAAAGAAAGAAAGAAAGAAAGAAAGAAGAAGAAGAAAGAAAGAAAGAAGAAAGAAAGAAGAAGGAAGGATGGATGGAAGGGAGTGAGGGTGGGACAGATGGTGCGAGGATCGAGAAAGGAGGGAGGGAGGGAGGAAGGAAGGAAGGAAGGAATGAAGAAGAATGGGGGGATGGGAGGAGGGAGGGAGGGAGAAGGGAGGAAGGAAGGACAGAATGAAGGAAGGACAGACGGATGGACGGAAGGGCGGGAATGAGGGAGGGAGGAAGGATGGATGGATTGAGGAAGGAAGGAGGAAGGAAGAATGGAGGGAGGGAGGGAGGGAGGGAGGGGATTGAGGGCGGGAGGGAGGGAGAAGGAAGGAAGGAATGGAAGGGAGGGGGAGGGAGGGAAAGAGCAAGGAAGGAAGGAAGGAAGGAAGGACAGACGGACGGAAGGACGGACGGACGGACGGGTGCGAGGGAGGGATGGAGGGAAGGAGGGAGGGAGGGATGAAAGAAGGAAAGAAGGAAGGAAGGAAGGAATGTAGGACGGGTGGGAATGGGGATGGGAATGAGGGAGGGAGTGATGGAGGGAAGGAAGGTGGGAAGGAAGGTAGGAAGGAAGGAGGGAGGGAGGAGAGAGGAGGGGAGGGAGGGATGGAGGAAGGAAGGAAGGAAGGGAGGAAGGGAGTGAAGGAAGGAAGGGATGGAGGGAAGGAGGGAGGGAGGGAGGGATGAAAGAAGGAAAGAAGGAAGGAAGGAAGGAATGTAGGACGGGTGGGAATGGGTGTGGGAATGAGGGAGGGAGTGAGGGAGGGAAGGAAGGTGGGAAGGAAGGAAGGAAGGAAGGAGGGAGGGAGGAGGAGGAGGGAGGAGGGGAGGGAGGGAGGGAGGGAGGGAGGGAGGGAGGAAGGAAGGAAGGGAGTGAAGGAAGGAAGGGAGGGAGGGAGGGAGGGAGGGAATGGCGGGAAATGCGGGAATGGCGGGAATGAAGGAGGGAAGGAAGGAAAGAAGGGAGGGAGGGAGGGAGCGCGCGAGCGAGCGAGGGAGGGCGGTAGGGAGGGGGGAGAGGGGAAGGGAGGGAGGGCGGGAGGGAGGGAGGGAGGACGGAAGGAAGGAAGGAAGGAAGGAAGGAAGGAAGGAGGGAAGGAAGGAAGGGAGTGAAGGAAGGAAGGGAGGGAGGGAGGGAGGGAAGGAGGGAGGGAGGGAGGGAGGAGGGAGGGAGGGAGGGAGGGAGGGAGGGAGGGAGGGAGGGAGGGAGGGATGAAAGAAGGAAAGAAGGAAGGAAGGAAGGAATGTAGGACGGGTGGGAATGGGGGTGGGAATGAGGGAGGGAAGGAAGGTGGGAAGGAAGGAAGGAAGGAAGGAGGGAAGGAGGGAGGGAGGAGGGAGGAGGGGAGGGAGGGAGGGAGGGAGGGAGGGAGGGAGGGAGGAAGGAAGGAAGGAAGGGAGTGAAGGAAGGAAGGGAGGGAGGGAGGGAGGGAGGGAATGGCGTGAATGGCGGGAATGGCGGGAATGAAGGAGGAAGGAGGGATGGAGGGAAGGAAGGAAAGAAGGGAGGGAGGGAGGGAGTGCGCGAGCGAGCGAGGGAGGGCGGGAGGGAGGGGGGAGAGGGGAAGGGAGGGAGGGCGGGAGGGAGGGAGGGAGGGAGGGAGGACGGAAGGAAGGAAGGAAGGAAGGAGGGAAGGAAGGAAGGAAGGAAGGAAATGATGAACGGATCAAAACTATTGTTAAGAAGATAGACTAAATTGATGGAATGATGGTATGCCAGACAGATTTGCCACGACGGTATGGTGCAATAATTAGTGTGTTAGTAAGACAATAAAACAATAGAACTGGCACTCGCTTGTAGGTGGTTATATGATTAAACGCACTGGCTCAGGATCTCCCAAGGTTGGGAGATATTTTTTATTTATTTTATTGTCTGAGATTTGTTATGTTTAATTGATAGAGGCGGTATGGCCTATAAAATATGAATAATATATATCATTCATTCTGAAGGTTTTTGAAGAGTTAATTTCGAATTAACCAAGATGTCACGTAGATTGGAGTTTTTCTTAAAGGCTATCACTGGACGCAAATTGAGGTTTTTTCATTTTATCCTGCAATTTATGATATTCATCTTTCAAAATTTCAGAAATTTCAACATTTTTTCGATTGTATGTTAAACTGAATGGAATAATTTCACGTTGATCAGCAAGACCAGGGTCCACGTTTATGCCACTCGGCCATTTTGTTTTCAGTTGCTTAATCCAAAATGATTCTCGAAGTTTTCTTTGTTTATCAGTTTCTTCGGCCGTAGCAGAAAGAGGCAGTTGCTCAATAGGCATAATTTCAAAGTGTCTATCGACAGAATGACCAGGAAGATTGAAATGTTGAGCTACGTTGGTGTCCTCGTCGTGTCTAATATCGCAAAGGTGTCTAGTTGCTCGCCATCTGAAAGGGCATTTTGTTTCACCGACATACTGCTTTTGGCATAATTTGCAAGATATTAAATAGATAACATTTTTAGAATCGCAATCTAAATTAGACTGAAGTTGGAATTTGCTTTTGTTCTGATAACTGACAAATGTTGTCTGATTAGGTAGATAGAGGTCTAATTTACACCTCTTCTTTCCACATTTCTGAGATTGTCCTACGCCTATAATCGGACGATTGTGACGAATTTTGGTAGGCTTTTGATCGGCAGCCTTATCAGTAATAGTTTCCAAATCATGTAAAGTTTCGGATTTTATTTTGCGCAAAAATCGTGTTGAATATCCCTCGGTTTGAGGGCTTTAAATAAGGTGGAACACGCAGATTCAAAATTCTTTCTATCACTAGAATTTCGGTGAAATCGGATAATCTGTGATTTGATAATACCTTTAAAAGTATGAGGTGGATGGAAAGATTTCTTATGCAGTAGTTGATGGGAATCGGTGGGCTTAAAGAATACTTTGTAATCAAGAAGCCCACTCGTGTTATAATTTACACCTTTGTAGAGAGTAACGTCCAAAATGTCTACGGACGACTGGTCGATGTTGGCTTTAAGTTTGATGTTAGGATCGTGATTGTTCAAAATAGTGAAAAATTCATCAAACTCTTCCCTCGAATGATTCCAGATCATAAAAATATCATCGAGGTACCGGCGGTAAAATAAGGGCTGCTTAGGACATTTGTTAAGCGCATCTTCTTCCCACTCAGCTACATAGATGTTGGCAAAACTAGGACTAAAACGTTTACCCATAGCGCATCCACAGATTTGTTGGTAGATTTCGCCAGCGAATTCGAAATCATTGCCCTTTAAACTCAGCTCCAGGAGAGCTAATATTTCGCTAGTGGGCCTATTGTTATCAGGATATTTATCAAATGCTCTGCGAACAGAAGTCAAACCCCTTTCGATGTCAATGTTTGTGTACATAGCATCGATGTCGAGGGTTATCAAGTGTGAGTTTGGAGGAACAGAAATTTTGGAGACCTCGCATAGGAAATCCTCAGTGTTGTTCAAAAAGCTGAAATGTCTATTCGCAATTGGTTGTAGGTGGTAATCAATAATTTCACTAATTCGATAAGATTCAGAGCCGCAATCAGAGATAATAGGTCGACCCGCTGGTATCATAGGGTCGGACCATGACTCAATAGGTTTATGAATTTTTGGCAAAAGGTAAAACGTACGTGGATTTGAATCTCGTTTAGCAGTAAGGTATTTAAACTGCTTTTTCGTTATGGCCTTGTTGTCAGCCATTTCTTGAAGTATTCCATTAAATTTATCACAATTATTTTGCCAGAGTGGTTCGTCTAATTTGCGGTAGTGTTTCAGATTACCGAGTTGTCGATGCGCTTCACGAATATAATTATCCTTACGCATTATTACAGTAGCAGATCCCTTGTCAGCAGGCTTTATAACGATGTCATTGTTTCTACGCAAACCTGTTAAGGCTAAACGTTCTTGATATGACAAATTTTGATGACTTTTAGGAAATTCTAAATTTTCAACACGCTCCTTGATAGCTTTTATACTATCAGGGATCGCAGGGTCAACCAACTTCGAGTTAGGTGCCCAGCCAGTTTTTTCAACAAAAGGTAGAAAGTTGTTTTTCTTGGAATTTCGAAAAAAGTCTGCTAATTTTACACGGTGAGAAAATTCTTCAATTTCCCATACCCCATTATCTAAAAGAGCATCTATGTCGACTTTGGGCCGTGGTGTTGGTACATATGTTAGACCAAGATTTAGCAACGATCTTTCTGCTTCAGACAATGTAGAACCTGTTAGGTTAATGATATTACCACCTAGGCCAATTTCTGGGTGGTTAGTACCCTGACCCGTAGTTAGTTTAAATTAAGGTGCGATAACCAACTGTTATACATCCTATTTGCAGTGCACTCAGTCCAGTGGATGTTGTCCTCAACCACCTGAAATTCGGACACAGGGAGGCTGAGCAGGATAGGGACCTTGGCCCTTAAGGCCTCTACACGGCTGTTAACGAATTGTATGTTTCGTTTCTGGGTTGTTGTCAGGTGCTTCGAATAATTTAGTTTGGCAAAGTGAACTTTAGCCTTTGGAAATTTTGAACGCATGGTACTAAACAGATTCTCAATTCTCTGGGAGGTGTCATGCTGAAGTTCGTCCTTATCATTAATTCCGATATTAAGGATGATACGCTGAGGTTGGAAGACCTCATTGTATTTTCTAACCATATTCCTAATGTGGTTTATCTTAGCACCTGGATATATTGCTACCTGCATATCTGGATGAGGTGTCTGATTGATACGAGCTAAATTTGAAGACCCAATCAGCAGAATCTTCTTGTTCAGAGTAGGAAGGCGCCATTCACTCTTGTTATCCACCACGAACCGAAACTTGTAGAAAGACCTATGCTCTTTGGGTGTATCCCTAGGCGTAGGTTTGGGCTTAGTTGTGGGCGTAAACTTAGGTTGTGGTGGGTTGGACATCGGCGTCGACGATCTGGTCTTTTGACCAGGTCGGTCAGTGGCTGCTCTCTGTGGAAGGGGAGGAAACTCGACTGGGGACAGTGGCGAGACCGGAAGAGGGATCTGACTAGGATCCACATGAGCGGACACTGACGGTGACCATTCTGGCAGTGGAATCAGGAGCGGATCCACCACAGGAGACTGCAGGGGGAACACTGGTGAGCACTGGTTATTCACCCGCTTAACTACTGGGGGACTCTCAGTGGGTGACCTATTCCGTTTCCGATTTGATTGTGGGATGACTGGTATGGTCAAGGCTGACCTTGCAGTCGGTGTGCCTGGTAGGGCTACAGAGGGCCCTGCAGTTGATGTTCCTGGTAAGGTCACAGGTGACCCTACAGGGGGTGTTGTACTATGGCAGGTTCTAAAATGCGGATCAAAAGGTCTGATGAAATCATAAAACTGATCAATTGATGAAGAATGAAACTTCCTGCCATAGTTATTTCGGGCCCAATTTATTGCTGTGGTCTTCGCTCTACCTAATTCTAAATTTGGTTTGGACTGAGCTTCGATGAGGAGCGACATAAGACGACCAAGCTGGAAATTATAGTGACTAATGTTAACCTGAAGTAAAGATATGGCCCATTTCAAATTTGCTGCTAGGATGTCCTTACGGACCTCGGCGTTTGGCATCGCTGGTTTACAGAAGAAATTCTGTTGCTCTAATTCTGACACTTTCCAGCTCAATCCAGGAGGCAAACTGCCCCTACGTACATGAGCATTCAAGATGCCAAGGTGGTGAAAGCATTGTATAATCATGTAGTAACACTTGGTTAGTGCAGCCTGGGCAGATGGCGGGCGACTGTCGTTAGACCTCCTGTCATCCCGTCTTCTACTCTTGCTAACTCCAGCCATAATGTTACTAGTTAGATAATTCAATGTTTCTGCCACTAAAATCTACAAAAATACCAAAAAGTTGAGGGGACCTAATGGAATCGTGAACCAAGGGAAGTCTATCGAATTACAAGCCTAACAAAATCTACAAGCGCATCAAAAATCTACCGCTGAAAAAAAGAAGGTTATGATTAAGCATGTTAATATTTAAATAATTCATATAAACTATTAAAGGATAATTGTGTATATTACCAATAATCCTATGCACCGTCGTGAAGTGGGCGACCGGTTTCGACAAGGTTTGTCAGCTTCAGGCCACAGAACAAATCTGCCTGTCCACCAAAAATCTGTCCATTTATTAGAATTGATGGCCTTATGGATGTGGCTTAGATTAGTATTCAATTGTACTTTGAAAATTTTAAATTGTATTCACATTAAAGAGTTGGACTGCCACAGATGTTTAAAAACTATTGTCTAAATCCATTGACGTTGATTGAGTTCTCTAAGGTTTCTGAGTGGGCTTCCAGTAGTACTCTCATGAATGAGTGGCGGTTGATCAAAGAGATCAAGCCATGCATATTAACCCAGTGAGCTCGATTCTGTTTGTTCAGAAGGTATCCCTTTCTGAACGAGGTTCTATTGTCGGTCTGTTGATTGATCAAATGGATCACTCAACGGTCATTAATCATTTGAACAGTGAACTCTATTTCAAAAGGTGTTGTTGGACTTTGTTTTCAAGTCTTTTGAAGTCGAATTTAGGAAAGAACATTTTTTAATTTGCAACAATTAAATAATTGTCTATAGAATTTAGACTAGTAGGATTCAAGTGTATTTGAAAGATTTAATGAGCAATATGAATTTCGAGTTCCTTCCATCCATCCATCCATCCATCCACCCACCCATCCACCCACCCATCCATCGACCCACCCATCCATCAATCCATCCATCCATCAATCCATTCAGTTAATGAAGGAAGGAGTGACAGAAGGAAGACAAATGAAGAAAGGATGGATGAAGTAAGGAAGGAAGAAAGGAAGAATGGATGGAGGGAGGGATGGCGGGAGGGAATGAGGGTGGGACGGGGGGGGGGCGAGGATCGATGAAGGAGGGAGGGAGGGAGGAAGGAAGGAAGGAAGGAAGGAAGGAAGGAAGGAAGGAAGGAAGGAAGGAAGGAGGGAAAGAAAGAAAGAAAGAAAGAAAGAAAGAAAGAAAGAAAGAAAGAAGAAAAGAAAGAAAGAAAGAAAGAAAGAAAGAAAGAAAGAAAGAAAGAAAGAAAGAAAGAAAGAAAGAAAGAAAGAAAGAAGGAAGGAAGGAAGGATGGATGGAAGGGAGTGAGGGTGGGACAGATGGTGCGAGGATCGAGGAAGGAGGGAGGGAGGGAGGAAGGAAGGAAGGAAGGAAGGAAGGAAGGAATGAAGAAGAATGGGGGATGGGAGGAGGGAGGGAGGGAGAAGGGAGGAAGGAAGGACAGAATGAAGGAAGGACAGACGGATGGACGGAAGGGCGGGAATGAGGGAGGGAGGAAGCATGGATGGATTGAGGAAGGAAGGAGGAAGGAAGAATGGAGGGAGGGATGGATGGAGGGAGGGATGGAGGGCGGGAGGGAGGGAGAAGGAAGGAAGGAATGGAGGGAGGGGGAGGGAGGGAAAGAGCAAGGAAGGAAGGAAGGAAGGAAGGACAGACGGACAGAAGGACGGACGGACGGACGGGTGCGAGGGAGGGATGGATGGAGGAGGGGAGGGAGGGATGGAGGAAGGAAGGGAGGAAGGGAGTGAAGGAAGGAAGGGAGGGAGGGAGGGAGGGATGGAGGGAAGGAGGGAGGGAGGGAGGGAGGGATGAAAGAAGGAAAGAAGGAAGGAAGGAAGGAATGTAGGACGGGTGGGAATAGGGGTGGGAATGAGGGAGGGAGTGAGGGAGGGAAGGAAGGTGGGAAGGAAGGAAGGAAGGAAGGAGGGAGGGAGGAGGGAGGAGGGAGGAGGGGAGGGAGGGAGGGAGGGAAGGAGGGATGGAGGAAGGAAGGAAGGGAGTGAAGGAAGGAAGGGAGGGAGGGAGGGAGGGAGGGAGGGAATGGCGGGAATGGCGGGAATGGCGGGAATGAAGGAGGGAAGGAGGGATGGAGGGAAGGAAGGAAAGAAGGGAGGGAGGGAGCGCGCGAGCGAGCGAGGGAGGGCGGGAGAGAGGGGAAGGGAGGGAGGGCGGGAGGGAGGGAGGGAGGACGGAAGGAAGGAAGGAAGGAAGGAAGGAAGGAGGGAAGGAAGGAAGGAAGGAAGGAAGGGAGTGAAGGAAGGAAGGGAGGGAGGGAGGGAGGGAGGGAGGGATGGAGGGAAGGAGGGAGGGAGGGAGGGAGGGAGGGAGGGAGGGAGGGAGGGATGAAAGAAGGAAAGAAGGAAGGAAGGAAGGAATGTAGGACGGGTGGGAATGGGGGTGGGAATGAGGGAGGGAGTGAGGGAGGGAAGGAAGGTGGGAAGGAAGGAAGGAAGGAAGGAGGGAAGGAGGGAAGGAGGGAGGGAGGAGGGAGGAGGGGAGGGAGGGAGGGAGGGAGGGATGGAGGAAGGAAGGAAGGAAGGGAGTGAAGGAAGGAAGGGAGGGAGGGAGGGAGGGAGGGAATGGCGGGAATGGCGGGAATGGCGGGAATGGCGGGAATGAAGGAGGGAAGGAGGGATGGAGGGAAGGAAGGAAAGAAGGGAGGGAGGGAGGGAGTGCGCGAGCGAGCGAGGGAGGGCGGGAGGGAGGGGGGAGAGGGGAAGGGAGGGAGGGAGGGAGGGAGGACGGAAGGAAGGAAGGAAGGAAGGAGGGAAGGAAGGAAGGAAGGAAGGAAGGAAATGATGAACGGATCAAAACTATTGTTAAGAAGATAGACTAAATTGATGGAATGATGGTATGCCAGACAGATTTGCCACGACGGTATGGTGCAATAATTAGTGTGTTAGTAAGACAATAAAACAATAGAACTGGCACTCGCTTGTAGGTGGTTATATGATTAAACGCACTGGCTCAGGATCTCCCAAGGTTGGGAGATATTTTTTATTTATTTTATTGTCTGAGATTTGTTATGTTTATTTGATAGAGGCGGTATGGCCTATAAAATATGAATAATATATATCATTCATTCTGAAGGTTTTTGAAGAGTTAATTTCGAATTAACCAAGATGTCACGTAGATTGGAGTTTTTCTTAAAGGCTATCACTGGACGCAAATTGAGAGGTTTTTTCATTTTATCCTGCAATTTATGATATTCATCTTTCAAAATTTCAGAAATTTCAACATTTTTTCGATTGTATGTTAAACTGAATGGAATAATTTCACGTTGATCAGCAAGACCAGGGTCCACGTTTATGCCACTCGGCCATTTTGTTTTCAGTTGCTTAATCCAAAATGATTCTCGAAGTTTTCTTTGTTTATCAGTTTCTTCGGCCGTAGCAGAAAGAGGCAGTTGCTCAATAGGCATAATTTCAAAGTGTCTATCGACAGAATGACCAGGAAGATTGAAATGTTGAGCTACGTTGGTGTCCTCGTCGTGTCTAATATCGCAAAGGTGTCTAGTTGCTCGCCATCTGAAAGGGCATTTTGTTTCACCGACATACTGCTTTTGGCATAATTTGCAAGATATTAAATAGATAACATTTTTAGAATCGCAATCTAAATTAGACTGAAGTTGGAATTTGCTTTTGTTCTGATAACTGACAAATGTTGTCTGATTAGGTAGATAGAGGTCTAATTTACACCTCTTCTTTCCACATTTCTGAGATTGTCCTACGCCTATAATCGGACGATTGTGACGAATTTTGGTAGGCTTTTGATCGGCAGCCTTATCAGTAATAGTTTCCAAATCATGTAAAGTTTCGGATTTTATTTTGCGCAAAAATCGTGTTGAATATCCCCTCGGTTTGAGGGCTTTAAATAAGGTGGAACACGCAGATTCAAAATTCTTTCTATCACTAGAATTTCGGTGAAATCGGATAATCTGTGATTTGATAATACCTTTAAAAGTATGAGGTGGATGGAAAGATTTCTTATGCAGTAGTTGATGGGAATCGGTGGGCTTAAAGAATACTTTGTAATCAAGAAGCCCACTCGTGTTATAATTTACACCTTTGTAGAGAGTAACGTCCAAAATGTCTACGGACGACTGGTCGATGTTGGCTTTAAGTTTGATGTTAGGATCGTGATTGTTCAAAATAGTGAAAAATTCATCAAACTCTTCCCTCGAATGATTCCAGATCATAAAAATATCATCGAGGTACCGGCGGTAAAATAAGGGCTGCTTAGGACATTTGTTAAGCGCATCTTCTTCCCACTCAGCTACATAGATGTTGGCAAAACTAGGACTAAAACGTTTACCCATAGCGCATCTACAGATTTGTTGGTTACGTCATAAATGACTCTATTAGGCCAGTCTTTAACTCTTAATAGTCCGACACGTTGTAAGAATTGTATGTCTCTACTATTTAATAAACATGCTGTTGAATATGTTGAAACTAATTTGACTGTGCGCTGTTGCTGCCATAGGAAGCTACAGCACCCTGTCAAATCAGTTTCAAAATATTCAACAGCTTACCTCTATAGTTTTCTGGAAATTGATAGTCAGTGAGTTCAGAGATCGATCGATCCCAACACGAGCGAGGTGTGGGTGGAGCGTAGCTAGAAATGGGCGGGGCATAGTTAAAAATGGAAAGATCCATTCAATGGGTTGTTGTTTCTAGACACTGATGTCTTGTTAATTTCGAGACTTCGTCGTGTATCTGCTTCGTCCTACATCTAAGGTCTATGACAATCCTGTATGATTCATGGCCAAAGTTGCTTGTATTTGATCGGGTTAAAAATAAAATACAACTTTCCCAGTCTGGTTTCAAAACTGTCTAAATCGCTCATCGTGAGCTTAAACGTGGGGTTTAGGGATCCTTATGCACTTACTCCATGTCTGTATGTTGTTGTTGTTGTTGTTGTTGTTGTTGGTGGTGGTGGTGGTGGTGGAGGTGGTGGTGGTGGTGGTGGAGGTGGTGGTGGTGGTGGTGGTGGTGGTGGCGGTGGTGGGGGGTGGTGATGGTGGTGGTGGTGGAGGTGATGGTGGTGTTGGTGGTGGTGGTGGTTATATGATTAAACGCACTGGCTCAGGATCTCCCAAGGTTGGGAGATATTTTTTATTTATTTTATTGTCTGAGATTTGTTATGTTTGTTTGATAGAGGCGGTATGGCCTATAAAATATGAATAATATATATCATTCATTCTGAAGGTTTTTGAAGAGTTAATTTCGAATTAACCAAGATGTCACGTAGATTGGAGTTTTTCTTAAAGGCTATCACTGGACGCAAATTGAGAGGTTTTTTCATTTTATCCTGCAATTTATGATATTCATCTTTCAAAATTTCAGAAATTTCAACATTTTTTCGATTGTATGTTAAACTGAATGGAATAATTTCACGTTGATCAGCAAGACCAGGGTCCACGTTTATGCCACTCGGCCATTTTGTTTTCAGTTGCTTAATCCAAAATGATTCTCGAAGTTTTCTTTGTTTATCAGTCTCTTCGGCCGTAGCAGAAAGAGGCAGTTGCTCAATAGGCATAATTTCAAAGTGTCTATCGACAGAATGACCAGGAAGATTGAAATGTTGAGCTACGTTGGTGTCCTCGTCGTGTCTAATATCGCAAAGGTGTCTAGTTGCTCGCCATCTGAAAGGGCATTTTGTTTCACCGACATACTGCTTTTGGCATAATTTGCAAGATATTAAATAGATAACATTTTTAGAATCGCAATCTAAATTAGACTGAAGTTGGAATTTGCTTTTGTTCTGATAACTGACAAATGTTGACTGATTAGGTAGATAGAGGTCTAATTTACACCTCTTCTTTCCACATTTCTGAGATTGTCCTACGCCTATAATCGGACGATTGTGACGAATTTTGGTAGGCTTTTGATCGGCAGCCTTATCAGTAATAGTTTCCAAATCATGTAAAGTTTCGGATTTTATTTTGCGCAAAAATCGTGTTGAATATCCCCTCGGTTTGAGGGCTTTAAATAAGGTGGAACACGCAGATTCAAAATTCTTTCTATCACTAGAATTTCGGTGAAATCGGATAATCTGTGATTTGATAATACCTTTAAAAGTATGAGGTGGATGGAAAGATTTCTTATGCAGTAGTTGATGGGAATCGGTGGGCTTAAAGAATACTTTGTAATCAAGAAGCCCACTCGTGTTATAATTTACACCTTTGTAGAGAGTAACGTCCAAAAAGTCTACCGACGACTGGTCGATGTTGGCTTTAAGTTTGATGTTAGGATCGTGATTGTTCAAAATAGTGAAAAATTCATCAAACTCTTCCCTCGAATGATTCCAGATCATAAAAATATCATCGAGGTAACGGCGGTAAAATAAGGGCTGCTTAGGACATTTGTTAAGCGCATCTTCTTCCCACTCAGCTACATAGATGTTGGCAAAACTAGGACTAAAACGTTTACCCATAGCGCATCCACAGATTTGTTGGTAGATTTCGCCAGCGAATTCGAAATCATTGCCCTTTAAACTCAGCTCCAGGAGAGCTAATATTTCGCTAGTGGGCCTATTGTTATCAGGATATTTATCAAATGCTCTGCGAACAGAAGTCAAACCCCTTTCGATGTCAATGTTTGTGTACATAGCATCGATGTCGAGGGTTATCAAGAGTGAGTTTGGAGGAACAGAAATTTTGGAGACCTCGGATAGGAAATCCTCAGTGTTGTTCAAAAAGCTGAAATGTCTATTCGCAATTGGTTGTAGGTGGTAATCAATAATTTCACTAATTCGATAAGATTCAGAGCCGCAATCAGAGATAATAGGTCGACCCGGTGGTATCATAGGGTCGGACCATGACTCAATAGGTTTATGAATTTTTGGCAAAAGGTAAAACGTACGTGGATTTGAATCTCGTTTAGCAGTAAGGTATTTAAACTGCTTTTTCGTTATGGCCTTGTTGTCAGCCATTTCTTTAAGGATTCCATTAAATTTATCACAATTATTTTGCCAGAGTGGTTCGTCTAATTTGCGGTAGTGTTTCAGATTACTGAGTTGCCGATGCGCTTCACGAATATAATTATCCTTACGCATTATTACAGTAGCAGATCCCTTGTCAGCAGGCTTTATAATGATGTCATTGTTTTTACGCAAACCTGTTAAGGCTAAACGTTCTTGATATGACAAATTTTGATGATTTTTAGGAAATTCTAAATTTTCAACACGCTCCTTGATAGCTTTTATACTATCAGGGATCGCAGGGTCAACCAACTTCGAGTTAGGTGCCCATCCAGTTTTTTCAACAAAAGGTAGAAAGTTGTTTTTCTTGGAATTTCGAAAAAAGTCTGCTAATTTTACACGGTGAGAAAATTCTTCAATTTCCCATAAGCCATTATCTAAAAGGGCATCTATGTCGACTTTGGGCCGTGGTGTTGGTACATATGTTAGACCCAGATTTAGCAACGATCTTTCTGCTTCAGACAATGTAGAACCAGTTAGGTTAATGATATTACAACCTAGGCCGATTTCTGGGTGGTTAGTACCCTGACCCATAGTTAGTTTAAATTAAGGTGTGATAACCAACTATTATACATCCTATTTGCAGTGCACTCAGTCCAGTGGATGTTGTCCTCAACCACCTGAAATTCAGACACGGGGAGGCTGGGCAGGATAGGGACCTTGGCCCTTAAGGCCTCGACACGGCTATTAACGAATTGTATGTTTCGTTTCTGGGTTGTAGTCAGATGCTTCGAATAATTTAGTTTGGCAAAGTGAACTTTAGCCTTTGGAAATTTAGAACGCATGGTACTAAACAGATTCTCAATTCTTTGGGAGGTGTCATGCTGAAGTTCGTCCTTATCATTAATTCCGATGTTAAGGATGATACGCTGAGGTTGGAAGACCTCATTGTGTTTTCTAACCATATTCCTAATGTGGTTTATCTTAGCACCTGGATAGATTGCTACCTGCATATCTGGATGAGGTGTCTGATTGATACGAGCTAAATTTGAAGACCCAATCAGCAGAATCTTCTTGTTCAGAGTAGGAAGGCGCCATTCATTCTTGTTATCCACCACGAACCGAAACTTGTAGAAAGACCTATGCTCTTTGGGTGTATCCCTAGGCGTAGGTTTGGGCTTAGGTGTGGGCGTAAATTTAGGTTGTGGTGGCATGGACCTCGGCGTCGACGATCTGGTCTTTTGACCAGGTCGGTCAGTGGCTGCTCTCTGTGGAAGGGGAGGAAACTCGACTGGGGACAGTGGCGAGACCGGAAGTGGGATCTGACTAGGATCCACATAAGCGGGCACTGACGGTGACCATGCTGGCAGTGGAATCAGGAGCGGATCCACCACAGGAGACTGCAGGGGGAACACTGGTGAGCTCTGGTTATTCACCCGCTTAACTACTGGGGGACTCTCAGTGGGTGACCTATTCCGTTTCCGATTTGATTGTGGGATGACTGGTACGGTCAAGGCTGACCTTGCAGTCGGTGTGCCTGGTAGGGCCACAGAGGGCCCTGCAGTTGATGTTCCCGGTAAGGTCACAGGTGACCCTACAGGGGGTGTTGTACTATGGCAGGTTCTAAAATGTGGATCAAAAGGTCTGATGAAATCATAAAACTGATCAATTGATGAAGAATGAAACTTCCTGCCATAGTTATTTCGGGCCCAATTTATTGCTGTGGTCTTCGCTCTACCTAATTCTAAATTTGGTTTGGACTGAGCTTCGATGAGGAGCGACATAAGACGACCAAGCTGGAAATTATAGTGACTAATGTTAACCTGGACTAAAGATATGGCCCATTTCAAATTTGCTGCTAAGATGTCCTTACGGACCTCGGCGTTTGGCATCGCTGGTTTACAAAAGAAATTCTGTCTCTCTAACTCTGACACTTTCCAGCTCAATCCAGGAGGCAAACTGCCCCTACGTACATGAGCATTCAAGATGCCAAGGTGGTGAAAACATTGTATAATCATGTAGTAACACTTGGTTAGTGCAGCCTGGGCAGATGGCGGGCGACTGTCGTTAGACCTCCTGTCATCCCGTCTTCTACTCTTGCTAACTCCAGCCATAATGTTACTAGTTAGATAATTCAATGTTTCTGCCACTAAAATCTACAAGAATACCAAAAAATTGAGGGGACCTAATGGAATCGTGAACCAAGGGAAGTCTATCGAATTACAAGCCTAACAAAATCTACAAGCGCATCAAAAATCTACCGCTGAAAAAAAGAAGGTTATGATTAAGCATGTTAATATTTAAATAATTCATATAAACTATTAAAGGATAATTGTGTATATTACCAATAATCCTATGCACCGTCGTGAAGTGGGCGACCGGTTTCGACAAGGTTTGTCAGCTTCAGGCCACAGAACAAATCTGCCTGTCCACCAAAAATCTGTCTATTTATTAGAATTGATGGCCTTATGGATGTGGCTTAGATTAGTGTTCAATTGTACTTTGAAAATTTTAAATTTTATTCACATTAAAGAGTTGGACTGCCACAGATGTTTAAAAACTATTGTCTAAATCCATTGACGTTGATTGAGTTCTCTAAGGTTTCTGAGTGGGCTTCCAGTAATACTCTCATGAATGAGTGGCGGTTGATCAAAGAGATCAAGCCATGCATATTAACCCAGTGAGCTCGATTCTGTTTGTTCAGAACGAGGTTCTATTATCGGTCTGTTGATTGATCAAAGGGATCCCACAACGGTCATTAATCATTTGAACAGTGAACTCTATTTCAAAAGGTGTTGTTGGACTTTGTCTTCAAGTCTTTTGAAGTCGAATTTAGGAAAGAACATTTTTTAATTTCCAACAATAAAATAATTGTCTATAGAATTTAGACTAGTAGGATTCACGTGTATTTGATAGATTTAATGAGCAATATGAATTTCGAGTTCCTTCCATCCATCCATCCATCCATCCACCCACCCACCAACCCATCCACCCACCCATCCATCTACCCACCCATCCATCGACCCACCCATCCATCCATCCATCCATCAATCCATCCATCCATTCAGTTAATGAAGGAAGGAGTGACAGAAGGAAGACAAATGAAGAAAGGATGGATGAAGTAAGGAAGGAAGAAAGGAAGAATGGAGGGAGGGAGGGATGGCGGGAGGGAATGAGGGTGGGACGGGGTCGAGGATCGATGAAGGAGGGAGGGAGGGAGGAAGGAAGGCAGGAAGAAAGGAAGAATGGAGGGAGGGATGGCGGGAGGGAATGAGGGTGGGACGGGGGGGGGGAAGGATCGATGAAGGAGGGAGGGAGGGAGGGAGGTAGGAAGGCAGGCAGGAAGGAAGGGATGGTGGAAGGGAGTGAGGGTGGGACAGAGGGTGCGAGGATCGAGGGAGGAGGGAGGGAGGGAGGGAGGGAGGGAGGGAGGGAGGGAGGGAGGGAGGGAGGGAGGGAGGGAGGAAGGAATGAAGAAGAATGGAGGGAGGGACGGAGGGAGGGAGGGAGGGGGAAGGGAGGAAGGAAGGACAGAATGAAGGAAGGACAGACGGATGGACGGACGGGCGGGAATGAGGGAGGGAGGAAGGATGGATGGATTGAGGAGGGAAGGAAGGAAGGAGGAAGGAAGAATGGAGGGAGGCAGGGAGGGATGGAGGGCGGGAGGGAGGGATGGAGGGAGGGGGGAGGGAGGGAGGAAGGAGGGAGAAGGAAGGAAGGAATGGAGGAAGGAATTGAGGGAGGGGGAGGGAGGGAAAGAGCAAGGAAGGAAGGAAGGAAGGAAGGAAGGAAGGAATGAAGGAAGGAAGGAAGGAAGGAAGGAAGGAAGGAAGGACGGGCGGACGGACGGACCGACCGACCGACCGACGGACGGACGGACGGACGGACGGACGGACGGGTGGGAGGGAGGGAGGGAGGGAGGGAGGGGTGAAAGAAGGAAGGAAGGAATGAAGGACGGGTGGGAATGGGGTGGGAATGAGGGAGGGAGTGAGGGAGGGAAGGAAGGAAGGAAGGAAGGTGGGAAGGAAGGAAGGAAGGAAGGAAGGAAGGAAGGAAGGAAGGAAGGAAGGAAGGAGGGAGGGAGGGAGGAGGGGAGAGAGGGAGGAGGGAAGGAAGGAAGGAAGGAAGGGAGGGAGGGAGGGAGGGAGGGAGGGAGGGAGGGAGGGAGGGAGGGAGAAAGGGAGTGAAGGAAGGAAGGGACGGAGGAGGGAGGGCGGGAGGGAGGGAGGGAGGGAGGACGGAAGGAAGGAAGGAAGGAAGGAAGGAGGGAAGGAAGGAAGGAAGGAAGGAAGGAAATGATGAACGGATCAAAACTATTGTTAAGAAGATAGACTAAATTGATGGAATGATGGTATGCCAGACAGATTTGCCACGACGGTATGGTGCAATAATTAGTGTGTTAGTAAGACAATAAAACAATAGAACTGGCACTCGCTTGTAGGTGGTTATATGATTAAACGCACTGGCTCAGGATCTCCCAAGGTTGGGAGATATTTTTTATTTATTTTATTGTCTGAGATTTGTTATGTTTATTTGATAGAGGCGGTATGGCCTATAAAATATGAATAATATATATCATTCATTCTGAAGGTTTTTGAAGAGTTAATTTCGAATTAACCAAGATGTCACGTAGATTGGAGTTTTTCTTAAAGGCTATCACTGGACGCAAATTGAGAGGTTTTTTCATTTTATCCTGCAATTTATGATATTCATCTTTCAAAATTTCAGAAATTTCAACATTTTTTCGATTGTATGTTAAACTGAATGGAATAATTTCACGTTGATCAGCAAGACCAGGGTCCACGTTTATGCCACTCGGCCATTTTGTTTTCAGTTGCTTAATCCAAAATGATTCTCGAAGTTTTCTTTGTTTATCAGTTTCTTCGGCCGTAGCAGAAAGAGGCAGTTGCTCAATAGGCATAATTTCAAAGTGTCTATCGACAGAATGACCAGGAAGATTGAAATGTTGAGCTACGTTGGTGTCCTCGTCGTGTCTAATATCGCAAAGGTGTCTAGTTGCTCGCCATCTGAAAGGGCATTTTGTTTCACCGACATACTGCTTTTGGCATAATTTGCAAGATATTAAATAGATAACATTTTTAGAATCGCAATCTAAATTAGACTGAAGTTGGAATTTGCTTTTGTTCTGATAACTGACAAATGTTGTCTGATTAGGTAGATAGAGGTCTAATTTACACCTCTTCTTTCCACATTTCTGAGATTGTCCTACGCCTATAATCGGACGATTGTGACGAATTTTGGTAGGCTTTTGATCGGCAGCCTTATCAGTAATAGTTTCCAAATCATGTAAAGTTTCGGATTTTATTTTGCGCAAAAATCGTGTTGAATATCCCCTCGGTTTGAGGGCTTTAAATAAGGTGGAACACGCAGATTCAAAATTCTTTCTATCACTAGAATTTCGGTGAAATCGGATAATCTGTGATTTGATAATACCTTTAAAAGTATGAGGTGGATGGAAAGATTTCTTATGCAGTAGTTGATGGGAATCGGTGGGCTTAAAGAATACTTTGTAATCAAGAAGCCCACTCGTGTTATAATTTACACCTTTGTAGAGAGTAACGTCCAAAATGTCTACGGACGACTGGTCGATGTTGGCTTTAAGTTTGATGTTAGGATCGTGATTGTTCAAAATAGTGAAAAATTCATCAAACTCTTCCCTCGAATGATTCCAGATCATAAAAATATCATCGAGGTACCGGCGGTAAAATAAGGGCTGCTTAGGACATTTGTTAAGCGCATCTTCTTCCCACTCAGCTACATAGATGTTGGCAAAACTAGGACTAAAACGTTTACCCATAGCGCATCTACAGATTTGTTGGTTACGTCATAAATGACTCTATTAGGCCAGTCTTTAACTCTTAATAGTCCGACACGTTGTAAGAATTGTATGTCTCTACTATTTAATAAACATGCTGTTGAATATGTTGAAACTAATTTGACTGTGCGCTGTTGCTGCCATAGGAAGCTACAGCACCCTGTCAAATCAGTTTCAAAATATTCAACAGCTTACCTCTATAGTTTTCTGGAAATTGATAGTCAGTGAGTTCAGAGATCGATCGATCCCAACACGAGCGAGGTGTGGGTGGAGCGTAGCTAGAAATGGGCGGGGCATAGTTAAAAATGGAAAGATCCATTCAATGGGTTGTTGTTTCTAGACACTGATGTCTTGTTAATTTCGAGACTTCGTCGTGTATCTGCTTCGTCCTACATCTAAGGTCTATGACAATCCTGTATGATTCATGGCCAAAGTTGCTTGTATTTGATCGGGTTAAAAATAAAATACAACTTTCCCAGTCTGGTTTCAAAACTGTCTAAATCGCTCATCGTGAGCTTAAACGTGGGGTTTAGGGATCCTTATGCACTTACTCCATGTCTGTATGTTGTTGTTGTTGTTGTTGTTGTTGTTGTTGTTGGTGGTGGTGGTGGTGGTGGAGGTGGTGGTGGTGGTGGTGGAGGTGGTGGTGGTGGTGGTGGTGGTGGAGGTGGTGGTGGTGGTGGCGGTGGTGGGGGGTGGTGATGGTGGTGGTGGTGGAGGTGATGGTGGTGTTGGTGGTGGTGGTGGTGGTGGTGGTGGTGGTGGTGGTGGTGGTGGAGGTGGTGGTGGTGGTGGTGGTGGTGGAGGTGGTGGTGGTGGTGGTGGTGGTGGAGGTGGTGGTGGTGGTGGCGGTGGTGGGGGGTGGTGATGGTGGTGGAGGTGATGGTGGTGTTGGTGGTTATATAATTAAACGCACTGGCTCAGGATCTCCCAAGGTTGGGAGATATTTTTTATTTATTTTATTGTCTGAGATTTGTTATGTTTGTTTGATAGAGGCGGTATGGCCTATAAAATATGAATAATATATATCATTCATTCTGAAGGTTTTTGAAGAGTTAATTTCGAATTAACCAAGATGTCACGTAGATTGGAGTTTTTCTTAAAGGCTATCACTGGACGCAAATTGAGAGGTTTTTTCATTTTATCCTGCAATTTATGATATTCATCTTTCAAAATTTCAGAAATTTCAACATTTTTTCGATTGTATGTTAAAGTGAATGGAATAATTTCACGTTGATCAGCAAGACCAGGGTCCACGTTTATGCCACTCGGCCATTTTGTTTTCAGTTGCTTAATCCAAAATGATTCTCGAAGTTTTCTTTGTTTATCAGTCTCTTCGGCCGTAGCAGAAAGAGGCAGTTGCTCAATAGGCATAATTTCAAAGTGTCTATCGACAGAATGACCAGGAAGATTGAAATGTTGAGCTACGTTGGTGTCCTCGTCGTGTCTAATATCGCAAAGGTGTCTAGTTGCTCGCCATCTGAAAGGGCATTTTGTTTCACCGACATACTGCTTTTGGCATAATTTGCAAGATATTAAATAGATAACATTTTTAGAATCGCAATCTAAATTAGACTGAAGTTGGAATTTGCTTTTGTTCTGATAACTGACAAATGTTGACTGATTAGGTAGATAGAGGTCTAATTTACACCTCTTCTTTCCACATTTCTGAGATTGTCCTACGCCTATAATCGGACGATTGTGACGAATTTTGGTAGGCTTTTGATCGGCAGCCTTATCAGTAATAGTTTCCAAATCATGTAAAGTTTCGGATTTTATTTTGCGCAAAAATCGTGTTGAATATCCCCTCGGTTTGAGGGCTTTAAATAAGGTGGAACACGCAGATTCAAAATTCTTTCTATCACTAGAATTTCGGTGAAATCGGATAATCTGTGATTTGATAATACCTTTAAAAGTATGAGGTGGATGGAAAGATTTCTTATGCAGTAGTTGATGGGAATCGGTGGGCTTAAAGAATACTTTGTAATCAAGAAGCCCACTCGTGTTATAATTTACACCTTTGTAGAGAGTAACGTCCAAAAAGTCTACCGACGACTGGTCGATGTTGGCTTTAAGTTTGATGTTAGGATCGTGATTGTTCAAAATAGTGAAAAATTCATCAAACTCTTCCCTCGAATGATTCCAGATCATAAAAATATCATCGAGGTAACGGCGGTAAAATAAGGGCTGCTTAGGACATTTGTTAAGCGCATCTTCTTCCCACTCAGCTACATAGATGTTGGCAAAACTAGGACTAAAACGTTTACCCATAGCGCATCCACAGATTTGTTGGTAGATTTCGCCAGCGAATTCGAAATCATTGCCCTTTAAACTCAGCTCCAGGAGAGCTAATATTTCGCTAGTGGGCCTATTGTTATCAGGATATTTATCAAATGCTCTGCGAACAGAAGTCAAACCCCTTTCGATGTCAATGTTTGTGTACATAGCATCGATGTCGAGGGTTATCAAGAGTGAGTTTGGAGGAACAGAAATTTTGGAGACCTCGGATAGGAAATCCTCAGTGTTGTTCAAAAAGCTGAAATGTCTATTCGCAATTGGTTGTAGGTGGTAATCAATAATTTCACTAATTCGATAAGATTCAGAGCCGCAATCAGAGATAATAGGTCGACCCGGTGGTATCATAGGGTCGGACCATGACTCAATAGGTTTATGAATTTTTGGCAAAAGGTAAAACGTACGTGGATTTGAATCTCGTTTAGCAGTAAGGTATTTAAACTGCTTTTTCGTTATGGCCTTGTTGTCAGCCATTTCTTTAAGGATTCCATTAAATTTATCACAATTATTTTGCCAGAGTGGTTCGTCTAATTTGCGGTAGTGTTTCAGATTACTGAGTTGCCGATGCGCTTCACGAATATAATTATCCTTACGCATTATTACAGTAGCAGATCCCTTGTCAGCAGGCTTTATAATGATGTCATTGTTTTTACGCAAACCTGTTAAGGCTAAACGTTCTTGATATGACAAATTTTGATGATTTTTAGGAAATTCTAAATTTTCAACACGCTCCTTGATAGCTTTTATACTATCAGGGATCGCAGGGTCAACCAACTTCGAGTTAGGTGCCCATCCAGTTTTTTCAACAAAAGGTAGAAAGTTGTTTTTCTTGGAATTTCGAAAAAAGTCTGCTAATTTTACACGGTGAGAAAATTCTTCAATTTCCCATAAGCCATTATCTAAAAGGGCATCTATGTCGACTTTGGGCCGTGGTGTTGGTACATATGTTAGACCCAGATTTAGCAACGATCTTTCTGCTTCAGACAATGTAGAACCAGTTAGGTTAATGATATTACAACCTAGGCCAATTTCTGGGTGGTTAGTACCCTGACCCATAGTTAGTTTAAATTAAGGTGCGATAACCAACTATTATACATCCTATTTGCAGTGCACTCAGTCCAGTGGATGTTGTCCTCAACCACCTGAAATTCAGACACGGGGAGGCTGGGCAGGATAGGGACCTTGGCCCTTAAGGCCTCGACACGGCTATTAACGAATTGTATGTTTCGTTTCTGGGTTGTAGTCAGGTGCTTCGAATAATTTAGTTTGGCAAAGTGAACTTTAGCCTTTGGAAATTTAGAACGCATGGTACTAAACAGATTCTCAATTCTTTGGGAGGTGTCATGCTGAAGTTCGTCCTTATCATTAATTCCGATGTTAAGGATGATACGCTGAGGTTGGAAGACCTCATTGTGTTTTCTAACCATATTCCTAATGTGGTTTATCTTAGCACCTGGATAGATTGCTACCTGCATATCTGGATGAGGTGTCTGATTGATACGAGCTAAATTTGAAGACCCAATCAGCAGAATCTTCTTGTTCAGAGTAGGAAGGCGCCATTCATTCTTGTTATCCACCACGAACCGAAACTTGTAGAAAGACCTATGCTCTTTGGGTGTATCCCTAGGCGTAGGTTTGGGCTTAGGTGTGGGCGTAAATTTAGGTTGTGGTGGCATGGACCTCGGCGTCGACGATCTGGTCTTTTGACCAGGTCGGTCAGTAGCTGCTCTCTGTGGAAGGGGAGGAAACTCGACTGGGGACAGTGGCGAGACCGGAAGTGGGATCTGACTAGGATCCACATAAGCGGGCACTGACGGTGACCATGCTGGCAGTGGAATCAGGAGCGGATCCACCACAGGAGACTGCAGGGGGAACACTGGTGAGCTCTGGTTATTCACCCGCTTAACTACTGGGGGACTCTCAGTGGGTGACCTATTCCGTTTCCGATTTGATTGTGGGATGACTGGTACGGTCAAGGCTGACCTTGCAGTCGGTGTGCCTGGTAGGGCCACAGAGGGCCCTGCAGTTGATGTTCCTGGTAAGGTCACAGGTGACCCTACAGGGGGTGTTGTACTATGGCAGGTTCTAAAATGTGGATCAAAAGGTCTGATGAAATCATAAAACTGATCAATTGATGAAGAATGAAACTTCCTGCCATAGTTATTTCGGGCCCAATTTATTGCTGTGGTCTTCGCTCTACCTAATTCTAAATTTGGTTTGGACTGAGCTTCGATGAGGAGCGACATAAGACGACCAAGCTGGAAATTATAGTGACTAATGTTAACCTGGACTAAAGATATGGCCCATTTCAAATTTGCTGCTAAGATGTCCTTACGGACCTCGGCGTTTGGCATCGCTGGTTTACAGAAGAAATTCTGTCTCTCTAACTCTGACACTTTCCAGCTCAATCCAGGAGGCAAACTGCCCCTACGTACATGAGCATTCAAGATGCCAAGGTGGTGAAAACATTGTATAATCATGTAGTAACACTTGGTTAGTGCAGCCTGGGCAGATGGCGGGCGACTGTCGTTAGACCTCCTGTCATCCCGTCTTCTACTCTTGCTAACTCCAGCCATAATGTTACTAGTTAGATAATTCAATGTTTCTGCCACTAAAATCTACAAGAATACCACAAATTTGAGGGGACCTAATGGAACCGTGAACCAAGGGAAGTATATCGAATTACAAGCCTAACAAAATCTACAAGCGCATCAAAAATCTACCGCTGAAAAAAAGAAGGTTATGATTAAGCATGTTAATATTTAAATAATTCATATAAACTATTAAAGGATAATTGTGTATATTACCAATAATCCTATGCACCGTCGTGAAGTGGGCGACCGGTTTCGACAAGGTTTGTCAGCTTCAGGCCACAGAACAAATCTGCCTGTCCACCAAAAATCTGTCTATTTATTAGAATTGATGGCCTTATGGATGTGGCTTAGATTAGTGTTCAATTGTACTTTGAAAATTTTAAATTTTATTCACATTAAAGAGTTGGACTGCCACAGATGTTTAAAAACTATTGTCTAAATCCATTGACGTTGATTGAGTTCTCTAAGGTTTCTGAGTGGGCTTCCAGTAATACTCTCATGAATGAGTGGCGGTTGATCAAAGAGATCAAGCCATGCATATTAACCCAGTGAGCTCGATTCTGTTTGTTCAGAACGAGGTTCTATTATCGGTCTGTTGATTGATCAAAGGGATCCCACAACGGTCATTAATCATTTGAACAGTGAACTCTATTTCAAAAGGTGTTGTTGGACTTTGTCTTCAAGTCTTTTGAAGTCGAATTTAGGAAAGAACATTTTTTAATTTCCAACAATAAAATAATTGTCTATAGAATTTAGACTAGTAGGATTCACGTGTATTTGATAGATTTAATGAGCAATATGAATTTCGAGTTCCTTCCATCCATCCATCCATCCACTCACCCACCAACCCATCCACCCACCCACCAACCCATCCACCCACCCATCCATCGACCCACCCATCCATCGACCCACCCATCCATCCATCCATCAATCCATCCATCCATTCAGTTAATGAAGGAAGGAGTGACAGAAGGAAGACAAATGAAGAAAGGATGGATGAAGTAAGGAAGGAAGAAAGGAAGAATGGAGGGAGGGAGGGATGGCGGGAGGGAATGAGGGTGGGACGGGGTCGAGGATCGATGAAGGAGGGAGGGAGGGAGGAAGGAAGGCAGGAAGAATGGAGGGAGGGAGGGATGGCGGGAGGGAATGAGGGTGGGACGGGGGGGGGGAAGGATCGATGAAGGAGGGAGGGAGGGAGGAAGGAAGGCAGGCAGGAAGGAAGGGATGGTGGAAGGGAGTGAGGGTGGGACAGAGGGTGCGAGGATCGAGGGAGGAGGGAGGGAGGGAGGGAGGGAGGGAGGGAGGAAGGAAGGAATGAAGAAGAATGGAGGGAGGGACGGAGGGAGGGAGGGAGGGGGAAGGGAGGAAGGAAGGACAGAATGAAGGAAGGACAGACGGATGGACGGACGGGCGGGAATGAGGGAGGGAGGAAGGATGGATGGATTGAGGAGGGAAGGAAGGAAGGAGGAAGGAAGAATGGAGGGAGGCAGGGAGGGATGGAGGGCGGGAGGGAGGGATGGAGGGAGGGGGGAGGGAGGAAGGAGGGAGAAGGAAGGAAGGAATGGAGGAAGGAATTGAGGGAGGGGGAGGGAGGGAAAGAGCGAGGAAGGAAGGAAGGAGGAAGGAAGGAAGGAAGGAAGGACGGACGGACGGACGGACGGGTGGGAGGGAGGGAGGGATGAAAGAAGGAAGGAAGGAATGAAGGACGGGTGGGAATGGGGTGGGAATGAGGGAGGGAGTGAGGGAGGGAAGGAAGGAAGGTGGGAAGGAAGGAAGGAAGGAAGGAGGGAGGGAGGGAGGGAGGAGGGAGGAGGGGAGAGAGGGAGGAGGGAAGGAAGGAAGGAAGGAAGGGAGGGAGGGAGGGAGGGAGGGAGAAAGGGAGTGAAGGAAGGAAGGGACGGAGGAGAGAGGGAAGGAGTCAGGGAATGGCGGGAATGAAGGAGGGATGGAGGGAGGGAGGGAGGACGGAAGGAGGGAGGGAAGGAAGGAAGGAAATGATGAACGGATCAAAACTATTGTTAAGAAGACAGACTAAATTGATGGAATGATGGTATGCCAGACAGATTTGCCACGACGGTATGGTGCAATAACTAGTGTGTTAGTAAGACAATAAAACAATAGAACTGGCACTCGCTTGTAGGTGGTTATATAATTAAACGCACTGGCTCAGGATCTCCCAAGGTTGGGAGATATTTTTTATTTATTTTATTGTCTGAGATTTGTTATGTTTGTTTGATAGAGGCGGTATGGCCTATAAAATATGAATAATATATATCATTCATTCTGAAGGTTTTTGAAGAGTTAATTTCGAATTAACCAAGATGTCACGTAGATTGGAGTTTTTCTTAAAGGCTATCACTGGACGCAAATTGAGAGGTTTTTTCATTTTATCCTGCAATTTATGATATTCATCTTTCAAAATTTCAGAAATTTCAACATTTTTTCGATTGTATGTTAAAGTGAATGGAATAATTTCACGTTGATCAGCAAGACCAGGGTCCACGTTTATGCCACTCGGCCATTTTGTTTTCAGTTGCTTAATCCAAAATGATTCTCGAAGTTTTCTTTGTTTATCAGTCTCTTCGGCCGTAGCAGAAAGAGGCAGTTGCTCAATAGGCATAATTTCAAAGTGTCTATCGACAGAATGACCAGGAAGATTGAAATGTTGAGCTACGTTGGTGTCCTCGTCGTGTCTAATATCGCAAAGGTGTCTAGTTGCTCGCCATCTGAAAGGGCATTTTGTTTCACCGACATACTGCTTTTGGCATAATTTGCAAGATATTAAATAGATAACATTTTTAGAATCGCAATCTAAATTAGACTGAAGTTGGAATTTGCTTTTGTTCTGATAACTGACAAATGTTGACTGATTAGGTAGATAGAGGTCTAATTTACACCTCTTCTTTCCACATTTCTGAGATTGTCCTACGCCTATAATCGGACGATTGTGACGAATTTTGGTAGGCTTTTGATCGGCAGCCTTATCAGTAATAGTTTCCAAATCATGTAAAGTTTCGGATTTTATTTTGCGCAAAAATCGTGTTGAATATCCCCTCGGTTTGAGGGCTTTAAATAAGGTGGAACACGCAGATTCAAAATTCTTTCTATCACTAGAATTTCGGTGAAATCGGATAATCTGTGATTTGATAATACCTTTAAAAGTATGAGGTGGATGGAAAGATTTCTTATGCAGTAGTTGATGGGAATCGGTGGGCTTAAAGAATACTTTGTAATCAAGAAGCCCACTCGTGTTATAATTTACACCTTTGTAGAGAGTAACGTCCAAAAAGTCTACCGACGACTGGTCGATGTTGGCTTTAAGTTTGATGTTAGGATCGTGATTGTTCAAAATAGTGAAAAATTCATCAAACTCTTCCCTCGAATGATTCCAGATCATAAAAATATCATCGAGGTAACGGCGGTAAAATAAGGGCTGCTTAGGACATTTGTTAAGCGCATCTTCTTCCCACTCAGCTACATAGATGTTGGCAAAACTAGGACTAAAACGTTTACCCATAGCGCATCCACAGATTTGTTGGTAGATTTCGCCAGCGAATTCGAAATCATTGCCCTTTAAACTCAGCTCCAGGAGAGCTAATATTTCGCTAGTGGGCCTATTGTTATCGGGATATTTATCAAATGCTCTGCGAACAGAAGTCAAACCCCTTTCGATGTCAATGTTTGTGTACATAGCATCGATGTCGAGGGTTATCAAGAGTGAGTTTGGAGGAACAGAAATTTTGGAGACCTCGGATAGGAAATCCTCAGTGTTGTTCAAAAAGCTGAAATGTCTATTCGCAATTGGTTGTAGGTGGTAATCAATAATTTCACTAATTCGATAAGATTCAGAGCCGCAATCAGAGATAATAGGTCGACCCGGTGGTATCATAGGGTCGGACCATGACTCAATAGGTTTATGAATTTTTGGCAAAAGGTAAAACGTACGTGGATTTGAATCTCGTTTAGCAGTAAGGTATTTAAACTGCTTTTTCGTTATGGCCTTGTTGTCAGCCATTTCTTTAAGGATTCCATTAAATTTATCACAATTATTTTGCCAGAGTGGTTCGTCTAATTTGCGGTAGTGTTTCAGATTACTGAGTTGCCGATGCGCTTCACGAATATAATTATCCTTACGCATTATTACAGTAGCAGATCCCTTGTCAGCAGGCTTTATAATGATGTCATTGTTTTTACGCAAACCTGTTAAGGCTAAACGTTCTTGATATGACAAATTTTGATGATTTTTAGGAAATTCTAAATTTTCAACACGCTCCTTGATAGCTTTTATACTATCAGGGATCGCAGGGTCAACCAACTTCGAGTTAGGTGCCCATCCAGTTTTTTCAACAAAAGGTAGAAAGTTGTTTTTCTTGGAATTTCGAAAAAAGTCTGCTAATTTTACACGGTGAGAAAATTCTTCAATTTCCCATAAGCCATTATCTAAAAGGGCATCTATGTCGACTTTGGGCCGTGGTGTTGGTACATATGTTAGACCCAGATTTAGCAACGATCTTTCTGCTTCAGACAATGTAGAACCAGTTAGGTTAATGATATTACAACCTAGGCCAATTTCTGGGTGGTTAGTACCCTGACCCATAGTTAGTTTAAATTAAGGTGCGATAACCAACTATTATACATCCTATTTGCAGTGCACTCAGTCCAGTGGATGTTGTCCTCAACCACCTGAAATTCAGACACGGGGAGGCTGGGCAGGATAGGGACCTTGGCCCTTAAGGCCTCGACACGGCTATTAACGAATTGTATGTTTCGTTTCTGGGTTGTAGTCAGGTGCTTCGAATAATTTAGTTTGGCAAAGTGAACTTTAGCCTTTGGAAATTTAGAACGCATGGTACTAAACAGATTCTCAATTCTTTGGGAGGTGTCATGCTGAAGTTCGTCCTTATCATTAATTCCGATGTTAAGGATGATACGCTGAGGTTGGAAGACCTCATTGTGTTTTCTAACCATATTCCTAATGTGGTTTATCTTAGCACCTGGATAGATTGCTACCTGCATATCTGGATGAGGTGTCTGATTGATACGAGCTAAATTTGAAGACCCAATCAGCAGAATCTTCTTGTTCAGAGTAGGAAGGCGCCATTCATTCTTGTTATCCACCACGAACCGAAACTTGTAGAAAGACCTATGCTCTTTGGGTGTATCCCTAGGCGTAGGTTTGGGCTTAGGTGTGGGCGTAAATTTAGGTTGTGGTGGCATGGACCTCGGCGTCGACGATCTGGTCTTTTGACCAGGTCGGTCAGTAGCTGCTCTCTGTGGAAGGGGAGGAAACTCGACTGGGGACAGTGGCGAGACCGGAAGTGGGATCTGACTAGGATCCACATAAGCGGGCACTGACGGTGACCATGCTGGCAGTGGAATCAGGAGCGGATCCACCACAGGAGACTGCAGGGGGAACACTGGTGAGCTCTGGTTATTCACCCGCTTAACTACTGGGGGACTCTCAGTGGGTGACCTATTCCGTTTCCGATTTGATTGTGGGATGACTGGTACGGTCAAGGCTGACCTTGCAGTCGGTGTGCCTGGTAGGGCCACAGAGGGCCCTGCAGTTGATGTTCCTGGTAAGGTCACAGGTGACCCTACAGGGGGTGTTGTACTATGGCAGGTTCTAAAATGTGGATCAAAAGGTCTGATGAAATCATAAAACTGATCAATTGATGAAGAATGAAACTTCCTGCCATAGTTATTTCGGGCCCAATTTATTGCTGTGGTCTTCGCTCTACCTAATTCTAAATTTGGTTTGGACTGAGCTTCGATGAGGAGCGACATAAGACGACCAAGCTGGAAATTATAGTGACTAATGTTAACCTGGACTAAAGATATGGCCCATTTCAAATTTGCTGCTAAGATGTCCTTACGGACCTCGGCGTTTGGCATCGCTGGTTTACAGAAGAAATTCTGTCTCTCTAACTCTGACACTTTCCAGCTCAATCCAGGAGGCAAACTGCCCCTACGTACATGAGCATTCAAGATGCCAAGGTGGTGAAAACATTGTATAATCATGTAGTAACACTTGGTTAGTGCAGCCTGGGCAGATGGCGGGCGACTGTCGTTAGACCTCCTGTCATCCCGTCTTCTACTCTTGCTAACTCCAGCCATAATGTTACTAGTTAGATAATTCAATGTTTCTGCCACTAAAATCTACAAGAATACCACAAATTTGAGGGGACCTAATGGAACCGTGAACCAAGGGAAGTATATCGAATTACAAGCCTAACAAAAT